>CM033476.1:74890409-75490409 GCA_019447015.1 Hymenochirus boettgeri | reverse complement strand
TGCATCATCTAATGTAAACACTTGACTAGCCTTTCACCGTGCTGATTTTTATGTTTCAGATTGAAGGGAAAGTTGAGGGTACTGTCAACTGCCGCTCTATAGATGTTTATCAACTACAACTCCCAGCATTCCCTGGCTGCAGAATGCTGGGAGTTGTAGTTTGTTAAGGGCAGCAGGTTGGCTTTCCCTTAGGTCTAGGGGAAGGTGGTAAATGATACGAGACAGAGAAAATTGTGAATTCTTTGCAGAGTTGTGCAAGTGACGGGGAGATTTATTGGCTGTAAATGTATACATTCTCTCCACACGTGGCCGCCAGAAACACAATACAAGAATGAAATAGCCTGGGGGGATTAGGACGGGCTACAAGTTACATGTCACCGTCCCAGAAGATAAACAGGGATGTCAAATTTGTGGCGCTCCAGATGTTTGAAAACTACAACTCCCTAAAACACCTTGCGAGCCACAAAACTCTGTGGACAAACCACTGCAGAGAAGCCAAATTTTCTTTTTTGTTCAACCCATTACTAAGTGGACTATTCTGGTAAAGATCCGTGAGTCATAGTTACCTAATAAAATGCCCCATATAAAACCAGATTTCCGCACTAATTATGACACAAATTTGAACCTCGTTATTTGCTTAAAATTCCCCCAACTTTCTATATTAAAGGCAGCCGCAGATATTTTAAAGCCACATAAAGGGAACCCTTGTAGTAAATTTACATTAAGGGGATCCGTTCAGAACTCTAGTGGACTACAGCTCCCAGCATGCTCTGGAAGCATTCAGTATTTTGTTTAATTGCTTTTGTATGTTTTTTTTTTTTTTTGGGGCCAGTAAACAGTATTGATCAGGTCTGCTCACAGGAGAATGCAATCAAGAGGCAGCCAATCAGTGCTAATTAGACTGCTCAGAGGTGAATCCAATCAATAGGCCAGTAACCATTATTGATCAGGTCTGCTCACAGGAGAATGCCAATCAAGAGGCAGCCAACATGGCTATTAGAGACTGCTCACAGTGAATCCAATCCATAGCCCAGTAACAGTATTGATCAGGTCTGCTCACCGAGAATGCAATCAAGAGGCAGCCAATCAGTGCTATTAGGACCTGCTCACAGGTGCAATCCAATCAATACGGCCAGTAACAGTATTGATCACGTCTGCTCACAGGAGAATGCAAGTCAAGGAGCAGCCAATCAGTGCTAATTAGGACTGCTCACAGGTTGAATCCAATCAATAGGCTAGTAACAGTATTGATCAGGTCTGCTCACAGGTAATCCAATCAAGAAGCTGTCTCAATCTGAGAAAGGACCCACTGTGGTTTGAAACATGTAGCAATTAAGGAGTTTTTGGCAGACATTAAAGCTCCTTTTTCCCCTTCCTATACATTGTAGATATGTGTACCGATGTCTGTTGTGTTTCTCTACTTGACACACTGTGGGAGGAGATACAGTCTATATAATAGGAAGAACTTGCAACTACGCTCTTCAATTTACAGAGGGCTGAATCCTCTAATGGAGGTAATGGGAGGGTCCTTTAAATACAAAAGTAGGTTTTATACGATAGTATTACAATACAATTTGTAACATTTTGTTTGCCGTGCTCCTTTAAGTACATACCTGTGGGTCCCTCACCATCTTTGTTGAAATGATATTTGCAGTAGCCAATATACTTGACGTTATCCACTTCTTGAGCCTCTTCCTCGCAAAGCAGCCCGCCATCTGGGACTGACATGGACAGCAGGAGGAACCTTGTTAGAGTGAAATACTTCCCCTTCTAGTCTCACATGTAAAAAGCACATAAAGCGGCAGATTTCCTTTCCACCTATCACTCTTAGAGATTACCAATGATCATTTACAGCACAGACTGCAAACTACATCACTGCTGAATCCATGTGCTGTTCTATATCTAGATCACTGCTTGCTGTAATCCCAGTTGCTGTTCTATATCTATATCACTGCTTGCTGTATATCCCATGTGCTGTTCTATATCTAGATCACTGCTTGCTGATATCCCTTGTTCTGTTCTATATCTATATCACTGCTTGCTGTATATCCCTTGTTCTGTTCTATATCTAGATCACTGCGGCTGTTATCCCTTGTTCTGTTCTATATCTATATCACTGCTTGCTGTATATCCCATGTCTGTTCTATATCTATATCACTGCTTGCTGTATAATCCCTGTTTCTGTTCTATATCTATATCACTGCTTGCTGTATATCCCATGTGCTGTTCTATATCTAGATCACTGCTTGCTGTATATCCCATGTGCTGTTTATATCTATATCACTGCTTGCTGTATATCCCATGTGCTGTTTATATCTATATCACTGCTTGCTGTTATATCCCATGTGCTGTTTATATCTATATCACTGCTTGCTGTATATCCCATGTGCTGTTTATATCTATATCACTGCTTGCTGTATATTCCATGTGCTGTTGTTATTCTATATCACTGCTTGCTGTATATCCCATGTGCTGTTTATATCTAGTCACTGCTGCTGTATATCCCATGTGCTGTTCTATATCTATATCACTGCTTGCTGTATATCCCATGTGCTGTTCTATATCTATCACTGCTTGCTGTATATCCATGTGCTGTTATATATCTATCACTGCTTGCGTATATCCCATGTGCTGTTCTATATCTAGATCACTGCTTGCTGTATATCCCATTGCTGTTTCTATATCTTATCACTGCTTGTGCTGTATATCCCATGTGCTGTTCTATATCTAGATCACTGCTTGCTGTATATCCCATGTGCTGTTTATATCTATATCACTGCTTCTGTATATATCCCATGTGCTGTTTATATCTATATCACTGCTTGCTGTATATCCCATGTGCTGTTTCTATATCTAGATCACTGCTTGCTGATATCCCATGTCTTTTATCTATATCACTGCTTGCTGTATATCCCATGTGCTTTTTATATCTAGATCACTGCTTGCTGTATATCCCATGTGCTGTTTTATATCTATATCACTGCTTGCTTTTATCCCATGTGTTCTATATCTAATCACTGCTTGCTGTATATCCATGGCTGTTATATATCTATTCACTGTTGCTGTATATCCCATGTGCTGTTTATATACTTCCACTGCTTGCTGTATATCCCTGTGCTGTTTATTATCTGATCACTGCTTGCTTGTATTCCCATGTGCTGTTTATATTAGATCACTGCTTGCTGTATATCCCATGTGCTGTTTATATCTAGATCACTGCTTGCTGTATATCCCATGTGCTGTTTCTATATCTATATCACTGCTTGCTGTATATCCCATGTGCTGTTTATATCTAGATCACTGCTTGCTGTATATCCCATGTGCTGTTTATATCTATATCACTGCTTGCTGTAATCCCATGTGCTGTTTATATCTATATCACTGCTTGCTGTATATCCCATGTGCTGTTCTATATCTATATCACTGCTTGCTGTATATCCCATGTGCTGTTTATATCTAATCACTGCTTGCTGTATATCCATGTGCTGTTTATATATCGATCACTGCTTGCTGTATATCCATGTGCTTTTATATCTATATCACTGCTTGCTGTATATCCATGTGCTGTTCTATATCTAGATCACTGCTTGCTGTTAATCCCATGTGCTGTTTATATCTATATCACTGCTTGCTGTATATCCCATGTGCGTTCTATCTCTATCACTCTTGCTGTATATCCCATGTGCTGTTATATCTATAACACTGCTTGTTGTATATCCCATGTGCTCTCTATATCATATCACTGCTTTCTGCATCTCCAAGTGCTGTCCCTATCTATATCACTCTGTTCTGCAGCTCTCATGTGCGTTTCCCTATCTAATCACTGCTTTCTTGCTCCCAAGTGCCTGTTCCTATCTATATCACTGCTTTTGCATTCCAAGTGCTGTTTCCCACTATATCTCACTGCTTTCTCTTCTCGCATCCTCTCCCATGTGCTGTTTCCACTATCTATATCACTGCTTTCTGCATCTCCCATGTGCTGTTTCCCTATCTATATCACTCACTGCTTTCTGCATCTCCATGTGCTGTTCCCTATCTATATCACTGCTTTCTGCATCTCCCATGTGCTGTTCCCTATCTATATCACTGCTTTCTGCATCTCCCATGTGCTGTTCCCTATCTATATCACTGCTTTCTGCATCTCCCATGTGCTGTTCCCTATCTATATCACTGCTTTCTTTGCATCTCCCATGTGCGTGTCCTATCTATATCACTGATTTCTGCACTCCCATGCTGTTCCTATCATATCACTGCTTCTGCTCTCCCATGTGCTGTTCCTATCTATATCACTGCTTCCTGTCATATCCCATGTGCTGTTCCCTATCTATATCACTGCTTGCTGTATATCCCATGTGCTGTTTATATCTATATCACTGCTTGCTGTATATCCCATGTGCTGTTCCCTATCTATATCACTGCTTTCTGCATCTCCCATGTGCTGTTCCCTATCTATATCACTGCTTTCTGCATCTCCCGTGCTGTTCCCTATCTATATCACTGCTTTCTGCATCTCCATTTCGTTTTCTATATCACTGTCTTTCGCATTCCCATGTGCTGTTCCCTATCTATATCACTGCTTTCTGCATCTCCCAGTGTCTGTTCCTATCTAATCACGCTTTCTGCACTCCATTGCTGTTGCTTCTATATCACTGCTTTCTGCATCTCCCATGTGCTGTTTCATATCTATATCTCTGCTTTCTGCATCTCCCATGTGCGTTCCCTATCTATATCACTAGCTTGCTGTATATCCCTGTGCTGTTTATATCTATATAACTGCTTGCTGTATATCCCATGTGCTGTTCCTATCTATATCACTGCTTTCTCCTGCATCCCCATGTGCTGTTCCCTATCTATATCACTTATCATGCTGCTTCTTCTGCATCTCCATGTGCTGTTCCCTATCTTATCACTGCTTTCTGCATCTCCCATGTGCTGTTCCCATCTATATCTACACTGCTTTCTGCATCTCCCATGTGCTGTTCCCTATCTATATCACTGCTTTCTGCATCTCCCATGTGCTGTTCCATATCTATATCTCTGCTTGCACAACCAATGCATCTTACAGCATTATAGGTGCTTCCTTAAACACCATTCAATGAACATCATTCAGCTATATCTGCCTATATCAGTTCTACAGAACAAAGATTTCTGCTCCCCTCACCACGCAAACACCGTGTCCCTTTTATTCAAATCACAAATAAAAAAAAAGTTCCCTGGTTAAATCCTTCCTCTTACCACGTCACATGGAATGCCTGCCGGCAGCCATGCCTATTGCAGGTCATACAAGCTCCAGATGCTGCTCTGCTCTCTCTCCCTGATCTTCACAGATATAACAGGTCTAAGGAGAAGACATTGTTACCAGGAAAATGGCGAAATGTACTTTAACGGATGCAAGCCATTGGTATATTTTTGCTGTGAATATAGCATACCTTATTGAAGCGATCATGAGGCACATATTGTAACACAATGGGTTTCCATGGTCAAGACATGTGGCAACTGGACTTCTGGGAGTGTAGAGGGCACACACCACATGTGCCCAACCTACCAACAGAAGATATAACTCAAAAGTGAGTTACAAATGTCAACATCATAACAGAGCCACTGTGCGTGTGATACGGTACTGAGATTGGGGTAGGGCCTGATGTAAATACATAACTGTTATTGCAAAGCATTCATCACAATATTGTCAGCGATGTTTATATATCAAAATAAATATAATTCATACAATGCGTACAGAGGCAGAAAACAATTGTCTGTTTGTTTGTGTGTAGCTTTAATTCTGTCTCTTACCTCACTCGTTGTCCGTCCTTTTTAGTGCCCCCTCTTTATAGGCACAAATCACATCTCTGTGAATAGAAGGGAGAGACAGTTACCAGTATAAACCCCAGTCTTCAAATGATTATTATTAAATCTTTATTTGGAGACCTTAAGACCATTACACTTAAAGGGCATGGCCACCCTGGAAATGAAGTTTGATATAAGTATGGACAGCTGCCCATCGCCAACCGCCATAATATTTTTTAAATATGCCCAGATTTTTACTGACCTGCTTCTTTCCCAGCCCCTGCTTGCGGAATTGCAAACAGGGGTTGGTCAGCCATCCCGTCTGAGATTGGCTATGGCACGGCCAATCACAGATGCAGCTGACGTCATCTAAGATGCCGCAGGAGAGAAAGCTCTGTATAAGTAGCGATTTGAGCATTTTTTTGGGAATTAATATGGCGGTTGGGGTTGGGCAACTGTTACTTACCTTATGTAAGAGGGATTCACACTAGGTGCCACGGCCTCAGAGGATGGATCTGGATGGTGGGAGGGGGGGGGGAGTCTCCCCTGCGTATGCCTCAGACCTTGATGAGTTGAGGAGAGACAGGCACCGGAGGGTCACTGACAGCTTTCACTCTGCAGTTTCCTGGACTTAGAAAAGGCACTGCAGAGAACCATTGGAGCAGCAGGAGGTATGTAAGGATTTTTTTAAACTACAGAGTTTGGCCAGTATGGGGTTACACTTTCAGTTTTGGGGTGGATATGCCCTTTAACCAGAAATCATTTTCAGGTGACTGCCCGTGTACGAAGAATCTAAATAACCTTTACAGACAGAAAGCCATAGGTTGTCCATTCCTCATGCCCTTCAATCAATTACTGCTAAAGACAAAGCAAGTTTGTCAAATTCTAATGGTTGAAATATCGGAGGCCAATCGGAGGATGACCTGACAATGCTCTTCACCTTACAGGATATACCTACACGTAGCCACATAAGGTAGTAAATATTTAACTACCACCCGGGCGGCCCTCTCCTGGGACTCGCATTTACGACAGAACCATGGTCCAGTGGGTACCTGTACAATCCCATAGCAAGCTGAAAGAAGAGTAAAAAAGAGAATAAATAGGACTTAATAGGAATAACTGTGGAAAACAGGAGAATGGCAAAAGTCAGACAATGGAAAGAACGATAAAGAAAGTTAGCATTAATACTGTTCATTAGAAAAGCATCTATAACTATATTGGTGGACATTCGCTATAGGAACTTGACATATATTTTTGCAGGATTCCCAATGTACAGGCATATCCAACTGACTAATATCCTTCTGAATGCTGCAACAGTACTGGGGAACCAGTTACTTTCAATGTTAATTTTAAGCTTCCCTGTCACCAAATAGTAATGCAGATAACTTGAATGCTGCTTACACCCCACAAAGTTTTTCACTAAACCGGGGAACTGACATCACCCACCTACTTTGGGAATCCCTTTGTCATACATCAGCGGGAGGAAGTTACAACACCACAGTACAGTGCCCTGCTAACCCAATCAGAAGAAGATTGATTAAACATTGATTAACCCCAGTTGATCAATGGTTGAGACTACAGAGTACCCAGTGTTGCCCGTTTTTTTTCAATCAAAACCTTGTTTAGGCTCAGTCGTTTCTTAGCAAGGCGATCACTTGATTCGCCACAACAAACAACACAAAAATTAGTCAAGAGTCCTGTACTGGTCTAATTTTCTAGCCTAAAACCGTTACCCCGCACCCAAAATTAAAGACCCCGCAATCCCACTCGACCACAAAACTGTTACCCGCTCCCGCTTGCTGTGGGTTCCACAAGCGCACCTGATCTAACCTATAAAAAAGTCAGACCTGCAACCAAACCTCACCCAAATTAAACAGACCTGCAAGTGAACCCCATCTGCTAATGTTCCAACCAAACCTGACGCGCAACCCATTCAAACTCACTTTGTTTTATCATACCCGACCTGCAAATTGGTTAAACCATTGGTACCCAACCCATTGCAGGATTCTAGGTCAATATATCATCAATTCACCACCAGATGGCAGCACATTAGATCTTATCCAAGTTACTTTAAAGGAGTCAAAAAAAAGGGGATAAGGATGCTTGTAAAGTTGTAAAATTCGATGATATACCGAGTATCATCAAAATTGTCCAGGATGTTCGGAAGTATTTTGGAACATCACTTTGACTCTACTATATATACTAGGTGTATTGATAAATGGATAAATGTTTCATCTCCGAACCTGACTAGGTCTTTTCTTTACACTTTTTCACTTTCTTGTAGTGGAAATGACAAGTTAATTCCTGCTTTCTTTGGAGAGATAACTGATCCAACATAAATGATGAGGCCATTGATGGACAGGCCCCATCTTGTGTAAAATTGTTAGCCTCAATGAAATATGGTAGCGTCCCAATGATAAAGTAGAAGCACCTGGGTTCCCCTTTAAACATGCTCCCTAGTGTAAGAAGCCAGGATGGAGACACCACCAATAGCTTCAGGCATTCTTGTAACCACAGTTTTTCTCCCACAAGCTTACTGCAAAACAAAATAAAAATCTGCACACAGCCAATGTTTAGTTTCCTTAGGCAAAACTGATCAATGTTAAGCATGAACTTGCAGCCCTGCTGGTAATGTAAGCAAACCTAGCTGTCACCTGTTTGTATCCCCAGACAATCTTAACCCAGATTTGTACTTTGTTGTACAAGTTTTATTAAATCACAGACAGAGCTGAACCGGTCAGTAGAGACATTTTGCTGGATCTGAGCCTATACTTGTTTTAACAATTAAAAATAAATGATTTTTGTATTACTCATCAACACAAGGAACTATATAGTCATTCATGTTTGACTTCTTAAGAAAAAAAAGTTCATCGTCATATGGACTGATCCCCACAATCCCCCACTTTTATGTACGGTATGTTTGTGCTTTAGTTTCCCAGGGGGTTATGGGTACAAATGCACAGCATTTAATTTGTCTGCTTGTCTACTTTTCCGCTTATTCATGTGCTTCCATAGACATTATTATTAAGTGCACTTCAGAGAAACTGTCCAAATGTATATTTAACGCAATGAAAAAACACAGATCACAATGCACACAGTGGGGCCTACTTTGCACTAAAATGTCATAGCAGCAGTCACATCAGAATTCAAACTACGCCTCATAGGTGTATGTCATTTTCCAGAAACATAACTGTCTCTATCCTATCTTTACCCAGCAGAACGGTAGTAAAATTAGTTTGGTCAACGTGCAATGTGCTCACTTGTAAGGCAGGGCAAACATTAGGGAGAAAGATGGGGAAGGTTAATCATATTTAAGGTTTTTTTTTCCTGCCTCAAAAGTGGGAGTGAATTAACCATGAAGGTGCTCATTGGCAGCCGTTATTCAGAAACCACATGGAATTTGAAGTCAAATGACACAGCATTTCAACATGAGCAATACACAGAATATTGGAGTTTTCAGTGTTTAGTTCTCCAAATCCTCTTGTATAAAGATGTGCATATGTTTTTTTTTTTTCCTTTTAAAGGACAGCCAAGTCTCGGTGAATGTGTGAGAAGGTTGTTGTGCCTTGGGTGCAAAAATGGAGCCTGCAAAGGGTCATTATATTTTTCTTCATGCACTGTAGCTAATGCAGGACAGACCACAAACAAGCTTGTCGTTAAAGCAGTCAGTCTTTGACAATAGTTGCACGCTTTAGCCAGCAATACGTGTGTACGAAGCCAACACAGCTGTCTCCAGTGCTGCACCCTGTGTAGGAAGCACACCTTCAAAAAAAGTTGGAGGTTACAAATGTTTGTTTTTTTAACAAATGCAAGTGTCCATTAAATAATATCAAACTTGTCAGAAATCCAGTAGAATTGGAAAATGTTGCAAATAGTGTTTCCAATTGGTGCGCCCAAAATAAAGCCAGAATGTTACTATCATTTGGATATGGTGAAAGCACACTGCAAGGACTACCATATATGGCATTTCTGTTAAATATCATAAACTGTATATATGTATTATACATTTCACGTGAGCATATCATAGTAGAGGGGTGTGTACAGCGATCTATATTGTCGATGCACCACAAATCTTAAAAAGTTTGAAAACCACTATTAAATGAAATGGTTCTTAATGATGTCTGTATTTGTGTGTACAGAGGATCATTATCAACAACAATTAGTCCTGAGTTCCAATGGAATGTTGTGTTGCTAAGGGCAAGTTTCTGATTGCTTTTAAGGCTAAATGATCAATATGTTGGCACAGCTGAAAACTATAAACACGGTCCTTCCTTTAAATAGAAACTGGACATTAGCAAATGTGGTTTTGATTCCGGGTTCAGAATGGCAGAAACAAGGAACTTTCTTATGAAACTTGTCAACCTATTCAATCTGTGAAAATTGGCAAAAGCTAAAGATCCCTTCAAAGTGCAGCATAAATGCCTCTAAACATTAATAATGAGGAATGACAGCCTCTAGTGTACAACTGGACAAAAAAGAAAAAAAGCATGTGGTCTGAGAAAAGGAGCTTTATCGGTCCTCCAATGCCAGCTCATTAATAGTACCAGTGTCAATCACGACACTGCAGTAGTTGAATTTTAACTATACTACTATGGGTTTACTATTGTCTTATAGACTAAAAACCTTCACAGATTATTATTGTAGAACATACTAGTGTAGAGCATAATGGTGTAGACCTAATAATGTAGAGGTGCTAGTGTAGAGTTTCTAGTGCAGAGCTTGAGCCACTTCTCCATCAAATAAAAACTTATTTCTGGAAACTGGAATTATAGAGCATGTTTACTGGAAATCCGTGTGCAAATGATCACAACTCAATCTGGCACAGAAAGTGTCATACATTCGCCTCATATCCCCAAATCACACACCCCCATTTGGTTTCCTGTCATCTGCATATCTACAAATTTAAAAGGTGAATAAGGGAAAAATGAAAAAGACAAAGCGAAAGACAAAGACCACATCCGCGCTTACCCAATTTCATCAAGCAGAACATTACACTACTCACTATCTTATATCTACCAACCCATTCACCCGAGGAAAGTATTTATATACGCAACAACGGATTTGAGCAAGGGTCTTTTATAAGTTTAGTAAAGGAGACAAGGTTCATTCTGAGCAGATAAAAATATAATTTAATAAATTACAAAAAAACACATTACATTACTAAAAAACACATACAGTATGCACCTAAAGAGACACGACAAGACACAGGTTTAAACTGGTACTATCCACTCAAAACCAAACTACATAGGGATGTGGTCAAGGCTTATTAACAACAATTACCAGCAGACAGAAAGCCAATGCGTAGATCAGGGGTGTCAAATCTGCGCGGCCCTCCATGTGTTTGAAACACACTCCCAGCATTCCCTGACAGCACAGAGTTGTAGTTTTCAAAACACGTAGAGGGCTGCAAGTTGAGGAAGATTAGTGTTGCTGTGTTCATGCCAATGCAAGTTCAAAGCAGGTTAGCCGGGTTTATGACCACTACCATTGAGGTTGCCTGGTATGTAACGGAACTAAACTAAAATATTAGATCTGAACTATATGTTATAGCTAGGGATACCATGTAAAATAAATAATAATATATAGTGGATAATGCACCCCAACTGTAAATTATAAGGATATTAGAAGTACCGAGGAGTTCCGTGCCCATATAAAGTATGAGGAGCATATAATACCTACCCTTTTGGCTTCTGGTTTCTTTCTCCTCCTGGAACTGTAAGATTATAAGGCTATAATTGTACAGTTCCTCCCATAGAAATCCACTTAGGGGTAGATAATATGGCTATAATCTACAGTTCTTCCATTGAAATCCCCTACAGGGGTAGGTTTACGGCTATAATCTTACAGTTCTTCCAAGAAATCCACTACAGGGTAGGTTATAAGGCTATAATCTTACAGTTCCTCCCATAGAAATCTACTACAGGTAGGTTATAAGGCTATAATCTTACAGTTCCTCCCATAGAAATCCATACAGGGTAGATTATAAGGCTATAATCTTACAGTTCCCCCAGAAATCCATAAAAATCCAGGGTAGGTTATTATAATAATATAGGTGGACTGCTGGAAAACCTATAGATGGGTGCATACAGGTGGGAAATGTAGCTCAGGGCCCAGTGGGTCCCCCTCAGATCGCAAACCTACTGCTTTCAACCTGTTCCTAGAATACAATTCCAGCAGCCAGACCGGAGCTGCATTAAACCAGTCCAGGTGCCATTAGAACTGCTACCCATGTGTCAGGCACCTGTCTCACAAATGGTATCGCCCACTGCTGTCATTTCTGATCCCTCCCCCCATAACCTAGTGGTCTAGTCCGCTGCTCCAGTCTCCCAGTTTCCTTGTTGTCCCTCCCTGTCAGTTGTCGCCCCTCCCCCTGGCACTAGTTTGCCCCCATGAACGGCCCTCACCTTGGTGCACGGCCACATTACATCCGTGTCCGTCACAGTAGACGAGCGGGTTCTCTGCCCAGCCCCTCTCGTCCGAGCACACGCAGCACCTCCACCTCACTCTCCTTCATCCTCTCATGGAGACACGATATCTCCCGGGGGGCCGGGCGGCCGACCTGCCGGGTCACTGCGCGTGCGCAGATGCACCGGCCCGCAATAACCCAAGCGCATGCGCAATGCTACACATGCTACACCGCTGTCCAACTACCTTTGGCTGTCACGTGTAGAACCATCGCGCATGCGTTACTGTCTTGTACTGAGCAGGCGCATTGTTCCAGCTAGGGAAGAACAGAAAAGGTTATTATGTAAATCTATTTATTAAAGCCTCCTCACGTGAACCTAACAACCTTATCACCCCTCAGCGCACACGTCTCCCCCTGATTGTAACTAAGAGTGGAGGTAGGGTTGCCACACATGCTAAGATTGGTCAGACAGTATTTACATCAATCATGATGCAGGCTTTGCTTTTTTAAAGTAGCCATACAGCCAAGAGAAAGGACTGTCGGTCCGTCATTTTACCGTGACCGAGCATGCAGTCCATAAAGGATCAGACGTGGTTTTCCACTGTGTCAGATAATCTTTTCGACCAATTAGAACGGTCGGTCGATACAGACGAAAACACATGCAAATATTTTTGCCCAAACAATCGATACACTGACTATCGTTTGATCGGGCTGAAATATGTGGTGTGTACACAACCTTATAGGTGACCCCATGATCAGTCATGATTAACAATGTGTCCAATCGTCATATCTTCCGATTCCAAACAAAGGACGACCAACATCGATCGTGGGTGAACACAAAATGACTGCTGAAATTTTTGGCTGACCCACCGATATATGGAAATAGCCTGAAATATTGTTCCAGCCTTATAAAAGCTATTCAGTCTTCTCCCTCTTAGAAAGGCTTGCGGAAGTTTTCCCATGAGTTTTCCTGGGTCTTGCAGCCTAGTGGGTGTTTTACTGATTCTCATGGATGTGAAGAGATTATAGCGAAACCAAGAGACTCCTTAGTTCACAGGAGAGGTGGGATGCCCGTAATTTATAACCATGGCATATCAGTCATTTCAATTGGTTTAAGTGTTCTTTCACTAGAGGACAGTGTTCTTTAAACAGGGTATAAGCTGGGTATTATGCAATAACCTCGTAATGTGTTGTGAACCAACAGGGGGTATGGTGGGCTGCCGATTGGCCCAATCCAAGTCACTGTTCCAGCCCAAGAAAGTTAACGATATGTTCTGACTAAAAGGTATCATGGAAATTCTGAGATTCAGCTGAGGACCAGTTTGTAGTATGTTATGTCCTTGTACAGATTTCTCCATGAATCGGCACTGCACACACCATTATAACTTTGCCATGTGAGCTCATCCAAACCATGGATCCCTGCCAAAAATTTAGCCATTCATTCTCCATTTAGTTGGAAATAACTCCATAACTGAGGTTTTTTTCTTGTGGTTAATTCATTTCTACATCCTACAGAGTATCACATGGGAAATGACATCACAGATATCGCTACCGGCAACAGAATCTCTGTGATTTCCTTTGGAGAGACGAGTTGATTCTAGAGGGAAATGAGCTTTTTGCCTCCCTTTCTGCCACCACAGTTCGAAATGTTCAATAAACGGACCACGTGAGCTGCAACAGCTTTGAAATGTGAATTCAGTTTCTGTATGGCTTTGTGAGTTATATGCTAAAAACTTCTCGTTGAAAGTGGTCAGTGGTAATTGTGACCCATTAACCTGAAAGAAAAATGTATTCTAGACCATTGTGCTCCATTTCTGGGGGACATCCTGGATCTGAGAAATAACCGAAATGTAGGTGTCCACATGGCAAAATCTGCCCGTAAGTTGGGGCTAATGTATTAAAGAGGCACAAACTGTAAAAATGAACCTTAAAAGGGCATGTCCACCCCTCGGAAAGAAAAGACTCCCAAACCCACTTTGCTATACTTACCTTTACCAAAGAGGCTTCTCAAACTTACACTACCTACCAATCCCTAACCACTAGAAGACACCTTCTCTCTGATGAACATGTATGTACATACCACCCAGCAG
The DNA here is from genome assembly GCA_019447015.1 of Hymenochirus boettgeri. Lineage (NCBI taxonomy): Eukaryota > Metazoa > Chordata > Amphibia > Anura > Pipidae > Hymenochirus > Hymenochirus boettgeri. The sequence continues at coordinate 75,476,129 of CM033476.1, read as the reverse complement.
CAAAGGAGGCATCTTGTGTCTGTCCGTAACCTCATTGTAGCAGCTTTGACCGATGGCCAGACCTGGAAACTTCAAGAGGAGCTGCGGTGAGGATCGGGTTGTGTAAGTAAGTTAGGAGCCTCTTCAGTATAGAGAAAAGTGGGTCTGGGGGCTTCTGTATAAGTGGATAAATATTCTTTCTGAAGGGACATGCCCTTTAAAATAACAGGAGACACACTCCTACTTACACCATAGGATTTCATATGGTTCACCACTTGCTGCGTTATTCCGTTACAATCCGTTTAAAAAACGCGCTACTTTTTGTTCCTCTAAAAGGCACAAAACATGGTACAACGGATAACGACGGAAGTGTTTGCGTTTCTGTCCATTTTTCTAAAAGGATGCCTGGGAGTTCCTGTGACATCATTTCAGTGTTCTTTGGTTCTGCCCCCTTAAATTTGAAAATTACGTTTAAAACGCAATGGGCAATAATGCAGAAAAAAACGTACCAAATTGACGATATTAAGTAAACGTTAGCAACAGATACAAAAAGATGTTAAAGGGCATGTCCACCCTGAAATTAAACTTTTGGTATACTGTAGGTAGCAGCTGCCCACCCCAACCGCTATAATATATTTTTTAAAATGCTCAGATGTTTACTTACTCCCCTTCTCTCCCGCGCCGCTCCTATCCAGCTCCCTGCTTGCAACAGGGGCTGGTCCGCCATCCGCGTCTGTGATTGGCTAAGACGCGGCCAATCACAGACGCGGCTGACGTCATCAAGACGCCGCAGGAGAGAAGTGTCCTAAGTAACTATCGGGGCAGTTTTTTTCAAAAATTTAGGCGGTTAGGGTTGGGGAGCTCTTACTTACCTCCCATAAAGAGGATTTCACATTAGGTGCCACGGCCTCAGAGGATCGATCAGGATGTGTGGGGGGGCTCCCCTGCGCATGCCTCAGACCTTGATGATGTTGAGGCACAGACAGCCACAGGATGACTCACTGAGAGCTTCATCACACACAGTTTCCTGGACTTTGGAGGGCATACAAAAAACGTTTGGAGCAGAGATTAAGGTAAGGATTTTTTTTAAACTATAGAATGTGGCCAGTATGGGGTTAAATTACAGTTTTGGCTGGACATGCCCTTTAAAACGTTGCGGTTTAACACATTGCGTTAAGTTGCATTTTTGTCTGTTCCCAGTGTGAACGAGCCCTAATACTTTTCTTCCTGTGGCTGCCTCAATCCACCCCCCATTCAGACTGGGGTCGACCCCCAATAGGAAACACACACTTCTTGCACAGTGTGTCTTCCTATTGGTCAAGCCGCAGGACTGAAGTAGGAAGTGGTGCGAGGTGAGCGCATAAACTTACATATTGAGGGATAGGCCACACTATCACACTTTTTTTGCGATTGCGTTTGTGGAGCAGTGTGGCTGTGCTCTAAAGGTTCTTTTTCATTGTTATTTTTGCACTTCTGTGCAAATCTTAGTAGACTTCCAATCAGTCCAATTAACTTTCCAGACATATGGATGGAGCTAGATCATACTTGTTAATGTATTGGTATAATGTTCCCTATGCCATTTCTCAGCATTCTGTGCCATTTGCACGCTGTTATTATGCCTATTAGCCTTTAAATAAAGCATGTTGATTGAGAAATGTTGTCATCTATTGACTAATTCAAGAGGCTTGGGTGAGATGCAATTTCGGTATCGCAACCTACTGCACTCGTTTCTGCAATGTATTTACCACTTTGTGACCGTTAATACATTGCGAAAAACACTAGCGGTAAGCTGCGACCTTTTAAAGACACCAATGAAGAGGCGTTTATTGTCACACAAAAAACGAGCGCAAAATTTATTGCATTGCTTTGCGCAAAGAAAATAAAATTGCGACATGGCGCCAGCAGTGCAAAACCTTCGCTAACAACGTTAGTACATAGGTTAGCGTGATTTTAGCGCTTATTTAGGGCTCGTTCACACTAAAGCACAACGGAACTTGCGTTTCGTGCATTGTTCTGCTGCGTTAACGCACAACACATGCCATTTTTTTTATATGCAGCAAAATGCAGGCAATCAAACACGATGTTCAGCTGTGCTCTAGTTTTTAACCAAGTTATATATATAGAATATATTAACATACAGCCCCAACCTCTTTTCTCTATGACAGACCAGTAGTTCGGTGAATATACTTTCTTTGGAATAGCACCCAGGCACTAAGTGAATTTAGTACCTTCCTACTTACCTTGTGTGTATATATATATATATAATATATAATATATATAGTGGCCATCTGTATCCATCTGATAAAAATGGGGGGGGGGGGTCATTGTCTTTTATTTCTGCTCTTTGAAAATCTGAATCTATAGAAACAGTCACAGATGTTTCCCTTTTGTTAGAAGAAAAACCCGAGAGTATGAGATTAGGATGACCGGCTCTCCCCCTGGCAGCTGGAGAGAGCTTTCTATTATTCAGCCTGCACTTTTGCAACGTCTGCTTTTGTCTATTGCACCGGCAAACTGATAGTGGGGAAATGCTTTCTGTTCTACAAAGTAAACCCCCTATTTGTAGGGGACATTGAATGTTTTCCCTGTGCAGATAGATCCCACCTTTCATCCTGTTTACAGGGAAATTCAGTTCTTAAATGTTCAGTTACACTATGCGTTTTTCTAACACAGCGGAACAATGTGGATGTTCCCCTGCATTATCACTAAGTGGTATTTATCTCAACGGCTCCGCTATGCGTTAAGGCAAAGTGAACAGACCAAAACGCTCCCTTACGATAACAAAGCCTAATGAGTGATTATTATTATTATGGATTTATATAGCGCCAAACATCTTCCATAGCACTTTACAATTACATGTATAATTCACATCAGGCCCTGCCCCAGAGCTTACAATCTAAGCACATTTATTTGACACATACAACCTATTGTGGGGGAAACCGGAGTGCCTGGAGGAAACCCACACAAGCACGGAGAGAACATACAAACTCCTTGCAGATGTGCCAAGGGTGGAATCGAACTTAAGACTTCACTGCTGCAAGGCATCAGTACTAACCACTGAGCCACCGTGCTGCCCTAGTGTGTGATAGAAATTAGAATCTGCTCTACTATATTTCTTTTATATTATTTCTTCTATATTACTTTTACAGGTCCAGCAGTACTGTAAATAAACATGTTCTATCAAGATAACATATAAACAAGTTTCCTGCACCTTGTCTTACTGTCTTGATGGAATAAAGGTTGGTCCATTAAAGGACCTGTAAACTCCAATCCTGCATAACAATGACTGTGGCATCCGTTTCTTATTATTCACAGAGGGAGAACGCTGATTCTCCCCTCCTGTAATAATAGGACGCTCGGGGGACCTGGAACTTACCTTACCCACCGCTCCACTCGCAGCCGCTCAGTCACTGACAGCCGCTCTGTCCGACCACGCGCCCTATCTAGGCGCATGCGCGCCAATTCAAAAGATAGGGCGCGCGATCGGAGAGAACAGCTGTTCAGAGACTGAGCGGCTGCGATGTGGAGCGGCGGGTAAGGTAAGTTCCAGGTCCCCCCGAGCGTCCTATTTCACAGGGAGGGGAGAATAGCTTCCTCCCTCCCTGTGAATAATAGAAACCGGATCCACATAGTCATTTTTAAGAGTTTAGTGTTCCTTTAAAGAAACTCTCAGTGGTACCGCATACCAGACCTGACAGTATCCCCTACCCCACACACCATGACGATATTAGGCAAATCCCATCCTAGGCTTAAAGGGCATGTCCACCCTTCAAAAAATGTTTTGATATAATATTCCCCCTGTCCCCCCAGCCCCAACCGCTATATTTTTATTATCAGAAAGTGCCCCAAATATTACTTACCTTCCCTCTTTCCTCCGCCGCACTGCCAGGCCCTCTGCTTGCGAGTAAATGCAAGCAGAGGGGCGGGACCGGCAGTCGCGTCTGTGATTGGCTGAGCGGCAGCCAATCACGGACGCGGCTGCCGAGAGTTCAGTGCGGCAAAGGAAAGCGGGAAGGTTAGTAATGTTTGGGGCACTTTCTGATAATAAAAAAATAGCGGTTTGGGCTGGGGGGACAGGGGGACTATTATAGCAAAATGATTTTACGCTAGGGGGAGGGAATCCTAATTGGGAGGGAGAGGGAGGGGGAGAAGGGCTGCAGTGCGCATGCCAAACTTCTCCCGGAGGCCAGGTAGGAGGCAGAATCCTATATGGACTCTGCTATCATCCTGGTGGGCAGTTTTTGGGACTTTGGGGGGGGACTACAGGAGAACCATATGGAGCTGGGATGTGAGGTAAGGATTAAACTACACTACACAATGGGGCCAGTAGTGGGGGGGATTATAGTTTTGGGGGTGGACATGCCCTTTAAGGTGCCCATACAGTGTCAGAGTGGCTTACAGGGGAGGGGATCCCGGGTAGGCCCACAGCCCCATTCAGCCAAGAAAACAGAGAAAACTGCTACAGTTTAAATACAGAGCCCAAGGGACAGTAATAGACGCATTTTAAAGGGTCACTATATTTCTCAGAATCTACATCTCAGATATAAAATCTGAATAAAGTTTTGGAGCAGTGGGATCTTTCTGTATCTAAAGGTACACTTTTTGAAAATCACATTTACTTTAATGGAGCGACTGCATTGTATAATTTGAGAAATCCCGGCATGTGCATGGGATCATTGTTATCTTTCGGGGGGAGATCTGGTCGCACAATAAACCTTGACCAACCCTTTTCCACTGGTCACTTGTAAACAAAGCTTTGAAGACAATTCATTGACACAAACCTTCACCCCCTCCTATGCAAACATGCCACGCCTTCTTCACAGCTGGAGCCATCTGAACATTCTAATAGCCAATTAACAGACAATCACTCCATCAGAAATACATTAAGTTTCTTTTAACCCAATTACACGTTTATAGGTAGGTGGAGACGGCTAAAATTGGGGCTTTGGAATGGAAACATTTTGGTTAATTAAAACAACATAATATATGTGTGTTTAGAATCCTGTCTAAAATGTTTAGGTTTACTGTACATTTAATTTTTGTCACATAAATATGGGTGTATGATGCAAAAACGACCAATCACAATGCAGATAAACTACTGCCGCCAGCATGGTACTTGATTTATACTTCAATTAGATTGTACCATGTATGGGGCCCGACCAATACACTGTGTGGGAGGTAGTTGGGTCTGTGTATATATGTAATGGTAATCCCATGTGTATAAATCTTCGTACACACGTTGGATAATTGTCGTACGATGCAGCTGACGAACGAGCAATCGCACGATATTCGTACGACGATTAGCCTGGCGGATTTGTTCTGCCGATTATCGTATATTTGTACATGGTCGGCAGATTATCATTAACGTTCTACGAAAAAATATATAAAAGGCGCATGCGCTGCTTTTCGTAGCTGCGCAAATATACGAACATTATGTTACGTACGAATGTCTTTATTTAACGACTATTGTGGTGACTATTGTTGCTGTGTGTACAGATGTTGTTTCGATTATGAGGATTAACGATAATGTCGTTAAACGTTCGTCGGCTGCATTGTACGAAAATTATCCAACGTGTGTACGAGGCTTAAGTGCCTTAACAGTAAGTAATCTGTCTGGTTGGGTTATAAATAATATATATAACTGTGGTGGGGGCGATCCTATTGTTCTCCAGACCACTCCTTTCTTCAAACATAGAAAAGATAATCAATGCACATTCCTGGGCCACATACAATATTATTATCTGCACACTGGCATACTTTATAAACAAAGGGGTTTTAATATACATTACTGTGGTCACATGAATGAAAAGCCTTCCAATCACGTCAAGGTAAACTTCTCCATCTATATATAAAAAACGGACCTGCCGATATGCATGGACACTGGACCCATTTGTGCACGCAGTGATGTCTAAACGTCACCCACAACAGTTGTCATCAACCACTGGAGGGGGATTGTGGTCGGGGGTGAGTACAACTGGGGAGGGGTTGCGTGCACGGGGGGGGGGTGTGAGGGGGTACACGTGCCGTGGGGTTTGCTAGATGTCATTGACTAATTACTCCAAAGACAATCATTTTTACACTGACATACATACACAAAAAACTCCATTAATGGAGTGTCAGGGTGTTCTGTGAGTTTCGAAACCAGCACATTAGAGATGAACCCAATCCAAACTGGTTCCGGAACGGATTTTACAATTCCCCCAGAACTCATACGTAAATTCGACATTTCTAGAAATTCCAAAAATTTTTCAAAAAATGCTACGCAGTATGGCAACACAGGAAATGCAGTTTTCGGTACTGGACGTGTGATTTTTTTTTTGGCCATTAATAGGTGTTCCCAGGACCATTTCCCAGGCCCTGAGCCATTTACAGTAAGCTTCCATCGCTATTATTGCCTAAAGGCTGGGCACACACCAGCAGATATTTCCGACAGACCGATAGTGCCGTGTATTGGATGGTTGGATGGAAATATCTGATTGTTTGGGGAGGCTGGCCGCGACCAAGCTCAATCGCCAGTTCGTCCGTATTGGACAAATGGGCGATCAGAACGGTCGGCGATCACAGCCAATCATGCGGTTCCCTGTGGGACCACAACCTACAATCAACTCTCAGCACATGCCCGATCGGGAAAAAAAGTCCTACCATGTGTACCCAGGCTAACTGTGGGAGTAGAATAATAGCAAAAATAGTATTTTGCTATAGTAGAATAGAAAAATAAAAGGTGAAGAAATAGAAAGAACATGAATTTGTCTCTTTCAAGCTAAATAAATGACCACTGAATAATTCCGGTACATACGGTATATATGGCTGTGTGTTAATCTGCTTGCAATGCTTTAAAATTATTTCCCCGATTTAGCACTAAAATTCCGACTCTGATATTAGGAAGTATCATTAGGAACAGGACATTTATTTTATTTTAATGATATTGTTTACTATAATTTAGCAATTATACCCCAAACCTTTATCTTCAAAGGTAATTACCGTGCAATTAGCAGTTAGATTATCCAGCACCTAAAATTAGTTTTCAAACACAAGTGATTTATTACCCAACCGAGATCACACTCCTGTCTTACCTCCAATTTATAAAAATGGGTAATTTAAATAGGGTCACAGGGGTGAGACTGCCACTGTGTTTTTGTTACTATGTTTTTGATAAAAAAAATAAATAAATAAGAACCCCTTTTGTTTATGCTGCAAACCAGGTTATTAATCTGGAAATCATCCCTGAGAATACACATATTAAACAGTATGGCAGCTCTTAACATACGGGCAATTTGGCACCAAGCCACGACCCCCATCGCCAATACCTTTGTGTGACGAACGGCTGTTTCGTCCGAGAATAGCACGTGTGTATTCGTTTGGTCAGGGGGCGTTCGTCGATCTGCCTGGCATTGGGGGTCCTGGCTTGGCGCACACATCAGACGTGTGTACGGGCCTTTAAGCAGGGCAACACACGGGTCGATTTTTCACAAACAAAATTTTGATCAGAAAAAACAGTCGCAAGTTTCGAAAGCAAAAATTTAAATAAAAATAAAGGTAGCCATGCACGGTCCAAATACTTTCTGAACGAATTTTCGATCAACCGAAATGATCGTAAATCCGATTGGAAGAACCTTTTGAAATTCCCCAACATGCACCGGAAATCTACCATAGATTTCATCTTGAAAACTGCAGAAGGTAGTTGGGGGTCGATGGAAATTTTCCGTTTCGCCTGATCGGCCTATCAAAAATAGGTAAAAATGTACAGGGCGCTTTATTATCTTATTTAATTTATCAGTGAAATTTGAAAATTCCATTAGAAAAATCTAAATTCTTATTGAAAATTTGAAAATGCTATTGAATATCTGAGATGTGCAGTACGAAAAATTCCGATTCAATTGGGTTCAAAATGGAAATTTGGATAATCAGAACCGTTGTCAAAAACTTGCTAGTTTTGATTATATTTTTTAACCACCTTGCACTGTCGATGTTCAACCAAAATTCACCTTGATGAGATTTTTTTATCAAGTGAATTTTTGGGTAACCATGTCTGTTTGGTCCACTAAAGTGGATGTTTAAAAAAAAAAAAAAAGGGGGGGGGGAGGGGGGTTATAATGAGAAAAAAGTCTCTTCAAAAGCCTAAAATAATTTAGCCTGGTTTCCTTAACAGAGGAAATTCACAGCAAAATAAAACCATGTGTCATTTGTGAAACAGGATTTGCCTTTGGGACAGAAAATGATAGGATATATGCATGTGATCCTGGATTACATGCTTAGGGGGTTGGGTCTTTAATGGGGAATGGTAGTGGGCAGGGAAGGGGGGGAACAGACAATAAACAAAGTAGAAAGAACAGGACACAGGTCATGTAGAAGTATAGAAAGTACAATGAACAGATGCAGATATTTTAGATAGATTTCCTCTGCTAGAAATAACCTGTTATGATCTTTAAAAAAAAAAAACGAAGCCCGACTGCCTACAAATTAGGTAGCCATTTTTTCAATGGTAATAGGACTGCAATTTAACTGCAACTCAATCTTATTGTTGTATTGTATATATATATATTGTATAAAAGGCAAAATGCACAGTGCAGTTTAGTGCAGTGCAAGCTCCTTCATTAAATGTTTCTATAAGGGTATTATCTGTTTTTTTATTCTGTTTTTTGTTTAAAAACCTTTTTCTAGATCTGGTAACTTGCAAGAAATGACCCGTCCATGGTGTTACCAGGATCCTAGACAGAAAGTCAGCCGAACAGCAGGGTACAATGCCAGGACCTCTGGATATGTAAGGTTAGGTACACACAGCCTTACACAGAAGATATTTTCGTCTGACCGACTGATTCACAGCACTTTCGGTCGGTTCGCCGAAAATATCTCCTGGTGTGGGGCGTCCGGCCACAGCCGAATTTGCCGCAACTGACGGACATTTGCTACGAGCGAGCACTCGGTCGGTACAAATAGTCCCTCCATGTGTACCCAGCCTAATGAGAGAAAGAAAGGGGGGCTGTGATAATTTAGACCTTTGTCAAGACCTTTGTATTAAGCTCGGTACACACTATACAGATGCATAACAGATGACAGACAGATTCAATTGGAAGTTGTCTCATCGGCTATCAAATCAGGTACACACAGTGTCGATATGACATCCCTATATGGGATCGTTCTGACGGCTGCTAATGGCTTCCAATAATAAAGTATAGGGATCAATTGAAATTTCTGGTCACAGCTGACCTTTGCCTGACAGTGGTACATTTATGCAGGATCGCCCAATTTTGTACAACAGGCACAGCAGATAATTCTGTGGGGTCCTGCAGTTCTGAAACTTTGAGGTCATCAGAAGGTGAAAGGGTTATCAGCCTGACAGGGATTAGAACAATAAAAACCAAGATGCAGACATGAAAAGTAATGTCAGCCATACAATATAAGGGTGGGTACACATGAAGGGACTATTTGTCCCGACCAAGCGTTTGCGACAATAGTGGCAATAGTTTGTGCAACCGATAGTCCGGTCCCATAGGGACCGCAAAAAATCTGCCCGTGTGTACTCAGCCTAAGACCTGCTGAGTTCGGAAACATTATTGGAGGTGGGGCATCAGAAAAGTGTATGGCCAGCAAAAGTGTACACTATAGAGGGAGTCTGCCGTGTATTCTGGATCATCTTGTCTGTCATTTTTCAAAAATCTTTACTGTGTGTACGCATCTTAAGAAAGCCATACACCTGGAAAACCACGGGCAATTGTACGGTCCTCTGTGGACCACATGCTTGATGGCAGGAACTGTCAGTCACGTTGGCCTCTCGCTAGTGGCGAACGAATGAATTAAATGGTGAGTACCTAGTTTAAGACCCAGCAGTAAGTAAGTTAACCAGCTTATCTAAAAAAAACAGGTAGATTAAAGCTGGGTACACACAGTAAGGATAAAGCCCAGATAGCGCCAGATCCGACAGTATTGGGGCTTTATCACTACTGTGTGTACCTTCGTTTTCCGAATGAGTGCTAGACTCCCTATAGAGAAGTCAGCTGTCGCCGAGGGAAACACACAGCGCAGAGCGTTCTCCCTATGATGTGTATATGATGTGTATAGGGAGAACGCTCGGGACTGTGTGTATGCAGATCTTTGAAAGATGACAGGCAGGATCTTGCAGATCTCAATGATCTGTACTGTGTGTACCCAGCTGAAGTCCTCACATCGGGTACTACTACTTTAGGGTGCGGGGTGGAGGGGGTACAGTTCCCCTTTAAAAACTTTATACATTAAAAAGTAAACTGGTATGAGAATATTTAGCATTGTCTATCAAAATGAAAATCAACATACTTAGAAATAAAAATATCACGGAACTATCCTAGAATAATATGAGCATGTGTGGTAGGGCCTTAGATTTGAACTGATAAATGCTGTAAAGCTCCATGTTAACTAAAATGTAAGAAAATACAAACCAATAAAGATGGATCAGGCAATCGGCTATAATAAAACTGGTCCAAAATTTACAAGGGACAATTATAAGATTGTAGCATAGTGGGCAATTGCCAAGGGCCCCAAAGTGGCCCCCTAAACCATGAACTTGAATTGTTGGGGGTTGAAGGGGGCCCACACACTGTGTTGCCCTTGTGGCCGTTCTCTGGCCCTGGTCCATAGCAATGTATGTTTTTTTGACACAGTATTTTACATGGCAATATTGACAGTAGTAGGCTGCCCTGGAACAAAGGGAGCCTCATTAGCACATGTTGTAGAGCAATAAACAAACCACAGCAAGCAAATGGGAAGAAAATAAAAACAGGGACAATAAGACAAGTTGAAGTTCATCCAGATGCCCTTGTTCTCATCCCAGGAGAGGACACAACCGTGTAATAAAGTCACCCTCACTGCAGGACCCCTCCCCTACATCCCTTTCAAATCTGCCCAGTAAATCCTTTGATTTTCCATAGGGATCATTCCAATAGAATTGATCATTCCAATCAGGGCCAATTATTGTCCTAGGCAACCTAGTCTAGAAGAACTGCCAGGGCACTGAGAGGGTGGAGGGCACCATTTAGGGTCAGGCCCCACTACACATTGCACAGAGGCACGCACAAATCTTTTGATATTGCCCTATGGCAGCGCATGCGATGCACACCAATAATGGTGATTGCATGTGCTGCAAAAAACAGGCAAAAGCGCAGTGCAAGGCAGCGGACATAGTTGGGCCTCTTACATTGGCATGCCCTAGCGCACATGCTGGCGCAACGCACAGCACGCAGAAAATACCTTAGTGGGGCCTAGCCCTACTTCTGCCCTTTCCTATGTACCTGTATGTTACCCACCTAATTAGATTGTAAGCTCTATGGGGCAAGGACCTCTTTCCTCATATTACATGTTTCAAAGCACTTGTATATTTCATGATGTACATACTAACTTATATATTTATTTATTGTCCCCCTTGTACAGCTTTTTGTATTCTATATTGTCTCCTTACCAGCCATAGGGCAATAAGCTGTTACCAGTCTAGTTTCTTGTAGCCTCCCTGTTTTCATACAATGTAAAAATCTTGGGCGAGTTTTCTAATCCACGCAGACTAAGGGCTAGGCCACACTATTTCGATTGGATCGCGCTTTTAAAAGTAGACACTAGTGTGGCCAATTGATGCATTGCACGTGCAATCCGCTAATCAGAGCGCATGCTGGCCGCGTTTTTTTGCGCTACCGCATCCGCTCCAATAATGCAACATTCCGCAATTGTAGCACGCGCGATTTCCGCTTCACTGGTGCCAGATTCTTATTATACAAGTTGTGGGTCACTATTACTTTCTGTTTCTGGGACGTAGGATTGCACAGCCGTTATTCATTTGGTTGAACGGATAGAATAGAATAAATATGATGAAATACATTAATTCGCTACCACACACACTACAACACTATAACAGCAAACACATAGTTAAAGGTTGGAGTAGGGTTGTGCGGGGCTACCAACCTGCTTCTTTTCACTCAGCTGATTTCATTTTTTCTCTAGTCAACTAAACTTTCATTCCCCAATGAAAACTGGATCTGGAACAAATCGTAGGATTAAATCAACTATATGAACTACTATATAAATAATATTATATTGGACTGGGTAATGGCAACAATGACAATTTTCAGGGAGATTCAATAAAAGTTTTTATCATTAAAAATGGTGCTAATTTTCCCCCAACCAATCAGATGTTATATAACATTTGAAAGCTACCGTCTGATTGGTTGGGGCAAAATTAGCACTGTTTTTAACGATAAGAACGTTTATTGAATAACCCTTTATTCATAAACATTGGCAAGGATTTTCACAGTTAGAGATAAATAAGCAGATCCTTAGGAAACATTACAGTACAATTAAAGTCCAGTTTGATGCTGGTCAGCATCGTACATGCTGCTGCTCCCACAGATAGACTTTCCAATCAAGGGTGGAACTACTAGGGAGTAGCCCCTGCATCTGCATTTGATTAATACAAATGTCAAGGACAAACTTTACCACAATGTAGTTTTAAATTCCGTCATTCAGTGCAATGTCCTGGCCCATTGATTTGTGACCGGAAGTAAATCGGGACAGTTCTCTTGGCACAGCAAGAATGAAGGTAGTTTGTTAATGGCCAGTATACAGTATAGGGGGCGTGTATGGGCCAATGATCAGTCATTCCATATAAAGTATATATGTTTACTCCAATGGAATCTGACATGAATTTGAGACCGAATTTGTGTGTGTATGGGCAACTTAAATCATATTCCTGAGGATAAAGTGGTTATACACATGCGATTACCACAGCAAGTTTGCCACCAGATTACATTGGTATCTGTCGGCACACATGTGGTGGGAACCGCACACACGGACCCGACTAAACCCCATATGTGGTATGGGGATCGGTCAGCTGTGCAGCCAGACAGAACGTTTGGATGGAGGGAGCCAATACGGACTAACGGATATTTTCTGTCTTTCCTGACCAGCTGTAATGCCGTCTATGGTCGTTCGTCGGCACTGTGGTCTGTCGGTTTCAGGCCCTACACACTAACGATGATGGGTAAATCGGGGAATGACGGGAGTCGTTAGTGTGTATGGGCACCTTAAGACATGTTGATTAATCTAGATCAGATTCTATCATGTGTAATGCTGTCCATAAATAATTATTTTAGGCTGGGTACACTTGAGTAGATACATTAAATATAAGTCAGATGGACAGAAGAATCTGCGGTTTGCCGCAACGATTGGTTGTGGCAAACTGCCTGCCACAGGCACTCTTGTCGCAACCAACAGTGGTTCGTCCCGGCCAACCGCTTGCTAGTGTCCGGGATGAAGAATCTAATGATGATTACCCAGCCGGAGTTTTTTAGATTAAGAAATCGTTTGGCTGTTAGTTCCTTTAAGCCTGATACACACATTTCAATTTTTCCTCCTGATCAACCGTTCGAGGTCGGCCAGGAGGAAGGACGCAAAAGCGATCAGTCATGGTTTTCTGACCCGTCCAATCGTGCTTTCATCCGATTCAGACAAAGGAATGGTCGGCGATCGGTTGGAGCCGCCATACAATAATTCGGCCCGACCGACCAAAACACTGAAAAGTCAGGCTGAATTATTGTATCGTGTGAACCCAGCTTTAGATTTCAGGGCAACCAAATGATTGGATTGTGGATCAGAAGTAACAATCTTCTTGTGTGTGTTAAGCCTCGTACACAGGTACAATGTTTGCACCGACCTTCGAACGTGTTTTGGCCGATAATCTCACGTGTTCGGTCAGGGGTCGTCAATTGATCCGCCATGACCCCCCACCAAACGCGTACACACATGCAGTTATCTGCAGGTTTGCGCCGTGCAAAGATCATACGTATGTATGCGCCTATACATATTAATCTATTATGTAAGATCAGCATTGCCAGTTAAGAGAAGAATATGGAATTGAGCTGTAATTGTATTTACCCAGACAGCTTAGACTTGAAAAGGGGATGCTGGGAATTGTAGTTTGAGGGCAGTCTAGACAAACCAATCCACATATAATTAAAATCTATTTAGACAAACTTTATACATAGAATTCCATGAGCCCCGAGCACCATCTCCATGTGTGTAACAGTCCCCGGTCCGCTCTCGATCGGTTTGCGATTTATTCTCTTTGTGCGATTCTGGAGGGGGAGGGGAGGAGCAGGGATTGTGGGATGGGCCTATTTTTTGAGTGGCGATGACATCACGGCTGGGAGTGAGAATGAAGCGTCTGATTGGCCGATTCCCCGCTGATGTGGGCGGGGCAGGGGCACACGGCGATCTCCAGTCTGGCTGTTAGCACTTTGTTTGCTCTCGGGACTGTGAGTGTTTAACATTAACCGCACAGCCTAACCGAACGGGACCGAACCCTCTCGGGGGCCAGTCAGCAGGACCGAATGATCTAATCCACATGGACCGCGATGATGGAGCCGCCCGCTGGGTACCAGGAGGTCGCCGGGACGAGGCTGGGTTACCTGCGGGTGGAGGGCAGGCAGCTGTTCGCCTTGGCTCAGGTGCTAAGCGGCCCCTTACGCGGAGTCCCGAGGGGGCGGGTCTGTAGGAGGATGGAGCGCCTGCGGATCCAGATCAGACGCTGCGACTTGAGGGAACTGCGGGCGCTGAAAGCCCTGAGGTCGGTGCCCAGCAGAGCGGTGCAGTGCTGCCTGATAGCGCTGGAGGATCTGCACGCTCTGTGCTCCTCGTCCTGGGGCCCCAATACGGGGCCACCCAGTGGACAAGAAGTAAAGCCATTGGCTGAGAAGGAGAGTGTCCCATCCAGAATGAGGGCCACGTTCCCTGACCGACTGTCCGATTTATTTCCAGGGACCTCCCAAAACCTACTGTCCAGTCACAGTCCTATCTCTTCATTGGGTTATTCCAGCCCGTCGGACCGGGGACACACCAGCTCATCGGATGCAGAGTCGGACGCCAGCGACCTGTCGGAGAAAAAAGTCAAAACCAAAAGGAAGTCGGTGGGTCGCCAGATCAGAACCCGCGGAGAAGCCTGTGGGAACTCGGGGGTGGAGTCAGCAGAATCTCCTCAGTCTCTCTCAGCCAGCGACAGAGAGCTGGATGGGGATTGGACGTTTGCACTAAAACCTGGCGAGGAGGAAAATGAGCGTGTGGAGACTGACCACAGTAGCAATAAGGGCCCAGTTTCTGAGGATAATACGACAGTGACTAACCAGCCACCTGTGGAGGTAGAGGAGCCAGAAAAAACAGAGGAACCCCCAGAGAATGCCAACCCTGTAGAGGTGCCTGATGTGGAACCTCGGACCCAGCAGTTTGACCGGCTGGTGAGACAGTCTAAACTATGGTGCTACGCTCGGGGGTTCAGGACAGACCTCCGGGACCTTCAGCCTAGATTGCCGCACAAAGCCAAAATAATCTCCGGGAGAAGAAAGAAAAGGAAACTAAAGCACAAAAAGAGGAAAAAATTAATTGGAAAAAATACCGTTCCTCAAAATAAAAGGGCAACCAATGCCCCAGTTCACCCTTCCAGACCCCCATTTAGTTTTCTCGATAATTTTCCTTCTCCCCCTTCTCTTGTTTTGGGAGACGATGGAGATCTCTGTCCAGCTTATTCCCTGAAGGTCAAGGACACTGCCTCTCTCCCTACGTGTCACCCTTTGTGGGGATGGCACCCTGGGGGCAGTGCTATCCCTCTACCTCCCAGCCTAAAGTTTAGGACTTTCCCATGGAACCAGTCACTCTGATCTGCCTTGTGTAAGGTGGGGTTGATAGACATCTTACCAGACATTGCTAGTCACTCCCCTCTATCTGCTGTGTTAAAGGGCTTTACTGATCCAAGAAACTCCTCTTTGCTCTCTGTTGTGTGTGGAGGAGTAGAGAAGACACATTTCCAATCAGAATATGGCTATTTATTTTCCTATGCCCACAAAGGGTTGTTTTTTCTTTTTGCTTTGTTTTTTACTTTTTAAAAAAACTGTTATTGAATATTTTGGAAAGCAGAGTATTTTTCTATATTGTTTTCTAGACTTTCTAATGCTACGAGCTAATGCCAAGAAATGTTTTGTTCAGTGTGAAAATAATTTTAGGAAGAGGTTGAAAGGTCAGGTTGAGGTTGCGACTTTTTTCCTTTAAAACTGAACACATTGAAAAATTTTGCAGTTCTGAGTATTGGCTTTTCGTGGCTGTATGGCTACATTGAAATCAGCACAGCCTGCATCATCTAATGTAAACACTTGACTAGCCTTTCACCGTGCTGATTTTTATGTGTTCAGATTGAAAGGGAAAAGTTTAGGGTACTGTCAACCTGCCGCTCTATAGATGTTTATCAACTACAACTCCCAGCATTCCCTGGCTGCAGAATGCTGGGAGTTGTAGTTTGTTAAAGGGCAGCAGGTTGGCTTTCCCTTAGGTCTAGGGGAAGGTGGTAAATGATACGAGACAGAGAAAATTGTGAATTCTTTGCAGAGTTGTGCAAGTGACGGGGAGATTTATTGGCTGTAAATGTATACATTCTCTCCACACGTGGCCGCCAGAAATTCACAATACAAGAATGAAATAGCCTGGGGGGATTAGGACGGGCTACAAGTTACATGTCACCGTCCCAGAAAGGATAAACAGGGATGTCAAATTTGTGGCGCTCCAGATGTTTGAAAACTACAACTCCCTAAAACACCTTGCGAGCCACAAAATCTCTGTGGAACAAACCACTGCAGAGAAGCCAAATTTTCTTTTTGTTCAACCCATTACTAAAGTGGAACTATTCTGGTAAAGAATCCGTGAGTCATAGTTACCTAATAAAATGCCCCATATAAAACCAGGATTTTCCGCACTAAATTATGACACAAATTTGAAACCTCGTTATTTGCTTAAAATTCCCCCAACTTTTCTATATTAAAGGCAGCGCAGATATTTTAAAGCCACATAAAGGGAACCCTTGTAGTAAATTTACATTAAGGGGATCCGTTCAGAACTCTAGTGGACTACAGCTCCCAGCATGCTCTGGAAGCATTCAGTATTTTGTTTAATTGCTTTTGTATGTTTTTTTTTTTTTGGGGGGGGGGGGTTACTTGATAAATGGACAGTGTTAAATTCCTGATTGCCATATTTTTCCCCCTTTCAGGAATGAAGGCTACAGGCCTTTGTATTGCCTTGGTTGGATGTATAGAATCCAACTATAGACCTGCTGACTGTCTTTTCAGAGACGCTCTAGTCTTTTTGCAGTCTGTATATGTTCTTAGTTTGCTTGATTGGACACTGGTTATTAATGAATGGAGAGATCTTTGTTCTAGTAACTGTGTGCAGGAAAAGGACCCAATCGGGAATCTAGATAAGAGGAAAGCATGGCATTGGGCAGAATGTTTATTTATTTACAACAGAATAATAAACAATGTGTGATAAATCTTTATTTTCGCATTTAAGATAAAATTCAGAGGCTCCCAACTGGGGAGGCTCAGATAAATCTTTGATTTTGCGTTTAAAGGATATTCACTGGACGATCTCAGGAGATCTTGTCTTGTTATGTGTATTGTTTAATATAATGCTGTTTGCTGTGAACAGGAGAGCGGCTGTGTAATTTTCATGCAAATAAGTAGGATGGAGGTTAATGCGGATTTGACCTGTGTGCACTAAGGACAAAACCCCTCTCCCTCCTTCTAGCAATCCTCTCCTTCCATTACCCATCTCCCCACCTCCTCTCTGTAAGGCAGGGGGCCTGAGGGATGAATCAAAGGGACATTTTCCTAAATATCTTGCTTTAAACTGTGTTAAATATGGCCTGGGTTCTCCTGTAAGTGTCTATTTACATCTAAATGAGATCTGATTAAAGAGGTTTGAGGGAGGGGGTGAGTGGAGAAAGTTTATTTGATAAACACAAAGATCTATCTCCTGTTCTCACCATTCCAAAAATGTTCTTTCTCCCCATCAGTGTTACAAGGAAATAAGATTTTGTTTTTGTTAGCGATATTAAGCGCAGCGTTTGCTGCTGTGTGTTTATGAGTTTATTTGTTAAACTGAAAAGGAATATCCTGATCCATAGTGTGCAATAAGGAAACTGGCCAATAAAAAGATTGCACAAAGTGTCTCACTGCTGTAAGTTTTATCTACAAATGAGTATGTGGCTGTGTGCGCACGTCTATCAATATATATACAGAATGTGGTTATACAGAGAAAAGTGTGGGTGTGTACGTACGTGGGCTTTCTATCTCAATATATAAAGAATGTGAACCGTCTATTATAAAATATATCGCAGACATCCCACCACGCAATAACTCATTTCAGGGATAGTTCACCACCAGCAACCAAGAAAAAGTCTAACTGGGTATTTGCCGAGACGTCTACTTACCAAGAAGAGAAACAAATCTCTGTAGCACTTGTAATGCAGAGAGGAGAGACAGAGTTCTGTAAGTACTATCGGAGATTCAATAAAAGTTCTTATTGTTAAAAATGGTGCTAATTTTGCCCCAACCAATCAGAGATTACTTAAACTTGTTTTTTAAGTATATTCCATCCGTTTCTATTACTCACAGGGAGGTGAGAACGCTTATTCCCACCTCCGTGTGAATAATAGAACGCTCAGTGGACACTGGAACTTACCTTACCGCTGCTCCTGCACTGACAGCCATGATGTCCCAATCTCGCGCCAACTTTTGTATTGGCGTGCATGCGCCTAAGATAGGCGCTTGGTTGGGACAGCGCGGCTGTCAGTGCAGAGGCAGCTGCGAGTGGAGCGCGGTAAGGTAAGTTCCAGTGTCCCCTGAGCGTCCTATTATTCACAGGGAGGTGAGAATAAGCGTTCTCAGCACCCTGAGAATAATAGAAACGGATGGAATATACTTGAAAAAATAAGATTATGTAGTTTAGTGTTCCTTTAACATTTGAAAGCTAGAATCTGATTGGTTAGGGCAAAATTAGCACCATTTTTAACAATATGAGAGAGTAGCCAAAGAAGCTCCTCGGCTAATAGTAACCTGTGGCTAGCGTGTGTTAGGACCAGGGAGTATTAAGTGTCAAATGCTGCCCCAATGTTCCTGAACTTTAACTCAAGTCACATTCCAAACCAGGTGATTAGACAATGCTGACTTACATTTGCAATATATGTTTTCTGCTACAAAACCCACTCTCTAGAATCCAACTATAGGCCTGCCAATGGCTGTGTACACACGTTGGATAATTGTTTGATTTAAAGCTGGGTACACATCATCCAATAATTCAGCCAGACCGATTGACATTTTACTGTATCGGTCGATCGGGAAGATATATTGAATGACTTTCTGTGCTGGCTGCGAACGTTCGATTGAATTCGTCTGAAAACCACAGCTGATCGTGCGGTCCTCTATGGGCCGCACGCTCAGTCATGGCAAACTGTCAGCCACAGCTACTCTTTCCGCAAACGATAGTCCTTTGTCCTGGCTGACTGCTTGGCAGTGCCGAATGGCCGGACAGGATGAAGAATCTACAGATGTGTACCCAGTTTTCCATTTTGTATATCTAAATAAAATACTAACTACTGGGAGCACAGACATGTCACATTGGGAGCAGACAGTGTTTCAGGACCCCCCCCCCCAAACCATGAGATCATTATACTTTCTTCCCGCTGTCCCTGAAGCTCTCGATTCCTCCCGGTCTCCCCCATGTGCCGAATTCCTTTCTGCAACCATCACTAATGGCAGAATTTGGGAGACCTGCAATCAGCTTCAGGGACCACAGGGAGAATAATGATCTGCAGGTTTAGGGGGATCCTGAAGGTAGGTATAGATTTTGGTGGGGGTGGTCATTATGTTAGAAGTTAGCAGCAGAGTTTTTCTGAAACTACCTACTGCAACATTTCTGACCATGACTGACAGTATGATAAAGTCATTACAAAGTTTCCCTTGACACTGGTAAAGTATTTAGAACAAGTGACTGATTCTGGGATGGGCTGTTTAGTCATTAAAGAAGCTACAAATATCTCCTCTTGATCACCAAGCCCAAAGGTTGCCATAGACACAGCAATGCGGTCATGTGATTCGGTTGATCATACAATCAGATGGGTCGATAAAAAAAGTTTCAACTTTCCTGATTGGAAAAATAATCGGACGATTGTCAGACGATCTCCCATACAATTCTACCTTAAGATAGAATTGCATGGGTTGAGAGATATTGGGTTTGGTTCTTGGTGTAATGGCCAGCAAGATGTGCTGACATTGAGATAAATCTAGTTACAGCACAGGCGCCCATATACAGACCCCTACTTAGGAGCAACAACCACTTAAAGGGCAATCACAATTATCCTATATACTAAAATAAACTTGTCAATATGGGGCATCCGCTGGGGCACACAGGGATAGAACAATAGAATGAGTAGCGTGCTGCCACTACTGGCGAAGTGGGTGTGGCTTATTGTGTGGTTTGTTGTGAATGGGCGGTGCATAAACAGATGAATGGAATATCTAAAGAAACCAATCGTCCCCCAAAACATGGTTCAAATAATCTTAGTTAGGAGTTCCCAGCATCCCTTTCTGGACAGAAAACAAAAATAAAATTTGAACCAACTGCAAGTGGTTCAAATTATCTTTAATAAGTTAAAGGATGAAGTACATTTCCCAGAATTCCTTTCTGTCTAAAATTTTTGGAAATGCTGTTTTTATCTCTAATTGATCACCTCTCACTTACCCACATGGCTTCCTTGTTTGAGCCCTTCACCCATCACCCTGCCTTAGGAGAAACAGATTTATTATTGAGACCTTGTTAATGTCAAGCCATGGTCTGAATCAGAGATTCTCAACCAGTGTGCCTACAGATGTTTGAAAACTACAACTCCCAGCAGTCTTCCACTACAGAGGGAAAACAGGAAATGCTGGGAGTTGTAGTTTCCAAACATCTGTAGGTACACTGTTTGAGAATCTCTGCTTTAGACCCTCCTTGCCCCTATATGCAGAAGCCCATGAAGAGGGTGGGTTTCCATGACGATTTGGGGTATATCGGAGGTGTCCAACTGGTTGTCCCCAGAACCAAGGTGGGTTCCGGTGAAGGGGGGCAACATTCTTTTCACTGGATATGCTGTTTGTTTACCCAGTATGGATTGGCCCATAGTGTCCTGAAAATATTATTAAAACAGCCCATATATAGCATGAATAGTAATGTATTAGGTTTTAGGGTCTTGTGTTTTCTAATAAAATAATTGTAATTGACTTTCAAGGTCTGCTAAACATATGGTGCACCATCCATCCTTCCTATTGTATATATGGCATTGAAATGCTTACAGTAGTGGAGTGTCCCAGTCCTTCCAAACATCACTGATTCATTGTGCTGCCCATTTCTTTTGATGTCCAGAGTTGACATCTGAAGCTTACCACAGCCATAGTAACAACATTGAGTGAATACTGGTTCAGTATACCCCACCCAAGAACTAATCTAGGTGCAGGCAGGGCTGCCATGAAGAGGATCATGGGTGCTTTAGTCTGATATTACTTTAATACTTAACATAAAGACTAATCCTAAGGCTGAGGCCACACTAAGTGTGCGATTACACTGTGATACCTGTCATTTTCGGGGATTGAAACGCTTGGAAATCGCACCATGTAAACTACTTACATTATTACATATTATCAATTATAGATTAAGATGAGGCAAAGTCATTTTTTTCAGTAGTGTCCCTTTAATTTCTTTTTAAAAGACAAGTATATTTCTAACTGATGCCTCATTAGTGTTTTAGAGTTATAGGTGCTCAGAAAATTGTAAAAAAAGATTATTTCCATAGGTCCTACATCTGATGTCATTGCTGCACAGTATTGTGGGTCCTCAATTATTTTGTAATGTACATTGTGTTGTGCACCATACCACAATGAATCTTAATGTACTTGTGAGCATTTCTGATGGATGCAGGAAGTTCTACCTTGCTGGCAGTCCCTGGAATAACTCCAGCTGTTATATAGAAAGCATACAGGGAGATGTAATAAAAGTTCTTATTGTTAAAAATGGTGCTAATTTTGCCCCAACCAATCAGATGTTTTTTACCATTTGAAAGCTAACATCTGATTGGTTGGGGCAAAATTAGCACCATTTTTAACGATAAAAACGTTTATTACATCTCCCTGATTGTATCGAGGTAATGCTGGAAAAGAGCAGGGGCTGTAGTGTGCAGTACTAGTTAAATGTACAATGAATGGTAGGATTAGCAATTTAACCGTTTCACTGCTCTTTAAATAGATCGGAAGGGTAGCACATGGAGCTCACTAAATTAAAGGATCAACTTACCCCCCACCACATGCACACACACACACACCATTTCCATGCCAAAGGGCTTGAAAGTTTGTAATTTGATAAGTCCCAGCTCTAGAGCAGACATTAGTTGTAGACTTGCACAAAGGCAAAGTTTATATAGTGTATATAGGGCTGCCAGCATTTCTAAAAAAATATCTATGGACACATTTTAAAAAGTAGCATGCACACCAACACAAGGTTTTAAAGTTAATTATAAATTCTGTACAGCACTGTAGGTATTTCAGTGGGTGTTATCCCAGCACTGAGGGCTAGGCTGAAGGGTTGTTTCTCTGTTTCCCAGCAGATCATTGGTAGCAGCAGCTATGCCTTTGTAGTGTAACAGAAGCAGTGCTACAGATTTAAAGCTCTGCTGGGTTCACTTAATACCTGGGAAATGTCTCCATCTGCCTGCTCTTTGCCCAATCTAGGGACATCCTGCAGAACAAAAGGTTTAAATGTTGGACTGTCCTGGAAAAAAAAGGTACAGTTGGTGACAATGGAACTGCCTACCAGGTACTGTGAGTTTTCATGTTTTACGGCTTAGAAAATGAGACTTAGACTAGGTACACTTGAGCAGATATTTCAGCTTGGCCAACTGTTCGCCGCTATTGACCAGTTACCGTATATACTTGATTATAAGTCGAGATTTTCAGGCTTTAAAATTAGCCTGAAAACCTAACCTTGGCTTATACTTGGGTCAAGTCCTAATTTAGATCCAAATGCTGCAATTGCAGATAGTAACCAGTAGGTGACGCTGTGTTAAAGGGGAACTGTGGTCTCCAAACAAGTTAAGTTTAAATGAAAGGCCAGTTGCCTACCTTTAAAACAGAAATTTATACAGAAATGATTGACTAGAAAGTTAATGTGTGGGAGGCTGACATGTGACATTCCTAAGGCTTCTCCTGCACAGTGCCGCCGGCGAGCACAGCCTCCGACTCCCTCAGTGTGTAAGGGAGACAGGAAGTTCCTCCTCCTCTCTGCTGTGTGAAGTCCTGACAGAGAAGGTAATGGAATCTACAGCCCTTCTCTTTCACTGTGTGGGTGAGTGGGCGGGGCTTAGGCGCCCATAAGTGGGCGGGGCCACATGGGACTGTAAGATAATGGGCCATGGGGGCCTGCAACTGGAGGGACCATGGGGCCCATGAGTGGAAGGGACCAGGGGGGCTGCAAAGGGAAGGAGGAGACTCAGGACAGATTGACTGACAGTTTCAGAGCAGGAAGCAGGAAGTGCAGGGGACCTGGTGATGCTGCTGCCATATCACACACAAAAATGTAAATATATTCAAAACTATGTAAAATAAACAATGAAAATAAATTGCAAAAAATCTCAGGGGAGCAATTCCTATCAATTTACCTAAAGTCATTTTTGGACCACAGTTTCCATCCTTTCCTGCATAGAAAGTTACAGGAGCTGATCTGCCTTTACACTCCTTCCTGCTTCCTGTTGTCTGGCTGCTGAATTCACTCAGCACTGTCACTGCTCATCTGGAGGCTGTAAATCTGATGTGGTTGGTACAGGGATACTATATAATATTGAGAATTACTGGTATTAACACATATACTGTAGTTCTGGTTGGTACAGGGATACTATATAATATTGAGAATTACTGGCATTAATACATACACTGTAGTTCTGGTTGGTACAGGGATACTATATAATATTGAGAGTTACTGGTATTAATACATACACTGCAGTTATGGTTGGTACAGGGATACTATATAATATTAAGAGTTACTGGTATTAATACATATACTATAGTTCTGGTTGGTACATGGATACTATATAATATTGAGAGTTACTGGTATTAATACATACACTGTAGTTATGGTTGGTACAGGGATACTATATAATATTGAGAATTACTGGTATTAATACATATACTATAGTTCTTGTTTGTACCGCTAATACTATATAATATTGAGAATTACTGGTATTAATACATATACTGAGAATTACTGGTATTAATACATATATTGTAGTTCTGGTTGGTACAGGGACACTATATAATATTGAAAATTACTGGTATTAATACATATACTGTAGTTCTGGTTGGTACAGTACACAGCATATACCCAGCATATACACAGCATATACCCAGCATATACCCAGCATATAGACAGCATATACCCAGCATATAGACAGCATATACCCAGCATATACACACCATATACACACCATATACACATCATATACCCAGCATATACCCAGCATATACCCAGCATATACACAGCATATACACAGCATATACACAGCATATACACAGCATATACACAGCATATACCCAGCATATACACAGCATATACCCAGCATATACACACCATATACACATCATATACACAGCATATACACAACATATATACATCATATACACAGCATAGGGAGATCGCTCGGGACTGTGTATTTCCATCGGGCGCGCCAGACTCCCCTATAGGGAATCCACCATGGCCAAGGGAAATTTCCCTCTTTCCCAAACGAGCGCTTGGCCGACCCGAACATTCGATTGCCGCGTGCTTGTTCGGGTTATAAAATATATCGCAGACATCCCACCACGCAATAACTCATTTCAGGATAGTTCACCACCAGCAACCAAGAAAAAGTTAACTGGGTATTTGCCGAGACGTCTACTTACCAAGAAGAGAAACAAATCTCTGTAGCACTTGTAATGCAAGAGAGGAGACAGTTTCTGTAAGTACTATCGGAGATTCAATAAAAGTTCTTATTGTTAAAAGGGGTGCTAATTTTGCCCCACCAATCAGAGATTACTTAAACTTGTTTTTTTTAAGTATATTCCATCCGTTTCTATTACTCACATGAGGTGAGAACGCTTATTCCCACCTCCGTGTGAATAATGAACGCTCGTGGAACTGGAACTTACCTTATACCGCTGCTCCTGCCACTGACACCATGATGTCCCAATCTCGCGCCACTTTTGTATTGGCGTGCATGCGCCTAAGATAGGCGCTTGGTTGGGACAGCGCGGCTGTCAGTGCAGAGCAGCTGCGAGTGGAGCGCGGTAAGGTAAGTTCCAGTGTCCCCTGAGGTCCTATTATTCACAGGGGAGGTGAGAATAAGCGTTCTCAGCACCTGAGAAATAAGAAACGTGGAATATACTTGAAAAAATAAGATTATGAGTTTAGTGTTCTTAACATTTGAAAGCTAGAATCTGATTGTTAGGGCAAAATTAGCACCATTTTTAACAATATAGAGAGTAGCCAAAGAAGCTCCTCGGCTAATAGTAACCTGTGGCTAGCGTGTGTTAGGACCAGGGGTATTAAGTGTCAAATGCTGCCCCAATGTTCTGAACTTTAAACTCAAGTCACATTCCAACCAGGTGATTAGACAATGCTGACTTACATTTGCAATATATGTTTTTCTGCTACAAAACCCACTCTCTAGAATCCAACTATAGGCTGCCAATGGCTGTGTACACACGTGGATAATGTTTGATTTAAAGCTGGGTACACATCATCCAATATTCAGCCGACCGATTGACATTTTCTGTATCGGTCGATCGGGAAGATATATTGAATGACTTTCTGTGCTGGCTGCGAACGTTCGATTGAATTCGTCTGAAAACCACAGCTGATCGTGCGGTCCTCTATGGCCGCACGCTCAGTCATGGCAAACTGTCAGCCACAGCTACTCTTTCCGCAAACGATAGTCCTTTGTCCTGGCTGACTGCTTGGCAGTGCCGAATGGCCGGACAGGATGAAGAATCTACAGATGTGTACCCAGTTTTCCATTTTGTATATCTAAATAAAATACTAACTACTGGGAGCACAGACATGTCACATTGGGAGCAGACAGTGTTTCAGGACCCCCCCCCCCCCAAACCATGAGATCATATACTTTCTTCCCGCTGTCCCTAAGCTCTCGATCTTCCTCCCGTCTCCCCCATGTGCCGAATTCCTTTCTGCAACCATCATAATGGCAGAATTTGGGAGACCTGCAATCAGCTTCAGGGACCACAGGGAGAATTAATGATCTGCAGGTTTAGGGGATCCTGAAGGTAGGTATAGATTTTGGTGGGGGTGGTCATTATGTTAGAAGTTAGCAGCATAGTTTTTCTGAAACTACCTACTGCAACATTTTGACCATGACTGACAGTATGATAAAGTCATTACACAGTTCCCTTGACACTGGTAAAGTATTTAGAAAAGTGACTGATTCTGGGATGGGCTGTTTAGTCATTAAAGAAGCTACAAATATCTCTCTCTTGATCACCAAGCCCAAAGGTTGCCATAACACAGCAATGCGGTCATGTGATTCGGTTGATCATAACAATCAGATGGGTCGATAAAAAAAAATTTCAACTTTCCTGATTGGAAAAATAATCGGACGATTGTCAGACGATCTCCCATACAATTCTACCTTAAGATAGAATTGCATGGGTTGAGAGATATTGGGGTTTGGTTCTTGGTGTAATGGCAGCAAGATGTGCTGACATTGAGATAAATCTAGTACAGCACAGGCGCCCATATACAGACCCCTACTTAGGAGCAACAACCACTTAAAGGGCATCACAATTATCCTATATACTAAAATAAACTTGTCAATATGGGGCATCCGCTGGGGCACACAGGGATAGAACAATAGAATGATAGCGTGCTCCACTACTGGCGAAGTGGGTGTGGCTTATTGTGTGGTTTGTTGTGAATGGGCGGTGCATAAACAGATGAATGGAATATCTAAAGAAACCAATCGTCCCCCAAAACTGGTTTCAAATAACTTAGTTAGGAGTTCCCAGCATCCCTTTCTGGACAGAAACAAAAATAAAATTTGAACCAACTGCAAGTGGTTCAAATTATCTTTTAAGTTAAAGGATGAAGTACATTTCCCAGAATTCCTTTCTGGTCTAAAATTTTTGGAATGCTGTTTTTATCTCTAATTGATCACCTCTCACTTACCCACATGGCTTCCTTGTTTGAGCCCTTCACCCATCACCCTGCCTTAGGAAACAGATTTATTATTTGAGACCTTGTTAAGTCAAGCCATGGTCTGAATCAGAGATTCTCAACCAGTGTGCCTACAGATGTTGAAAACTACAACTCCAGCAGTCTTCCACTACAGAGGGAAAAACAGAAATGCTGGGAGTTGTAGTTCCAAACATCTGTAGGTACACTGTTAGAATCTCTGCTAGACCCTCCTTGCCCCTATATGCAGAAGCCCATGAAGGGTGGGTTTCCATGACGATTTGGTTATATCGGAGGTGTCCAACTGGTTGTCCCCAAACCAAGGTGGGTTCCGGTGAAGGGGGGCAACATTCTTTTCACTGGAATATGCTGTTTGTTTACCCAGTATGGATTGGCCCATAGTGTCCTGAAAATATTTTAAAACAGCCCATATATAGCATGAATAGTAATGTATTAGGTTTTAGGGTCTTTGTGTTTTCTAAAAAATAATTGTAATGACTTTCAAGTCTGCTAAACATATGGTGCACCATCCATCCTTCCTATTGTATATATGGCATTGAAATGCTTTACAGTAGTGGAGTGTCCCAGTCCTCAAACATCACTGATTCATTGTGCTGCCATTTCTTTTGATGTCCAGAGTTGACATCTGAAGCTTACCACACCATAGTAACAACATTGAGTGAATACTGGTTCAGATACCCCCCCAAGAACTAATCTAGGTGCAGGCAGGGCTGCCATGAAGAGGATCATGGGTGCTTTAGTCTGATATTACTTTAATACTTAACATAAGACTAATCCTAAGGCTGAGGCCACACTAAGTGTGCGATTACACTGTGATACCTGTCATTTTCGGGGATTGAAACGCTTGGAAATCGCACCATGTAAACTACTTACATTTTACATATTATCAATTATAGATTAAATGAGGCAAAGTCATTTTTTTCAGTAGTGTTCCCTTTAATTTCTTTTTAAAAGACAAGTATATTTCTAACTGATGCCTCATTAGTGGTTTTAGAGTTAAGGTGCTCAGAAATTGTAAAAAAAGATTATTTCCATAGGTCCTACATCTGATGTCATTGCTGCACAGTATGTGGGTCCTCAATTATTTTGTAATGTACATTGTGTTGTGCAACATACACAATGAATCTTAATGTACTTGTGAGCATTTCTGATGGATGCAGGAAGTTCTACCTTGCTGGCAGTCCCTGGAATAACTCCAGCTGTTATATAGAAAGCATACAGGGAATGTATAAAATTTCTTATTGTTAAAAATGGTGCTAATTTTGCCCCAACCAATCAGATGTTTTTTAACCATTTGAAAGCTAACATCTGATGGTTGGGGCAAAATTAGCACCATTTTTAACGATAAACGGTTTATTACATCTCCCTGATTGTATCGAGGTAATGCTGAAAAGAGCAGGGGCTGTAGTGTGCAGTAACTAGTTAAATGTACAATGAATGGTAGGATTAGCAATTTAACCGTTTTCACACTGCTCTTTAAATAGATCGGAAGGGTAGCACATGGAGCTCACTAATTAAAGGATCAACTTACCCCCCACCACATGCACACACACACACACCATTTCCATGCCAAAGGGCTTGAAAGTTTGTAATTTGATAAGTCCCAGCTCTAGAGCAGACTTATTGTAGACTTGCACAAAGGCAAAGTTTATATAGTGTATATAGGCTGCCAGCATTTCTACAAAAAATATCTATGGACACATTTTAAAAAGTAGCATGCACACCAACCAAGGTTTTAAGTTAATTATAATTCTGTACAGCACTGTAGGTATTTCAGTGGGTGTTATCCCAGCACTGAGGGCTAGCTGAAGGGTTGTTTCTCTGTTTCCCAGCAGATCATTGGGACAGCAGCTATGCCTTTGTAGTGTAACAGAAGCAGTGCTACAGATTTAAAGCTCTGCTGGGTTCACTTAATACCTGGGAAATGTCTCCATCTGCCTGCTCTTTGCCCAATCTAGGGACATCCTGCAGAACAAAAGGTTTAAATGTTGGACTGTCCTGGAAAAAAAAGGTACAGTTGGTGACAATGGAACTGCCTACCAGGTACTGTAGTTTTCATGTTTTACGGCTTAGAAATGAGACTTAGACTAGGTACACTTGAGCAGATATTTCAGCTTGGCCAACTGTTCGCCGCTATTGACCAGTTACTGTATATACTTGATTATATCGAGATTTTCAGGCTTTAAAATTAGCCTGAAAACCTAACCTGGCTTATACTTGGGTCAAGCCTATTTAGATCCAAATGCTGCAATTGCAGATAGTAACCAGTAGGTGACGCTGTGTTAAAGGGGAACTGTGGTCTCCAACAAGTTAAGTTTAAATGAAAGGCCAGTTCCACCTTTAAAAAACGAATTTTACAGAAATGATTGACTAGAAAGTTAATGTGTGGGAGGCTGACATGTCATTCCTAGGCTTCTCCTGCACAGTGCCGCCGGCGAGCCAGCCTCCGACTCCCTCAGTGTGTAAGGGAGACAGGAAGTTCCTCCTCCTCTCTGCTGTGTGAAGTCCTGACAGAGAAGGTAATGGAATCTACAGCCCTTCTCTTTCACTGTGTGGGTGAGTGGGCGGGGCTTAGGCGCCCATAAGTGGGCGGGGCCACATGGGACTGTAAGATAATGGGCCATGGGGGCCTGCAACTGGAGGGACCATGGGCCCTGAGTGGAAGGGACCAGGGGGGCTGCAAAAGGGGGAGGAGACTCAGGACAGATTGACTGACAGTTTCAGAGCAGGAGCAGGAAGTGCAGGGGACCTGGTGATGCTGCTGCCATATCACACACAAAAATGTAAATATTTCAAAACTATGTAAAATAAAAATGAAAATAAATGCAAAAAATCTCAGGGGAGCAATTCCTATCAATTTACCTAAAGTCATTTTTGGACCACAGTTTCCATCCTTTCCTGCATAGAAAGTTACAGGAGCTGATCTGCCTTTACACTCCTTCCTGCTTCCTGTTGTCTGGCTGCTGAATTCACTCAGCACTGTCACTGCTCATCTGGAGGCTGTAAATCTGATGGGTCTTCTCAGTTTGGGGCAAAAAATGGCTGCTAGTTCAGTGCAAATAACAGCTTTAAACTACAACTCTCAGGTGACATTTTTAACTATTGGGGTCAGAGTGCCCTTTACTATATGGGGGTCAGAATTGTAAATTATAGTAAGCTTAATTAAAAGTTTATTGAACTCCACATGTTGAGAAACTACAACTCCCAGCAACCAAAGCATGCTGGGAGATGTAGTTTCCAAACATTTTTAGTGCCAAGGAATTGGGGGTTACTGGTACTGGATTTGGCTATTACTGTATGGGATTCATGTATGGGAATTCGCTGTCCATTTAAAGGGCAACTTGAGCCACAAAACAATACAGATTTAGAAAGCAGAAGTGGTCATAATTTCTCTCCTCAGCGTATACTCGAGTCAATCAGTTTTTACTACTTTTTCGTAAATAGTCAGTCACTGCAAATCACAAGAAATGCGCAAGATAGGAGACCACACAATCAAAAATGTCTTTACCGACATTTTCGGCCACTTAAAAGGAAAGAGCATCTGACAGTGGTACGACCAGGATCTTAAGGTGGCCATACACCAGCACGATACTTACCCGACCAACCGCTCACGCGACGTTCCTGCGTATCCTGCCGGAACCACCTCTCCTGATCTTATTACGACCGACATGCGATCGCAAAATGAATGGGATTTTGCAATCGCATGTCGGTCGTATATAAGATCGGGAGAGGTGGTTCCGGCAGTATCGCAGGAACGTCGCGTGAGCGGTCGGTCGGGTAAGTAATATCGTGCTGGTGTATGGCCACCTTTAGCATCTATGGTCATCTTACCAGAACAGTTGAAATTTACATATACTGTAGTTCTGGTTGGTACAGGGATACTATATACTATTGAGAATTACTGGTACTAATACATATATTGTAGTTCTGGTTGGTACGGGGACACTATATAATATTGAAAATTACTGGTATTAATACATATACTGTAGTTCTGGTTGGTACAGGGATACTATATAATACTGAGAATTACTGGTATTAATACATATACTGTAGTTTTGGTTGGTACAGGGATACTATATAATATTGAGAATTACTGGTATTAATACATATACTGTAGTTCTGGTTGGTAAAGGGATACGGTACTATATCTTATTGAGAATTACTGGTATTAATACACATACTGTAGTTCTGGTTGGTACGGGGATACTATATAATGAGAATTACTGGTATTAATACATATACTGTAGTTCTGGTTGGTACAGGGATACTATATCCCAATTGCAATCGGATTGAGCTTAAAGAGCATCAGTGTGGCCTAGCCTTAGGCAGGGTTAAAAAGGAGGGTGAAATGGTTGGACTAGGTGGACTGATGTATTTTTTTAACCTTAATTACTATGTTACCATAACCTAATGTGGCTGGATGAAAGTAAAAATGGTTAAATAACATTTGAAAACGTAAAAGAGAGACGTGAGTAGAAGGGGGTCTGTCGTTTTCAATTTTATGATTTATATTATCGGGGTTACAGATTAAAAATGATTTTGCCTTTAAAACGGCCCAAAGAAACTATTTTAAGAACACAGACTTTTCGCTATTCAATGCTACTATCCTTGGATTCGTAGTGAAGAAATCTCTGTGCAGGACGATCACGATATAGAACAAAATCAAACTTCCAGATCACAGAAAAGTCCTGTTTCCAGCACTGGGTCTAAACATGGTCAGTTTACAATGTCCTATAAACAAATACATTTGCCATTGATGAGAAAACCTAATAAAATGATTTCCACATCAGTTAAATAGTTTGATATCCATTTCTATAGTTTCAAGGGACATTCAAAACTTTCCCATTCCTCTCTATATATGATGGGTTTGGTTTAGGTGACAGGTGGCTCTTATTCTGTTATGTGTTTCTCAAGGGTAAAGCTGCTAATAAATAGAGATGAATGAAAGTCGTGAGTTTTGTTCCGATATTGGTTCTGCAAAACCTATCGATAGTTTGAAAATTCCGATTTAATCGCTATTTTTTTACATTTTTGATTTGATTTTCTGATCAAAGTTTCGAATGGAATTTTCTATGAAAATTTTAGAGTTTTAAAAATTTCGAAAAAAATGTTGGATTTGCGGATTTTTGAAAAGGGGATTCATCCCTACTAATGAAACACTGCATTCCTTCCTTTATAGTGCTATTCAGTGGGAAATCAGTGCCTCTGGAGTTTTCCCACGTTTAAAGGGGAAATAAGTTGTCATCACTGGCGCTAGAGCTAAAGCCCAAATACAGAATATGTTCGAGTAAGTCGCCTTATATATACACGCTACGGCAAAATATTTTTGGCCAATCCTAAAGGGTGGGCTACATGGTGGATCGATATTTTGAGCGATTCTTAAAATTCAGTCAAACCGCTCAAAATAATGATCCCATGTATGCCATTGTCCCAATCGATCGCTGGACAATACGGAGAGGTTTATCAGAAAAAGAAGAGTATGCCAGGCGGGAAAATTTCCCATCTTCAAGGGGAAATCTGCAAAAAGATTGGTTGGGCAATATGGGGGACTTTGTTTCTTCCAATCAGATTTCTGATTGTTGCGGTCGATCAGAACACTGAATGGAAAAACATCCGCCAGTGTTTGTGCAGCTTAAGTTTTCAGAATCCAACATGTCAGAAGTGTCTCCGATTCTCAGGATTCCTCTAAATGCTCCTTCTAGCCATCATCGTGGGTCTATAGCTCTGGTGTGTCTGATCATGATTCTGAATTAGAAGATCCCACCTATTCTTTTATGTTTCAATAAGACGCTTTGTCTGTAACCTAAGCCTAAAACCTAAACCTAACCAAAACTGACAGTTTTGAAAATAAAAGCTAAAAAGACTTTCTTAAGCTGGGTATACCCAGCATATACCCAGCATATACACAGCATATACCCAGCATATACACAGCATATACCCAGCATATACACACCATATACACAGCATATACACACCATATACACATCATATACACAACATATATACATCATATACACAGCATAGGGAGATCGCTCGGGACTGTGTATTTCCCTCGGGCGCGCCAGACTCCCCTATAGGGAATCCACCATGGCCAAGGGAAATTTCCCTCTTTCCCAAATGAGCGCTTGGCCGACCCGAACATTCGATTGCCGCGTGCTTGTTCGGGAAAGCTAGGTAGACCGTACCGATAAACCAATAGTACTTTGTGTACCTAGCTTTTAGCCACTGAGGGTTTGGTGGCTTTAACAGATTCCATAAGGAGAAGGGAAGACCCACTGCAGAGCATTGTGGGGTGGACACATTTGTCAGGGGATTCCCACTCATTAAATATCTGCTTGTGAACATGAAAAGAAGCAGCTTCATGTTAAGTTTTTCAATTTTGTGCTTTTAAGATTGTTTCTAAAAATAAAAAATAATCACAGCTTCACTATAGATGGCGAACTAAAGTTAGGTTCGTTTTTGAACTTCAGTAAAAGTTTGATCGTTAAGTTTGAAAAAAGTCCCATTAAAGTAAAATTTGGGGGACAAATAGTTGGAAACATTGTGACAAAATAAGGTTAAAATAGCAATGGTAACTTACTGTACATGGCTCTGGGAAATGGTCTGGGGAACATGTCACTACCACCAAAATGTGGTTATTTTCGAGCTTCTGCATTGAATTTTTGAAGGTTACCGAGCTCAATCGCCACATTCCAGGGTTATCGGCAAATTTGAGTTACCGAAAGCCACATTTGAGGCTTATGGCTGAATTTGAGGTTTATGATGGAATTAGAGGGTTCCGGGAGCCGCATTCAACGGTTACAGCAAAATTCGAGGGTTACTGAACGGCGCATTCTAGGGTTATGGAGTGCTAAAGTCAAGGGTTAACATAGAATTTGAGGGTTACCGAATGCCGCAATCTAGGATTATGGAGCGCTAAAGAGAGTTATTGATTTGAGAATCCTCAAATGTTCAATAATTATCGCAAAAAAGTCTGAGTTCGAAAAGTCTGAAAGTTCATAGTTCGAGGAGTCTGAAAAAGTTTGAGTTTGAATTCTACTCCACCCCTTACCTTCACACATGGTTTTTATGGAGTGCTAATTAGGAATTTCAATCAAACTGCATGATGGCTGTAAAGCTGGGTACACACAGTACCGATAAAGCCCCGATACCATCGGATCCGACAGTATCGGGGCTTTATCTGTACTGTGTATACCTTGGTTTTCCGAACGATCGGCGAACCTATAGGGGAGTCGTCCCACAGCCGAGGGAACACAGAGTCCCAAGCGTTCTCCCTATGCTGTGTATATGCGGAGATCCTGTCAACTTTCAAAAATCTTTTAACGTTAAGTGTGTACCCAGCTTAACGTTCAAAACCAAAGTCTCTCTCCATAATTCTGCTACTATAATGTTACCTGCAGTTCTGCAGCTGCATTAGAGTGAATGGGCAAAAATGGCTGGAAAAGATAAACGGTCCTCAAAATTGCAGGAAAACAGATGATAGATGGGCCGACAGGAATAAAGACAAATAGATTAGCAGACCTTTAACATGGGGCCCCACGCAGGACTGCCATTTGTATTGTATGGCTGTAGTACTGAAGCGGGCCCCCTGAATTCTACACCTGCCTAGATTGCCTTAATGGATAATCTTGCTCTGATTTAAATCTTCCTCCTCTATCAAATCTTTAACTCTATCCTACATGTAAACCGCTAATCCCCCTCTATTCATTCTAATAGTCCTAATGCATTTAATCTACTCTGTCCTAATTTTTTTGTCCCTACCATCCAATCTGCCTCCCTCCTTGAAATGGTCATCAAGTTGAGACTGGTGAAATGATTGGCAAACTGAGACAGGTGAAATTCCTGGATGATGTGAAATGGCTGGAAAGCTAAGACTGGTAAAACAAGATGTATGAAATGGCTGGAAAGCTAAGACTGGTAAAACAAGATGTATGAAATGGCTGGCCAGTAGAGAACTGAGATTAGTGAATTGTCTGGTAAACTGCAAATTGGCTGGAAATCTTGCACTGCAGATTAGAAAATGAAAACTTGCATAATGCGGTTGAGCAGGACAAGTACTGCAAAGTTTTATTTGTAGAAAAGTTAAATTCATGCAGAAATATTTTACTGTTTCTAAAAACTGTTATTATTCTCCTAAGTACAACAATATCAGACACATGTATAGGCACCCCACTTTTCTTGTCCAGGTGACCCCCGAAACGTAAACAACGCTTTCTAGATTTTAACACCAAATTAACAATTATTAGCACTGACGTATTAGTGATGAGTTCCGGTTTCGAAAATCCATGGATGTGACAGAATTTCTCATATTTTTGGAACTTTGTGTACAGCACACCAACTGTCAAACCATTCCAGCTACAGCAAAACTTCTTACAGAAATGCTAAAAGGTAAACAGGGAGATTCAATAAAAGTTCTTATCGTTTAAAATGGTGCTCATTTTTCCCCAACCAATCAGATCTTATTTAACATTTGAAAGCTAACATCTGATTGGTTGGGGCTAGATTAGCACCATTTTAAACGATAAGAACTTTTATTGAATAACCCTGTATGTTTACAAAATTTTAGAATTATTGGGTTTGAATGAGATTTTTGTAACTTTAATAGCCACTCGTGTGGTTTTCAATGGGTGCTCGAATGGTCTTGCATCACTTTTCTTCCTGACCAGCAGACTGCTAATTATTTATGGACCAGCAGTCTGAACAATTTGACATGGTGAAAATTCTGTTGTTATACTGAAATTATCCGTTTTTTTTGTGGCAGTCTCCATTTTCACCACTAGGGAGAGCATTTGTTCCATAACAGATTTAAACTGTGTGCTGAAATTGTCCTTGAATATCGTTCCATAACAGATTTAAACTGTGTGCTGAAATTGTCCTTGAATATCAATCTAATGTCAAGGTAGAGACAAGTCTAGCTGTAGCTGTTCCATTTAGTATTAATACCAGTAATTCTCAATATTATATAGTATCCCTGTACCAATCAGAACTACAGTATATGTATTAATACCAGTAATTCTCAATATTATATAGTATCCCCATACCAACCAGAACTACAGTATACTGCATGTATTATTACCAGTAGTTCTCAATATTATATAGTATTCCTGTACCAACCAGAACTACAGTATATGTATTAATACCAGTAATTCTCAATATTATAAAGTATCCCTGTACCAACCAGAATTACAGTATATGTATTAATACCAGTAATTCTCAATATTATATAGTATCCCTGTACCAACCATAACTACAGTATATGTATTAATACCAGTAATTCTCAATATTATATAGTATCCCATGCAAACGTCGCTTCTCCAATGTAAACAGCCCTAACTTGTCTAATCTGCCCTAATCTAATAAACCCCTTCATTCACTTTATTATTTTAGTTGCCCTTCTTTTTCCAAGATGTCCCTTGTGTACATGGGATTCCAAAGCTGCACCGCCAGGATTTCCCAGCATGCTTAGAAAACATTAAAAAATGTTGTAATAAAGTGTCTCCATGCAATTCGACATGCTGCTAACATGTGACATGATGCTCGCCAGTGACCAAGTGGCCTTGTCTGCCATGGACTATGCTAATTAGGTCAAATAATTCCATTTACCAACACAGGACTGACCCTCCAATTAGCATGGTTGAAGATACCAGCTTCTATCAGTATGTATTACTGGCAAGCAAAGCTGAGGTGAGAACCCATTTTCTTAAAGGGCATGTCCACCCTTATTACAAACTTTTTCTATATCATAGTATATCTTCCCCCAGCCCCAACTGCTATAAAATAAATTTAAGAAAGTGCCCCGATGTTTATTTACCTTCCCTCTCTCCTCCGACGCCCGGCCCGACCTTCTGCTTGCAAGACACTGCAAGCAGGGGGCGGGACCGGCAGCCGCATCCGTGATTGGCTGAGAGGCAGCCAATCATGGACGCGACTGCTGGCTTCTCAGAATGCCGGGGGAGAAGAAGGAAGGTAAGTAGAGTTCGGGGGTCTTTCTTAAAATTATTTTTTGGCAGGTGGGGCTGGGGGAAGGTATACTATGATATGGGCAAGGGGTTTTATGGTAGGGGGAGGGATCGCAAAACGGGTGGTAGAGGGAGGGGGAGGGAGGGGGAGAAGGGCTGCAGTACACATGCCAAACTTCTCCCGGAGGCAAGACAGGAGGCAGAGTCCTATATGGACTCTGCTATCCTCCAGGTGGGCAGTTTTTGGGACTTAGGGGGGGGGGGGTGGGCTACAGGAGAACCATATGGAGCTGGGATGTGAGGTAAGGATTTTATCACACTACATGGTGGGGCCATTAGTGGGGGGGATTATAGTTTTGTGGGTGAACATACCCTTTAAAGGAAGCTTTGGAAACTTTGTTTTTATAAATAACCCATTAGTGGAAATTATAATTCATCCCAACTATCACTGTACCGTTTATTTGTTGATCTGCCCACTATTTCATTAGATATCCAATCTGAAACATTTTCAGGGAGATTCAATAAAAGTTCTTATCGTTTAAAATGGTGCTTATTTTTCCCCAACCAATCAGATGTTAGCTTTCAAATGTAAACTAAGATCTGATTGGTTGGGGCAAAATTAGCACCATTTTAAACGATAAGAACTTTTATTGAATCTCCCTGTTTACCTTTTAGCATTTCTGTAAGAAGTTTTGCTGTAGCTGGAATGGTTTGACAGTTGGTGTGCTGTACACTGTATGCAGTATTTACAGTTGGTATGGGGGAAATAGGCAGTTCAGTGGTCAGAGCCTGAGCAAAACAAGTATTGTATTGAAGGCATGCAGCAACACACACACCTCAGAGTAAGTGCTACTTACATGTATTTACTTATAGAGTAAGATGACGCAAAGTAATTTTTTCAGTATACAAACACTTTAAATGCACTTTAGTTCCCCTTTAATGACGAGGTGTTCCCCGTGTCTTCCAATGATGGAGTTAATGAGATTTGAAAATTACATTGTTATTCCTGCTCCATGATATTGCAGCATCTGCTACAGGAACACAGTGTGGTGGGTACCAGGAGCTGCTCAGATGTTGAAATGATGAAAGCTTTGCAAGGATTTTGGTTTCCCGAGCAACCGCCTCACAATGATTTGCTATGTTTTGAGCAGCAGGACTCCAGAGATGATTTGCTATACATTACTAGAGGGGAGATGGCTCCCAAATGAGCCTCACCAGCGCTGAATGCTATTATGCCATATACTCTACCATCACATCCTGTGGCTCTTCATTCTGCTGTCTTTCCCTTGATTTCTATATGAAAAAGATAGAAGGGCCAGTCCATGTTGATATGCCCCTATGTTAAACCTGGGCATTAGGCAGATGTTTGTGAATTGGAAGGCATGCTGGGAATTGTAGTTTTTGAACATCTGGACTGCCACGGTTCTACATCACTGTAACCTACCAGAGCCATTTATACATATCAGACTAATGCAGGGATGTCAAACTTGCAGCACTAAAAATGTTTTCATCTTCATTTCAACTACAACTCCCAGCATTCACTAGCAACAATACTATAGTAAAGCTTAACCAGGGAATGCTGGGAGTTGCAGCTTTCAAAACAACTGGAGGACTGCAGGTTAATTCCTGGGTTAGAACTAACCACCATTACATTGCCATACGAGGCAAATTGTTTCCGGTGTTGTCTTGCACTGGAATCGAGTGCGATATTGTACAATCGCCAATCAGTGGCGTACCTACCGTGACCACGGGGGGACCCAGACTATAGTAGGGCCCTGCCACAAGCCTCTAATTTGCGCAGGACGAGCCGGTTTCAAACAGGTGATCGTGCTTATGAATGAAACATACGCACGATCAGCTTTTTAAAAGTCCGACCTGAACTTCCAGAAGTTTTAAACAGCAGACCGCGATCACCTGATTAAAACCGGCTTGTCCTGCATTCAAGTCTTGCGGAGGGAGGAGGGAGTCAGGGGCCCTTGTTTAAATACTAAGGGGGCGATGCACCAACAGGCGCATCACTCCTGTTTTGGAGTTTTAGTCACGCTAACCGATGTTAAATCGGTTAGCGTGACTTAAACACCTTCCTTGCGGCGGCTGCGCGACTAATGCGAAAGTTAACAGTGCAGCCTCCACAAGCGATGTTATATGCCGAAATCGGCATTTTATTGCGGCACTTTCAACACCAGCTGATAGCTGGCGTTGAAAGTGTCGGAATCGAACAGCGCCAGGTAGCGGTTGTTTGCACCGGGTTGCCGATAGTGGTGCTTGGTGCATCGGCCTGTCACTTTCCTCACAATTGAGCTAATTTCGAGCTTCCACATTGAATTTTCAAGACTTACGAAACCAATCGGCGTATTCAAGTGTTAGCTTACGCCACATTCATGGGTTATCAGCAATTTCGAGGATTATCACCACATTCGAGGGTTATGGAGCGCTAAAGTCGAGGGCTAATTTGAGGGTTAATGAATGCTGCATTCTAGGGTTATGGTGAGCTAAGGTCGTGGGTTATCAATTCGAAATTCCTCAAGTGTTCGTCAGTTCTTAAAAAAAAAGTCCGAATGTTTGTAGTTAAAAGAGTCCGAAAAAGTCCAAGTTCGCACAAACTCAGAATCAAACTCGTGCTCAAGTTCTATTCTATCCCTAGTAAAGTGTGGCCTAGCTCACAGGGAGTGTGGCAGAGCGCACACAGGGAGTGCTGGGAGTTGTAGTTTTTAAAACACCTGCTGGTATAGGAACATGCAGTATTCTATCCTATCTACTGTTACCCGTCTATTATTTTTTTTTTTTTTCCTCTTGAAACTGATATGTTGTAAAATCCATTCACCAGTTCATACAGGGAGCAATGCCATGTAAGGAGATATGGGGATCAATGACTGTGAGGATTAAAAAAAGAAAGGTTTCATAATTAATACATTGCAGTTCCATGTTTGACCTGTTTAGTTGCCAGACCTTGGTCCTCCTTAGAAAACATTTTAAATGTTGTACTACAGCGCCCCTGTTCATTTGGAGATGCAATAGGGGGAAAAAAAAATAGGGGGAAATTGGTAAAAAACAAATTGAGGAAAAACTTAAGCAATGATGGAAAGTCTGAAAAAAAATGTTCTTTTAGAAAAAGAGGATTGTTACCAATTACTTAAAGGGACCTCCTCTAGCTAGGTTACCCTACCCCCTAACCAGGGTTGCCAGAATCTTCCAGGCACTCAAGCAGATTGGGGGGACCATGGGCATTTCAGGGGCAGGGCTGCCAACATGCCATGGACATTCCTTGGGTGGGATTTCAGTCTAGACTGCAGAATTTGGGATTTTGTCCCTGCAGTCAGGACAATCCCATATAAATAGGGACACCTGGCAACCCTGCTTCCAACATTCACCTTTAAATACGTTCATTCACTAATGAGAAATGCACAGTGTTGTGCTAAGATCAGGTTCACTTCGTTCTCCTCCTCCTGTGGTTTCTATAAGTAACTTTAATAAAGGGGAGTATGGGCTGGGTTTGTTATAGCCCCCTCTAACTAAAGGCCATAAGTACAATGTGATTCAGAATAAAAAAAAAACAGCTCTTACCTGCAGCAGCAATTATCAGCCAATACAGCCTAATGAGCAACACATGGAGTAGGTATAGGCAGAAAGTGCATGCTGCTCCAGCACTGCCCATGTAACTCCATATGCAACATCTAAATACTAAATCACAGGCGCCAGGTTAGTGCTCCAATGTTTTACCAAAGTGCTTTTTATTGGGTGGTTTTTAGCCATAACCCCAACTTGTAAGAGCCTTTAGTTTAATAGGAGGCTCCATTCCAGGCAGGGGAGACTGTAAGGCCCAGGCACTACTTTCTATCAATCTGATCATTCATTATCATTATTTAACCTTTAGAATTAGTGTTGCCTTTAGTACTGTGTCTGTTTTCTATGAGTCTCACCCAGCCCAATGATTCCTAGTTACGCCACTGCAAGTGACTTTGTAACCTGTCCAATGGCTGCGAGGTTCTCCTTGTCTCCTGGATGATTTCAGATGAATTATTTTGGAATATGGTCATTTTTATAATAATAATTACTGTAAAGAGGGACCATGTATCCATGTAGATATGCAGTGCCAGTCATGTATTGTACGATCGTGCTTTATAGCAGGGATGTCCAACTTGTGACCCTTCAGAGGTTTGCGAACTACAACTCTCAGCTATCTCTGACTGCAGTTGTTGCTTTCAAACAATTGGAGGGACGCAGATTAGACACCCCTGCTTTAGGGCTGGGCCACACCAGTGCGATTTCTCCCATGCTAAGGATTGTTCGCATTTTTTGCCAATAGCATGCAAACGGACGGCAATGCGTGCGCTTTTCATACGTATAGCCGTTCATCATTCATAGTGTGGCCTCAGCCACTTGTAAACCAACAGATTTGCTCAAACTTCTCTCTCTCTGGGTGTAACAGACAGTCTGTCTAAGAAAATGGTCATTCCACACTCTCAGATCATCTGTTGACAACAGCTGTCTAAGGCTAGGTTCCCTTGTTCACGACCTCTTCTGCTGAGACTTCCGCATCAGCTGCTGCTTCCGTACACGGAACAGCAGAATAGGTTGGCTGAGACTCCGCTAATCACTGATGCGGCTACCGGTCCGGCCCCTCTCTGGCTTATTTGCGGAAGAGCAGCAGAGGGAACGAGGCTGGTAAGTAAATTTAGAGGCTAATTTAGGTGCTTTAAAAATAGTGTTTAGGGTTGGGGGGGAATAGCCTTACCTAATCAATTTTTCTTTACTCAGACCATGCAGCTGCCAAAGGGACCCGGAGGGAAGGGGGAGTGCACCACTGCGCGTGACACTAACCTCTCAGAGGAGCAGGAATTGGCAGAAATGGATTACAGACAGGCTCCTACTCTTCATTTTCTCGGATTTTCATCAGACCCTGCAGGACAACCATAAGGGGCAAAAGAGAAAGGTAGGGATATTTTAAGACTACACAGTGGGGATATGCCCTTTAAGTGTCAGATTGGTTACAGCGAAATATCCCGGTGGGCCCAGATCCCATTCACCCAAGAAAATAGAGCAATAAGCAATATAGGGCCAATCCCGTCAGTATACAGGAAGTGGGCCGCCATCGTAGGGAGTATGGCAGTCACAAATGTTTTCCCTATACTTTATATATACTTTACATAGGGAGTATGGTCGTGACTGTGTGTACAATGGGAGTTGATAGGAATAAGATGGGGGGGGGGGGCAGCACAGCCCATAGCAGGAAGTGTGTAAGGTGTAGGGACTGTCACATGGCTTCAGAGCAGGAAGTACAGGGGATCCGATGCTGCTGCACATAAAATTTAAATATCTTCAAAAAAAATACTGAAAGTAAATTGCAAAAATACTCAGGAAAGCGTTTCCTGTCAATTTACCTAAAGTCATTTTTGGACCACAGTTACCCTTTAAATAGGGAAATATGAGATGATGGGTTGTTACATTGATATGACGGGTTAATACATTCTATATTCTCCATATCATTGTGAATGATATAATTGTTAGGCGATGTCATATGTACCTGAATGTGTGTTGTACTTTTCACTATTGATGATTGACAAAGACTTGATGTTACAATCCTATAATATACTTTCAGAAAGGAATCACACAGGTGATCAGCTCCGCAGTGTTTTCAAGGTCATGGGATATGTTGAAATGAATTAACTGTGATGATACACCTTCATTTCAAGGTCATGTGACACACCGTGTCTCTCCACTGTTATTTCGTTTCAAGGTCATGTGACCGTTAAAAGGCTCGAAGACAGGTTCCTACCGCACTCACACGCACAACCTTTCTCTAGTCTCTGCCTCCACCGTTTGGGTTTCCATAGTAACTAAGCACCTTTTTTTTTTCCTTTGTTCCTCGAGATTGCAACACTTGACTGTAAATGGTCTCATACCTGCTGTTCCTTCACTGTACTGTCTCCCCAAGGGACAGATATGACGGGTCCGTTGCAGCATGCTGTGCTGGAAATAACCTCTTGGGGGTTTATGCAGGAATTATAATTGCACATGACTGTCTAGCACATATTTAGGAGATCAGGAGTCAGTCTAGACCAATGACGTCCAACCTGTGGCCCTCCAGATGTTTGCAAACTACACCTCCCTGATTGCAGTCGCTGGCAGTTGTAGCTTGCAGACATCTGAGAGCCGCAAGTTAAACATCCCTGGTGTAGACCGTGAGCCCTGGCAGCCCTGCCCCCCCAAAAACCCACTCCCCGCACCAGAACACCCCTAACCTCATCCAACTACTCTCCTGCCTCCTGCTCTTCCCCCTCCCGCTCGGGCACCAGATAAATCTGCCAACCCTGGGCAAGAAGGAAGGATTATATCCAAATATTGTTTCTGAGAGAGTGCCAGCACAAAGAAAAACATGTCCTTAGGGCTTCAGGACTATCTTTAATAGAGGAAGGTCTAGAACCCTTCCCTGGCAGATAAAAAACGACTGCTATATTAGGAATAATTCAATTTTAAATACATTTTGTTTTTTAAAAATAAAATTTTATGTAGTTGACCTTTCAATGTATATGGACTGAAATGATTGTGCCCTCAGGCTGTGAACTAAAACCTCTTAAAGGGCAAGTCCAGCCCCAAAATGAAAACTTACATACAGGTAAATCACCCCCAAAACCCTAAACGGTAATAGTTTGAATTCTGAAATATATAAGTCTCACCTGAAATCCTGCACAATGTCCTGTTTCCCCTGTTTCTGCTTCCTGGTTCTTCCAGTTAATAACTGTCAGTTATGGATTTGACAGTTGACATCACAGCCAATGACTGAATGTTAATCCCCTGTCTGCCTCTTCTGAGCATGCCCAGGCTCAGTACAGGCTCAGTAGAGGTTTCTAAATGGCTCAGTTTCCATGAGACATCCAGAAGCATAGCAGGCATACAGTAATGAATTCATAGGACAAACTATGTTATATCAACATATTGTAAAGAGGCCGTTCTTTCTAAAAGATGTTCTTATGTGGGTGGAGTTGTCCTTTTAACCCTTAAACTGCAGCATCAAGT
Source organism: Hymenochirus boettgeri (assembly GCA_019447015.1). NCBI lineage: Eukaryota > Metazoa > Chordata > Amphibia > Anura > Pipidae > Hymenochirus > Hymenochirus boettgeri. The sequence goes on along the minus strand of CM033476.1, from coordinate 75,432,078 downwards.
GCAATTAGCCAATGGGAGCGTCTACTCCGAATTCATCAACCATGTTTATTGGCACATCCTGCACATTTACAGATTTCATTTCTCATTTCCCTTTGCACTTACTCTTTAATGGAAGGATTTCTATAGGGCCATAAAGGAGAGGATGCCACCAATCCTGGTTAAAGTAGGCACAGCAGGATTGTCCATGTGGCAACCTAAACCCCTGCCTAGAGCCCACAAAACAGCCCACATGTGTGGCCTAGCCCTTAGAGGACAGGATTTGGAGAATCGGCTTAACGATTATATATTTCAGTATTGTATGATTGTTGGTTCATGTATGGCCAATCGTTCATATGATTCTGCGATCATATGCCCTATATTGGTGAGTGTATGTCTCCATAAGAGCATGTCTTCCAAAGGTAATTGTCTGACCGTGACAATTCATTTTTTACACATCCATTTTCTAGGATTTACCAATTGATAGATGCCAAACTTGATATGTAGAGAAGTAACCGTTCGGCAGAATGGACTAATGTGGGTTTTCAGACTGTAAGGATTTATAAATGATGTTTGCACAGAATGGCCTTGCCCTCCTGGAACCATATTTGATATCCGCCTTCTATTACAGTTATAGATGATATAAAACTGGATTGTAACTTCACCATAACTGAAACCTCAAGGTCAGATTCCTGGATTGATGTGACCTGCTGAGCCTAGGAGACTGTCAGGGAGATTCAATAAAAGGTCTTATCATTTAAAATGGTGCTAATTTTGCCCCAACCAATCAGATCTTATTTAACATTTGAAAGCTAACATCTGATTGGTTGGGTCAAAATTAGCACCATTTTAAGAACTTTTATTGAATAACCCTGTGTGTCTATTACACCTTACAGGAATAACAGCAGTTGGCTCCCTACTGTTTTTATGGACCGGCTTATGAGACATTTGCTTTGTCCAGGAGACCTTATACAGCATAGTTAAAGACAACAATATATACATATATAACGCTAGAAACCTGCTCTAAAGCTAGGTACACACAGGAATATCCATGACGCCCGACCACATGACTTAGGAGCTGAGAACCGGTTCCTGTACAGATGCTGGTGATCCAGTCGGCTGTTGTGGCTGCATCTTGTCTGTTCCTAGCTTTACATGGAGCGCATTATCAATAAAAGATACCAGTTGTGCTAATTATAGATTCTAATGCCATTACACACTAGCAGCTTCTAATTAGGAATCCTAGAAAATTCATCTTCATTCTCCTGTTACTAAAGATTAACTGATAAAGGGTTAATTCTGTTTCTCTTCCTCAGAAGCATTTTTTGTCTTGCAGCAAAACGGAGGATAATTTTATGTAGCAGGTGACCTGCTGGATTTGCTGTCGGGAGACACAGACACACACACAGACACACACACTAAAAAAAGGAATAAACACATTTCTCTACTTGTTCTAACAAGCCTGCTCCCTGTAGAAACCTAATCATCCACAGGAATATTTATTATATACCAACTGTAACTAGTCCGTCTGTTTCATTCAAAACCCGGGAGCCCTTTTATTCTGGGCCTTTGGTGTTTATTCTGCTCCTAGTTCTCTAGCTGTAATGGTCTGTGCAGCTCTCCAACCCCCTGTATCATTAGGCTGCATTTCATACGGTGGTAGGGCTTTGTTTCTTCGGTTGGAGTGGAAAGTGCCCCCAATTTTTAGAAACAACATGCGGCGCAGGCGGAACGCGTTATTTAGAATTTGGGCTTTTACTTATTACAGAGATTCTGACCAAAGGGTGAGAAATTGGAGTGAATCCCCTCTATGCCCTGCAGTAAATTAGAACCCAGATGTATAAATATAGAAAAGGTATCAATGTGGACGGCACTGCCTTAGAGGAATCATGTAGTCATGAAGGAACATGAAGGAACATGCCTGCTCCGTTACGAATGAATCATGCCATACATCGGAGTGATTTTTACGACCGATTTGACAAATTCGATTGAATCGGTTTGAAAAATCGACGACTATTGAGTGGATAAGAATCGCAAGTCAAAGACAAATCTCCATCTAGTCCAACCTTTTTTTGCCTACTCGTGAACCCTACCTAAAGGTTGACCCAGTGTAAAGGGGAAACAATTCCTTTGTGACTCCACAATGGCAATTGGGAAGGTTCCCTGGATCAACCAGAGCTAAATGTAATAATTCCATTAACCTTTAATATTTTTCAATTTTACAAACATATCGGGCGCATTCTTGAAGCTATTCAATGAACAGAGCCACCATTACCACATCTATATTACCAATGGGTAAGGGGGACCATACATTGCAGTATATGGATGCTTATATACAAAATATAGATAAGCCCTCAAAATACATTATTAAAGGACAACTATATTGTTTTAAGATTCACCCCTACCACTGGCTGGGATCTATCCAATGGGAAGGAACATTTCTTTCTTCTTCCCATTGGTTAGGCCCTATAATGCACAAAACATATAAACTATGAACTTGTCTGGATTTATTTATCAAAGTACATACACTTGACCTTTTTTTTTCATTGTGATTTGCAGAGGGATAAAAGTCTTTCTAACCTGGAATAGTTTCGTCTCTCTATTGCCTGGATATTTTAGTTTGGACCTTTTTTAAAGATAATACCGACCCTTTTAGCCACAGGGAACCCGGAGGGTAGCAAGAAGACAAGTAAATGTTCATTAAACCACCTGCTGAGTCTTGGCACAGAGAGGCTGTCCGAGGTTTTCTATAAAAACCAATATACAGAACGTTACATTGTAGATTCCAATTTCGAAAAAAAGGAAAATAAAAGTCGGACACAGGATTGAAATGATAAAGGATGATAGTCTTGCCTTGAAAAACATTTTAACCCCTTTTGATGATGCCCTGGAAAGTATTTACAGTATTGTATAAACTGCATTAACGCCGCTGCGTCCACGAAGAAGGGTGAAAATCCTGATCACGGCACGGCGATCCTGTCAATGGGGAACACCCCTAATTACCCAATTTTGTAAAGGGAATAGCACCGGAGACAACTGCCCCCCCCAGTGGTGCTACTGATCAGTGGTATCAAAGATAACTGAAAACAGACACATTGGTATTAAGCTGGGCACACACATTCCCGATAAAGGGAATATTCCCCATCGGAAATGGTTGTTTCAAACAAAAAATGGCCCTCGGCCACGGCAGGCCCCCTGTGCTAAGGTAGGGCACATGGCAGTTAAGGAGGCCATTTATGTGAAAATAAAGAAACCAAGCCTAAATAGAGGTGGGGGCGTTCGACACCAACTGTCTGCCATGTACAATGCTGTTTTGACACCTTACCCTGGGCGTTCCTATAACACCTCTTAGCCACTATCTAATCACACCCTTAACACCTGGCTGTGATATGCTAATTGGGATTTTTCAGGGTACATAATTGCCACAGATTCTTGTACAAGTCATTCTGAATTGAGAGATCCAGTCGGATGACTAGCGAAACGTCTTCAAGAACTAAACTTCAAGTATAATTGAAAACAACAGATAGATCTCCCTATACTTTATATAGGGAGAATGATTGTGACTGTGTGTAGTCACTCCTTGCAGATAATGTCTGTCGTCTTTGAAGAGTTGGTACTGTGTGTAACCACTTTTAGTCCTGTTGTCAATATTAAATCTGGTTACTGATTTCCGGCTTTGTCGCCCTCCAGGTGGCTGAATTCTCAGGGAAGGGATAAAAAGTAATAAATTGGCCCTTTATTCTTGTTTGCCTGGTTTAAAGTCTAGACATGCGATTTTGCTTACGAAGGACGACGAACGAATGGCTGGTATGGCGGTTCCTTCAGGCATCGTTGGTGGTCTGACCTGGTGGGTCAACAAATGATGCCTAACCGAGCGGCCATATGCCTACGATTCATCACTGGTTACGTGGGAAATCTCATGTCTGTACCAGCCTTAACGTACTTTATATCGAGCTGTAAAGAGTGAAAGTCTCATTATTATTGCGTCAGTCCCTTACCCTGGGTACACACGGGTAGATTTTTCTTCTTGACCATTTGCCCCTAGCAAATAGCTGCCAGAATGAATGGCTGTCGAATGTTGCTGTGGCCAACAGTTCACCATGATTGATTGTGTGGTCTATAGGAGACTGTACGACTGGTGGGGATTTTCAGACATGTCTGATCACCTGTTCGTCCGATAAGGGAAACCGACTTTGGTGGAGTTTTCGGCCTGACTGACACACAGAAATATTGGTCATTTGACCCGAAAAATCTGCTTAGAGGTAAATTTTATAGCCATACACCTGATATTGCCATTTGGGACAATTTGGATGTCCCTTTAAACAAGGAGAACCTACACAGATCAAAAGGAGTCCATACAATTCACAATACAATCATACATAATAATATTGTCTGATAATTTTATTAAGTGATTGCTGATTACATAATTGTTCCTTTAGGTTCCCAGACATGGGGAACAATTTTTATCTTTCAGTTGATTGAACAATTAAAGTTGCTACATGTATGGCCACAATTACTGAAGGGTCTCTTAATTACCAGCTGACTCCAAGGGTCAGTTTTGCATTGCGTAGGGCATTCTCCTAAGGATCAGCAATGTTATGACCTGGAGTGCTGGGTTACCTGTGTAAATGACCTTGCTTTAATGGAGCTCTTGGTATTATAAATTCTAACGCCTGCTGCAAAAGGAGAACCATGAAATCAATCATATTGATAGAGCCATATTATTAATTACCTCTATTTCCCATAATTATTTGATTCTATCCCAGAATCCCTTGCCATTTCACTTGCCCAAGCCAATACGATTAGAAAGGCTGCAGGAAGTATAGACTGGCGGAATTAAATATAAAGGTAACCAGTGCAGAACCATATAATAATAATAAAAATAATTAGTTATTTTTCATACAGCCATGAATAATGATCTTTTTAAAGCTGTAAAATGAGTGAAATTCTCTTCTATAAGGCTGTAGTACGAATAACGTCTGGTTGAACTTTTTCTTTAATGCTGTAGATATTCAGTCCGTTTATAAAACATTCCCCATTTGAATAGCAGATCGTTTTGCTTTGTTCATCCATTTTCTTTACGTTCTGCTGTTTCAAATGGATGAAATACCATCGCACAACTGGATTTCTGCCTAGATCAATATTCTATTTGTGTTTATTGTTTAACCTGGCATTTTAGGACCTTGAACACGGCATTTATGTGAAATAAAGTTATGGAAGGTTCTGAGCGCTACATTCCACACTTCCAACTTCCTTTGGCAGAAATTTTGGCATTTTTTATTGTATTAAATGACATGTTCACCGGAAAAATAGTTTATTTTTAAATTGCCCATTCCTGAAAACTATAATTCTTCCCAACTATCACTGTACCATTATTTTGTTGATCTGTCCCCTATTTTTGAAGATCTGTCAATTAAGTACGTTATAATAAACTTCTGCTGTGTGCAGACTGGATTTTGCTGTTACTGAATGGGTGATAGTTGGGGAATTCCATCTCTCAGTGCTAGATGATGGTGATTGCAGGGCATGCTCAGTTTAAAAAAAAGTCAGGTCTGAGGAAAGGAGGAGTCGGTTAAGAGAGGGAGGGGGGGGATACTGAACCTGAGCAAAACAAGTTGTGTATTGAAGGCATTTAGCAACACATACACCTCAAAGTAATTGCTACTAATTATAGATTAGGATAAAAGTAATTTTTTCATTATACATACCCTTTAAGTATTGAAATATTCTTACGTAGTTGTCCTTACACATTACTCTTAAAAGTTAAAATAAAACATTAAAGGGTAACTTAACCTAAAATATTGCACTCTATAAAGTGTATAGAATAAGGTATATGAATGCACATGGTCCCATATATGCAGGGTTGCCATACTGTATATTCCCCATGCCCAAGCAGGAGGGGTTAGGGGCATGGCTTTCTGGGGCAGGGGAGTGGACGTTCCAGGGGTGGGCAGTCAGGTCTATTCCTTGGATGGGATTTTAGATCGGATTTGGGATTGACAATCCCGTCCTGGCTTTCAACCCTGCATATATGTATGCATGTATTTACTCTGCCCAAGGTGTGATCAGGTCTGGAATTGATACATAAAGTTGAACCAGGGATATTTCTGATTGCCACTTGGGAGTCAGGAAGAATTTTTCTCCCCACAGATCTAGAGATGGCCAAACTCTCTGCCGCTTGCATATTAGTAGATTTTTTGTAAAAAAATAGAAAATTTGAAAATGAAGATCTGAATAGCAAGGGTAACTTAAAGGGCATGTCCACCCCATTTTACAACTTGTTTCTGTAGTGTAGGGCTCCCTCCCCCAACCCCAAACGCCATAGTAGTTTCACACAAAACACCCCTGATCACTACTTACATCACCTCATTCCCCCCTGGATTTGTCACGGCCCACTGCTTGCATGAAACTGCAAGCAGGGGGCTGGATTGGCAGCCGAGTCCATGATTGGCTGAGAGGCAGCCAATCACAGACGCGGCTTCCGGCACTGAGCATGACAAAATTCTCCCAGAGGAGAGACAGGAGGCAGAGTCCTATATGGACTCTGCAGTGCTCCTGGTGGGCAGTTTTTGGGACTGTAGGGGGGGATTACTGGAGAACCACATGGAGCTGGGATGTAAGGTAAGGATTTTATTACACTACACAGTGGGGCCAGTAGTGGGTTAAATTGTAGTTTTGGGGGTGGACATGCCCTTAAAGAAGTGTTTAAACAAGTTTTGGTGATAGTGACATGTTCCCCAGACCATTTCCCAGGTGCCACAGCCATTTACAGTAAGTTATCAACGTTATTTTAGCTGTAAAACATCACTCCCCATTGACTTTAATGGGTCTGAATTCGAACTTTCGAACTTTTACTGAAGTTTGAAAATGGACTGAACTTTCTGAAGTTCGGCCATCTCTCCTCTACTGCAATCCCCTTCTTGAGCTCAGAGAGATTTTACTGAGGAGTTGATCCCGAGTGCATGTTCAGTCATTGGCCCTGACGTTACTGAGTCCTTGTCAGAAGTACAGTGTGTTCCCTGTGCATTTAAAAGATTGTCCCATTGCAGATTAAATTTGTTTAAATTCCTTGTAAAAATATCAGCAGTGTTTGGCTAAAATGTGTGTTGTTTGGTCATCATTGGTTAAGTGCCTTAAATAAGATATCCAGTAAAGGGGACATCACGACTGATCTCACGGCATTCAATAAATTCTTCAGGACCTGCCTCTCCCGCCTCTTCTTTAGTACCCGCCATTATAAAATTACACCTTCCAGCGTTCGTTAATTGTAGATGCAACCGAGGCATTCTGGGAGTTGTAGTTTCCAAACATCTGTAATGCTGCAGGTTTGAGATCCCTAAAATGAGGAACTGAGATTATACAGACACACACAAACAAGGAGATTCAATAAAAGTTCTTATCGTTAAAAATGTTGCTAATTTTGCCCCAACCAATCAGATGTTATTTAACATTTAAAATCTAACATCTGATTGGTTGGGGCAAAATTATCACCGTATTTAACAATAAGAACTGTTATTGAATCTCCCTGAAAATGCATTGCCATAGTGACCTCTAATGGCCAAATGTATAAACACGAAATAAACCCACAGGTCTCAGATTTTTATGTAAGTATAACTTTTTTAAGGAAGCTTTTGTACCCAGTGCGGTGCATTCAATAAATAAAGTAAAGACATGGAGGTGGTTACATAGATAATATTGTAAGTGTATTATATACCAGGGCCGGTTTTACCAAAGTCAAAAATTGAATGATGAATCTCTGAAAGTAAAATAATTTGGGCAGCAGAATTTTGTAGAAATACCCCAACCATCCTGTTCTAAGGAGGGCAGACCCAGTTCTAAGGGCCTGTTTGTCTCTGTGGCCGCTGCACACTTAAAAAGTCCTGGCTCCATCACTGCAAATGTTGGGAGGTATAGGAATGTCAGTTAGTGGTTACAATAATCCAGGAGGGAGGTGATGAGTGCATGCATGAGCAATCACAATAGTTCCACAGCGCACACCAGTCTTGAACAAACAAGTGTTTTATTCACACATGTGACGTTTTGGTGCTTATATAGCACCTTCATCAGACAATATAAATAAAAAAGTGCATAAGTTCCATATATACAGTATATACACCCTGCAAAACCAGTGAGAGAGCATGCATGAGCAGGCAAAGAATTTCCAGAAGATAAACATTCTAGGCTTCTGTCTAGGGTCCAGAAAAATTAAAAGGGGCCAGTTACAAAATCAGAAACAATATTACTTAGGGGTCAAAGTCAGTGGCAATTTCTTTATGAATAAATTTTTTTCTAAATTTGAAGAATTTACATATAGCGATAGAGAACCCAACACCATGGCCTAGAAACCCATTTGGTTTTAATCCATCTCTGTGCATGAATAATTTAGTGTAGAGTCCTGCATGGGGTCGGCATCCGTGGGTTACCTGATTTGCTGGTCAGGTTTGGGAAAATAGAACCGCAGGTCACGGGTAGAAGTCTGTCTATGAAGAGAGATCTGTATTTTAAGCTGGGTACACACGATTAGATATTTCGGTCCGATCGACCGATAGTTCAGTGTATCGGTCGATCGGACCGAAATTATCGCATTCGAATGTGCCCATGTCCGATCGACCGTTCGTCCAAATCGGACGAAAGGACGATCGGACAGGGTGGAAAACCTCGTCCGATCGTGCGGTCCTCTATGGACCGCACGATCGGTCGCGTTGACTATCGGACGCGGCTGCTTTTGCCGCGACCGACAGTCCTTCCTCCTGGCCGACCGTTCGAAAGTATCGAACGGTCGGTCAGGAGGAAAATTCGCTAGGTGTGTACCTAGCTTAATAGCTGAAGTTGAGAATACATTATTATCAATCCAAGACAATTTGCAGTTTGTATAGCTCCTTACACTAAATCTCACTATGGCAGATAAAGGGCAAATATGTCTATGCAAAAGCTCCCAGCCTCTAAAGCTCGGTACACACGCTAGCGATAAAGCCTCAATACCGTCATTTTCCCAAACGAAAATTTCCCTCGGCCGCGCTACACTCCCTATAGAGGAGTCTGACGCGTCCGAGGGAAACACAGTTTTTATGCAGACCTAGTTATAAAATCATGGATTGGTTACCAGTAAAAAAATGTTGAAAACTCTATAGCCAAGGAATGCTGGGAGTTATAGTTTTCAAACATTTTACTACTGGTTACCAATCCATGATTTTATAACTAGGTCTGCATAAAAAAAGATCTGCATACACACAGTCCTGAGCATTCTCCCTATGCAATGTAGGTAGTGGGGGACAGTAGAGACCCATGGGTAGGTAGTGGGGGACAGTAGAGACCCATGGGTAGGTAGTGGGTGACAGTAGAGACCCATGGGTAGGTAGTGGGGGACAGTAGAGACCTATGGGTAGGTAGTTGGGGACAGTAGAGACCCATGGGTAGGTAGTTGGGGACAGTAGAGACCCATGGGTAGGTAGTAGGGGACAGTAGAGACCCATGGGTAGGTAGTTGGGGACAGTAGAGACCCATGGGTAGGTAGTGGGGGACAGTAGAGACCTCTGGGTAGGTAGATAGGGACAGTAGAGACCCATGGGTAGGTAGTTAGGGACAGTAGAGACCCATGGGTAGGTAGTTGGGGACAGTAGAGACCCATGGGTAGGCAGTTGGGGACAGTAGAGACCCATGGGTAAGTAGTGGGGGACAGTGGGGATATACTATATACACTACAAAGTTTCCTTTACTTGGTGCTGATGGCAGAAGGATCACCCTGTTTGCTCTGTACTGTACATTGTACTCTATATCAGGGATCTCCTACGTGTGGGCCTACATTTGTTTGAAAAATATGATTCCCAGCATTCCACTACAGGCATCCGGGGAATGCTATAGCATGCACAATAATGCACGTTATAGTTAATCAGAACCGGTTTCCACGTGCATTGAATGAAGAACGGAAGGTAAGACATAGCCCCTTATACTCCCGGTCTTCAATCAATGCATTAAAGGAGTAGTTCACTTTTGCAGTGAACTCTTCCTTTAACTTCCCTGTACAATTTTAGGAAGAAAGACTAAAAGCGGGTCGGGTCCAAAACTTGCGGTTCGGATCACGGGTATGAAGCGGGTAGAAAAGAATCCAATACCGTAATAGGAGGTACCGTAATAGGAGGTACCGTAATAGGAGGTACCGTAATTACACACACATGTTACACACACACCATGGGTGTTAGATCGTTGAAAAAAAAAAAAAAAAAAAAAACATAAAGAGACCCATGGTAGGTAGATAGGGACAGTAGAGACCCAGGGTAGGTAGTTGGGGACAGTAGAGACCCCATGGGTAGGTAGTTGGGACAGTAGAGACCCAGGGTAGGTAGTGGGGGACAGTAGAGACCTCGGGTGGTATATAGGGACAGTAGACCCATGGGTAGGTAGTTGGGGACAGTAGAGACCCATGGGTAGGTAGTAGGGACAGTAGAGACCACTGGGATGGGGTAGATAGGTTCAGTAGAGACCCTGGGTAGGTAGATAGGGACATAGAGACCCATGGGTAGGTAGTGGGGACAGTAGAGACCCATGGGTAGGTATTGGGACAGTAGAGACCCATGGGTAGGTAGTGGGGACAGTAGAGACCTCTGGGTAGGTAGATAGGGACAGTAGAGACCCATGGGTAGGTAGTTGGGGACAGTAGAGACCCATGGGTAGGTAGTAGGGGACATAGAGAGACCCTGGTAGGTAGATAGGTTCAGTAGAGACCCATGGGTAGGTAGATAGGGACAGTAGAGACCCATGGGTAGGTAGTTGGGGACAGTAGAGACCCATGGGTAGGTAGTTGGGGACAGTAGAGACCCATGGGTAGGTAGTGGGGGACAGTAGAGACCTCTGGGTAGGTAGATAGGGACATTAGAGACCCATGGGTAGGTAGTTGGGGACAGTAGAGACCCATGGGTAGGTAGTAGGACAGAGAGACCATGGGTAGGAGTAGGGGACAGTAGAGACCCATGGGTAGGTAGATAGGGACAGTAGAGACCCATGGTAGGTAGATAGGGACATAATAAGACCCATGGTAGGTAGTTTGGACAGTAGAGACCCATGGGTAGGTAGTGGGGGACAGTAGAGACCCTGGGTAGGTAGTGGGACAGTAGAGACCCATGGTTGGTAGTTGGACAGTAGAGACCCATGGGTAGGAGTAGGGACAGTAGAACCCATGGGTAGGTAGTAGGGGACAGTAGAGACCCATGGGTAGGTAGTGGGACAGTAGAGACCATGGGTAGTAGTGGGGGACAGTAGAGACCCATGGGTAGGTAGTGGGGGACAGTAGAGGACCCATGGGTAGGTAGTGGGGACAGTAGAGACCCAGGGTAGGTAGTGGGGGACAGTAGAGACCCATGGGTAGGTAGTGGGGACAGTAGAGACCCATGGTAGGTAGTGGGGGACAGTAGAGACCCATGGGTAGGTAGTGGGACAGTAGAGACCCATGGGTGGTAGTTGGGACAGTAGACCCCATGGGTTGGTAGTTGGGGACTAGTAGACCCATGGGTGGTAGTTGGGGACAGTAGAGACCATGGTAGGTATTGGGGACAGTAGAGACCCATGGGTAGGTAGTTGGGGACAGTAAGACCCATGGGTAGGTAGTTGGGGACAGTAGAGACCCCTGGGTAGGTAGTTGGGAGACGTAGAGACCCATGGGTAGGTAGTTGGGGACAGTAGAGACCCATGGGTAGGTAGTTGGGGACAGTAGAGACCCATGTATGTAGTTGGGGACATTAGAGACCCATGGGTAGTATGGGGGACAGTAGAGACCATGGGTAGGTAGTTGGGGACAGTAGAGACCCATGGGTAGGTAGTTGGGGACAGTAGAGAGACCCATGGGTAGGTAGTTGGGACTAGAGACCCATGGGTAGGTAGTTGGGACAGTAGAGACCCATGGGTAGGTAGTGGGGGACAGTAGAGACACTGGTAGGTTAGTGGGGGACAGAAGAGACCCATGGGTGGTAGTGGGGGACAGTAGAGACCCATGGGTAGTAGGGGGACAGTAGAGACCCATGGGTAGTTAGTTGGGGACAGAGACCCATGGTAGGTAGTGGGGACAGTAGAGACCCTGGTAGGTAGATGGGGACAGTAGAGACCCATGGGTAGGTAGTTGGGGACAGTAGAGACCCATGGGTAGGTAGTTGGGGACAGTAGAGACCCATGGTTAGGCAGTTGGGGACAGTAGAGACCATGGTAAGTAGTGGGGGACAGTGGGGATATACTATATACACTACAAAGTTTCCTTTACTTGGTGCTGATCAGAAGGATCACCCTGTTTGCTCTGTACTGTACATTGTACTCTATATCAGGGATCTCCTACGTGGGCCTACATTTGTTTGAAAAATATGATTCCCAGCATTCCACTACAGGCATCCGGGAATGCTATAGCATGCACAATAATGCACGTTATAGTTAATCAAACCGTTTCCACGTGCATTGAATGAAGAACGGAAGGTAAGACATAGCCCCTTATACTCCCGTCTTCATCAATGCATTAAAGGAGTAGTTCACTTTTGCAGTGAACTCTTCCTTTAACTTCCCTGTACAATTTTAGGAAGAAAGACTAAAAGCGGGTCGGGTCCAAAACTTGCGGTTCGGATCACGGGTATGAAGCGGGTAGAAAAGAATCCAATACCGTAATAGGAGGTACCGTAATAGGAGGTACCGTAATAGGAGGTACCGTAATAGGAGGTACCGTAATAGGAGGTACCGTAATAGGAGGTACCGTAATAGGAGGTACCGTAATAGGAGGTACCGTAATAGGAGGTACCGTAATAGGAGGTACCGTAATAGGAGGTACCGTAATGTGAGTACCGTAATGAGTATGTAATATGAGAACCGTAATATTGGCTAATAACAAAGTATGTTATGCACAATAAGGATTAGGTCCTACCGCACCTAAGGATTTTGGATACAACAATGGCAGGAATGGACATAGCCCCTTATACTCCCGGTCTTCAATCAATGCATTAAAGGAGTAGTTCACTTTTGCAGTGAACTGTTCCTTTAACTTCCCTGTACAATTTTAGGAAGAAAGACTAAAAGCGGGTCGGGTCCAAATCTTGCGGTTCGGATCACGGGTATGAAGCGGGTAGAAAAGAATCCAATACCGTAATAGGAGGTACCGTAATAGGAGGTACCGTAATGTGAGTACCGTAATGAGTATGTAATATGAGAACCGTAATATTGCGCTCATACAAAGTCTGTTATGCACAATAAGGATTAGGTCCTACCGCACCTAAGGATTTTGGATACAACAATGGCAGGAATGGACGGTACCGATAATGGGAGTACCGTAATGGGAGTACCGTAATGTGAGTACCGTAATGAGTATGTAATATGAGTACCGTAATATGAGAACCGTAATATTGCGCTCATACAAAGTCTGTTATGCACAATAAGGATTAGGTCCTACCGCACCTAAGGATTTTGGATACAACAATGGCAGGAATGGACTATGAAAGGTCCAAGTTACAATCCATTCTCTGTTCATGATGGATTCAATGTTGAATCAATGTAACTTCAAGCCATTGTAAGGTAGCATAAGGGCCTTCGAGCTTGTTCACATTAGAAGGAAATCCCTTTACCTTTCTCACTAATGCGTCATGTTGAGTGTGTTAAAAATAAGAAATGCAAACTTAAAACGCACTAAAAATAACACACATGCTGTATTTAAAGGGGTCCATACACACACCAATCCTGATATCAGGAGATTGTTGGACTGTGTATGGCCGATTGTTTGACGATCGTAATTTCCCCCCCCATTGGCCCTCTTCGAAAGAATTTATTGGAGCAATAACGTTTGGGATTGTACAATCGGTATGCTTGCGTGTATGGCGCCCTTAAGAGGCTGCCAATGCCTTGCTTCTTTTTACATTAACAGAGACTACATTATAATGTCAGATATTGGAAGAGCCACTTGTACCATAAATGTCTTTTTTCATACATAGAAAACCTTTCATATAATCTAATGTCGTTATTTCTGTCCCTTTCTGCTTTGTGTTGATAATGTACCGTCCTCTAACATTACCTGCCATCAGCCATTAATGCTCTTTAGTTTTTGTTGGCTTAATGGCATAGGGGACACTGGATTGCTTTAAAAGCTAGGGGGTTTTATGCATTTCCGTTTGCATTAAAGGTAAATGTAACGTGGCTTTTAGTTTTTATCTAACAGCATGAAACGTGTCTGACAATTTACAAAGCGGCTGTGTGGAAACAAAGCGCCTCTTAGCAGACAATGTTATTTTGCTGTTTGTTATGTGTGATAGTCACAAAGATGCCAGATAGGAATGGTAATATTGACAGTGTGTTCAGCTACAGTAACTAAATAATCTGCTTTGGCTCAGCGTTAAGGTCCAGGGAGCTGTGATGTTCCAAGATAATCGAGATAAAAGAAAAAAATCCTAAATACACAAATATTTTTAGGAAGGTCTCGGCCCTCGACTGCTTCAATCATCGTGTTACATGCTAGGAAGGTTTGACAAGGAATCAGGTTTAGGTGCTTATGCTTCTGTGGAGCAGATACAATAAAGTAGACTGGACAAGGTCAGTTTGTATTAAAGGGAATGTCTACCTCCCAAACGAAAATTTAAATCTAACCTAATAACCCCCCAAACCTATACCTCTCTAGGTTTAAAAGTGTGTACGGGGTTCTAAATATACTTACCTGGACTTGTTCCCTTGGCTCTCTGCTGCCTCTGTCCCATGCCATTTCCGTGCACAGCAGCAGCATAAGGGGCTGCGACACTAGGCCACCTAGGCCGCGGCCTTGTGCGGCACAGCCACCAGGGGGCGGCAAAATAAAATATGTTTAGGCAGTATTGCATCCCCATATTAAATTTACACAATGCACATTCGTTAGCACTCAGCAGAGCATTAGCAGCATCTATTTAATGTGTAATGGGCAGAGATTGCTGATTTGCTAGGGGCGGCAGGTCCCTCCCCATATCACAAAGCTCCGCTTCAGCCAGAAAAGGCACGGGACAGCAGCAGAAGACAGCTGAGGGAACTAGTGCTGGTGAGTATAAGAAGCCTTGTAGATTACTTTCAACTTTGTGAGGTCTAGGTTTGGGGGGGGGGGGGAAAGATGAAATCTTAATTTTAGTTTGGGGGTAGACATTCTCCTTAAAGGGGAATTCTGAGTCCCCTAATGTTCTGATTCTTGAGGGACAATCTTGTTTCTAGGGAGCCCCGAGGCAAGTGGGCCCCCCAACTTCTCACTTATTACATCGGATACAGCCCCCAGGGCAGACAGTCACTGTAGACAAAAGTTTTGCTGTCGGCCATGCCGTGCCCTGGAATAGAAGGGACTTGGTGGAGCTTGGATGGGACAATGGATGGGCTGGAATGGGTAGGGCACAGTAATGCCCTTTCTATGTCCAAACTACCCCAAAAACCAAGGTGGAAAATACGCTTTCACTTAAATATTTTTACATATATTTAATACACATCAGATCCACGGGTGGAATGAAAGAAGTGGACCAGCTGGAATAGATACAGACTTCGGTCTCTCATTACCACTTTAAAAGCTGTTAAGTACAGGGCCAATCAAAACTGCCAGACCTTTTTATCCCTGCATTAGGGAATCTCCCACCAAGATGTCCACCCCCATTTAATGGCCACTGAAACGGTCATGTGACTGATGACCTGGCTAGCCACCATAGAAGATCATAGAATTTACAGTGTATTAACTTCCTATATAAAGCTTCGTTCACACGTCATCATTTTTGCACAATTTGCCTGACGAACGACCCATCGGGCACCATTTGTACGAAAATGAAGCTTCAACGAACTTCTAAGACCGACAATCCACGACTATTGTCGGCTATTTCTGACGATCAGCCTGACGGATTCGTTCTGCCGATTGTCGTATGTTTGTACATAGTTGGCAGATTATCGTAGACTATGATGTAAGATTAAATGAAGCGCGCGTGTGCAACATTTCGAAATCAGGCGATACGTAATATGTATGTCGCTTATCACCTTTACCAACACTATCTATCCACTATCCTTATTTATTTATTCTCTTTCTTATCTCTCTACAAACAGGATCAGAGAATTCATATGACGGGCGGATTACACCCCAGTACATAATTCTAAAACCAGGGACAAGGGTTTTCTGCCCGGTTTGCGATGATTTTAAGGGAAGTGTTTCCTTTCAAGTGTCCAGGCCCATAAATTGCTCAGCGAATACGAAGAATAGAGTTCTAGACTGTTGCAGCCAAGCGAGGATCTTGCACAGCCTCCTGAGGATACAATGCGTGCGCCTCAGCTGGAAGGAGTCTGAGAGTGGAAATAGCATCTCCATTTGGCACACTTCGCTGCCTTCCCTTGGATGCAGATCAATATTCAGCAGCCTCTTTTTGGCCCTATGTAAACTGCTAGTGGCAGCAAATCAGCCTGGAAATATTCCAGCATACATGTGTATAAACAATGCCTAATGCTAAACCAGACCATGCAAGCAATCATTTGTATTTGAAATCTGCTGGCATTACCGGTGCACCCTATTAACCCATTTGCACCTACGGTAACTTTGTGCACATTTTATTTCTCTTGTCAGCAAGGTTACGCTAAAAGGTTATTAGGAACAGAAAACATTGACTATTCCATTTTGTTGTGGCTCAATGTTCTCATTGGTGCCCCAGGGCTCTTGTGAGCTGGAATATCATGAATGCTGGGAGTTTTAGTTGACATCCCCTGCCCTTATATTTGGATAGAGGACAGACAACATCTAAAGGTTCGTACACACGTGCGATCGCGGGTCACACGTGTGTACGAATGTTCGTTTCAGCTGATAATCGGCCCGTGTATGGGCCCTTTATTGACCAAAACAGACGTTCGGTTGGGGATCGGCGAACGACCGACCTGGCGGATCTCCGAACGAACATGTGTATGAACCTTTAGTCACCCTGCACATTGGGGCTCCACTAGGTAAAAACACTATTGACTTTGTTTTATTTCTGGTATCTCGTCACAGCTCCCTAGTAAAAGGCCACTCTAGAACCTGTATTTTTATACAGTGTCGGACTGGGACGTTGGGGCCCACCAGGAAATCCGAGACCAGGGGCCCACCAGGATGAGTTTAGGGGCCCACCTTACATTTCATATCCCTATCATCACTCATTTACATCTATCCTGCGGACTCTTATTGTTTATTATAATGTATACTGTCCCTATGTCTCTGTATTTAATTTTAATAAGTTTCTCTGTTTTCTTGGGTAAATGGGCTGTGGACCGACCGGGAGATTCAACCGGAAACCCTGTGGGTCAGTCCAACGCTGTTTTTATACCACCTGCTGGTTCCTCTCACTAGCAGTGACCCCTTGCCAGTTTCATGGCAGGCCCCTAACATAATCCCCTCCCCAGCAGAAGACCAGGTACCGCTGTTAATAAATGTTAATAAAGGCACATGCAATCAGCTGTTTAAAACACCGGATTGGCAGTATTTTAAAACAGCTGATTGCAGTACCTGTCATGCCAATTGCTGGGCCATCCCCTGCTGCCATGGGGGCTGTAGTGTTCCTCTGTTATAGAAGCCATGCATGCAATACTATATATGTCATCTGTGCAGATTGTGGTGCATTAAATACAGCAGTGCCTTTATTCAGACGTCCCACTCTAGGGTTCTAGGGCAGAGCTTCCTGGTCCTTGCGGTCGCGGGAGTTTATGGTGGTCCCGTGGGAGACCACCCCAGAATCAGGGAGCCTCCCGCGACTCGCTTATTTAGCAGTTTGGGAATGCTGGGAGTTGTAGTTTGCACACATCTGTATATGTATGTATGTATAGTTTATTTATAAAGTGCAACTTGGGGACGCAGCGCTGTACAGTAATAAAATCCAATATAGTTATACAAGGGGGATAAATACATAGATAGTTCAGTACATCAATATATAAATTATATAAATAGAAGTGCTAGGGCTTTGCCACAAGAGGTAATGAGGTCCCTGCCCCGTAGAGCTTACAATCTAGTTGGTTGGACATCTCTGCTCTGTTTGTGTCACAAGGATTGTGGTCCCTTCTCTATGATTCTATGTTGTTGTCACATGGTTCATCCTCCACTTTATTTAGTATTAAAGTGTCCATTCATTTATATCCTCCTTAATCATTCCACTGTTTCTGCGGTGGAGCCGTTAGTAATTTTATTTCATGTGTTTCCGGCTCCCCTTGCAGCAATTCATTGTGTTCATCTCGTCTCTTACAGTGACCTGGGTTTAGCTTTGTATCAAGGAGAAGACACTTAATAGGCTTTATCAAAATACTATTCTTAAACCCCCCTTCCGCAAGCACAACATAAGGGAATTGCAGTACTGCAGTGCTATCTTAATGTGTTCCTGCAGTGTCCTTTGGATAAATTGGAACGAAAAAGAAAATCTCCAGAGAGCGAAAACTCTCCAGTTCCTATCACATTCTGTCCTGTTGAGCAGGTCGGGAGCAATTTGAAAGATAGAACCATATAAAATGAAATGTACCACGTTTTCTTTCTTCTCACTGGAGAATTTTCTTGCCAAGATTCACCCTCCCTGTCCCAATAAATGACACATTTCTTTTGTGTCCACATGGGGAAACCAGAAAAAAAGACACACCAGGTCCCAGTTATTTAGGTTAAACAAAGCGTGTTTTATAAAATACATTCTGACATTTCATAGTATCTATCTCAGACTGGATCCTCACTTTTTTTATTATAAGGATGGACAAACAGGCTGCAACCGTGTACTTACCAACAGTCCCAGTATCTGCAGGGAAGTCCTTACTTTTAAGGTTGTCTCGCTCCAGCAATGTCACAAGATCAACACAAGGGGGAGCAGTAAAATGTAATTATTTCCTGACTGCAAAGGCTAGAGTTCTGTAATTACTCTAATGTTCATAGTAAGCGTCTAATGAGAAAAAAACTTCAATTCAGCAACCCTCAATATAAATCAGTATAATAATCAGTGCATTATACAATGTTGGAAACCAAGGATTTATCCTTTTCTGGATATTTGCTGTAGTCTGGTCAGTGCCCTGTGCCAGCTGGGGAGTATATGTGCCATTGCTCTTGGTCCTGGCGTCTATGTAGTTCCATTTGCAACAGATTTTCTCCCATCCTCCAACAGATGGGCATTAGGTACAAGATGGTGGCCTTGAGTTTCAGGATGTGTTGGTTTTGATTATCTAATGCTTCCTCTAGCTTGGAGAATGTACACCGCTCTACTCCATTTCCCATCCGGGACCTGCCCTGTATAGGTTGGTGTAGTTTGTTACTATATATTAAAGGATAACTGTGGTCTCAAATTCTTCCAAACTAGTGAGGATTATATTAAAATCCTTAAATCACACCTTTAAAATAAAACCTAAATCACATCTCTAGATAAACTTTGTGACAAATTATTGCTGCCAAAGTTCAGCAATGTAACTTCCTGGTTGAACTTTTCCTGTTTTTAGCCATGTGACCAGCTTGTAGTCATGTGACCAGCCTTTGCCTGCATTAATAGGCTCCCCTTCTCAACTGTCAATTTTTCCTCAGGTACTTCCTGGTTTCCCCAGCAATAAGTCTTAACTGAGCATGCTTCTCCCCCGGGGGAAAAGGGCCGTCAGGTCACTCAATCTACTGGAAGCAGGAAGTTTGAACATTCACCCCAATATCATTTCTTACAGGCTCCAGCCAGAGATGTGATTGTCAGCTCAGTGTAAAGGAAATACTGCAGGCTTTCATTCAACCCTAACTTGTTTTGAGACCACAGTTGCCCTTTAAGTAAATTGTTCCTCTTCATTATTTTTTTCAGTTATGTTTGAGGCTGCTTCTTCTGCTCCTTCCCATGAGCCTGCCTCTCTTCCAAGATGGAAAGCAGCATTTTGTCCTGGCTGTGACTCTACAGACTGTCCTATGAAATGATGCCAGCCCTGTGTACAGACATTACAGAAGAAAGGTCCTGCTGAAAGACTGACTAGAAGAAAATGGTGGCGGCAGCAGAATTTCATGCACAGAAGGAAAATTCAACAGACAGAACCTATTCCCTTGGAAAATCTGGAAGAGAACTTTTTTTCTGAAGCAGTTAAAAGAAATAACTCCCAGTACATAATATTTTAGGAATTAATGTCCTAGGAGAAGTTTTATCTTTTTATTTACTCAAGAAAAAAAAATTTACCTACAGTAGCTCATGGTTAAAAACCAACTTTGCCTCTAGAAGACAACGCTAGCTCAAAGTGCCCTATTGATCGTAACGCAGAAAGCGCTCTCAGGAAGTATCAAAGCAATATCAGCAGCAGCATCTTTAGCTAAAGATCAAGAAAGGGACTTTTAGGTAGAGAATGTTGAAAGATGTTCCAGTAGTTTTAAGTATTTGAGCGATGCTCCATTGCATAATCTAAAACTAACAACTAGAAGTTCAACTAATTCTTCTGTAGCCAGAAGGGCCACCTGGCTAGGATCATGGTCTGCAAATGTAGTATTTTGTCCTCTGCCTCAAGATAAAAAATCCTGGTAGATGCTCCATTCAATTATTATTATTATACCAGAATAAGTCGGTAATACTAAACATTTCTTGCAGTTTGGGCCTTCATAAGAATCCTAGCAACAACTACACGTTAAAGTTGCAGCACTTATTGCTTTATTTCAGACAAGTATAACTGAGGACCCTTTTAATAAGATTTCCGTAAGCTTATCGTAAGCATAGAAGTTAGGAATTCCATCCCTAGATTGGATTTAACTCTGGGTTTAACAGCGTTCTACAAACCTCCTTTTATGAATCTAGGGATTCACCTGCGACTTCATCCAAAAAAAAACTCTTCATAGAGAGCAGGAAATATTCCTTCCTTCTTTTTCTTCAGATTCTTTCCAAAATAAAGATGATAAAATCAGATGCCAAGACATCTCTCAATGTATCTGGATAGTCCAACCCTTTAGAACATCAAAGTTGCTCTAAATTTCCTAATCATAGAAAGAATGTCTCTTAGACTACAATAGTCCCCTACCTCTCTCTCTTCAATCTTGGTTTCATTAATTTAACATCATGGCTCCCCTTATGCCTCATTTAAACCAATCATCCTCACTATCTAGGATGTTAAATTCATAGCCTTCCAAATTGTGTCCTTTTTCCTTAACATGCATCATCAGCCCTCCAGGTCAGCAGCCACTGTTAGATCAGCCCTCCAGGTAAGCAAACACTGTTAGGTCAGCCCTGCTGTTTACCAAGCAGTGTTAGTTAGCCCACCACGCCCAAAAAGTCTAGAAACGCTCCTGACCATTAACCTCCTAGCTGCTGGTGCCGTATCCCCTGAATGCCCGGCTGTAGGTAGGGGGCAGTACTAGAGAGAAGTGATACATCCTGGTAGTTTTAATTTGTATAAATAAAATGTTATGTGGCCTATAGCAGTTCCTGCAGAAGCAGTTTAATATATACAGGGTGCTGGGTCTCTGTCTCTCCTGTGTTATGCCTGGAGATCACTGTTTTTGGTTGTATATTTGTAATCTCATTTAAATGCAGTTTTAGTTCCAGTTACCTGATATGACGACTCCTGTGCACCAGGTGAAACTATTACCTTGTCTTCTAGGATTACAGGTGTTTTGTTCATCTGTGTCCACCTCACCTCATTTATATTTATTCCTTGTTTTTCTTTCCATCCCATTGGAATTTGTCAGAGCTTTCCTCCCGCTCCCACAGATCTGCTCTATCGTTCTCCACTGCTGGTAAGTAATCCATAAACCGTTATTACATATGATGCTTATAACAAAGGGGAAATGGGACGGAGAGATCAGGTGCTGCTGTGCAAATAGTACCTTACCTTGTGTTCTTCCCAACACACTGCGCACAATGTTAGTGCTGTAAATCCACTACTAGCCAAATAAATAGAATGAAGTGTTCAGAACTCTATGGTTCTTTTTCTTTAAGGAAAATATTGGGGGAGAAAATAATATTCAGGCTTATATAACAAGAGGTGCAAAAATGTGCCTGTGCTGTTACAGTGCAGTGTTAATGTGCGATCTGATTGGTTGCTGTAGAAGAGCACAGGACCATTTTTACACCTCTTATTAAATAATCCCAATGATGTGTGCAATCTGCTGCCAAATTATTCCCTCACATTGAGCTATGATGTGGTTTTTAGCAGGATAAACTTTTATACTGTACCAGCCTGCTTTTAAATAAGGATTTAAGGGAATGTACAGGGAGCCCCCATTAATTCTAACATCATTTCTGTACATGTCGTGTACAGTATTTTATTGTGTACTAGTCATGAATAAGGTTAGTATGGCATGTGTGAATAGGAAGGGTTTTGCATGACTTTTAAACATTCTTAAAGGGCATGTTTACCCCTTTCCCCAACTTTTAGGATATGATAGGTCTCCCTCCCCCAGCCCGAAACGCCATATTAGTATGTCAAGAAACTCCCCCGATCTTTACTTACCTTCCCTCTATCCTCCGCTGCACTGCGCGGCCTTCTGCTTGCATGGAACTGCAAGCAGGGGGCTGGACCGGCAGCCGTGTCTGTGATTGGCTGAGAGGCAGCCAATCACGGACGCGGCTGCTGGCAGTTCAGAATGCCGGAGGAGAGAGGGAAGGTAAGTAAAGATAGGGGGAGTTTCTTGACATAATAATATGGTGTTTGGGGCTGGGGGAGGGAGACCTACAGTACCCCAAAGGGGAATTACACTAGGGGGTGGGAGACCAAAAGGGGAGGGAGAGGGAGGGGGGAGGGCTGCACTGGGCATGTGCAAATTCTCCCGGAGGAGAGACAGGAGGCAGAGTCCTATATGGCCAGTTTTTGGGACTTTGGAGGGGCATAGCAGGGCAGCCATTTGGAGATGGGATGTAAGGTAAGGATTTATTATTACACACTGGGGCCAGTAGTGGGTTAACTTATAGTTTTGGGGGTGGACATGCCCTTTAAGTATAAGTAGCTTTTCAGTGTCATTCACTGTAGAATTTTAAGTAGGACAAATAGAAGGTATTGGGTTTGTTAGTGGCTGTCAGACACTCCTTGTTTGTGAGGTTTATTAGCCGACATTGGATTATGTAAGTAGAAACAGTAGGTAGGTGTCATCACACCAACCCCCCATCAAATGATATTTTATTTTAAAAATGATGGTTTAGTTACCCTTTAAAATGTTATTGTGGCCTAGGTTAGTACTGTTGTTTGCCTGGCTATGGATGGGAATTAGACAGTGTGACTGAATAGAGCAAGGCAAAAGTTTGTTTTTTTAGGGCTGTAGATTACCAATAAAATATGTTCATTCTTTTGGCAGTGAAAATGGAAAATATCATTCTTCTTTAAATGCTTAGTTTATATTACGCATACCTAGATATTCTACATATTGTTTGCCATTTTGAAAAATACTCTTTGCCATGCTAGTTTAATTAGTCAGCAGACCCTTCAGGTTCCATAACGGTCCTTCTTCTTCCCATGATGCACCACATCCTTGGAATGTTACTAACCATAATTTCTACTGATTGGCTGTTGGATGGGTCAAACATGCTCAGATCTCTACTGAGCAACTGAATCAACCCAGGGGCTGGGTCAAGGGCAAGACCATAACATTCTCAACTAGGGGTCCTGCAAACAGGAAGTCAGTATTTCGGAAGCATTTATTTATACACAGACAGGACAGCTTTTTTGTTAAAAGCATATGTATTTGCACTGAACTTCACCTTTAAGCTTTTTTACTGGAAGGTGCTGCTAGAAGTTGTGAGAATAAGCACAGTTAATTCAAATTAGAGGACACCAGGGGCATAGTTACCAGGGGTACTGTGGTTGGGACAATATTGGGGCATGGCAGTTCTTCATACCCTCTTTCCCACTGATACAATACGCCTCCCCAGCAGCCACTGTGAACAACACAGGGACATGGCCCTGATTAATGTGCGGATTCATTTGATGAGTAAGTGCTATTAAAACGTAAGATACATGCTCACCTTGCACTGCATGTCACCATTACTGGGGAGAATAGGCGCATATATGGATGATCGGTTGCAGGTCATTAAAAAGTTGACCTTTAGCATCATTCAACGAGTGACTGATCGTCCATACATGAGCCAATTCTCATCCGTAACAGCCATCCATCTGCCAATCGCAGGTCTCCCCCATGATCACATGTCTGTACGTAGCTTTAGTCCATGAGTCCTGAGCGTGTGTAATTGGCAATATGGAACAGACTGCCCATTACTGGTGCCAATGCTTATAATAAAAACAGAGTCTTGTTTAGAAAAGAAAGTGCATTTAATGATCTCCAAATGAACTGCATGTGATCCTTTTCAGGTCATCCAGTGTTGATAAAATAGTGAATGTGTAGAGAATTCTTACAGCCTTTAAAAGAATGAATGATAGTGTAAAAGAAACAAACTGGCAAAGATTATTCCAGGTCATTACATTGGAAAAAGCACAGCGTGCCTCTGCTTTAAGTCTCCCTTTCAATCATTGTTCTGGCAGGCTCCACTACAACATTTCTATGGGACCAACGAATTTCCCCTTTATGCAGATTTGCTTTAATGGTTAAATAAAGAGTGTGGGGGTTAAATAAAGAGGCTGGGAGTTAAATAAAGAGGCTGGGAGTTAAATAAAGAGTGTGGGGGTTAAATAAAGAGGCTGGGAGTTAAATAAAGAGGCTGGGAGTTAAATAAAGAGGGTGGGGGTTAAATAAAGAGGCTGGGAGTTAAATAAAGAGGCTGGGGGTATCCCTCTTTTTAGTAAGATTTCGCTTTAGGATGTTTTTAGGCATTTGGTCAGTCAAATACATCCCACCAGGCAGGGTAAAGGAATATTCACTGGATTTCACATCATTACTTTTTCATTAATATTTTGCTAAAACCCATATAACGGTGAGGCTGTGGTATACATGCAATATATGTCTGATGCGTTTCAGGCTAAGCGTCCTGTTTTGAACTGATTTTAACTGCTCCTGTGCTCCTGTCTGGTCATTTGTTGGGCTAAGTATTTCCATTCTCTATCTTTTTAGCCTGGGGATCTGCCATGTGTCAGTGTCTCATTGCCTATTTGCCTCCACCTGTTTAGCCTATTCATTTATGTTTAGCCTATTTTTGTCGTTAGCAGGGGTCTTAATATGTATCTGTAGCATTGGATTACTATGATATTCATTACTTTTGTTGGGACATCACTGCTATTGGTACCATTACGATATATATGGTCATTGTATTTATATGAGATTCTCTGTCATAAGTAATATTGTGCTTTATCTCTGTAAGCTAACAGGTGTGTGAATGGATGAGTGAATGGGTATACCGGTATATCATAATGATTATGTACATATGTAACCAGGATTGTTATTTCTTTGCACTTTATTATTGCCCTCCGGGGTTGGCTATCTTTGCACAAACAATAAAAATGCCTTTTAATTGCATTAATCATTGTATATGGTCTAATTATTCTAATTATTACTTCAGTCAGGTGTGCCCTGCTCAATCCACAGCTTTTTTCTATGTGTTTTTGCTGTTTACTTATTGTGGAAGGAACACCCTGACTTCATTGGGGATATATTCTACTCCTGGATCTTGCAGTAGTGCCGGATTTTAATACTGTACAGCGCTGCGTCCCCAAGTGGCGCTATATAAATAAACTATACATACATAAACATAGTAGGGTTCCTTCCCCCAGCCCCAACCGCTATAAAAGATTTTTCAGAAAGTCCCTCGCACTCTACTTACCTTTCCTCTCTCCCCCGACGTTCTGTGCAGCTGGCAGCTGCGTCCGTGGTTGGCTGCCTCTCAGCCAATCAGGAACACATCTGCCGGTCTGGCCCCCTGCTTGCAGTTTCATGCAAGCAGAGGGCCGGGCAGTACGGCGGAGCAAAGAGGGATGGTAAGTAGAGTTTTGGGGGACTTTCTGAAAAATCTTTTATAGCGGTTGGGGCTGGTGGAAGGAACCCTAGCAATCATGGCTGGCTCCCTTACAGTACAAAGAGCTGACTATGACCAAGGGAAATTTTCAGTTAGGAATAAGCATTCCTAAAGCTGAGGCCCCACTTGAGCGCACATAAAAACACTGCATCTCTGTGCGCTTATGTCATCCGCTTGTATACGCTTTTGCGTTTGTTTGCGCTTGTGTTTTACAGGGGATTATGGGTAAAATGAAAAATGCAATGTCATGGTAATTGTCTGCTTTTTCAATGTGCTCCGAATGGAGCAAAAATGGTGATCTCATGCATAATAAAATCGCGACACAGTGGGGCTTACTTCCCACAATCTTCATTATAAATAGATTGTCATGCGAATTGCAGCACGTAAACGGATCGCAAAACGCGTCAAAAACTCGCAAGTGGGGCCTTGACCTTACAGAAAATGTTTGTGACCTTGGGAATGCCCGTTGTTCCAGGACACGCCGTATTGATAAAGGGAACTAAATCCCCCCTTTATCGTTAACGTGTGTAACCTGCTTTTCCTTGTGTTGTAATTCGCTGCAGCCAATAGGAAATTAGATCTAAGATGAAACCAAGGTCCTAATTGATTAATAAAGGTCACTATGTTTTAGTGGATTATTATGATTACTGATATTCGGGATGGTTTGGGGTTGGAACTCGCCATTCCGCATCTACCGGTTCCACTCAAATTCCAAACCGAAACTATGTACAATACCCAGGACCCACTGGTGGAACGAACCCCTTGAGGTTTGTTTATCTTTAATTATCATCCACAGAAGCTGAAATATAAAGAATTATACAAGGTTATTCAATAAAAGTTCTTATCGTTTAAAATGGTGCTAATTTTGCCCCAACCAATCAGATCTTATTTAACATTTGAAAGCTAACATCTGATTGGTTGGGGCAAAATTAGCACCATTTTTAACGATAAGACCTTTTATTGAATAACCCTGATAATCTCTAATAAATAACCAGTTATCCGTTTCCCCCTCCATAATTAAAACCTAGAATATTTGTCCTTCTTATTGCCCATCTCGGTTTCAGTAGCTTTATTGGTATTAAACCTTCCAACGATTTATATTTCTTGCCCAAAAAAAACCCCTCGGTTGGTGTCGGACTTTCCCCCTCCTTATTTATTCATTTATGCAAACTCCAAGCAGGTTTAAAAGAGGCATTAATGATGGTATTAGCATATTCATCTCACTACAAAGCGTCCTCGTTGCTGTGCGCTCTGTCTCCATTGCTTCTCTTGCCAGAATCCAATCAATATTCGTTTCCAAGGCTTTGTTTTCACATTATGTATTTATAAAGAGGGGAGGTCATTTCTGATGGGAATCCCAGCGACCTGATGCGTTTGTGTCATGTGCATGAATGATATTTCTCAATCTGACAGTATCACCCCCCCCCATGGACCCTGCCCCCCACCCCAGTCATCCCAAACATGATCACTTCTATTTAATGTCACGTTAACGTGACGGAGTCCACCTTGTCATCCTTCTGGTCTGTTATGTTGGATCCTTTAAGAAAAAACAGAGAGTGATCGCTACCCCTTAATGTATCGTGAGAGACGAAGCTCTTCCTGTTTGCTCCTTTTCACATCACACTCTTGCACACCCTCTCACTGTCTCCGTCTCCCTCTCCCTTCCACACACCTCCCACCTCAATGCTCGCCTGGGCCTGATCTGCGCGCAAGGAAAGCATAGGAAGAAGGCAGAGGAAACATGGGCAACACACCTTCTCAAGGCATGTCAAATTGTGCACCTTTTCTTAAGTAGCAGGTATTTCTTTATTTGTGTGCTAAGCAGATGGGTAACCGGCAGTGTGGAGGAGGAAAAAAACCCAGGAATAATTGGTGTGTTGACTGCAGATGCTCACCTCTGCACAAGTGATCAGGAAGGGATGCTGATTCCAATCAGAGGAGCTGAAAGGAAGGAGGTTGATGGGGCTGCACTTAAGAATGTCAGGGGCTGTTTGTAGTGTTGTGTTGTGTTGTGGGGGGGGGTTGTCTTGCAAATCTTATTGTAACAAAATCACAAAGAGACCAAATCTGTTTGCAAGCGGAGGAGGGAAAGAAAGGTCTTTAACCTCCAGGGACAGTGCATATCCCTGCCCTAGAAACAGCATGCACATTGACAGCGTGTTATACATTTATATGTAGAAATGGCTATAGGGGGTGTATTGGGATCAGATCTATAGGGGGTGTATCGGGTGCAGATCTATAGGGGGTATACCGGGAGCAGATCTATAGGGGGTGTATTGGGGGCAGATCTATAGGGGATGTATCAGGTGCAGATCTATAGGGGGTGTATTGGAAACAAATCTATAGTGGTGTATCAGGCGCAGATCTCTAGGGGGTGTATCTGGTGCAGATCTATAGGGGGTGTATCGGGAGAAGATCTATAGGGGGTGTATCGGGAGCAGATCTGGGCACCATTTGTATGTTGTTGATCTTGTCTCTGTGATGCTGATTAGATAGACACTGCAAGGTACCAGTTTGTGGTTCTAGTTCCTATTGTGCAGAATCTAGTGTTGACAGTTCACTTAACAACTGCGTGTGTTAAGTGTTTGTGTGTGAATATTGCTATGTTACAGGGCCAGGCCAAAAGGGGCACTCTGCCTGGGTCCCCCTGATCTTAGAAGGGCCCGGCGTCCGGAAAGATGGAAATAATTAATCAGAGCGATAACTGTATTTTCTTTTGTGTTTCTAATTATTATTTTTTTACATTTCCAAATCCTCCTGCTTCCTTCAGAACTTTGTAAATCAGCCACGCAGTTTGAATTGCCTGATTTCCATCTTCCCCACATATTATAGACCCTTCCCCCCCATCTGCATTGGGAATGTTGTTATATTAAAGGGAAAGCAATGTGTTTTCCTTCTGTGTATGTTCAGTACCAGCAATAGTGTTATCTTAGTGTGTGTAGGTAGGAGAAAAGAATAAAATAGTCCAGATATTGTCAGTTCTATGGCCGTCCTTTCATTGATGCTGTAAAGCACAGACACTGATCAAACAGGCTGGTTCATTGTTATCCTTCGCCTGCTGTTTAATGTGAATATTTCATTTCTTTATGTCTGCCACCCTGTCCTGGGTTTTCTGCTACTCTGTCCCCTTTTATCCACCGCGAGAAAAATTCTATCTATAAATAAAACCTTTTAGCTCGGACAATGACGCAAAACCAGCTACATGGGTATTTAAAAGGCACAGGGGTTATTGTTATATTATTATAGAATTCTGGCAGTTGTGTCACCTTGAAAGACGCTGTAAGTTGTTGAGAGCTATAGCTTCTAGTAACTCTATTGTCTTGCTTTTAAAGGGACAGTAACAGCAAAATCTGAACATTTTTCTTTACACTGACAAATACAAGATTTCCACATGTAAAATGTCATCTTTGAACTGGAGCTTTTAATAAATGACTAGTTTTTGTTAATAAGCCTGATAAAGGGGCATAACTAGTTACCAGCAGGCCCCCCTGATAAACTTTGTATGGACCCCCCTCCGCATTACTATGCACACAATTGTGAACTTATTCACCCTGGTGGTAGTTAGGTCACATCCCTTATACCTAGAAACCTCTGTATTATGTTTTGTAATAGTACATATATAGCACTGAACGTGTTATGTGTCTCTTTACAATCCGTTCACCTCTGGTCTTGCCATTAAGAGCTTCCAATCTAAGCCTGCTTAATTCAATGGCTGAGGAAGCTCCGGAGACCCCTTTTTGGCATGAAGCGAAACGCGTCCTGCGCCCAGATACTGCCCTTTCAACTCTGCCTCATCCTTACCTCACCAGTAAACTCCCGGTAGAACTCTTTTCTTGTTTGCACTTTGTAAGTAGGGTTGTACACTCATGCCCAATGTTATGACTTGCCAAATGATTTTTTCAATACCCTATGTTATTGAGGCATGTTTTTAGATGTCTTTAATTTGATAACTTGCCCCCAATATGTTTGACAAATAAAGGACCTTTTTAGTGCAATACTGTTTAGGAGTGCAGACAGTTTTCCTTTTTTCTCTCTATAATGTGCATACTTAATTCAGTGGCCAATACATCTTTATAAAATGCAGCTGAATGTTTCATTGACTGATGATGTTGTTTTCTATGGGATAGGACATGGTGATGTTAAGAACTTTTATTGAATCTCCCTGCTATTTTTTTAGTATCGTTAAAAATGGTGCTAACTTTGCCCTAACCAATCAGATTTTATTTAACATCTGATTGGTTGAGGCGAAATTAGCACCATTTTTAGTGAATAACCCTGTATGTATTTACTTTTAGGGACTAAATAATCAGCTCACATAAATACAGCATTTCCCTGAATTACAGGCCAGGAGGAATGTTTTTCTTGCCTCTTTAATCCTAATCAAAAATACATACTGAAAACTTACAGTACAGGGAACGCTGAAGTTACTGTCCCCTCCACTGGTTTGTTGAACTTCAGGCATGCTCAGTCTGCCTGCTGGTTTTATTGAATACAAACAGGTTTTTTAGTAAGGAGCTAACACAGAAACACAAATAATTCATGGAGTTTCTGACCTTAATCAGGAAAAGTTTTTTTTTATTTATGTTTCTGTAAATCTGCAGGAACACAGAATATAATAATTGCAAGAGTTGGTATGTCTTTTATAATTAAGGGGACTGTGAACACGGTATTTACAAATCTCTCAAGTGGGATAGAAATACTTAATACGTTTGTTTTAATGCGTCTTGATAAAATAGAGTGCTCTGTAGAGTTGGGAAGTAGACCTGGGGAAGCTAATTATAATTATAATTATACTGGTGATGATGTCATAAAAAGTGCAAAAGTTTGACCGTGCTATTAGCAGTAACCAATCAGAGGTTATCTAACAAAAGTAACCAAGTAAAAATCTAATTGGTTGCTACAGATTTATAGCACAGGCAAATTTTTGTACTTATTGAATCAGCCCCATACAGTACATACATTCTTGACATCATATTCCTGTGCTATTACCCATGGATCCCATCTGTTCTTTTCCCCCTGAATCTGTTGTGCGCCAGGCCTTGCCCCATTTCTTCACAGGCAGTAAACTTCACTTTCAGCCATTTGCTGACCCTGGAAGTTGTAATATTGAAACTTGAAAGAATTGAAGAATATATTATAGATATAGTCAATAAAACAGTGTGTAGTACTGTAAAAGAGGCAATTGGGGATGTTGGCCCACGGTTTAAAGGGGAACTGTGGTCTCCAAACAAGTTAAGTTTCCAGTTTCCTACCTTTAAAACGAGCCATCAACCACCTCTCTACGTGCTCCACAGCCCAAGATACACAGAAATGACTGACCAGAAAGTTAATGGGTGGGAGGCTGACATGTGACATTCCTGAGGCTTCTCCTGCACAGTTGCCGACGGCGAGCACAGCCTCGACTCCCTCAGTGGTGAGGGAGACAGGAAGTCCCTCCTCCTCTCTGCTGTGTGAGGGACATGCAGCTGCAGAGAAGGTAAGGAAATCTACAGCCCTTCTCTCTCGCAGTGTGAAAACAGCCTTTCTAGGCAGAGTTCTCACTCTGCCTGAAAAGTCTGTTTCCACAGAGTTTTCAGGAGGGGGGGGCGGTGTAGGGGGGGTCAGAGTGGCCCACAGCACCAGTGAGGGGGGGGCCTTAGTCACCCGTTAGTGGGCGGGGCTTAGACACCCGTGGGTGGTGCCACATGGGGCTGTAAGGGAATGGGCCAAGGGGGGCCTGCAACTGGAGGGACCATGGGGTCCATGAGTGGGAGGGACCAGGGGGGCTGCAAAGGGGAGGAGACACAGGGCAGATTGACTGACAGGTTTCAGAGCAGGAAGCAGGAAGTGCAGGGGACCTGGTGATGCTGCTGCCATATCACACACAAAAATGTAAATATCTTCAAAACTAAAAAAAATAAACAATGGAAATAAATTGCAAAAACTCTCAGGAGAGCAATTCCTATCAATTTACCTAAAGTTATTTTTGGACCACAGTTCCTCTTTAAGTTCTGGAAAAAAACATTTGACTGCTGATTAAAGGGCATTTCTAAAAAAAGAAAAAACTGTTGACTTGTCGGTTATTTGCCTGTAGATACTTTCTGCTCAATGAGCTTTTAATAAACTAGAGCATGTGCAGAAGAAGCTGCAGATGAAACGACAATCAACCATTGGCTCTGATGTCAATTGTCATGGCTTGATACAATGCATCACTTGCCCATGTAGGTAATAGGGACACACTTTCTAATCTAGCCTCCCATTCACTTCTTACCAATATTATAATTAACCCGTTCATCATCTTTGTTTCTTCCATGATTTTCTTTGGGAGCTAAGAGTCATCAATATGTGTTCAGTGAGCACAAAACTTAAACCTTTATATTCATTCAGAATTCATATATAAAATAGAATTCTAGTGCACAAACAATTCTAATTGCATATTGGCTATATCTCCAAAATTCAAATTATTTCAAGCCCAGTCACCACGTCAAGGTTGCTTTATTTAACTGGGTCCTTCGCTCAGGCCTCGTAAAATTCATGCGGTCGCCATTTTTAATGCGTTTCAAAGGCATTTTAAATCTGGGTATTGGGGACAGAAACGCACATGCACAAAGCGCTCTGTTCTGTTTTATTCTCTGTCTAACGGGGAAAGTTTTACTTCTAGACAAGACGCAGGATTCAAACCAAGGTGTTTTTTTAAAGGGACCCTGCAAGTTGCAAAGTTGGATTGTGCTTTGGAGACTTCATTTTTATATGTGTTGTTGTATTACATTGACACTTATTAGGGACCTACTGCACAAGGAGTTTAACTAAAGCTACTTGATGGCTTTCTGGTATTAAATGACACTGATAGTGTCACTTGCTGGGTTCACATGACCGACCGTTCG
The DNA here is from genome assembly GCA_019447015.1 of Hymenochirus boettgeri. Classification (NCBI taxonomy): domain Eukaryota; kingdom Metazoa; phylum Chordata; class Amphibia; order Anura; family Pipidae; genus Hymenochirus; species Hymenochirus boettgeri. The sequence goes on along the minus strand of CM033476.1, from coordinate 75,399,416 downwards.
TCACTTCTGGCCAGAGGACTGTCAGTCACTGCAATAGTGGTCGCGGACGACAGTTTTCTATGACTGAGCGTGTGGTCCATAATGGACAGCACGATCGGCCGTGGTTTTTCGGATGTGTCCGATTCGGACGAACGGTCGGTTGCAGATGAAAACCCATGTGATTATTTCTGCCCGATCGACATCAATACACCAAATATTACGTGGTGTGTACACAGTTTTAAGGTCATTTCCGATAGGTCACTTAAGTTTGTGGAATCCATTCAATAGACAGCCTGGCAATGTATGGGGATCCTATGTTCTAATTGGTCCAGATGCCCAGCAATGTACGATCCTTTTCTTTGTTAAGCAGTGGGACTAGTCTAAAGTATGGAGAAGGTTCTGGAAAGAAGTGTTAGTTTGTATTATTGTGAATCTATGAAAGACTAAGGGGTTGACTTGTCTAATTAATCCGCCACAACCAATCAGATAAGATCCAACTGCAATAACCCAGTAAAAAGCTTCTGGTTGGTTACTGTAAATAAATAGCACAGGAAAACTTTTGCACCTTTTATTGCATCAGTCCTTATCCTATGTAATAAAACCCTAACTAAACAGGACAACTATCCTTATTTTACCCACTCTGCACCGATGGTAAGTACCCAGAGTAAGGAGCTAAACCGCCAGGTTCTCACCACTGGGTTCTTACTTAGTTTGAGACTTTATTTGCTTCGTGGCTTTGTCTTCCATTCCATCAGCGACTCCAGCCAATGAAAACAAACGCTACAAAGCGTGTCTTCTCATTGGCCGGAATCGCAATAGTGGATGTAGAGTCTGAAACTTTAAGTAAGTATCCCATCATAGAAGACCAAACCCAGCGGTGAGGACCTGGCAGTTTAGGTCTTTACTCTGGGTACTACTGACTGCCGGGTCTGGCAGGTGGAGGTGAGTATACTGGGCGTGGGACACTTCTAGTGCCTTAATACAGCTAGTATGGTAATACTTATAAATGATTATAAACCCAGCAATAACGTATAGAGAGCAGTCTGGAAGAAATCTTTAATGGCCGTTTATATATTTTATATATAAAATTATTTTTTACAATCCCATAGGCAGAGGATCGTTCAGGATTGCATTTTGCTTACGCGGTAGCAAGCCATTAAGCCATTATCATCTGGAACCTAATTATTTTTCAAGGCTATGGGAGCAGTTATCCTAATTAGGAAGTTTGATGCTTACGGTACCTCCTTGGCTTTAAAAGTATATGGGGAATCGAATGTGTAGAATAGTCAAGGATCAGATGTCCTTGCTTTATTCTCAGCCTTGGTGAAAGCAATGGGGAATATACATGGACTTTGTAGCTAATCTGGAATCCACTACCAACCCGAATTTTCTCTCATTCTTTGATTTTTCAAAAGCCTAATGGTAACTTCATTACCTCATTACTTAACCTCTGTGAACTGGCTCCAAGGTTGTCATTGTAAAAGCGATCATCTTTTATAGGGGGATTTCCTATGAGCTGGACAAGGCAATAAACCCTGTGTATTTAACAGTCTGTCTGCAAGATCAGCAGATACTGCCCTTTCATCCCCTGAGGATCAGGCCATGTGTAAAGGAGCACATACAAGTGGTGTATCATTTCATTAACTCTGGGAATAGGGATTTATTATATCAACAATAGACTAGAGCTCACGGAATGTTAATACAGTCTTATTCTCTTGATCATCTTATGGCTTTTGCTCTTAAAGGCTTTGCAGGTTTTAGAACTTTCTACCAGCCAGCGAGGAGTTAAAAATATGTGTAGATTTATAGGAAATCTGGGTTTGCCAATGCAGTGTGTTGCATGGTATTACAGTATTTAATGCCTAGAACATGCATTAAGAATTGATAATGTTCATATTCATCGGGCAGGTGTTGGAGTAGGTGTCTGGATTTCTTATAGGCCTTTCTGTCATTGGAATTGCAAGGATCAAGGTAACCATGCAATATAAAAGGGATAAACTACCCTTACTGTGTAGGAAGTGAGCAAGGATCTATATGGTAAAGGCCTTGTACACCAGTTACAGCAGTCTCATTGCCCTTGTCTGATTAAAGCCATTTCTTTTAAAGGGCAAGTCCAGCCCCAAAATGAAAACTTACATACAGGTAAATCACCCCCCAAAACCCTAAACGTTAATAGTTTGAAATGTGAAATATATAAGTCTAACCTGAAATCCTGCACAATGTCCTGTTGCCCCTGTTTCTGCTTCCTGGTTCTTCCAGTTAGTAACTGTCAGTTATGGATTTGACAGTTGACATCACAGCCAATGGCTGAATGTTAATTCCCTGTCTGCCTCTTCTGAGCATGCCCAGGCTCAGTACAGGCTCAGTACAGGTTTCTAAATTGCTCAGTTTCCATGAGGCACCCAGAAGCATAGCAGGCATACAGTAATGAATTCATAGGACAAAGTAGGATATATCAACATAGTTTAAAGAGGCCATTCTTTCTAAAAGATGTTCTTATGAGGGTGGAGTTGTCCTTTAAGCAGATTATATCTTTGTATCTGTCCACATAAGGATTTAACTATTTTGGCAATTGTGGTCCCTGTCCAGGGAAATCATCCATTATAACTTAAAGGGCATGCCCACACCCTACCCTCTCAACGAAAATGTGCACCACTGTTGAGCCCACTGTGTAGTGTTAAATGACCCCCTACCTTTCTCTTGTGCAGCATATGGTTGTCCTCCATGGACTAAATAATGTACAGGAAACCGAAGAGTAGGAAGTCTCTCTGTGTGTAATCCATTTCTGCCTCTTTCTGCGCCCCTGTGAGGTTTGTGGCATGCTCAGTGTAGCTCTCCCCTCTCCCTCCGATTCACTTTTGATAAAGCATTGCTTCTCTGCCAAAAAGAAAAATTTGTGAAATGTAGGAAAGCCCCCAAACCTAAACGCTAAGTTGAAAACCCAGAAATAAAAGGTATTTACCAACCCTTGGTGTCTCGGCTGGCTTCTGCTGTTCTTTCGCACAAAAGCAACAGAAGGGACCAGACTGGCATCCGCGTCAGTAATTGGCCGGTCCAGCCCCTTTTTCTACATGGACATGAGTAAGGACACACAGCCCGAAACGCAGAATATGTTTAATTGTTTTAGCTTGAAAGTTCTGGGGTCACATTTGTGCTAACGATTTACCGATCACCCAGTGTCTGACAAACGGCCAACATCCGTGCGCTAGATTGGTCCTGAACTACATTGCAGTTTATAACATCTGTATTCAACCTGTTCATTGTTTTCCAAATATAATAAACTGATAGAATTTTAACACCATTTTTATAATTACATAAAAAGGAAATCTGAGCACATCAGGGTGAACATTTTATTTGGTTTCTGTCAGATGGCTGATCTGTTAAGGTGGATACACAAAGCTACAAATGTCAGCACTGGGTTTTCAGAAGCTTTGCTACAATGATGTCTGTAGATTCCATTGGATTGCAGTAAATCTTTTTCCTTTTTTTTTTTTTTAACTGAAAATTTTAGCACTTGAAAGCAAACCGCTATTAAAGGGGAACTGTGTCCAAAAATGACTTTAGGTAAATTGATAGGAATTGCTCCCCTGAGAATTTTTGCAATTTATTTCCATTGTTTATTTTGCATAGTTTTGAAGATATTTAAATGTTTGTGTGTGATATGGCAGCAGCATCACCAGGTCCCCTGCACTTCCTGCTCTGAAACTGTCAGTCATCTATCCTGTGTCTCCTCCTCCCCTTTGCAGCCCCCCATTTCCCTCCCACTCATGGACCCCATTGTCCCTCCAGTTGCAGGCCCCCCATGGCCCATTATCTTACAGCCCCATGTGTGCAGTGGCCCCTCCACGCGCGTTTACCTAAGCCCCACCCACTCACAGGGGCCATGGGTTACTCAGACCCCAAACCCCCCCCCAGAAAACTCTGTGGAATTAGTCTTTTCAGGCAGAGTGAGAACAGAGTGAGAACTCTGCCTGAAAAGGCTGTTTTCACACAGTGAAAGAGAAGGGCTATAGATTCCCTTACCTTCTCTGTCAGGACTTCACACAGCAGAGAGGAGGAGGGACTTCCTGTCTCCCTCACACACTGAGGAAATCTGAGGCTGTGCTCGCCAGCGGCACTGTGCAGGAGAAGCCTCAGGAATGTCACATGTCAGCCTCCCACCCATTAACTTTCTGGTCAGTTATTTCTTCATATCTTGGGGGCTGTGGAGCACGTAGAGAGGTGGTTGATGGCTCGTTTTAAAGATAGGAAACTGGCCTTTCATTCAAACTTAACTTGTTTGGAGACCACAGTTGCCCTTTAACGTCAATACACACCTATGTTTAATACGTGTTACCTGTTTTACCAACTCCTGAAATCTTCAGTCCCTATACCAAGTGCATATAATTCTACTGGTAAACTAGAATCTAACGTATGTCTGTCCTTCCCATGTGAAACCTAAACATTCTAAACCTCAGGAAAATGGCCCACTTCTCTAGACAGAGCTCTTGTGTCCAAATGTGGAACCTAGGATGGGTAACAACATAATGATAGCAGTATTGTCAGTGAAAGCTTTGTCGTCCATATCATTGTATACCACCTACCACTCTATAACCCTAATAGAATGAATGGTTGGTCATGGATGGGGCCTATGCCCAGGATCACACCAATTACCCCCTGCGTGGGTCAAAGTTAGAACAGGACAACTGTTCAGGCCCTCAACAGGTCTTTCTCGGTGAAAGCAGGATTGTTGGTGGGTAGAGAAGGAATTCATTCAGAACTTTTGAGGGTTATTGAATATACAAGGCCACTTCCAAGTGATACCAAAAGAAGCCACAAATATACATGCGGAAGCTTAAAAATTGCTGGCATGATGGAAATTCAATTTTGTTTTAATTTTAGCGATCTGTACGTGTTCCCCTGACCATTTCCCAGGTGCCTGAGCCTTCTACAGTAAGTTACCATGTTGTTATTTACCATTACTTACTCAGAACTTTCAGATTTTTTCGCCCCCTATTGACTTCTATGGGTCCATTTTTGAATTTTATGGATTTTCGAAATTACTAAAATCCAAAAACGGTGGCTATTCCTTATGGTTGAACTGAGAAACCTACTTGGGTGAATGTTAAAATGTCTTTAATTACTAAAACAAGTCCACTTAATATTTTTTGAATTACGCAGCATTGGCAAGGGGCATCTGGCACAGGGTGGCAAAGACATCTAACAAGCATTCTTTCTTATCTAATTAGAAAGCCAACCCAGTGCTAGAGAATGGAACAAAGTACGAGTTTCCCTCATACCATATTCTATCAGATAATAAACACTTAAATGAAGTCTCATTTAGAATTCATTTCTGGAGGCTGCTAATAAGGAGCTAATGAGCATTACTTGTTTTCTAATAAATTCTGTAAGCATTTCCATTTACAGTGCTGCATTTCTGGGTTTGATAACCCAATCCAGCCTCATAGCGTTCGGTAATATTCAGCAGAGAGACTTACAGTTAAAGTAAACTGCTATCTAGGCCCATAGAGCGCACAGATCAAATTTAGAGCTACAGAGAGTAGCAGAATATCTTATTTAAAATAGTAATTGGCGGCAAATCAATATCATTTGCCAAAATGCACTTTTATTATGAGTTACAGTGGATCATGTCCGTTTAATACATCATTCTAAGTATATATGGAATTAAATGGGAGGTGCAGGGGACCCTTTGCTTATATAGTGCCACTTGGCTACGGAGCTAAGTAACATTCCGCTGCACCTCCTATTAGAGGCCTTGATTTACGTGATTATGAAACTCCTTAGTGGTATTATATTCTTATATTACACTGTAAGTAGCACATTATTCCTTATATAATAGTCACTTAATTATGTCATAGAGTGACTTTTATATTATTAAAGGGCAACAATACCCCAAAATACACTCTCTCCCTTAATAGAGCCCAGGGAGAGGACCTAAGCTGCTAGGCCCTCACCCCTGGGTTTCCTTTAGTTTCCCAAAAAGAAGCCATCAAACACCAGCTGCCTGTTTAGTAGAATCCTTGTCTCCTCCTACACTGTCCAAGAGGAAGATGCACAGCTTGCATTCTGCAACCAAGGAATGCTGGGAGTTGTAGTTTTCAAACACCTAAGGGCTGTAGGTTCTGCATGCCAGTTCAATACACATCATCTATGTAGGATAATTTGGCATCTTTTTCTGGGAAAATTCTAACGGTCTTTATCCAGATCAGTCGTTTTTTTTTTGTATTGGTATCAAAAACCTACTAATATTGTTTGGTCTGTGCGGTAGCAAAATTCTCCTTAAATAGGTCCCTATTACCTTGTATCCTGGTAACAGGATGGATTTGGATGAAATCTCCATGGTTGCCAAGCGACTTAAAGTGGGTTTCTAATATGCCTGCAGGGTAAAACGTAGTGAGGACTTTTGGAGAGCACTTTCAGTCTGTGTGCAGTCTACGCTAAATGCTTTGAGGGGTCTGATGAGCACAAACAAAGGGCTACAGCCATTTGTAAAAGGGGAACAAAAACTTTACATTTCCCTAATTGGTGGCACCCAGGCAGCTCTACAAGTGATGAGGTGCAGCCAACACTTGGCCAGATATCCAACCAATCCTTCTTGCAGAATGTGCATTATGGTTGTTTTAATTGGCCCCCAGGTTAGGAGGGGCACCCAGAACAGGTTGAAGCAGTTTGTGAAGCTGAGGCCTCCTTGTAGGACGTTCAATCAGAGGACAGAATAATGGGGGATTACCAGGAGACGCAGATCGGTTAACACTGACCCTTTTGTACTAATTCAACATGACTTTTAGAAGAGAATTGCTATGGTTTAGCAGGTATTAACCATTAACACAGTAATTTACCAACATATCCAATTGTTCTAACAAACTGATTTTTAGGCAAAATCGTTTGGTTAGATCTATTGAATATATCTGTAAATTGGTTGGGACTGGAAATCCTGGACAATCACCGTTTGAGCCAACCAAATATTTATTGCAGACAGTTAATGAGGTTGAAATATCAGATGGCTGATCTGTTAAGGTGGATACACAAAGCTACAAATGTCAGCACTGGGTTTTCAGAAGCTTTGCTACAATGATGTCTGTAGATTCCATTGGATTGCAGTAAATCTTTTTCCTTTTTTTTTTAAATGGAAATTTTAGCACTTGGAAAGCAAACCGCTATTAAAGGGGAACTGTGGTCCAAAAATTACTTTAGGTAAATTGATAGGAATTGCTCCCCTGAGAATTTTTGCAATTAATTCCCATTGTTTATTTTGCATAATTTTGAAGATATTTAAATTTTTGTGTGTGATATGGCAGCAGCATCACCAGGTCCCCTACACTTCCTGCTTCCTGCTCTGAAACTGTCAGTCAATCTGTCCTGTGTCTCCTCCTACCCTTTGCAGCCCCCCTGGTCCCTCCCACTCATGGCCAACCAAATATGTATTGCGGACAGTTAATGAGGCTGAAATATCAATCCTTGTATACAGACACTTAGTTCAGAACACAATGTCATCTACATTTACTGAGAATTTCTTTGTAGACTCCTGGAAACAAGGACAGAGACTTGTTTTCACCTAATGTGTCACCTAAAGTGACAAACCTGCTGAGGGTACAGCATGTAGCCTTTATGGGCCCTTACATAGTGGTTATGGGAATCAAGTATTATTACATATATGTATACATGCAATTGTAAAGCACTACAGAAGATGATGGCACTATATAAATCCACAATAATAATATATTTAATAAGTCGTCTCCAGTCTAGTGTCACCTCTACTGCAGGCTTTTAGAAGATTGAAAATCGGAATTTTTTTGCAGAATAAAAGGCAGCAATGCAGGGAACTAGTTACCCCTTTTTGGCTAGCTACTGACGATGCACATAAGCAGTGGGCATTCTGTTGCCAGCTTCATTACACGTACAAAGGCAAGTAGCTCTGAAAACAGGAGGTTTAGCAATTCAATCTAATGGTGTTCAATGAACTAATGGCCCTACTGCTGGGGACTTGGCTTGAAGGGACAATATAGGTCTGTACACAGACACCATCAGGTCTGTTTTATAGATCTACTTCACAATGTAAGGTCCAGGCACCCACTGTGGCTACTAGCCAAAATAATAAAGGTGCTACCCCAGTCAGTCCTCTACCATGGACCAGCTATAGTTAAGCAAACCAGAGGAGAAACAGAAAAGTACCGCACTCAAGAATACTGAATATGAATAAAAACCCTTTATTGGGAGACCCATAAGGGTCCAAGTGGGGGTACACAGACAGGGAATAGATAAGGAAATAGTTAAAACTCTAAAATCAAATCATACACCTGTATTAACCTCTACATGAAAATAAAAATAACATAGCCAGTGCACAGAGCCCTATCCCAGCAGTCATGTAAGGTCTAAGCAAGTACAATTAAGTACCTACTTGTCTGTCAGAAGTGCTGCAGTCCCAAGACACAAAGTCGGGGGGTCCCGAAAGTGGAAAAAGGCACCTGTAGAGGAAACACCGGTAAGCCAACCGTGGAGAACGCCGAACGCGTTTCGTCCTGGAAGCGGACTTTCTCAACAGCTGTTGAGAAAGTCCGCTTCACACACACCATTCTAAAAAAAATGACAGCACATGATAGTGGGGTTTCACCCATGCGGGTACGAAGCGAGCACTCAACGGAGACAAGTCCATCGTGGCACCCAAATTTGCCAGCGGGCTACAAGTGCTGAACGATTTGATCGGGTCTGTCCCCATATGAAACCCCACATCGATCGTAATTTACTTGACATTGCGACCTGATGAACAACGTATCGAGGTCGATTGCGGCCTGAGCGCCCCACACCAATCGAGATCCTCGTCTTTCATCCTCATTACCGTGAGGTCCTTGAATAGGTCTTTTGGTTGCCCAACACAGATATCTGCTGGTGTGTACCCGATCCGCAAATATCCCCAAAAACATTCTTATAAAGAAGCCGTTTCGCAGACGGGGCTTTGCTTTTTTTCCGCGGCCCCCGCCTCCACCCCCCCCTCCCCACCCCGTGCCCCGCCGGTACGCCCCCCTTGTTCCCCCCCCCTCATCTGTGTTTCCTGGGGTTTCTTACCTCTCATTCTTGCCTAGGGCCCTGGTAAAATTTAACCTATAACATATGGTTTGTTGGTCGTTCCCTTCTTCTTCAGCATTTTTTTTCCATATCAAACCGTTTGGTCCACGACCCTAATGTTCTCACATGCTCAGACCTTAGCTATGGCAAGAAACCTTGTTACAGTTGGTCACACCCCATCTAATAATCCCTTAGCCACTCCTTTATTATACAGGACATAATAAAGCAAGGAGCCCATGTGACTGAGGTTCAAGCGGGTGTGGTCTGACACTCTCGCACTACCCACAGATACGTCACATCCAGTGCCTACAGGCGTTGATTTACTTTATAAAACAGTTTACTAAAGTGCCAATTTTTATAGTTTATTGGTGTTTTTATGCTGGGTGGCTTTTTTTTCAGATTCTGGAGTACACAAAAAATTGGGTTTAGTTCTCCTGTTAGATTAAATTATTTACATATCACCACATGCTGTGGTCCAGTAGTAAGGTTGACATTTCAAGCGTTTCTGCCATGGACCTTCTCCTGACCTTCTCCCCAGAATGCACCACTTCCCGAAATGTTCCTAACAGTAATGCAGCACTTACATGAAGCAAATCCGGAGTCAAACAGATACACACCGCCTTTCGATCCAACTCTAACATATTTAGTTGGGGACATGTTTCGGATCTACTTTCTTAACAACGTGGAGAAAAGATCACATAGATCCGACACATTCCCAATAACTATGTACATGGTTGTCATCCTCCGATGTCAACTAAGGGGTAATAATGTACTGCAGGGGAGAGAGACCAGAAAACTCCAAGCCGGATGTCATACTACAAAAAGATTAATTTGGCTATTAATTATACCGCAAGGAACTATGATCTGATCATGGACTGGACCTTCTCTTCTAACCAGCCAAATGCCTGTAGTTTGTTACTCATTTTCCATGGTGGAGGAGGATTTCCTCCTGCAGATAATGATCTAGTTATCTAGTATCATTGTTGTAATAGATGGGCGTTGCCACTGAACAAATTGGAGGCAGGTGCAATAACAAGTCCATGGGAGAATGTAGCAGATGCAACTGACCAAAAGGGAGTCCAGTTGGCCGCTCATTTCAAGTGTGCACATCCCTTTAGTGTGGTACGCTCCTCACACCCACGACCAATCCCCATATGAGACAAACTGATCATTTAGGATTCGTATTACACATATGCACCATGACAAGTGAGGGGGGAATTTGGGTATTATGTTGGCCTACTGTTCTTGGAGACTTACCCTAGAAAAAGAGACATGTATAATGTGTGACACCCATATGGCTGGGTCTACCCCTCCGGAGACCTTGTGGGAGACCTATAGGTCAATTCAATACTACCGGGGTGGTCCCTGGGCGTATTTTCTCTTCCGGGGGGGCCTTTTTTCTCCCTCTAGGGAGGGGTTACCCCCCCCCCAAACATTACTACCATAAAATAACAATCGCAGATGGAATCTGCCCGCTGCCTCTCCCATGCAAAGAACCCCAACAAACCAATGCTTTCCATACTTTTCAATCGTACGTTTGACCTTACAACCACGTATCAATTGTTTTCATGATATATATCAGCATTAGAACTTTTTCCATTTGCATTCCAGGTGCCTCCCGGTTTTATTTATTCTTCCAATGAGACTTACGGTCACTATTGGTCGATGGCCTAGGTTTGTGTGGTTACTTACTTCAGATAAGTTCGGATTCAGCATTGGTCGGTGGCCGAGGTTTGTGGTGGTTTACTTTCTGTATTCGGGAATTCAGCTATTGGTCCGATGGGCCTAGGTTTTGTGTGTTACTCAGATAGTTCGGGATTCATCTAATTGGTTGGGGGCCTAGGTTTTGGTGATGGTTACTACTTCAGATAAGTTCGTTGTTCAGCTATTGGTCGGTGGGGCCGGGTAGGGTTTTGCTTTGTTACTGTTCTTTCTTGTAATGTTCGGATCAGCTATGTCCTTTTGGGCCTAGGTTTTTGTGTTACTTCAGTAGTTCGGATTCAGCTATGTCGGCTGGGCCTAGGTTTGCTTGGTTACTACTTCTGGTAAGTTCGGATTCATCTATGGTCGGTGGGCCTAGGTTTGATGTGTTACTTTCAGATCAGTGCGGATTCCAGATATTGGTCGTGGGGGACCTAGGTCTTTCTGTGAGTGGTACTTCAGATAAGTTTCGGATTCAGCTATTGGTCGGTGGGCCTAGTTTGTGTGGTTTACTCTCTGGTTAAGTTTCGGATATTCAGCTATTTGTCAGTGGGTAGGTTTGCGTGGTTAACTCTGATTAAGTTCGCATGCAGCTTATTGTTCGGTGGGCCCTAGGTTTGCGTGTTACCTTACTTCTGATAAGTTCGGATCGCTAATTGGGTCGTGTGGGGGGGGCCTAGGTTGTGTGGGGTTATCTTGAACTCTGGTAAGTTCGGATTCAGCTATTGGTCGGGGGCCTAGTTTTTGTTGTGGTTACTTCAGATAGTTCGGATGCACTATTGGTCGGATGGTGGCCTAATGCCTGGTGGTTACTTTCTGTTAAGTGTCGGATTCAGCTATTGGTCGTGGGCCTAGGCCCTTGTGGTGGTTACTTTTCTGGTTAAGTATCGGATTCAGCTCTTGTTCGGTGGGCCGGTTGTGATGGTTACTCTGGTAATTCGTATTCAAGCTATTGGTGGTCCGGTGGGCCTATGTTTGTGGGGTTTCCTCTTAGAATTTCGGATTCAGCTATTGGGCGTGGGCTAGTCTTGTGTGGTTACTTACGTCTGTTAAGTTTCACGGATTCCAGCTATTGGTCTGGGCCTAGGTTTGGTTTGGTTACTTACTTCTGGTAAGAGTTCGGATTAGCTATTGGTCGGGTGGCCTAGGTTTGTGGGTTACTTACTTACTACTTAACTTCTGCTGGTAAGTTCGGATTAGCTATTGGTCGGTGGCCTAGGTTTGTGGTGGTATTACTACTCTACTTCAGATAATTCGGATCAAGCTATTGAATCGGTGGGGCCTAGGTTTGTGTGGTTACTTCAGATAAGTTCAGACTTCTCTTATTGTCGGTGGGCCATAGGGTTTGTGTGTTTACTCTCTAACTTTACTCTGGTAATTTCGGATTCACTATTGGTCGGTGGGCCTAGGTTGTGTGGTTACTTCTGGTAAGTTCGGATTCAGCTATTGGTCGGTGGGCCTAGGTTTGCGTGGTTACTTCTGGTTTCTGGTAAGTTCGGATTCAGCTATTGGTCGGTGGGCCTAGGTTTGTGTGGTTACTTCAGATAAGTTCGGATTCAAGCTATTTGATCGTGGGCCTAGTTTGTGTGGTTCCTTCATATAAAGTTCGGATTCAGCTATTGTCGTTGGGGACTCTAGGTTTGTGTGGGTTACTTCTTTTAAGTTTCGATTCAGCTATTGGTCGGATGGGCCTAGGTTTGCGTGGGTTACTTCTGAATAGTTCGGATTCATCTAGTTTGGTCGGTGGGCCTAGGTTTGCGTGGTTACTCTGATATTCGGATTTCATCTATTGGTCGGTTGGCTCTAGGCTTGATGGTGGTTACTCGTTGGTAAGTGCGATTCAGCTATTGGCGGATGGGCCTAGGTTTTGTGTGGTTACTACTTCTGTTAAATTCGGATTCAGCTATGGGTTCGGTGGGCCTAGGTTTGTGTGGTTACTACTCTGTTAAGTTCGGATTCACTTATTGGGCGGTGGGGCCCTAGGTTTGTGTGGTTTACTTCTTCTGGTAAGTTTCGGATTCAGCTATTGGTCGGTGACCTAGGTTTGTGTGGTTACTTCAGATAAGTGCGGATTCAGCTATTGGTTCCGTTGTGGCCTAGGTGCTTTGTGTGGTTACTTCTGGTTAATTTTTCGATTCCGCTATTGGTCGTGGTGGGCCGAGGTTGTGTGTGTTTACTTCTGGTAGTTCTAAGTCAGGCTATTGGTCGGTGGCGCTAGCTGTTTGTGTGGTTACTTCTGCGATAATTCGGATTCAGCTATTGGTCGGGGTGGTTGGGGCTAGCGTTTCGGATTGTATTGGCGCCTGGGCTGTTGTGACTTCTGATAGTTCGGATTCAGCTATTGGTCGGTGGGTTCCTAGGTTTGTGTAGGTTATTCTGGTAACTTTCTGATTCAGCTATTGAGTCGGTGAAGCCTAGTTGTAGTGGTTACTACTTCTGGGATAGTTCGGTAGTTTAGCTATGTGATCGGGGCCTAGGTGTTTGTGTGTTACTTCCAATAAGTTCGGATTCAGCTATGATCGTGGGCCTAAGGTGTTGTGTGGTTTATACTTACTTCAGATAAGTTCAGACTCACTATTGGTCGGATTGTGGGGCCTAGGTTTGTGTGGTTCTCGTCTGGTAAGTTCGGATTCAAGCTATTAGTTCGCGTGGGCCTTAGGTTTGTGGTGGTTACTTACTGGGTAAGTTTCGATTCATGTATTGGTCGGTGGGCCTAGCGTTTTGCGTGGTTTACTTCTGCTGTTTACTGGTAAGCTCGGATTCAGTATTGGTCGGGGGGCCTAGGTTTTGTGTGTGTTTACTCTACTAGATAAGTGTCGGATTCATCGCTATTGATCGTAGCAGGTTGTGTGGTTATTCACTTGATAAAGTTCGGATTCACTATTGGGTCGTGGGGCCTAGAGTTTGTGTGGTTTACTACATTGGTAAGTTCGGATTAAGCTATTGGTCGGTGTGGCCTGTGTTTGTGTGGTAACTTCTGGTAATTCGGATTCAGCCTATAGTCGGTGGGCCTAGGTTTGCGTGTTACGTCTTCGGTTTCTGGTAAGTTTCGGATTCAGCTATGGTCGGTGGGCTAGTTTGTGTGGTTATTTCAGATAAGTTCGGATTGTCAGCTATGATCGGTAGGCCTAGGCTAGGTTTTTGTGTGGTTACCTATCTTACTTAGAAAGTTCGCGATCAGCTATGGGTCGGGGGGCCGAGCGTTTGTGTGGTTACTTTCTGGTAAGTCCGGATTCAGCTTTGGGGTCGGATGAGCCTAGGTTTGTGTTTGTTACTTACACTGATAAGTTCGGATTCACTATGTGTCGGTGGCCTAGGTTTGTGTAGGTTACATTCTGGTAAGTTCGGATTCAGCTATTGGCGGTGGGCCTGTAGGTTTGCCCCGCTGGTTACTTCTGATTAAGTTCGGGATGTAGCTATTATGGTCGGTGGGCCATAGGTTTGTGTGAGTTACTTCTGTAAGTTCGGATTCAGCTATGTCGGGTGATGGCCTAGGTTGCTTGCCGTGGTTACTACTGATAAGTTCGATTCAGACTATTGGTGGTCGGTGGGGCCTAGTTTGCCGTGGTTACTTTGATTAATTCAGATTCAGCTAACTGGTCGGTGTGGCCCTAGGTTTTTGTGTGGTTACTTCTTTCTGATAGTTCGGATTCAGCTATTGGTCGTGAGGCCTAGTTTTGGTGGTAACTTCTGGTAAGTATCGGATATCAGCTATGGTCGGTGGATCCTAGGTTTGGTGTATCGTGTTGTATTCAATTGATCAATCTGGACTTGAAATGTAGTTCTTGAAGACGTTCGCTAGTCATATCCAACGCGCTGTCTACAAATTCAAATTGAATTGAATGAGAAAGCCAGTCGGATGACTAGAGAAACGTCTTCAAGAACTACTTCAAAGTCCAGTTGATACTATTGAATACAACGATATACACCTTGACCTGGATGGAATGAGAACCTCACAAGAACCTAGGTTTGTGTGAGTTACTTCTATAGTTCGGATTCAGCTTAGTGTGTCGTGAGGCCTAGGTTTGCCTGGTTACTTCTGATAAGATTCGGACAGCTATGGTCGGTAGCGCTAGGTTTTGTGTGCGTTACTTCTGAATAGTCGGATCAGTATTGGTCGGGGGCCTAGGTTTTGCCTGGTTACTTCTGAAATCGTTCGGATCGTATTGGGGTCGTAGGCCTTAGGTTTGTGTGGTTACTTCTGATAAAGAAATAATAACATGCGGATCAGGCTATTGGTCGTTGTTGGCAGCTAGGTTGTGTGGGTACCAGGTACAAATTGCACACGAAGAGGTGATGACTAGGCCCCCAAACCATAATCTGTCCTGTGGGGTGTTCGGCTTCAGGATTGCTTTATGGTCTGACCCTGGTTTGGTCAATAAATGATGGTCTAACCGAGCTGGCCACCCCACACCAATTGATCGTGAAATACGGCCATTCAGATCTGCCCCTCATTTATCTTTAGTCCACGTCAAAACTGCACAACGGATACAACCGGGCTATGTTATTACACCTATAATTCCAAGCTAAACTAATCTACTTGTTTCACTAATAAATGCTCCAGTCTTTAATCATCCAACTGTATTTCATTCTTACTCCTTTATGCGTTTCATTGTAAGCTGGAAATTAGCATTTGGAAGATTCCTACTCAGACTAGATTATTTTTTACAGCAGTAACTCTCCAAATAAAATGAATACACAGGACAGCCTAAGCAGAGTATATGATGAAAATGCCCTCATTTCAATAACATATTTCCCCTCCATGTTAACAAGATGTCACTCTGCTCTCCAGTCTTCTGCATTTACCTGCACCAGAGTAGCAGGAACATGATGACATGACAGAAACATTTATATACCAATCAATTCCTTTCAATCTGAGTATTGTTGCGGGTTATTTCATTTTGTGCGACAGTCATGCGCAGAAATCCTTCAGAATGTCCTGGCCGCCACATCTACTTATGAATTATTAGATTTGGGTAGTATCAGAAATCTGCAATAGCCATGTGGTCCTTTAATACAGGAATGAATGAAAACACGTTTCTCCATCTGTTGTTAAAGACTAAACGAGCATCTGCGGTCAATCTGTCCCCTAATGCGTGGCATGATGGGGTAAGACCGAAGTAGATTAGTCACTGACAAGACTAAATCAGGGGATATACATACTGACCAAGTCAGGTGAGCATGGGCCATGATGGGGAGACACAGGTTTTCGAAGTGGCTGTACACTGAGTCATCAAAATTAGACCGCTTATGCTTGGCAATGCCGGGATCATGGTAGCCTGCAGACCAACTAATGAAAAATGTAAGAGATCTGAACGTTACATACTGAATGAAAGAGCATAGGGGTAATGCACTGAAAGAGTGGCCATGGGTGAGGGCACATGTAGAGGAGAGTGGACAGTGAGATGTGACATGTTGTCAATGTCAGGCTATGTAGCAGTTATCTCGTGTAAATGGTCTTTGGGCTCTCAACCACACCACGTGAATGTAATTGAACATGCAGTAAAGTGCTACTAGTTTAAATTTAAGCTAATCATTGCAATCTGACATAGCTCAGAGTAAAGTCATGCTGTCGCAATGGTATAGACCTATGTAGGGAGCAGGGCACAAATTAATACTATGGACAGTCCAGACAAATAAAGGCCACAATAGCAGCGAGCTGACGTTATCCTATGGTAAAACAGGAATGTGGAAGGAAACGCTCATTATAGACGATCCACGCGCACTTTATAATCATGGCAATAAATGCAAGAGCACCATTGTACGGTGAGTACGCGGCTGAAAGTAAATATCTTTTCGGGCTAATTTGCGTATCGAGACTGCTGGAAAACTAATATTTGCTCATGCAGCCAACATTCTGATGGGTTGAACTGTGTCACACACTTAATAGTATGGCTACCAGAGCGCGCTGGCATTCTTGAGGGGGACACGGGATTGGATTATGTGGGGAATAAGAGGGAATGGGTAGGTCCGAACCGATTGTGGGGCGTGTCTCCATCAGAGTAATTACCGGGATTGAGTGGGCTGTATTAGTCGCAGTTAGCCTATTGCCTCCCGAGGGGGCACTACATTCCACACAAAGTTAGATTGTTTCTACACTATGATTGCAGTATGATCTAGAGATGAAACAGATTCAACCGATTAATCCTTAAATCCAAATTCAAACAGTAACCACAAGTGTACAATGCAGGCCGATACATGCAGATTGACAGCATAGGAGGGTCTCATCCAAGTACCGATACGTCAGATTGACAGCATAAGGACTGTCTCTCTGTGCCGAGACATCGATTGACAACATAGGACAGTCTCTCAGTACCAATACATGCAGACTGATAGCCTAGGACTGTCTCCTGTCCGTACATGCAGATTGACAACTAGGAGGGTCTCTCAGTACCGATACATGCAGATTGACAGCATAGGTTGTCTTTCGGTGCCGATAAATCAGATTGACAGCATAGGATGGTCTCTCAGTACCGATAGCATGCAGATTGACAGCATAGGACTGTCTCTCTGTGCCGATACATGCAGATTGACAACATAGGACAGTCTCTCAGTACCAATACATGCAGACTGATAGCATAGGACGGTTTCTCAGTGCCGATACATCCAGATTGACGGCATAGGACAGTCTCTCAGTACCGATACATGGAGATTGACAGCATAGGACAGTCTCTCAGTACAGATACATACAGATTGACAGCATAGGACGGTCTCGCTTTTGCTAGGTGCCATCATTCTAATAGATTTTAAACATTAGAATTTTAAAATTATAGTTGCAAAACCAGATGGGATTAGTAGGGACAACCAATAACAAAATGAACTGATTCAATGTCAACAATTGTAAACACGCTACAGGAAAAGCCTCAAAACCCAAACAGAAGACATGACATTCTGGAGAATAATATCCATATCTGCCAGAACTATTTTACACTGATGATAAGATAAAATAGAAAGACCCCATCTGGTTAGTCTATTCTGCCCATTCGCTTGCAAATGTGATGGGCACTGGAGAGGGCAGTTTACCAAGGACCAATTACATCTCACTTTACACATTTCTTTCTGGCAAAGATTAGGGGAGGCTGCTTAGTCTGGCGTCATTTGATGATGCAAACAGGGTCAGACCCCCAATGGTGTCCAACTGAACGCCACATATTATGATAATAAGCCAAAACCTTCATTTGGTCATGTGCATTGCCCACTAGGCCCAACGCAATTATATGTCTGTCTTGGCTTTAGTCCCACACCCAGTGGGGTAAAGGATATATATATATATATATATATATATATATATATATATATATAAAGAGGATGAAGCGGCGCACTCTTGGGGACTTTTCAAGTGAACTTTTATTTAACACGAGGTAAACACAATCAACGCGTTTCACCATATAGGCCCTGATCTGAACAACTGAAACGCGTTGATTGTGTTTACCTCGTGTTAAATAAAAGTTCACTTGAAAAGTCCCCAAGAGTTCATCTCTTATCTACTATATTACAGACACCGGGTCATCAACGAGCAAGGATGCTTTAGCCCTCCACCTTGTATATATATACATACGCACCTGAGTGCACTCCACACACTGGTTCACTTTGGGCGGTGTTCTCCAGAAAAATAAATGAATCAATCCGACCAATCGAAACAACAACAGGCCGTCATCAGGATGCCGCTGATGACGGCCTGTTGGTAGGCTGAAACGCGTTGATACGGTACATCTAAACGTTTGGATTGTTAAGAAGTCCCATGGAGTGCTTTCATTGGTGGATGATATATATATATATATATTATAATTTATTGTATATCCCACTCATTTACAGAATTATAACATGGGCACAGACACCTACAATCAGCCTTTACTTCACTTTAACATAAAAAGTAACTTATGTGAACTTTACCTAAATTATTACGTTCCTGTTCCTTTTTACAATTGAAAAAAGGTAAAAACAGAAGCTCACCCCTAAAGTATTCAGGAAGAAACCTTCTATAAGTCTAACTTTGGGATCTAACCCTGGGTTGAGAACTTAGTGGATCAGTCCTCACCCTGGGTATTTTTATTAAGGTAGAGCAGAGGGTTGGGTTGAGTTGTCCTTTAAAGCTGTAAGCTCTTTACGAGTTTGCACATACTCAGATGATGTGGTTCAGTAACAACAGTCAGTCACCTGATGTGACATCATTAGCTGCTACCCAAAGACCCAGGAGGAGCAGGAATGGAAGCAGGAACCTCAGAAAGAACACAAGTAAGGGTTTAGGTAAAAAATTGTTCAATTATTTTGGTTTGCTTAAAACAAAACTCTCAAAATTAAAACGTCAGTATAATGTTCCTTAAGCTGAGCTGTGGACGCTTGAAAAGCTATTAAGGCTGAGGCCACACACTAATGCTCACCCAGAAGGGGGATCGCTTACATGTTACTGTCGCTCTTGTAAATGTTGCCGTGCCTGGCAATCACGCAATTGCGCAATCGGAGCGCATGATTGTGCAAAAAGCATTTGACATTCGCTGTGATTAAAAATGTTGCGTGCTTGGCCCAACAGATGTGGCCCCATCAATTGGGCCAACTAGTGTCCCGCTTTTTAAGCTTGATCGGATCGTACCGATCAAGCTTAAAAGCCCAATTATAACAGCAAATGTAAAGGTAGGACAGTTTCTCCTACCTCCCATACAATTATATATCACCAGGGGTAACTAGTTGCCATGGTAGATTAGTCCAATGGTTCTTTAAATCTGAGTCACTGTGAGCAAAAATTAATTTTAATTCCAGACTGCGACATTAAATGAAAATCAAACTTCACTATTTTTAGACAGAGCGGTTGGTAATTACATATAAAACAAAAAAAGTGTGCCAAGCAAGCACTGAAGATCAATATAACAGTCAAGTAAGCGTAATAGCAAATGATTCATTTTAACATTTTTTTCTCATCAGCTGTGCGTCCAATACACCTGCAAGCAGAGCAGATCTGGAGAGGATATTTGTCATAGGATGAGGTACAATCCCATACAGATGGCTGAAATTAGGAGTAGCAGATCTGTGTGCGCTGTCAGTGAATGCAAAACAGAGTAGATGCATTTAGGAAGCCATCCAGCCATGAAAGCATACCAAAGAAAGGTTGGTCAAAAAACAGCACAGCGAGGAATAATTTGTAGATTTCGCATTTGCAATTTATTTTCATAAAGTGTGTGACAAAGAATCATAATGAACTGCAAAATTAGCATTGCATCCTGTTACCAGGCAGAGACAGCACCACCAGAGTAGGATATATGTATGTAATATGTGGGAGGTATGATGCAAATAATGGGAGATATGATGCAAGTGTAGGACTTATGTACTATATAGAAAGTATGGTGCAAATGTCAACAAAAACATGCTAAAAAAACACTACGTATTGCAGTATAAACAGGATAAAACATTTTTTAAAGTATTATTGTGAAGATTATTGCTCATCCAGTAGACAATCAAAATGTTCTGTTTCTATAATAAATATTTTCTTTGCAATAGTTTGCACAACTGTAGATGTCTCTTGGGACATAGTATAGTAGCCCAAAGTATTTCCAGCACAGCTCTTTACAGGACGTAACGTAACTGAAGAATACTGGGCCCCCAAACAAAATTTTTAAAAGTGCCCAGATGTTTACTTACAGCCCCTTCTCTCCTCACCTCTACTATCCAGGTCCCTGCTTGTGAAGTTTCAAGCAGGGGCTGGTCCGCCATCCGTGTCTGTGATTGGCTAGGAAGTGGCCAGTCACAGACGCGGCTGACGCCATTGAAGACGCCGCGGGAAAAAAGGCTCTGTAAGTAACGATTGGAGTATTAAAAAAAAAAATATTATGGTTGGGGCAGCTGTTTCCTTCTATCTGAAGGATTTCACACTAGGTGCCACGGCTCAGAGGAGGATCCGGATGGTGGGGGGGGAGGCTCCCCTGCGAATGCCTCAGACTTGATGAGGTTGAGCAGAGAACAGCCCGATGAGTCACTGACAGCTTCTACTCTGCATGTCCTGGACTTAGAAAAGGCACAGCAGGAGAACCATAAGGAGCAGAGATGTAAAGTAAGGATTTGCATGTTTTTAGTAATATTGTAATATAGTTAATGTTTTATTCCTTACTGTGTGTTGGGTATCCACCTCCCACGTTTGCTTATATTCATGAGGTATATTGTGCCCCCCAGGCCTATTTATTGGGCACGTTTATGCAGGAGTGCCCCTAGTTTACCTGGGTCATGTCTCTCTATACGTTATGTTTAATAATTTTTTTGCCACAGGAGTGCACCCACTTACGCTTGTGCCTAATATTATGCCCCACTATGTTGGTAGAGGATTAGGCTCCCCCGTAATAGAGAATGTTCAAGCACCTGATCGGACCCCTATTGCACCTGTTAGGTGTCTCATGGACATTCCAATATTGTGCACAGATCAGCACATTCATTGCCATGTGTAGGGCCTAGCTCAGTGGTAATGTGCTGGTTTCTCTATGTAGCAGTATCTCCGACATCTTACTATCCACGTTCTGCAGATAGAATAAATTATTCATGGAAAGGGAACTCGGGAAAAGCAGAATCCTGCTTATCATTATCACGCTGAATTAAAACCGTTACCATAAAAAAAAGGTAGATGGGTGGCAGTGGCAGCTCCAGCTCCAGATCTGTCTGTCTGTCTTTCTATCTATCTGTCTGTCCATCTATCTATATCTGCCTATCTCTGTCTGTCTTTCTATCTATCTATCTGTCTGTCCATCTATCTATATCTGCCTATCTCTGTCTGTCTGTCTTTCTATCTATCTGTCTGTCCCATCTATCTATCTATATATGTACTTCTTCTTCTTTCTCTGTCTGTCTAGATCTATCTTTATCATCTATCATATCTATCTATCTGTCAGATAGGCAGATAAGATGATGAAAGATAGATAGATATGGAGATAGATGGATAGACAAAGGATAGATAGACAGACAGACACAGACAGAATAGATAATCTATCATATTATCTATCAATAGATAGGCAAGCAGATAATAAGATAGATATGGGGATGATAGATAGATGAATAGATAGATAGAATAGATAGATAGATAGATGTAGATAGATAGATAGATATGGAGATAGATAATAATAACTAATAAGATTGATGCATAGAAAGATAGATATATAGATGATTGATAGATGATATATAGATACCGGTAGATAGATAGATAGATAGATAGATAATCTTCTATTATTTCCATGTCTATCTATCTATCCATCAATCTTATTAGCTATCATTATTATCTATATATCTCCATATCTATCTCCATGTCTATCTGTTTCTATCTATCTATCATATTATCTGCCTGCCTATTTATCTGACAGATAATATTATAGATAGATAGATAATGATAGCTAATAGATATATAGATAGATAGATAACAGACAGACAGACAGATATGGAGATATATAGATTAATGATAGCTAATAAGATTGATGCATATCTAGATGATATATAGATGATAGATAGATAGATAATAGATAATAGATAGATAATATGATAGATAGATTGACAATATATCTTAATATGAGATAGAGATATAGATAGATAAGATAAATACACAGATAGATTGACCGGTTTTTGGGGCACAAGCCCCGTCGTGCCCCGGTGTAGCGCCGACACTGATGGGTGGATCCACCCAGAATATCATATGGGGCCCTAGGCTGAGCCATCATTTAGGGCCCCATTTTTTTGCTACATATATTGTATAGACTATAATATTGTTACTGCTTCTGAAGCTGGGCCCCCAGACATTTTCTGGGCCCTAGGAAGGTGCCTATGGTTGCCTTGTGGTTAATCCTGCTCTGCCTGCACCTTTCCCAGAGACACGGTTCAATGACGTTTAGATATTGTTTAGGGAGATACAAAAACGCGATGTTAAAAAAGAATCCAAAAGGCAACACACACAGCGCATATAACAGCACTGTCTCTATAACAGACTCCAAATAGCAGATCAGGGGCAAACACATATCAATAAAAGGACCTGCTACTAGTCTGCATTGTGAAGGGATATCTAACCGCATGTTAAAGGCCGACCTTTAACTTGACAGTGGTGTGAATGTGCATGTAATTGATCGGTCTATTCAGTTGAATCGATTTCAATGAATTCTATTTCTTGTGTTTGATGAACCAAGAGTCATGTAGAATTCAATTGGCCCAATATTTGTCCTTTGCACATATATCCGATGGGCTTTGAGACCCCTCGATCAATTCCTAGCTGATCGTATAAGATATTAGAAAACCATCGTTTGGGCCTGAGCCGGAAAGGAAAGCAGCCCGGTTACTGGGTGGCGCTAGTGTGTATTATGTTAAGCTGGGAACACACGATTAGATATTTCGGTCCGATCGGCCTATAGTTCAGTGTACGGTCGGACCGAAATTATCGCATGCGGCCATGTCCGACCGATCGTTCGGACGATCGACATGGTGGAAAACCACGTCCGATTGTGTTGTCCTCTTGCACTGCATGATCAGTCATGGTAACTGTCGACGCGGCTGCTTTTGCCGCGACCGTCATCCTTCCTCTGGCCAACCGGTAGAAAGTATCGAGCGTTCGGTCAGGAGGAAAAATCGCTAGGTGTGTACCTAGCTTTAGATAATCAGTAAAGTTTAGAACATTGTGAAACGCTAAACAAAAGAGTTGGAAGCCGAAATCCTGTGTGCCATGTGATCCTGGTTTTCTATATATGAAGGATAATACAGCTACATTCCCACACACACCAGCACCAGGTACCAGGTGTACTCTCTGGTTGGGCGTACCGTATATATATTTATATATTCCAGTAAGCTAAATTACAATTACGTTTTACGGATTGCTACTGTCTGGTTAACCATTTAAACAAACAAAGAAAAGATATCAATGCACATCCTAGGCCCCATACAATATCATATTTCTGCACACTGGCATACTTTATAAACAAAGGGGTTTTGTATACATTACTGTGATCACATGAATGAAAACCTTCCAACCACGTCAAGGTAACCCCAGTTCTGGAAGGTTCTAACCTTATTACTTTAATTACTATTAGCAAACTTTGCATTTCCATACTTGCAACCTGGATCAATACAACAGGCTTTCTCACTTCCCCCAGCACTTTGGCTTTTAAAATAGTGTAGAGGCCGTCCATCCAGTGCTTTATATTAAAGGCATAGGACCTCCCATTAAGAGCTGTGTTGGGGGTGCTATAACAACATAGAAGCTTGACCATGCTTCATAATAAATACACACATTACAAGGATTTGTGAATCTCTTTAGGCTAAATTACAACTATTTTGCGGAAGTGATACTGACTGGTCAAACATTTATACAAACATAGAAAAGATAATCAATCCAAATTCCTCAAAAAAAGTAAAGTAAGTAAGTAGTAAGGACTTTCCAGACTGGGGCTACCTGATGTGGTTGGGAGGCTTTAATTCATGTTTATAACTTATGACAGTGTGCAGATACAAATGTCCAAGGAGCACTCTTCTGGAAAACTTTGAAACAACAACACAACTAGTTTATTGCATGTTGTATAATCATTCATTTCGGCCATCTTATTTTCGCCCGTCATCAGGATTACAGATCAACAGCGCCGATCGGATAAAAATGTAAATGCCCTTCCCTCTCCTCCCATATCCCGCCCTCCTTGTGATACTCCGAAATTGGCTAAAGCATCTGATATGTCATATTCAAATCGGAGCCTTCCTCTCTGGGTGCGTCCATAGTTACCACGCAAGCTCACTAAACACTCACCAAAGCTATCGGGCCATTACCGGTCACCCTACCAGACCAAGGAACAGCGATCTCCTATATATTAACCCCTTATCCCCCAGTGTAAAAGTGCTGTCCAATTGATACCAATCAAAGCGTAGTATCCCACTATAAGTGCAAGTGCAACTCTATATAAAAATATATCAAACAAGGGTGCATAAGCCCTCCAATAAGAACCCCCTATAAAACTATGGGGATCAAAATGGAATCACATAAATAACAATAGTATCAAACATAAAAACATTAAAAAACAGTTCACATATGGTGTGTCTAAAGATAAATGTTGATATAAAACACCTAGCTGTGCTATTAAATGGCTCAGATTGGCTACTTTTAAAACTGCAGGACCATAAGACTATATTCTGATAATAGAACCATATGTTCATAAGGTAAGGAACCAAAGGTGTTAGGGACTTTCAATAATATTAAATAAAACTATTCCTTAACATTTTAAGGAATATGGACACAACTTAGCTGCATTCTGCTGGATGGCAATAGGTCAGGAACTGAGGGATAGAATCGATAGCAATAAGGCCCTGTACAGAGGGAAATCCAATGGATAAGGAGCCTTAAGAGTTAAGACATTGGCTCCACGAGGTCTTGAACAATTTGCCCTCTCGTTTGCTTTAGAAGGATCTGCAAGTCCTGAACGATTCATGTAGATTTGGCACAATGACTTATTTTGATTGTCAGGATGGGAATGACTTATGGGTGTTGGGTTACTCCAGAAGACATTTGGACCTCTCAATTGTTTATAATACCTCCTAGCCCACTATTATGTAATATCTATTGACTGGGACTGTATTAATGTATATTCTGCCTATCTAAGAAGACCTCTAATAAGACATCCGAGCCTTTCTTGAAGCCATTATGAGATTCTGCAATCCCAATATCTTCAGACTGAACATTCCAGAAAATCAATGCCCTTGCAGTGAAGAACCATTGTCAAGGTACCCTGAATTGGGCCTATAATGCCTTTAAACATATGAGTTAAGAGATCTATTTAGATCTCCTCAAAAACCAAAACAATCATCTATCTAACCAGTGGCATAACTAGGAATCACTGGGCCCCCCAAAAAACTATTTGGGGCCCCTCTCCCTGCTATATCTACAGTGGTTCTCTGGGAGGAGGCTATAATTATCAGAGGAAAAAAAGGAAGATGGGGGTGCCCTGATGTTGTAGGGTCTGCTCCCTGTAGTTATCCCCTACGATTAACTGTTTTACATAGATGAACTATTTACTTTCCCTCCCCGAATACTATCCTTCATACAGACACTCCCTTGTCTGCGGCCTCTCCTTTACGTAATACACTCCCTGATTCCTGGCAATTATGGAAGAAAGAAGAAGAAATTGCTTATACAAAACTCCCAATATGGTTTTAATGTAAATGAGACAATATTATCCTTGATGACACCCCTGTACCTTTTATGTCTGTTGCCCAATGGGGGACAACAGACAAAAGTTGTTTAGTCTTTCCAACACAACCCTCCCCCAGGTCTCAAATTACTATGGAAAAATGAAAAGAATGAAGTCTTTTGTTCCCGGATACCACTTGGATTTCTGATCACCATTCCATTTAGTATATACGACAGACAGGCTGTAGTATAATTCAGGCAATGACAAAGGCAATATTATTACCCAAACCTCATTTCCTTTCTCATTTTCGTTAACGCGACAGCTACAATGTTATAATTTCCAAATGTCCGTAAAACAGACATTCAATAATCTACTTAATTTACCACTAAAATGACAAAAAAAATCCATCCATTTCAGCAAAAAAACAATCCTATGCGGCGTTCATTAAATCATAGCTATAGAGTGTCCTCTAAAGCCTAAAGTATCTGTTGCAGAGCGTAGCTAGAACTCACCGGGCCCTATAGTAACATTTCTGATAGCTCTTTACCCAACCTGCAAAAATTAACTACCCTCCCTTCATATGTTTTATACACCCCCTATCCTTGTACCGTAGTGTTTTCTATGTAACCTGAAAAAAGGGCCCACAGCAAACTGCTGCCGGAGCTACCTTCCAAACAAATAGAATTAGTATATACAGACGCACTAATAGCTTTCACACGTGCATTTTATTTTAATTACTTTCTGTCTCCATTATTCGGGTTTCCTTAGATCTACTTCAATGTAACAGGGAACATCCTGCAAAGTTCATGCCTTGTTTACAGGAAAAAAACTGACCTACACAGTGTGAAATCCCTTTTCTTGATTCACGAACCCCAGATACTTATTCTTATCTGGCAACTGTCCTTTGTTATTTTAGCCCACACTTTAACAGTAGCCAAACTCAGACCAGTGCCCTGATTAGTAGAAGTTCAATGTGATTCCAACAAAGCAGCAAACCTATTCAAAGACATTTTTACCGGGGAGGGTCATAGGAGATGGTAAAAGAACCCTTTAGCTTCAGGCTACATAGCAGCTGCTATGGTAATCCCTGTGCCACTGCTCAGTTGTTTAATTACAGGTGGTAGTTCCCATACCTGTTACGGTTTGTGGCCAGATTATAGAGTGCAACTTGCTTTAGCATTCATTGTAAAAGATGGCTGAGCACATTTTTATGTTTGTCAATAGTTGCTGTGGTCTTCAGCAGAACACTTCTCAACTGTCCCATTTCACACGGGCAGTTCTGTTTCTAAAGGCCAGTCTCGCTGTCCCAAATGCGCAAGCCTTGTCCCTAAAGGGGTGGTCTGGTGGAGCTGGTCAGTCCATGAACAGGGTTGGGTGGGTACTAGCAGGTCCCCCCTATGTCCTACCTTTTACCTTAAAGTTATACAGCAAGGTATGGTTGGTTGGGATGCAGTACAGTAAGAGAGATGGTGGTATTAAAGGGGAAGGTCGAGACGGTAGGTATTAAAGGGAAGGTCGACGGTAGGTTAAGGGGAAGGTCGAGACGGTAGGAATTAAAGGGGAAGGTCGAGACGGTAGGAAATTAAAGGGGAAGGTCGAGACGGTAGGAATTAAGGGGAAGGTAGACGGTAGAATAAAGGAATGTGAGACGTGGAATTAAAGGGGAAGGTTGAGACGGTAGAATTAAAGGGGAAGGTAAGACGGTAGGAATAAAGGGGAAGGTCGAGACGGTAGAATTAAAGGGGAAGGTTGAGACGGTAGGATTAAAGGGGAAGGTTAGACGGTAGATTAAAGGGGAGCTGAGACGGTAGGAATTAAAGGGGAAGGTTGAGACGGTAGGTATTAAAGGGGAGCGTTGAGACGGTAGGTATTAAAGGGGAGCGTTGAACGGTAGGTATTAAAGGGGATCGTTGAACGGTAGGTATTAAAGGGAAGCGTTGAGACGGTAGGTATTAAAGGGGAGCGTTGAGACGGTAGGTATTAAAGGGGAGCGTTAGACGGTAGTATTAAGGGAGCGTAGACGGTAGGTATTAAGGGGAGCGTTGAGACGGTAGTATTAAAGGGAGCGTTGAGACGGTAGTGTATTAAAGGGGAGCTTGAGACGGTAGGTATTAAAGGGGAGCGTTGAGACGGTAGGTATTAAAGGGGAACGTTCAGATGGTAGGTTTAAAGGGACTTCAGATGGTAGGTATTAAAGGGAACGTTGAGACGGTAGGTATTAAAGGGGAGCGTTGAGACGGTAGGTATTAAAGGGGAGCGTTGAGACGGTAGGTATTAAAGGGGAGCGTTGAGACGGTAGGTATTAAAGGGGAGCGTTGAGACGGTAGGTATTAAAGGGGAGCGTTGAGACGGTAGTATAAGGAGGTGAGACGGTAGGTATAAAGGAGCGTGAGCGGTAGGTATAAGGGAGCGTTGAGACGGTAGGTATTAAAGGGGAGCGTTGAGACGGTAGGTATTAAGGGAAACGTTAGATGGTAGGTATTAAAGGGGAACAACAAAAAAAGGCGCTCCAAATTTATTACGTGGTAAAAAACCAAGCCAATATAAATAACACATAGATGGATTTTACATTAGTTAATTAGAAGATGTGCTATAAATAACAATAGGATTTATGTATGATGAAGTACATTAGGTCTTTAATATCACCTACTACACATTACCAAAATAAAAGTTAACCAATCTATAAATCACTTTCAAGCTATTCTGGTGCACACGGTAGTATAAAAGCCGATGAATGAATGTTCTTCTCTTAGATGCAATATCTGAAGTGGCCATTAGGTCATTATGTATTTTTCTCGTTTTTTTTTTATGTTCAATGTATTAACTTTATTCCTTTGAGAGTCGGTAAATTTATTCTATGTTACAGAGAAAGACAAATGTCAGGAATAAATCAAATACTTTACTTGATGATTTGATGATTTGCTTAGTGAGCGGGTACAGGGGCGTAATTAGAAACATATGGACCCCCAGCAAAACCTATTGGGGCCCCACTCCCTGTGTTAATTACAGCAGCTACCAGGGAGACACAGGAAGGGAGATTACAATTCTGGGCCCCACTGGCCCTGGGCTACACCCTGGTAACTGCAGCTCAGAGGGGGTACAACAAGCCATCGTGTTTGACCCCAACAGGCAGAAATATGTACTAATAGCAATCTTTCCAAAAAACTGAACTGTATCCACATTAATAAACATGACATATTCACAGGGCGAGAACACGGGTGATTTGTAGCATGAAGAGCTTGGGATTGCCATGACATACCAATACACAGATTATAGCACTGTACATACAACATGGACATTAAGCAACATTGTAGGTGTTTTCCTAGAGAACATCTAGCAAATGTCTGGACTGAAATCCTTCATAAACCCCCACTGGGGCTACTTCCTAGTTGAATATAAATTAAAATGGCAATATACGAGTTAATAAAGTTTTTGCTGTTTGCAAACTATCACCCTGACATCAATCTGCCCCATGAAACTGCAGATCTATAAACAGCAAAAGCAAACGAAGACACCTGATGAAGGGGGTAGAGCGTTCCCCGAAACGTTGTGTTTCTGATGCAGAAATAAAGGAATCACCTTGTTATAGGCGCGCCCTGGTCCTTTTCAATTGCTTGTGCTATAGCTGGTCCATAGAAACAGAATTATTGAGGCACAGGATCACAAAAGTCACATACGTTCAAATCTCTGGTCCAAGTGGACCAAGGTGCTGGTACTGTATAAGATAAATATATTTAAGACAACCAGAGGAGAAACAGAAAAGTACTTGTCTGTCAGAAGTGCTGCAGTCCCAAGACTGCAGCACGCCGAACGCGTTTCGTCCTGAGCGGACTTTCTACAGCTGTGATAAAGTCCGCTTCCATGACGAAACGCGTTCGGCGTTCTCCACGGTTGGCTTACCGGTGTTTCCTCTACAGGTGCCTTTTTCCACTTTCGGGACCCCCCGACTTGTGTGTCTTGGGACTGCAGCACTTCTGACAGACAAGTAGGTACTTAAGTACTGCTTAGACCTTACATGACTGCTGGGATAGGGCTCTGGCACTGGCTATGTTATTTTTATTTTCATGTAGAGGTTAATACAGGTGTATGATTTGATTTTAGAGTTTTAACTATTTCCTTATCTATTCCCTGTCGTGTACCCCACTGGACCCTTATGGGTCTCCCAATAAAGGGTTTTTATTCATATTCAGTTCTTGAGTGCGGTACTTTTCTGTTTCTCCTCTGGTTTGCTAACTATAGCTGGTCCTGGTAGAGGACTGACTGGGGTAGCACCTTATATATTTGGCTAGTAGCCACAGTGGGTGCCTGGACCTTACATGTGTGAATGTCTTAAACAGACCTGATGGTGTCTGTGTACAGACCTATATTGTCCCTTCAAGCCAAGTCCCCAGCAAGGGCCATGTCATTGAACACCATTAGATTGAATTGAAACCTCCTGTTTTCAGAGTACTCGCCTTTGTCGTGTAATGAAGCTGGCAACAGAATGCCCACTGCTTATGTGCATCGTCAGTAGCTAGCCAAAGAAAAGGGGTAACTAGTTCCCTGCATTGCTGCCTTTTTTCTGCAAAAAAATTCCGATTTTCATCTTCTAAAAGCCTGCAGTAGAGCGGACTTTCTCAACAGCTGTTGAGAAAGTCCGCTTCCAGGACGAAACGCGTTCGGCGTGCTGCAGTCTTGGGACTGCAGCACTTCTGACAGACAAGCACTTTTCTGTTTCTCCTCTGGTTTGCTTAAATATATTTATCTTATACAGTACCAGCACCTTGGTCCACTTGGACCAGAGATTTGACCGTATGTGACTTTTGTGATCCTGTGCCTCAATAATTCTGTTTTTCTATGGACCAGCTATAGCACAAGCAATTGAAAAGGACCAGGGCGCGCACTATAACAAGGTGATTCCTTTATTTCTGCATCAGAAACACAACGTTTCGGGGAACGCTCTACCCCCTTCATCAGGTGTCTTCGTTTGCTTTTGCTGTTTATAGATCTGCAGTTTCATGGGGCAGATTGATGTCAGGGTGATAGTTTGCAAACAAGCATAAACTTTATTAACTCGTATATTTGCCATTTTATCATTTATATTCAACTAGGAAGTAGCCCCAGTCTGGGGGTTTCATTGAAAGGATTTCAGTCCAGACATTTGCTAGATGTTCTCTAGGAAAACACCCTACATATGTTGCTATAATGTCCATGTTGTATGTACAGTGCTATAATCTTGTGTATTGGTATGTCATGGCAAATCCCAAGCTCTTTCATGCTACAATCACCCGTGTTCTCGCCCTGTGAATATGTCATGTTTATTACATGTGGATACAGTTCAGTTTTTTGGAACAGATTGCTATTTACGTACATATTTTCTGCCTGTTGGGGTCAAACACGATGGCTTGTTGTACCCCCTCTGAGCTGCAGTTACCAGGGTGTAGCCCAGGGCCAGTGGGGCCCAGAATTGTAATTCTCCCTTCCTGTGTCTCCCTGGTAGCTGCTGTAATTAACACAGGGAGTGGGGCCCCAATATGGTTTTGCTGGGGGTCCATATGTCTTCTAATTACGCCCTTGTACCCGCTCACTAAGCAAATCATCAAATCATCAAGTAAAGTATTTGATTTATTCCTGTACATTTGTCTTTCTCTGTTAACATAGAATAAATTTACCGACTCTCAAAGGAATAAAGTTAATACATTGAACATAAAAAAAAACGAGAAAAATACATAATGACCTAATGGCCACTTCAGATATTGCATCTAAGAGAAGAACATTCATTCATCGGCTTTTATACTACCGTGTGCACCAGAATAGCTTGAAAGTGATTTATAGATTGGTTAACTTTTTATTTTGGTAATGTGTAGTAGGTGATATTAAAGACCTAATGTACTTCATCATACATAAATCCTATTGTTATTTATAGCACATCTTCTAATTAACTAATGTAAAATCCATCTATGTGTTATTTATATTGGCTTGGTTTTTTTACAACGTAATAAATTTGGAGCGCCTTTTTTTGGTTGTTCCCCTTTAATACCTACCATCTTAACGTTTCCCTTTAATACCTACCGTCTCAACGCTCCCCTTTAATACCTACCGTCTCAACGCTCCCCTTTAATACCTACCGTCTCAACGTTCCCCTTTAATACCTACCGTCTTAACGCTCCCCTTTAATACCTACCGTCTTAACGCTCCCCTTTAATACCTACCGTCTGAACGTTCCCCTTTAATACCTACCATCTGAACGTTCCCCTTTAATACCTACCGTCTCAACGCTCCCCTTTAATACCTACCGTCTCAACGCTCCCCTTTAATACCTACCGTCTCAACGCTCCCCTTTAATACCTACCGTCTCAACGCTCCCCTTAATACCTACCGTCTAACAGCTCCCCTTAATAACTACCTCTAACGCTCCCCTTTAATACCTACCGTCTCAACGCTCCCCTTTAATACCTACCGTCTCAACGCTCCCTTTAATACCTACCGTCTCAACGGACTCCCCTTTAATACCTACCGTACTCAACGCTCCCCTTTAATACCTACCGTCTCAACGCTCCCTTTAATACCTACCGTCTCAACCTTCCCCTTTAATTCCTACCGTCTCAAGCCTCCCTTTAATCCTACCGTCTAACCTTCCCCTTTAATCCTACCGTCTCAACCTTCCCCCCTTTAATTCCTACCGTCTCAACCTTCCCCTTTATTCCTACCGTTCACCTTCCCCTTTAATTCTACCGTCTCACTTCCCCTTTAATTCCTACCGTCTCAACCTTCCCCTTTAATTCCTACCGTCTAACCTTCCCCTTTAATTCCTACCGTCTCGACCTTCCCCTTTAATTCCTACCGTCTCGACCTTCCCCTTTAATTCCTACCGTCTCGACCTTCCCCTTTAATGCTTTGCTACAAGATGTCTGTAGATTCCATTGGATTGCAGTAAATCTTTTTCCTTTTTTTTTAAATGGAAATTTAGCACTTGGAAAGCAAACCGCTATTAAAGGGGAACTGTGGTCCAAAAATACTTTAGGTAAATTGATAGGAATTGCTCCCCTGAGAATTTTTGCAATAATTCCCATTGTTTATTTTGCATAATTTTGAAGATATTTAAATTTTTGTGTGTGATATGGCGCAGCATCACCAGGTCCCCTACACTTCCTGCTTCCTGCTCTGAAACTGTCAGTCAATCTGTCCTGTGTCTCCTCCTACCCTTTGCAGCCCCCCTGGTCCTCCCCACTCATGGCCAACCAAATATAGTGCGGACAGTTAATGAGGCTGAAATATCAATCCTTGTATACAGACACTTAGTTCAGAACACAATGTCATCTACATTACTGAGAATTTCTTTGTAGACTCCTGGAAACAAGGACAGAGACTTGTTTTCACCTAATGTAAGTGACAACCTGCTGAGGGTCAGCATGTAGCCTTTATGGGCCCTTACATAGTGGTTATGGGAATCAAGTATTTTACATATATGTATACATGCAATTGTAAAGCACTACAGAAGATGATGGCACTATATAAATCCACAATAATAATATATTAATAAGTCGTCTCCAGTCTAGTGTCACCTCTACTGCAGGCTTTTAGAAGATGAAAATCGGAATTTTTTTGCAGAATAAAAGGCAGCAATGCAGGGAACTAGTTACCCCTTTTTGGCTAGCTACTGACGATGCACATAAGCAGTGGGCATTCTGTTGCCAGCTTCATTACACGTACAAAGGCGTAGCTCTGAAAACAGGAGGTTTAGCAATTCAATCTAATGGTGTTCAATGAACTATGGCCCTACTGCTGGGGACTTGGCTTGAAGGGACAATAAGGTCTGTACACAGACACCATCAGGTCTGTTTTATAGATCTACTTCACAATGTAAGGTCCAGGCACCCACTGTGGCTACTAGCAAAATAATAAAGGTGCTACCCCAGTCAGTCCTCTACCATGGACCAGCTATAGTGTACAACCAGAGGAGAAACGAAAAGTACCGCACTCAAGAATACTGAATATGAAAAAAACCCTTTATTGGGAGACCCATAAGGTCCAAGTGGGGGTACACGACAGGGAATAGATAAGGAATAGTTAAAACTCTAAAATCAAATCATACACCTGTATTAACCTCTACATGAAAATAAAAAAACATAGCCAGTGCACAGAGCCCTATCCCAGCAGTCATGAGGTCTAAGCAAGTACAATTAAGTACCTACTTGTCTGTCAGAAGTGCTGCAGTCCCAAGACACAAGTCGGGGTGTCCCGAAAGTGGAAAAAGGCACCTGTAGAGGAAACACCGGTAAGCCAACCGTGGAGAACGCCGAACGCGTTTCGTCCTGGAAGCGGACTTTCTCAACAGCTGTTGAGAAGTCCGCTTCCAGGACGAAACGCGTTCGGCGTGCTGCAGTCTTGGACTGCAGCACTTCTGACAGACAAGCACTTTTCTGTTTCTCCTCTGGTTTGCTTAAATAATTTTATCTTATACAGTACCAGCACCTTGGTCCACTTGGACCAGAGATTTGACCGTATGTGACTTTTGTGATCCTGTGCCTCAATAATTCTGTTTTTCTATGGACCAGCTATAGCACAAGCAATTGAAAAGGACCAGGGCGCGCACTATAACAAGGTGATTCCTTTATTTCTGCATCAGAAACACAACGTTTCGGGGAACGCTCTACCCCCTTCATCAGGTGGTCTTCGTTTGCTTTTGCTGTTTATAGATCTGCAGTTTCATGGGGCAGATTGATGTCAGGGTGATAGTTTGCAAACAAGCATAAACTTTATTAACTCGTATATTTGCCATTTTATCATTTATATTCAACTAGGAAGTAGCCCCAGTCTGGGGGTTTCATTGAAAGGATTTCAGTCCAGACATTTGCTAGATGTTCTCTAGGAAAACACCCTACATATGTTCTATAATGTCCATGTTGTATGTACTTGCTATAATCTTGTGTATTGGTATGTCATGGCAAATCCCAAGCTCTTTCATGCTACAATCACCCGTGTTCTCGCCCTGTGAATATGTCATGTTTATTACATGTGGATACAGTTCAGTTTTTTGGAACAGATTGCTATTTCGTACATATTTTCTGCCTGTTGGGGTCAAACACGATGGCTTGTTGTACCCCCTCTGAGCTGCAGTTACCAGGGTGTAGCCCAGGGCCAGTGGGGCCCAGAATTGTAATTCTCCCTTCCTGTGTCTCCCTGGTAGCTGCTGTAATTAACACAGGGAGTGGGGCCCCAATATGGTTTTGCTGGGGGTCCATATGTCTTCTAATTACGCCCTTGTACCCGCTCACTAAGCAAATCATCAAATCATCATAAAGTATTTGATTTATTCCTGTACATTTGTCTTTCTCTGTTAACATAGAATATTTACCGACTCTCAAAGGAATAAAGTTAATACATTGAACATAAAAAAACAGAGAAAAATACATAATGACCTAATGGCCACTTCAGATATTGCATCTAAGAGAAGAACATTCATTCATCGGCTTTTATACTACCGTGTGCACCAGAATAGCTTGAAAGTGATTTATGATTGGTTAACTTTTTATTTTGGTAATGGTAGTAGTGATATAAAGACCTAATGTACTTCATCATAACTAAATCCTATTGTTATTATGCACATCTTCTAATTAACTAATGTAAAATCCATCTATGTGTTATTTATATTGGCTTGGTTTTTTACAAAGTATAAATTTGGAGCGCCTTTTTTTGGTTGTTCCCCTTTAATACCTACCATCTTAACGTTTCCCTTTATACCTACCGTCTCAACGCTCCCCTTTAATACCTACCGTCTCAACGCTCCCCTTTAATACCTACCGTCTCAACGCTCCCCTTTAATACCTACCGTCTCAACGCTCCCCTTTAATACCTACCGTCTCAACGCTCCCCTTTAATACCTACCGTCTCAACGTTCCCCTTTAATACCTACCGTCTTAACGCTCCCCTTTAATACCTACCATCTGAACGTTCCCCTTTAATACCTACCGTCTGAACGTTCCCCTTTAATACCTACCGTCTCAACGCTCCCCTTTAATACCTACCGTCTCAACGCTCCCCTTTAATACCTACCGTCTCAACGCTCCCCTTTAATACCTACCGTCTCAACGCTCCCCTTAATCACCTACCGCTCAACGCTCCCCTTTAATACCTACCGTCTCAACGCTCCCCTTTAATACCTACCGTCTCAACGATCCCCTTTAATACCTACCGTCTCAACGCTCCCCTTTAATACCTACCGTCTCAACGATCCCTTTATACCTACGTCTCAACGTCCCCTTTAATACCTACCGTCTCACGTCCCCTTAATACCTACCGTCTCAACGCTCCCCTTTAATACCTACCGTCTCAACGCTCCCCTTTAATACCTACCGTCTCAACGCTCCCCTTTAATACCTACCGTCTCAACCTTCCCCTTTAATTCCTACCGTCTCGACCTTCCCCTTTAATTCCTACCGTCTCGACCTTCCCCTTTAATTCCAACCTTCCCCTTTAATTCCTACCGTCTCAACCTTCCCCTTTAATTCCTACCGTCTCGACCTTCCCCTTTAATTCCTACCGTCTCGACCTTCCCCTTTAATTCCAACCTTCCCCTTTATTTCCTACCGTCTCGACCTTCCCCTTTAATTCCTACCGTCTCGACCTTCCCCTTTAATTCCTACCGTCTCGACCTTCCCCTTTAATTCCTACCGTCTCGACCTTCCCTTTATTCCTACCGTCTCGACCTTCCCCTTTAATTCCTCACCGTCTCGACCTCCCCTTTAATTCCTACCGTCTCGACCTTCCCCTTTATTCCTACCGTCTCGACCTTCCCCTTTAATTCCTACCGTTTCATCCTCTTTATCTACTATATCCTCCAGCAGCACCGGGGCAATCGGAACCGCAGCAAGGGAGTGCTTAGGACCCGTCCACCTTGTATATATACATACGACCTGAGTGCACTCCACACACTGGTTCACTTTGCGCGGGTGTCTCTCCAGAAAAATAAATGAATCATCCACCAATCGAAAGCAACAGGCCGTCATCAGGATGCCGCTGATGACGGCCTGTTTAGGCTGAAACGCGTTGATACGGTACATGCAATAAACGTTTGGATTTGTTAAGAAGTCCCATGGAGTGCTTTCGATTGGTGGATGATATATATATATATATATATATATATATATATATATATATATATAGGACGTTTGATGCTTACGGAAAACCTCCTTGGCTTTAACATATATGGGGAATCGAATGTGGACAGAATAGTCAAGGATCAGATGTCCGTTGCTGTTATTTCTCAGACCTTGGTGAAAGCAATGGGAATCAGTTACATGGACTTTGTAGCTTAATCTGGACTCCACTACCAAACCCGACTTTCCTCTCACTCTTTGATTTGTTCAAAAAGCCTAGTGGTAACTTCATTACCTATTACTTAACCTCTGGTAAACTGGCTCCAAGGTTGTCATTGAAAGCGATCAACTCTTTATAGGGGGATTTCCTATGAGCTGGACAAGGCAATAAACCCTGTGTATTTAACAGTTGTCTGCAGATCAGCAGATACTGCCCTTTCATCCCCTGAGGATCAGGGGCCATGTGTAAGAGCACATCACTGTTGTATCATTTCATTAACTCTGGGAATAGGGATTTATTATATCAACAATACTAGACTCACGGAATGTTAATACAGTTTATTCTCTTGATCCTCTTCTGGCTTTTGCTCTTAAAGGCTTTGCAGGTTTTTATAACTTTCACCAGCCCGAAGGAGTTAAAAATATGTGTAGATTTATAGAAGAATCTGGGTTTGCCAATGCAGTGTGTTGCATGGTATTACATTATTTAATGCTAAACAGGCTTTAAGAATTGATAATTTCATATTCATCGGGCAGGTGTTGGAGTAGGTGTCTGGATTTCTTATAGGCCTTTCTGTCATTGGAATTGCAAGGATCAAGGTAACCATGCAATATAAAAGCATAAACTACCCTTACTGTGTAGGAAGTGAGCAAGGATCTATTGGTAAAGCCTTGTACACCAGTTACCAGCTTCTCATTGCCCTTGTCTGTTAAAGCCATTTCTTTTAAAGGCAAGTCCAGCCCCAACTGAAAATTACATACAGGTAAATCACCCCAAACCCTAAACGTTAATAGTTGAAATGTGAAATATATGTCTAACCTGAAATCCTGCACAATGTCCTGTTTCCCCTGTTTCTGCTTCCGGTTCTTCCAGTTGTAACTGTCAGTTATGGATTTGACAGTTGACATCACAGCCATGGCTGAATGTTAATTCCCTGTCTGCCTCTTCTGAGCATGCCCAGGCTCAGTACAGGCTCAGTACAGGTTCTAAATTGCTCAGTTTCCATGAGGCCCCGAAGCATAGCAGGCTACAGTAATGAATTCATAGGACAAAGTAGGATATATCAACATAGTTTTTAAAGAGGCCATTCTTTCTAAAAGATGTTCTTATTAGGGTGGGTTTTGTCCTTTAAGCAGATTATATCTTTGTATCCTGTCCCCATAAGGATTTAACTATTTTGGCAATTGTGGTCCCTGTCCAGGGAAATCATCCATTATAACTTAAAGGGCATGCCCCCACCCTACCCTCTCAACAAAATGTGCACCACTGTTGAGCCCACTGTGTAGTGTTAAATGACCCCCTACCTTTCTCTTGTGCAGCATATGGTTGTCCTCCATGGACTAAATAATGTACAGGAAACCGAAGAGTAGGAAGTCTCTCTGTGTGTAATCCATTTCTGCCTCTTCCTGCGCCCTGTGAGGTTTGTGGCATGCTCATGTAGCTCTCCCCTCTCCCTCCGATTCACTTTTGTATAAAGCATTGTGTTCTCTGCCAAAAAGAAAATTTGTGAAATGTAGGAAGCCCCCAAACCTAAACACTAAGTTGAAAACCCAGAAATAAAAGGTATTTACCAACCCTTGGTGTCTCGGCTGGCTTCTGCTGTTCTTTCGCACAAAAAGCAACAGAAGGACCAGACTGGCATCCGCGTCAGTAAATTGGCCGGTCCAGCCCCTTTTTCTACATGGACATGAGTAAGGACACACAGCCCGAAACGCAGAATATGTTAATTGTTTAGCTTGAAAGTTCTGGGGTCACATTTGTGCTAACGATTTACCGATCACCCAGTGTCTGACAACGCCAACATCCGTGCGCTAGATTGGTCCTGAACACTTGCAGTTTTAACATCTGTATTCAACCTGTTCATTGTTTTCCAATATATAAAACTGATAGAATTTTAACACCATTTTTATAATTACATAAAGGAAATCTGAGCACATCAGGTGAACATTTATTATTTGGTTTGGTCAGATGGCTGATCTGTTAAGGTGGATACACAAAGCTACAAATGTCAGCACTGGGTTTTTCAGAAGCTTTGCTACATGATGTCTGTAATTCCATTGGATTGCAAGTAAATCTTTTCCTTTTTTTTTTTTAACTGAAAATTTTTAGCACTTGAAAGCAAACCGCTATTAAAGGGAACTGTGTCCAAAAATGACTTTAGGTAAATTGATAGGAATTGCTCCCTGAGAATTTTGAATTTATTTCCATTGTTTATTTTGCATAGTTTTGAAGATATTAAATGTTTGTGTGTGATATGGCAGCAGCATCACCAGGTCCCCTGCACTTCCTGCTCTGAAACTGTCAGTCATCTATCCTGTGTCTCCTCCTCCCTTTGCAGCCCCCCATTTCCCTCCCACTCATGGACCCCATTGTCCCTCCTGTTGCAGGCCCCCCATGCCCATTATCTTACGCCCCATGTGTGCAGTGGCCCCTCCACGCGCGTTTACCTAAGCCCCACCCACTCACAGGGCCATGGGTTACTCAGACCCCAAACCCCCCCCCCCAGAAAACTCTGTGGAATTAGTCTTTTCAGGCAGAGTGAGAACAGAGTGAGAACTCTGCCTGAAAGGCTGTTTTCACACAGTGAAAAGAGAGGGCTATAGATTCCCTTACCTTCTCTGTCAGGACTTCACACAGCAGAAGGAGAGGGACTTCCTGTCCTCCCTCACACTGAGGAAATCTGAGGCTGTGCCTCGCCAGCGGACTGTGCAGGAGAAGCCTCAGGAATGTCACATGTCAGCCTCCCACCCATTAACTTTCTGGTCAGTTATTTCTTCATATCTTGGGGGCTGTGGAGCACGTAGAGAGGTGTTTGATGGCTCGTTTTAAAGATAGAACTGCCTTCATTCAACTTACTTGTTTGGAGACCACAGTTGCCCTTTAACGTCAATACACACACTATGTTTAATACGTTTACTAGCTATAACGTTTTACTCAACTCCTGAATCTTCAGTCCTCTATACCAATGCATATAATTCTACTGGTAAACTAGAATCTAACGTTGTCTGTCCTTCCCATGTGAAACCTAAACATTCTAACCTCAGGAAATGGCCCACTTCTCTAGACAGAGCTCTTGTGTCCAATTGTGGAACCTTAGGATGGGTAACAACATAATGATAGCAGTATTGTCAGTGAAGCTTTGTCGTCCATATCATTGTATACCACCTACCACTCATAACCCAATAGAATGAATGGTTGGTCATGGATGGGGCCTATGCCCAGGATCACACCAATTACCCCCTGCGTGGGTCAAAGTTAGAACAGGCACAACTGTTCAGAGCCCTCACAGGTCTTTCTCGGTGAAAGCAGGATTGTTGGTGGGTAGAGAAGAATTCATCAGAACTTTTGAGGGTTATTGAATATACAGGCCACTTCCGTGATACAAAAAAAAAGCCACAAATATACATGCGGAAGCTTAAAAATTGCTGCATGATGGAAAATTCATTTTGTTTTAATTTTAGCGATCTGTACGTGTTCCCTGACCATTTCCCAGGTGCCTGAGCCTTCTACATATAAGTTACCATGTTGTTATTTACCATTACTTACTCAGAACTTTCAGATTTTTTCGCCCCCTATTGACTTCTATGGGTCCATTTTTGAATTTTATGGATTTTCGAATAACTAAAATCCAAAAAGGTGGCTATTCCTTATGGTTGAACTGAGAAACCTCTTGGTTGAATGTTAAAATGTCTTTAATTACTAAAACAAGTCCCCTTAATATTTTTTGAATTACGCAGCATGTGCAAGGGGCATCTGGCACAGGTGGCAAAGACATCTAACAAGCATTCTTTCTATCTAATATTGAAAGCCAACCCAGTGCTAGAGAATGGAACAAGTACGAGTTTCCCTCATACCATATTCTATCAGATAAAAACACTTAAATGAAGTCTCATTTAGAATTCATTTCTGGAGGCTGCTATAAGGAGCTAATGAGCATTACTTGTTTCTAATAATTCTGTAAGCATTTCCATTTACAGTGCTGCATTCTGGGTTTGATAACCCAATCCAGCCTCATAGCGTTCGGTATATTCAGCAGAGAGACTTACAGTTAAAGTAACTGCTATCTAGGCCCATAGAGCGCACAGACAAATTTAGAGCTACAGAGAGTAGCAGAATATCTTATTTAAAATGTAATTGGCGGCAATCATATCATTTGCCAAATGCACTTTTATTATGAGTTACAGTGGATCATGCCGTTTAATCTACATCATTCTAAGTATATATTGGAATTAAATGGGAGGTGCGGGACCCTTTGCTTATATAGTGCCACTTGGCTACGGAGCTAAGTAACTTCCGCTGCACCTCCTATTAGAGGCCTTGATTTCCGTGATTATGAAACTCCTAGTGGTTTATATTCTTATATTACACTGTAAGTAGCACATTATTCCTTATATAATAGTCACTTAATTATGTCATAGAGTGACTTTTATATTATAGGGCAACAATACCCCAAAATACACTCTCTCCCTTAATAGACCCAGGGGAGGACCTAAGCTGCTAGGCCCTCACCCCTGGTTTCCTTTAGTTTCCCAAAAAGAAGCCATCAAACACCAGCTGCCTGTTTAGTAGAATCCTTGTCTCCTCCTCAACTGTCCAAGAGGAAGTGCACAGCTTGCATTCTGCAACCAAGGAATGCTGGGAGTTGTAGTTTTCAAACACCTAAGGGCTGTAGGTTTCTGCATGCCAGTTCATACACATCATCTATGATGATATTTGGCATCTTTTTCTGGGAAAAATTCTAACGTCTTTATCCGATCATTCGTTTTTTTTTTTTGTATTGGTATCAAAACCTCCTAATATTGTTTGGTCTGTCGGTAGCAAAATTCTCCTTAAATAGGTCCCTATTACCTTGTATCCTGGTAACAGGATGGATTTGGATGAATCTCCATGGTTTGCCAAGCGACTTAAAGTGGGTTTCTAATATGCCTGCAGTAAACTGTAGTGAGGACTTTTGGAGAGCACTTTCAGTCTGTTGTGCAGTCTACCTAATGCTTTGAGGGGTCTGATGAGCACAAACAAAGGGCTACAGCCATTTGTAAAAGGGGAACAAAAACTTTACATTTCCCTAATTGGTGGCACCCAGGCAGCTCTACAAGTGATGAGGTGCGCCAACACTTGGCCAGATCCAACCAATCCTTCTTGCAGAATGTGCATTATGGGTTTTTTAATTGGCCCCCAGGTTAGGAGGGGCACCCAGAAGGTTGAAGCAGTTTGTGAAGCGAGGCCCCTCCTTGTAGGACGTTCAATCAGAGGACAGAATAATGGGGGATTACCAGGAGACGCAGATCGGTTAACACTGACCCTTTTGTACTAATTCAACTATGACTTTTAGAAAGAATTGCTATGGTTTAGCAGGTATTAACCATTACACACAGTAATTTACCAACATATCCAATTGTTCTAACAAACTGATTTTTAGGCAAAATCGTTTGGTGATCTATTGAATATATCTGTAAATTGGTTGGGACTGGAAATCCTGGACAATCACCGTTTGAGCCAACCAAATATTTATTGCAGACAGTTAATGAGGTTGAAATATCAGATGGCTGATCTGTTAGGTGGATACCCAAAGCTACAAATGTCAGCACTGGGTTTTCAGAGCTTTGCTACAATGATGTCTGTAGATTCCATTGGATTGCAGTAAATCTTTTTCCTTTTTTTTTAATGGAAATTTTAGCACTTGAAAGCAAACCGCTATTAAAGGGGAACTGTGGTCCAAAAATTACTTTAGAAATTGATAGGAATTGCTCCCCTGAGAATTTTGCAATTAATTCCCATTGTTTATTTTGCATAATTTTGAAGATATTTAAATTTTTGTTGTGATATGGCAGCAGCATCACCAGGTCCCCTACACTTCCTGCTTCCTGCTCTGAAACTGTCAGTCAATCTGTCCTGTGTCTCCTCCTACCCTTTGCAGCCCCCCTGTGTCCCCTCCCACTCATGGCCAACCAAATATGTATTGCGGACAGTTAATGAGGCTGAAATATCAATCCTTGTATACAGACACTTAGTTCAGAACACAATGTCATCTACATTTACTGAGAATTTCTTTGTAGACTCCTGGAAACAAGGACAGAGACTTGTTTTCACCTATGTAAGTGACAAACCTGCTGAGGGTACAGCATGTAGCCTTTATGGGCCCTTACATAGTGGTTATGGGAATCAAGTATTATTACATTATGTTACATGCAATTGTAAAGCACTACAGAAGATGATGGCACTATATAAATCCACATAATAATATTTTATAAGTCGTCTCCAGTCTAGTGTCACCTCTACTGCAGGCTTTTAGAAGATTGAAAATCGGAATTTTTTTGCAGAATAAAAGGCAGCAATGCAGGAACTAGTTACCCCTTTTTGGCTAGCTACTGACGATGCACATAAGCAGTGGCATTCTGTGCCAGCTTCATTACACGTACAAAGGCGAGTAGCTCTGAAAACAGGAGGTTTAGCAATTCAATCTAATGGTGTTCAATGAACTAATGGCCCTACTGCTGGGGACTTGGCTTGAAGGGACAATATAGGTCTGTACACAGACACCATCAGGTCTGTTTTATAGATCTACTTCACAATGTAAGGTCCAGGCACCCACTTGGCTACTAGCCAAAATAATAAAGGTGCTACCCAGTCAGTCCTCTACCATGGACCAGCTATAGTTAAGCAACCAAGGAAAAACAGAAAGTACCGCACATCAAGAATACTGAATATGAATAAAAAACCCTTTATGGGAGACCCATAGGCCCAAGTGGGGTACAGACAGGGAATAGATAAGGAAATAGTTAAAAACTCTAAAATCAAATCATACACCTGTATTAACCTCTACATGAAATAAAAATAACATAGCCAGTGCACAGAGCCCTATCCCAGCGCATGTAAGGTCTAAGCAAGTACAATTAAGTACCTACTTGTCTGTCAGAAGTGCTGCAGTCCCAGACACAAAGTCGGGGGGTCCCGAAAGTGGAAAAGGCACCTGTAGAGGAAACACCGGTAAGCCAACCGTGAGAACGCCGAACCGCGTTTCGTCCTGGAAGCGGACTTTCTCAACAGCTGTTTGAGAAAGTCCGCTTCCAGGACGAAACGCGTTCGGCGTGCTGCAGTCTTGGGACTGCAGCACTTCTGACAGACAAGACTTTTCTGTTTCTCCTCTGGTTTGCTTAAATATATTTATCTTATACAGTACCAGCACCTTGGTCCACTTGGACCAGAGATTTGACCGTATGTGACTTTTGTGATCCTGTGCCTCAATAATTCTGTTTTTCTATGGACCAGCTATAGCACAAGCAATTGAAAAGGACCAGGGCGCGCCTTAACAA
Source organism: Hymenochirus boettgeri (assembly GCA_019447015.1). NCBI lineage: Eukaryota > Metazoa > Chordata > Amphibia > Anura > Pipidae > Hymenochirus > Hymenochirus boettgeri. The sequence continues at coordinate 75,354,943 of CM033476.1, read as the reverse complement.
GGTGATTCCTTTATTTCTGCATAACACAACGTTTCGGGGAACGCTCTACCCCCTTCATCAGTGTCTTCGTTTGCTTTTGCTGTTTATAGATCTGCAGTTTTCATGGGGCAGATTGATGTCAGGGTGATAGTTTGCAAACAAGCATAAACTTTATTAACTCGTATATTTGCCATTTTATCATTTATATTCAACTAGAAGTAGCCCCAGTCTGGGGGTTTCATTGAAAGGATTTCAGTCCAGACATTTGCTAGATGTTCTCTAGGAAAACACCCTACATATGTTGCTATAATGTCCATGTTGTATGTACAGTGCTTAATCTTGTGTTTGGTATGTCATGCAAATCCCAAGCTCTTTCATGCTACAATCACCCGTGTTCTCCGCCCTGTGAATATGTCATGTTTATTACATGTGGATACAGTTCAGTTTTTTGGAACAGATTGCTATTACGTACATATTTTCTGCCTGTTGGGGTCAACCACGATGGCTTGTTGTACCCCCTCGGCTGCAGTTACCAGGGTGTAGCCCAGGGCCAGTGGGGCCCAGAATTGTAATTCTCCCTTCCTGTGTCTCCCTGGTAGCTGCTGTAATTAACACAGGGAGTGGGGCCCCAATATGGTTTTGCTGGGGGTCCATATGTCTTCTAATTACGCCCTTGTACCCGCTCACTAAGCAAATCATCAAATCATCAAGTAAAGTATTTGATTTATTCCTGTACATTTGTCTTTCTCTGTTAACATAGAATAAATTTACCGACTCTCAAAGGAATAAAGTTAATACATTGAACATAAAAAAAACGAGAAAAATACATAATGACCTAATGGCCACTTCAGATATTGCATCTAAGAGAGAAACTTCATTCATCGGCTTTTATACTACCGTGTGCACCAGAATAGCTTGAAAGTGATTTATAGATTGGTTAACTTTTTATTTGGTAATGTGTAGTAGGTGATATTAAGACCTAATGTACTTCATCATACATAAATCCTATTGTTATTTATAGCACATCTTCTAATTAACTAATGTAAAATCCATCTATGTGTTATTTATATTGGCTTGTTTTTTTTACAACGTAATAAATTTGGAGCGCCTTTTTTTGGTTGTTCCCCTTTAATACCTACCATCTTAACGTTTCCCTTTATAACCTACCGTCTCAACGCTCCCCTTTAATACCTACCCCTACCGTCTCACACCTCCCTAACCTACCGTCTCAACGCTCCCCTTTAATACCTACCGTCTCAACGCTCCCCTTTAATACCTACCGTCCAACGCTCCCCTTTAATACCTACCGTCTCAACGCTCCCCTTTAATACCTACTCGTCTCAACGTTCCCCTTTAATCCTACCGTCTAACGCTCCCTTTAATACCTACCGTCTAAACGCTCCCCTTTAATAACCTACCTCTGAACGTTCCCTTAATACCTCCTCTGAACGTTCCCCTTTAATACCTACCGTCTGAACGTTCCCCTTTAATACCTACCGTCTCAACGCTCCCCTTTAATACCTACCGTCTCAACGCTCCCCTTTAATACCTACCGTCTCAACGCTCCCCTTTAATACCTCCGTCTCAACGCTCCCTTATAATACCTACCGTCTCAACGCTCCCCTTTAATACCTACCGTCTCAACGCTCCCCTTTAATACCTCCCGTCTCAACGCTCCCTCTTTTATACCTACCGTCTCAACGCTCCCCTTTAATACCTAACCGTCCAACGTCCCCTTTATTACCTACCGTCTCACACCTCCCCTTTAATACCTACCGTCTCAGCTTCCCCTTTATTCCTACCGTCTCCACCTTCCCCTTTAATTCCTACCGTCTCAACCTTCCCCTTTAATTCCTACCGTCTCAACCTTCCCCTTTAATTCCTACCGTCTCACCTTCCCCTTTAATTCCTACCGTCTCAACCTTCCCTTAATTCCTACCGTCTCAACCTTCCCCTTTAATCTACTACCGTCTCACCTTCCCCTTTATTCCTACCGTCTCAGACCTTCCCCTTTAATTCCTCCCGCTCCACCTTCCCCTTCCCCTTTAATTCCTACCACCGTCTCGACCTTCCCCTTAATTCCTAACCGTCTCGACCTTCCCTTTAATTCCACATCCGTCTCGACCTTCCCCTTTAATCCTATCCAGTCTCGACCTTCCCCTTTAATACCTACCGTCTCGACTCCCCTTTATACCTCCATCTCTCTTACGTACTGCATCCCACCCAACCATACCTTGCTGTATAACTTTAAGGTAAAAGGTAGGACATAGGGGGGACCTGCTAGTACCCCACCCAACCCTGTTCATGGACTGACCAGCTCCACCAGACCACCCCTTTAGGGACAAGGCTGCGCATTTGGGACAGCGAGACTGGCCTTTAGAAACAGAACTGTCCCGTGTGAAATGGACAGTTGAGAAGTGTTCTGCTGAAGCCCACAGCAACTATTGACAACAAAAAATGTGCTCAGCCATCTTTTACAATGAATGCTAAAGCAAGTTGCACTCTATAATCTGGCCACAAACCGTAACAGGTATGAACTACCACCTGTAATTAAACACCGACAGTGGCACAGGATTACCATAGCAGCTGCTATGTAGCCTGAAGCTAAAGGGTTCCTTTTACCATCTCCTATGACCCTCCCCGGTAAAAATGTCTTTGAAATGGTTTGCTGCTTTGTTGGAATCACATTGAACTTCTACTAATCAGGGCACTGGTCTGAGTTTGGCTACTGTTAAAGTGTGGGCTATAACAAGGACAGTTGCCAATAAGAATAAGTATCTGGGGTTCGTGAATCAGAAAAGGGATTCACACTGTGTAGGTCAGTTTCCTTTCCTGTAAACAAGGCATGAACTTTGCAGGATGTTCCCTGTTACATTGAGTAGATCTAAGGAAACCCGAATAATGGAGACAGAAAGTATTAAAAAATAAAATGCACGTGTGAAAGCTATTAGTGCCTGTCTGTATATACTAATTCTATTTGTTTGGAAGGTAGCTCTGGCAGCAGTTTGCTTGTGGGCCCTTTTTTCAGGTTACATAGAAAACACACTTACGGTACAAGGATAGGGGTGTATAAAACATATGAAGGGAGGGTAGTTAATTTTTGCAGGTTGGGTAAAAGCCTATCAAATGTTACTATAGGGCCCGGTGAGTTCTAGCTACGCTCCTGCAACAGATACTTTAGGCTTTAGAGGACACCTATAGCTATGATTTAATGAACGCCGCATAGGATCTTGTTTTTTTGCTGAAATGGATGGATTTTTTTTGTCATTTTAGTGGTAAATTAAGTAGATTATTGAATGTCTGTTTTACGGACATTTGGATTATAACATTGTAGCTGTCGCGTTAACGAAAATGAGAAAGGAAAATGAGGTTTGGGTAATAATATTGCCTTCTGTCATTGCATGAATTATACATACAGCCTGTCTGTCGTATATACTACAATGGAATGGGTATCAGAAATCCAAGTGGTATCCGGGAACAAAAGACTTCATTCTTTTCATTTTTTCCATAGTAATTTGAGACCTGGGGGAGGTTGTGTTGGAAAGACTAAACAACTTTTGTCTTGTTTTCCCCCCATTGGGCAACGACATTAAAAGGTACAGTGGGTGTCATCAAGGATAATATTGTCTCATTTACATTAAAACCATATGGGAGTTTTGTATAAGCAATTTCTTCTTCTTCTTCCATAATTGCCAGTGGAATACAAGGGAGTGTATTACGTAAAGGAGAGGCCGCAGTACAAGGGAGTGTCTGTATGAAGGATAGTATTCGGGAGGGAAAGATACATAGTTCATCTATGTAAAACAGTTAATCGTAGGGGCATAACTACCAGGGGAGCAGACCCTACAACATCAGGGCACCCCCATCTTCCTTTTTTTCCTCTGATAATTATAGCCTCCTCCCAGAGAACCACTGTAGATATAGCAGGGAGAGGGGCCCCATAATAGTTTTTCTGGGGGGCCCATGATTCCTAGTTATGCCACTGGTTGATAGATGATTGTTTTGGTTTTTGAGGAGATCTAAATTAGATCTCTTAACTCATATGTTTAAAGGCATTATAGGCCCAATTCAGGGTACCTTGACAATGGTTCTTCACTGCAAGGGCATTGATTTTCTGGAATGTTCAGTCTGAAGATATTGGGATTGCAGAATCCATAATGGCTTCAAGAAAGGCTCGGATGTCTTATTAGAGGTCTTCTTAGATAGGCAGAATATACATTAATACAGTCCCAGTCATAGATATTACATAATAGTGGGCTAGGAGGTATTATAAACAATTGAGAGGTCCAAATGTCTTCTGGAGTAACCCAACACCCATAAGTCATTCCCATCCTGACAATCAAAATAAGTCATTGTCCAAATCTACATGAACTCGTTCAGGACTTGCAGATCCTTCTAAAGCAAACGAGAGGGCAAATTGTTCAGACCTCGTGGAGCCAATGTCTTAACTCTTAAGGCTCCTTATCCATTGGATTTCCCTCTGTACAGGGCCTTATTGCTATCGATTCTATCCCTCTTCAGTTCCTGACCTATTGCCATCCACAGAATGCAGCTAAGTTGTGTCCATATTCCTTAAAATGTTAAGGAATAGTTTTATTTAATATCTATTGAAAGTCCCTAACACCTTTGGTTCCTTACCTTATGAACATATGGTTCTATTATACTCAGAATATAGTCTTATGGTCCTGCAGTTTTAAAAGTAGCCAATCTGAGCCATTTAATAGCACAGCTAGGTGTTTTATATCAACATTTATCTTTAGACACACCATATGTTGAACTGTTTTTTAATGTTTTTATGTTTGATACTATTGTTATTTATGTGATTCCATTTTGATCCCCATAGTTTTTCTATAGGGGCGTTCTTATTGGAGGGCTTATGCACCCTTGTTTGATATTTTTTATATAGAGTTGCACTTGCACTTTATAGTGGGATACTACGCTTTGATTGGTATCAAATTGGACAGCACTTTTACACTGGGGGATAAGGGGTTTAATATATAGAGATCGCTGTTCCTTGGTCATGGTAGGGTGACCGGTAATGGCCCGATAGCTTGGGTGAGTGTTTGTGAGCTTGCGTGGTAACTAATGGACGCACCCAGAGAGGAAGGCTCCGATTTGAATATGACATATCAGATGCTTTAGCCAATTTCGGAGTATCACAAGAGGGCGGGATATGGGAGGAGAGGGAAGGGCATTTACATTTTTATCCGATCGGCGCTGTTAGCTCTGTAATCCTGATGACGGGCGAAAATAAGATGGCCGAAATGAATGATTATACAACATGCAATAAACTAGTTGTTGTTGTTGTTTCAAAGTGTTTCCAGACGAGTGCTCTTTGGACATTTGTATCTCGCACACTGTCATACGTTATAACATAATTAAAAGCCTCCCAACCACATCAGGTAGCCCCAGTCTGGAAAGTCCTTACTACTTTACTTTACTTTACTTTTTTTGAGGAATTTGATTGATTATCTTTTCTATGTTTGTATAAATGTTTGACCAGATCAGTATCACTTCCGCAAAATATAGTTGTAATTTAGCCTAAAGAGATTCCACAATCCTTGTAATGTTGTATTTATTATGAAGCATGGTCAAGCTTCTATGTTGTTATAGCACCCCCAACACAGCTCTTTAATGGGAGGTCCTATGCCTTTAATATAAAGCACTGGATGGACGGCCTCTACACTCATTTTAAAACCAAAGTGCTGGGGGAAGTGAGAAAGCCTGTTGTATTGATCCATGTGCAAGTATGAGAAATGCAAAGTTTGCTAATAGTATTAAAGTAATAAGGTTGAACCTTCCAGACTGGGGTTACCTTGACGTGGTTGGAAGGCTTTTCATTCATGTGATCACAGTAATGTATACTAAAACCCCTTTGTTTATAAAGTATGCCAGTGTGCAGATATATGATATTGTATGGGGCCTAGGAATGTGCATTGATTATCTTTTCTTTGTTTGTTTAAATGGTTAACCAGATCAGTAGCACTTCCGTAAAACGTAATTGTAATTTAGCTTACTGTAATATATAATATATATACGGTACGCCCAACCAGAGAGTACACCTGGTACCTGGGCTGGGGTGTGGGAATGTAGCTGTATTATCCTTCATATATAGAAAACCAGGATCACATGGCACACAGGATTTCGGCTTCCAACTCTTTTGTTTAGCGTTTCACAATGTTCTAAACTTTACTGATTATCTAAAGCTAGGTACACACCTAGCGATTTTTCCTCCTGACCGAACGCTCGATACTTTCTACCGGTTGGCCAGGAGGAAGGACTGACGGTCGCGGCAAAAGCAGCCGCGTCCGCCAGTTACCATGACTGATCTGCAGTGCAGAGGACAACACAATCGGACGTGGTTTTCCCACCATGTCCGATCGTCCGAACGATCGGTCGAACATGGCCGCATGCGATAATTTCGGTCGATCCTATACACTGAACTATAGGCCGATCGGACCGAAATATCTAATCGTGTGTCCCCAGCTTAACACTAATCACACTACGCCACCCAGTAACCGGGCTGCTTTCCTTTCCTGGCTCAGGCCCAAACGATGGTTTTCTAATATCTTAATACGATCAGCTAGGATTGATCGGGGGTCTCAAAGCCCATCGGATATATGTGCAAAGGACAAATATTTCTGGCCCAATTGAATTCTACATGACTCTTGGTTCATCAAACACAGAAATAGAATTCATTGAAAATCGATTCAACTGAATAGACCGATCAATTACATGCTACATTCACACCACTGTCAAGTAAAAGGTCGCCTTTAACCTGCGGTAGATATCCCTTCACAATGCAGACTAGTAGCAGTTCCTTTTATTGATATGTGTTTGCCCCTGATCTGCTATTTGGAGTCTGTTATAGAGACAGTGCTGTTATATGCGCTGTGTGTGTTTGCCTTTTGGATTCTTTTTTTAACATCGCGTTTTTGTATCTCCCTAAACAATATCTAAACGTCATTGAACCGTGTCTCTGGGAAAGGTGCAGAGGCTTAACCACAAGGCAACCATAGGCACCTTCCTAGGGCCCAGAAAATGTCTGGGGGCCCAGCTTCAGAAGCAGACAATTTATAGTCTTACAATATATGTAGCAAAAATGGGGCCCTAAATGATGGCTCAGCCTGGGCCCCATATGATATTCTGGGTGGATCCACCATCATAGTGTCGGCGCTACACACCGGGCACGACGGGCTTGTGCCCCAAACACCGGTCAATCTATCTGTGTATTTATCTTATCTATCTATATCTCTATCTCATATTAAGATATATCTGTCAATCTATCTATCTATCTATCTATCTATCTATCTATCTATCTATCTATCTATCTATCTATCTATATATCATCTAGATATGCATCAATCTTATTAGCTATCATTATTATCTATATATCTCCATATCTGTCTGTCTGTCTGTCTATCTATCTATCTATATATCTTATTAGCTATCATTATCTATCTATCTAATCATTTCTGTCAGATAAATAGGCAGGCAGATAATAAAGATAGACAGATAGAAACAGATAGACATGGAGATAGATATGGATATATAGATAATAATGATAGCTAATAAGATTGATGGATAGATAGATAGACATGGAAATAATAGAAAGATTATCTATCTATCTATCTATCTATCTACCGGTATCTATATATCATCTATCAATCATCTATATATCTATCTTTCTATGCATCAATCTTATTAGTTATTATTATCTATCTCCATATCTATCTATCTATCTATCTATCTATCTATCTATCTATCTATCTATCTATCATCTATCTATCATCCCCATATCTATCTTTATTATCTGCTTGCCTATCTATTTGATAGATAATATGATAGATTATCTATCTTCTGTCTGCTCTGTCTGTCTATCTATCCATTGTCTATCCATCTATCTCCTTCTATCATCTTTCATCTATCTTATCTGCCTATCTGACAGATAAGATAGATAGATAGATACTAAAGATAGATCTGACAGACAGGAGAAAGAAGAAGATACATATATAGATAGATAATGGGACAGACAGATAGATAGAAAAGACAGACAGACAGAGATAGGCAGATATAGATAGATGGACGACAATAGATAGATAGAAAGACAGACAGAGATAGGCAGATATAGAATAGATGGACAGACAGATAGATAGAAAAGACAGAGACAGACAGATCTGGATCTGGGCTGCCCTGCCACCCATCTACCTTTTTTTATGGTCACGTTTTTTAATTCCGCGTGATAAGGATAAGCAGGATCCTGCTTTTCCCGGTTCCCTTCCATGAATAATTTATTCTATCTGCAGAACGTGGATAGTAAGATGTCGGAGATACTGCTACATAGAGAAACCAGCACATTACCCTGAGCTAGGCCCTACACATGGCAGCAATGAAATGTGCTGATCTTGCACCATATTGGATTGTCCATGAGACACCAACAGGTGCAATAGGGGTCCGATCAGTGCTTGAACTTTCCTATTACAGGGGGAGCCTAATCCTCTACCAACATAGTGGGGCATATATATTAGGCACAAGCAGTACGTGGGTGCACTCCTGGCAAAAAAAATATTAAACAATAACGTATAGAGAGACATGACCCAGGTAAACTAGGGGCACTCCTGCATAAACGTGCCCAATAAATAGGCCTGGGGGCACATATACCTCATGAATATAAGCAAACGTGGGTGGATACCCAACACACAGTAAGGAATAAAACATTAACTATATTACAATATTACTAAAAACATGCAAATCCTTACTTTACATCTCTGCTCCTTATGGTTCTCCTGCTGTGCCTTTTCTAAGTCCAGAAACTGCAGAGTAGAAGCTGTCAGTGACTCATCCGGTGCTTGTCTCTTGCTCAACCCATCAAGGTCTGAGCATTCGCAGGGGAGCCCTCCCCCTCCCACCATCCGGATCCCTCCTCTGAGGCCGTGGCACCTAGTGTGAAATCCTCTTCAGATAAGGAAACAGCTGCCCAACCATAATATTTTTTTTTTTAATACTCCAATCGTTACTTACAGAGCCTTTTTTTCCCCGCGGCGTCTTCAATGGCGTCAGCCGCGTCGTGACTGGCCACTTCCTAGCCAATCACAGACACGGATGGCGGACCAGCCCCTGCTTGAAACTTCCACAAGCAGGGACCTGGTAGTAGAGGTTGCAGAGAGAAGGGGCTGTAAGTAAACATCTGGGCACATTTTAAAAATTTTGTTTGGGGGCCCATGTTATTCTAGTTACGTCCCTGTATAAGAGCTGTGCTGGAAATTACTTCTTGGGCTACTATACTATGTCCCAAAGACATCTACACGTTGTGGCATAACTATTGCAAAGAAAATATTTATTATAGAAACAGAACATTTTGATTGTCTACTGGATGAGCAATAATCTTCACATATAATTTAAAAAATGTTTTATATCCTGTTATACTGCAATCGTAGTGTTTTTTTAGCATGTTTTTGTTGACATTTGCACCATATCTTCTATTAGTACCATAAGTCCTACCATATTGCATCATATCTCCCATTATTTGCATCATACCTCCACTATATTACATCATATCTCCTACTCTTGGTGGTGCTGTCTCTGCCTGGTAACAGGATGCAATGCTAATTTTGCAGTTCATTATGATTCTTTGTCACACACATTTATGAAAATAAATTGCAAATGCGAAATCTACAAATTATTCCTCGCTGTGCTGTTTTTTGACCAACCTTTCTTTGGTATGCTTTCATGGGCTGATGGCTTCCTAAATGCTCTACTCTGTTTTGCATTCACTGACAGCGCACACATGATCTGCTACTCCTAATTTCAGCATCTGTATGGGATTGTACCTCATTCCTATGACAAATATCCTCTCCAGATCTGCTCTGCTGTGCAGGTGTATTGGACGCACAGCTGATGAGAAAAAAATGTTAAAATGAATCATTTGCTATTACGCTTACTTGACTGTTATTTGATCTTCAGCTGCTTGCTTGGCACACTTTTTTGTTTTATATGTAAATTACCAACCGCTCTAGTCTAAAAATAGTGAAGTTTGATTTTCATTTAATGTCGCAGTCTGGAATTAAAATTAATTTTTGCTCACAGTGACTCAGATTTAAAGAACCATTGGACTATCTACCATGGCTAACTAGTTTACCCTGTGAATATATAATTGTATGGGAGGTAGGAGAAACTGCTCCTACCTTTACATTTTGCTGTTATTATTAGGGCTTTTTAAGCTTGATCGGTACGATCCGATCAAGCTTAAAAAGCGGACACTAGTGTGGCCCAATTGATGGGGCCACATCTGTTGGGCCCAAGCACGCAACATCTTTTAATCACAGCGAATGTCAACTGCATTTTTGCACAATCATGCGCTCCGATTGCGCAACATTGCGTGATTGCCAGGCACGGCAACATTTACAAGAGCGACAGTAACATGTAAGCTCACACTGGTGAGCATTTACGTGTGGCCTCAGCCTTAATAGCTTTTCAAGCGTCCAGCAGCTCAGCTTAAGGAGCATTATACTGACGTTTTATTTTTGAGAGTTTTGTTTTAAGCAAACCAAATAATTGAAACAATTTTTTACCTAAACCCTTATCTTGTGTTCTTTCTGAGGTTCCTGCTTCCATTCCTGCTGCCTCCTGGGTCTTTTGGTAGCAGCTAATGATGTCACATCAGGTGACTGACTGTTGTTACCTGAACCACATCATCTGAGTATGTGCAAACTCGTAAGGCTTTTACAGCTTTAAAGGACAACTCAACCCAACCCCTCTTCTCTACCTTAATAAAATACCCAGGGTGAGGACTTGATCCACTAAGTTCTCAACCCAGGGTTAGATCCCAAAGTTAGACTTATAGAAGGTTTCTTCCTAATCTTTAGGGTGTGAGCTCTTCTGTTTTTACCTTTTCTTCAATTGTAAAAAGGAACAGGAACGTAATAATTTAGGTAAAGTTCACATAAGTTACTTTTTATGTTAAAGTTGAAGTAAAGGCTGATTGTAGGTGTCTGTGCCATGTTTAATTCTGTAATGAGTGGGAATATACATATATATATATATATATACATATTTCATCCACCAATCGAAGCACTCCATGGGACTTCTTAACAAATCCAAACGTTTATTGCATGTACCGTATCAACGCGTTTCAGCCTACAACAGGCCGTCATCAGCGGCATCCTGATGACGGCCTGTTGCTTTCGATTGTGGATGATTCATTTATTTTCTCTGGAGAGACACCCGCGCAAGTGAACCAGTGGTGTGGAGTGCACTCAGGTCGTATGTTATATATATAAGGTACTCTAATCATTCTCGGTTATTCTGCTTAGTATATGATAAGAGGATGATCTCTTGGGGACTTTTCAAGTGAACTTTTATTTAACACGAGGTAAACACAATCAAGCGTTTCAGTTTTTCAATATGGCTGAAACGCGTTGATTGTGTTTACCTCGTTTTAAATAAAAGTTCACTTGAAAAGTCCCCAAGAGTGCGCCGCTTCATCCTCTTTATATATATATATATATATATAATATATATATATATATATATATCCTTTACCCACTGGTGTGGGGACTAAAGCAAAGACAGACATATAATTGCGTTGGCCTCTAGTGGGCATGCACATGACCAAATGAGGTTTTGGCTTATTATCATAACTATGTGGCCTGTTCATTGGACACCATTGGGGGTCTGACCCTGTTGCATCATCAAATGACGCCAGACTAAGCAGCCTCCCCTAATCTTTGCCAGAAATGGTAAATGTGTAGATGTAATTGGTCCTTGGTAAACTGCCCTCTCCAGTGCCCATCACATTTGCAAGCCAGAATGGGCAGAATAGACTAACCAGATGGGGTCTTTTCTATTTTATCTTATCATCAGTGTAAAATAGTTCTGGCAGGCATATGGATATTATTTCTCCAGAATGTCATGTCTTCTGTTTGGGTTTTGAGGCTTTTCCTGTAGCGTGTTTACAATTGTTGACATTGAATCAGTTCATTTTGTTATTGGTTGTCCCTACTAATCCCATCTGGTTTTGCAACTATAATTTTAAAATTCTAATGTTTAAAATCTATTAGAATGATGGCACCTAGCAAAGCGAGACCGTCTCGACCTTCCCCTTTAATTCCTACCGTCTCGACCTTCCCCTTTAATACCTACCATCTCTCTTACTGTACTGCATCCCACCCAACCATACCTTGCTGTATAACTTTAAGGTAAAAGGTAGGACATAGGGGGGACCTGCTAGTACCCACCCAACCCTGTTCATGGACTGACCAGCTCCACCAGACCACCCCTTTAGGGACAAGGCTTGCGCATTTGGGACAGCGAGACTGGCCTTTAGAAACAGAACTGTCCCGTGTGAAATGGGACAGTTGAGAAGTGTTCTGCTGAAGACCACAGCAACTATTGACAAACATAAAAATGTGCTCAGCCATCTTTTACAATGAATGCTAAAGCAAGTTGCACTCTATAATCTGGCCACAAACCGTAACAGGTATGGGAACTACCACCTGTAATTAAACAACTGAGCAGTGGCACAGGGATTACCATAGCAGCTGCTATGTAGCCTGAAGCTAAAGGGTTCCTTTTACCATCTCCTATGACCCTCCCCGGTAAAAATGTCTTTGAATAGGTTTGCTGCTTTGTTGGAATCACATTGAACTTCTACTAATCAGGGCACTGGTCTGAGTTTGGCTACTGTTAAAGTGTGGGCTAAAATAACAAAGGACAGTTGCCAGATAAGAATAAGTATCTGGGGTTCGTGAATCAAGAAAAGGGATTTCACACTGTGTAGGTCAGTTTTCCTTTCCTGTAAACAAGGCATGAACTTTGCAGGATGTTCCCTGTTACATTGAAGTAGATCTAAGGAAACCCGAATAATGGAGACAGAAAGTAATTAAAAATAAAATGCACGTGTGAAAGCTATTAGTGCCTGTCTGTATATACTAATTCTATTTGTTTGGAAGGTAGCTCTGGCAGCAGTTTGCTTGTGGGCCCTTTTTTCAGGTTACATAGAAAACACTTACGGTACAAGGATAGGGGGTGTATAAAACATATGAAGGGAGGGTAGTTAATTTTTGCAGGTTGGGTAAAAGCCTATCAGAAATGTTACTATAGGGCCCGGTGAGTTCTAGCTACGCTCCTGCAACAGATACTTTAGGCTTTAGAGGACACTCTATAGCTATGATTTAATGAACGCCGCATAGGATCTTGTTTTTTGCTGAAATGGATGGATTTTTTTTGTCATTTTAGTGGTAAATTAAGTAGATTATTGAATGTCTGTTTTACGGACATTTGGAAATTATAACATTGTAGCTGTCGCGTTAACGAAAATGAGAAAGGAAAATGAGGTTTGGGTAATAATATTGCCTTCTGTCATTGCATGAATTATACATACAGCCTGTCTGTCGTATATACTACAATGGAATGGGTATCAGAAATCCAAGTGGTATCCGGGAACAAAAGACTTCATTCTTTTCATTTTTTCCATAGTAATTTGAGACCTGGGGGGAGGTTGTGTTGGAAAGACTAAACAACTTTTGTCTGTTTGTCCCCCATTGGGCAACAGACATTAAAAGGTACAGTGGGTGTCATCAAGGATAATATTGTCTCATTTACATTAAAACCATATTGGGAGTTTTGTATAAGCAATTTCTTCTTCTTTCTTCCATAATTGCCAGTGGAATACAAGGGAGTGTATTACGTAAAGGAGAGGCCGCAGTACAAGGGAGTGTCTGTATGAAGGATAGTATTCGGGAGGGAAAGATACATAGTTCATCTATGTAAAACAGTTAATCGTAGGGGCATAACTACCAGGGGAGCAGACCCTACAACATCAGGGCACCCCCATCTTCCTTTTTTTCCTCTGATAATTATAGCCTCCTCCCAGAGAACCACTGTAGATATAGCAGGGAGAGGGGCCCCATAATAGTTTTTCTGGGGGGCCCAGTGATTCCTAGTTATGCCACTGGTTAGATAGATGATTGTTTTGGTTTTTGAGGAGATCTAAATTAGATCTCTTAACTCATATGTTTAAAGGCATTATAGGCCCAATTCAGGGTACCTTGACAATGGTTCTTCACTGCAAGGGCATTGATTTTCTGGAATGTTCAGTCTGAAGATATTGGGATTGCAGAATCTCATAATGGCTTCAAGAAAGGCTCGGATGTCTTATTAGAGGTCTTCTTAGATAGGCAGAATATACATTAATACAGTCCCAGTCAATAGATATTACATAATAGTGGGCTAGGAGGTATTATAAACAATTGAGAGGTCCAAATGTCTTCTGGAGTAACCCAACACCCATAAGTCATTCCCATCCTGACAATCAAAATAAGTCATTGTCCAAATCTACATGAACTCGTTCAGGACTTGCAGATCCTTCTAAAGCAAACGAGAGGGCAAATTGTTCAAGACCTCGTGGAGCCAATGTCTTAACTCTTAAGGCTCCTTATCCATTGGATTTCCCTCTGTACAGGGCCTTATTGCTATCGATTCTATCCCTCTTCAGTTCCTGACCTATTGCCATCCAGCAGAATGCAGCTAAGTTGTGTCCATATTCCTTAAAATGTTAAGGAATAGTTTTATTTAATATCTATTGAAAGTCCCTAACACCTTTGGTTCCTTACCTTATGAACATATGGTTCTATTATCAGAATATAGTCTTATGGTCCTGCAGTTTTAAAAGTAGCCAATCTGAGCCATTTAATAGCACAGCTAGGTGTTTTATATCAACATTTATCTTTAGACACACCATATGTTGAACTGTTTTTTAATGTTTTTATGTTTGATACTATTGTTATTTATGTGATTCCATTTTGATCCCCATAGTTTTACTATAGGGGGCTTCTTATTGGAGGGCTTATGCACCCTTGTTTGATATATTTTTATATAGAGTTGCACTTGCACTTTATAGTGGGATACTACGCTTTGATTGGTATCAAATTGGACAGCACTTTTACACTGGGGGATAAGGGGTTTAATATATAGGAGATCGCTGTTCCTTGGTCATGGTAGGGTGACCGGTAATGGCCCGATAGCTTTGGTGAGTGTTTAGTGAGCTTGCGTGGTAACTAATGGACGCACCCAGAGAGGAAGGCTCCGATTTGAATATGACATATCAGATGCTTTAGCCAATTTCGGAGTATCACAAGGAGGGCGGGATATGGGAGGAGAGGGAAGGGCATTTACATTTTTATCCGATCGGCGCTGTTAGCTCTGTAATCCTGATGACGGGCGAAAATAAGATGGCCGAAATGAATGATTATACAACATGCAATAAACTAGTTGTTGTTGTTGTTTCAAAGTGTTTCCAGACGAGTGCTCCTTGGACATTTGTATCTGCACACTGTCATACGTTATAAACATGAATTAAAAGCCTCCCAACCACATCAAGGTAGCCCCAGTCTGGAAAGTCCTTACTACTTTACTTTACTTTACTTTTTTTGAGGAATTTGGATTGATTATCTTTTCTATGTTTGTATAAATGTTTGACCAGATCAGTATCACTTCCGCAAAATATAGTTGTAATTTAGCCTAAAGAGATTCCACAATCCTTGTAATGTGTGTATTTATTATGAAGCATGGTCAAGCTTCTATGTTGTTATAGCACCCCCAACACAGCTCTTTAATGGGAGGTCCTATGCCTTTAATATAAAGCACTGGATGGACGGCCTCTACACTCATTTTAAAAGCCAAAGTGCTGGGGGAAGTGAGAAAGCCTGTTGTATTGATCCAGTGTGCAAGTATGAGAAATGCAAAGTTTGCTAATAGTAATTAAAGTAATAAAGGTTAGAACCTTCCAGACTGGGGTTACCTTGACGTGGTTGGAAGGCTTTTCATTCATGTGATCACAGTAATGTATACTAAAACCCCTTTGTTTATAAAGTATGCCAGTGTGCAGATAATATGATATTGTATGGGGCCTAGGAATGTGCATTGATTATCTTTTCTTTGTTTGTTTAAATGGTTAACCAGATCAGTAGCACTTCCGTAAAACGTAATTGTAATTTAGCTTACTGTAATATATAAATATATATACGGTACGCCCAACCAGAGAGTACACCTGGTACCTGGTGCTGGTGTGTGGGAATGTAGCTGTATTATCCTTCATATATAGAAAACCAGGATCACATGGCACACAGGATTTCGGCTTCCAACTCTTTTGTTTAGCGTTTCACAATGTTCTAAACTTTACTGATTATCTAAAGCTAGGTACACACCTAGCGATTTTTCCTCCTGACCGAACGCTCGATACTTTCTACCGGTTGGCCAGGAGGAAGGACTGACGGTCGCGGCAAAAGCAGCCGCGTCCGACAGTTACCATGACTGATCATGCAGTGCATAGAGGACAACACAATCGGACGTGGTTTTCCACCATGTCCGATCGTCCGAACGATCGGTCGGACATGGCCGCATGCGATAATTTCGGTCCGATCCGATACACTGAACTATAGGCCGATCGGACCGAAATATCTAATCGTGTGTTCCCAGCTTAACACTAATACACACTAGCGCCACCCAGTAACCGGGCTGCTTTCCTTTCCTGGCTCAGGCCCAAACGATGGTTTTCTAATATCTTAATACGATCAGCTAGGAATTGATCGAGGGGTCTCAAAGCCCATCGGATATATGTGCAAAAGGACAAATATTTCTGGGCCAATTGAATTCTACATGACTCTTGGTTCATCAAACACAAGAAATAGAATTCATTGAAAATCGATTCAACTGAATAGACCGATCAATTACATGCTACATTCACACCACTGTCAAGTTAAAGGTCGGCCTTTTAACATGCGGTAGATATCCCTTCACAATGCAGACTAGTAGCAGGTCCTTTTATTGATATGTGTTTGCCCCTGATCTTGCTATTTGGAGTCTGTTATAGAGACAGTGCTGTTATATGCGCTGTGTGTGTTGCCTTTTGGATTCTTTTTTAACATCGCGTTTTTGTATCTCCCTAAACAATATCTAAACGTCATTGAACCGTGTCTCTGGGAAAGGTGCAGGCTTAACCACAAGGCAACCATAGGCACCTTCCTAGGGCCCAGAAAATGTCTGGGGGCCCAGCTTCAGAAGCAGTAACAATATTATAGTCTATACAATATATGTAGCAAAAAAATGGGGCCCTAAATGATGGCTCAGCCTAGGGCCCCATATGATATTCTGGGTGGATCCACCCATCAGTGTCGGCGCTACACCGGGGCACGACGGGGCTTGTGCCCCAAACACCGGTCAATCTATCTGTGTATTTATCTTATCTATCTATATCTCTATCTCATATTAAGATATATCTGTCAATCTATCTATCTATCTATCTATCTATCTATCTATCTATCTATATATCATCTAGATATGCATCAATCTTATTAGCTATCATTATTATCTATATATCTCCATATCTGTCTGTCTGTCTATCTATCTATCTTATATCTTATTGCTATCATTATCTATCTATCTATCATTTACTGTCAGATAAATAGGCAGGCAGATAATAAAGATAGACAGATAGAAACAGATAGACATGGAGATAGATATGGAGATATATAGATAATAATGATAGCTAATAAGATTGATGGATAGATAGATAGACATGGAAATAATAGAAAGATTATCTATCTATCTTTTCTATCTACCGTTATCTATATATCATCTATCAATCAGCTATATATCTATCTTTCTATGCATCAATCTTATTAGTTATTATTATCTATCTCCATATCTATCTATTATCTATCTACTTCTATCATCTATCTATCTATCTATCTATCTATCATCTATCTATCATCCCCATATCTATCTTTATTATCTGCTTGCCTATCTATTTGACAGATAATATGATAGATTATCTATCTGTCTGTCTGTCTGTCTGTCTATCTATCCATCTGTCTATCCATCTATCTCCATATCTATCTATCTTCATCTATCTTATCTGCCTATCTACAGATAAGATAGATAGATAGATCTAGACAGACAGCAGAGAGAAAGATACATATATAGATAGATAGATGGGACAGACAGATAGATAGAAAGACAGACAGACAGAGATAGGCAGATATAGATAGATGGACAGACAGATAGATAGATAGATAGAAAGACAGACAGAGATAGGCAGATATAGATAGATGGACAGACAGATAGATAGAAAGACAGACAGACAGAGATAGGCAGATATAGATAGATGGACAGACAGATAGATAGAAAGACAGACAGACAGAGATAGGCAGATATAGATAGATGGACAGACAGCGACATTGCCCTGTATGTAGTCAGGCAATATTCTTCATTCAAGTATTCTTGTCATTTAATTCTATAAACTTAAAATTCTTTGTTAAAAACCCACACAGTTTAACCATAAGGTGTGTAATAGCTGTTCCGTACACCTTTATAGATTATTGGTGCTTTTTTATGTGCCCCATTTGTTAGCCTTTGTGCCCATGTTGTGCCCCCGGAAAGATCTGGAGCTGGAGCTGCCACTGCCACCCATCTACCTTTTTTTATGGTAACGGTTTTAATTCAGCGTGATAATGATAAGCAGGATTCTGCTTTTCCCGAGTTCCCTTTCCATGAATAATTTATTCTATCTGCAAAGGGATAGTAAGATGTCGGAGATACTGCTCCATAGAGAAACCAGCACATTACCACTGAGCTAGGCCCTACACATGGCAGCAATGAATGTGCTGATCTGTGCACCAATATTGGAATGTCCATGAGACACCTAACAGGTGCAATAGGGGTCCGATCAGGTGCTTGAACATTTCTCTATTACAGGGGGAGCCTAATCCTCTACCAACATAGTGGGGCAATATATTAGGCACAAGCAGTACGTGGGTGCACTCCTGGGCAAAAAAATTATAAACAATAACGTATAGAGAGACATACCCGGAAAACTAGGGGCACCCTGCATATAACGTGCCCAATAAATAGGCCTGGGGGGCACATATACCTCATGAATATAAGCAAACGTGGAGGTGGATACCCAACACACGTAAAGGAATAAAACATTAACTATATTCAATATATAAAAACATGCAATCCTTACTTACATCTCTGCTCCTTATGGTTCTCCTGCTGTGCCTTTTCTAAGTCCAGGAAACTGCAGAGTAAAGCTGTCAGTGACTCATCCGGTGCTGTCTCTTGCTCAACCTCATCAAGGTCTGAGGCATTCGCAGGGCCCCCCCCTCCCACCATCCGGACCCTCCTCTGAGGCCGTGGCACCTATGTGTGAAATCCTCTTCAGATAAGGAAACACCTGCCCAACCATAATATTTTTTTTTTTAATACTCCAATCGTTACTTACAGAGCCTTTTTTCCCCGCGGCGTCTTCAATGGCGTCAGCCGCGTCTGTGACTGGCCACTTCCTACCAATCACAGACACGGATGGCGGACCAGCCCCTGCTTGAAACTTTCACAAGCAGGGACCTGGATAGTAGAGGTTGCAGGAGAGAAGGGGCTGTAAGTAACAATCTGGGCACATTTTAAAAATGTTTGTTTGGGGGCCCAGTTATTCCTAGTTACGTCCCTGTATAAGACTGTGCTGGGAAATTCTTCTTGGGCTACTATACTATGTCCCAAAGACATCTACACGTTGTGGCATAACTATTGCAAAGAAAATATTTATTATAGAAACAGAACATTTTGATTGTCTACTGGATGAGCAATAATCTTCACAATAATACTGTAAAAAAATGTTTTATCCTTTTTATACTTTAACTGCAATGCGTAGTGTTTTTTTACATGTTTTTGTTGACATTTGCACCATATCTTCTATATAGTACCATAAGTCCTACCATATTGCATCATATCTCCATTATTTGCATCATACCTCCCACTATATTACATCATATCTCCTACTCTTGGTGTGCTGTCTCTGCCGGTAACAGGATGCAATGCTAATTTTGCAGTTCATTATGATTCTTTGTCACACACTTTATGAAATAAATTGCAAATGCGAAATCTACAAATTATTCCTCGCTTTGCTGTTTTTTGACCAACCTTCCTTTGGTATGCTTTCATGGCTGGATGGCTTCCTAAATGCATCTACTCTGTTTTGCATTCACTGACAGCGCACACATCTGCTACTCCTAATTTCAGCATCTGTATGGGATTGTACCTCATTCCTATGACAAATATCCTCTCCAGATCGCTCTGCTTGCAGGTGTATTGGACGCACAGCTGATGAGAAAAAAATGTTAAAATGAATCATTTGCTATTACGCTTACTTGACTGTTATATGATCTTCAGCTGCTTGCTTGGCACACTTTTTTTGTTTTATATGTAAATTACCAACCGCTCTAGTCTAAAAATAGTGAAGTTTGATTTTCATTTAATGTCGCAGTCTGGAATTAAAATTAATTTTTGCTCACAGTGACTCAGATTTAAAGAACCATTGGACTAATCTACCATGGCTAACTAGTTACCCCTGTGAATATATAATTGTATGGGAGGTAGGAGAAACTGCTCCTACCTTTACATTTTGCTGTTATTAATTAGGGCTTTTTAAGCTGATCGGTACGATCCGATCAAGCTTAAAAAGCGGACACTAGTGTGGCCAATTGAGGGGGCCACATCTGTTGGGCCCAAGCACGGCAACATCTTTTAATCAAAGCGAATGTCAAATGCATTTTTGCACAATCATGCGCTCCGATTGCGCATTATTGCGTGATTGCCAGGCACGGCAACATTCACAAGAGCGACAGTAACATAAGCGATCGCTTGTGCCTTCTGACACACTGGTGAGCATTTAAGTGTGGCCTCAGCCTTAATAGCTTTTCAAGCGTCCAACAGCTCAGCTTAAGGAGCATTATACTACGTTTTAATTTTGAGAGTTTTGTTTTAAGCAAACCAAAATAATTGAAACAATTTTTTTACCTAAACCACTTATCTTGTGTTCTTTCTGAGGTTCCTGCTTCCATTCCTGCTGCCTCCTGGGTCTTTTGGGTAGCAGCTAATGATGTCACATCAGGTGACTGACTGTTGTTACCTGAACCACATCATCTGAGTATGTGCAAACTCGTAAAGAGCTTTTACAGCTTTAAAGGACAACTCAACCCAACCCCTCTTGCTCTACCTTAATAAAAATACCCAGGGTGAGGACTTGATCCACTAAGTTCTCAACCCAGGGTTAGATCCCAAAGTTAGACTTATAGAAGGTTTTTTCTTCCTGATACTTTGGGTGTGAGCTCTCCTTTCTGTTTTTACCTTTTCTTCAATTGTAAAAAGGAACAGGAACGTAATAATTTAGGTAAAGTTCACATAAGTTACTTTTTATGTTAAAGTTGAAGTAAAGGCTGATTGTAGGTGTCTGTGCCCATGTTATAATTCTGTAAATGAGTGGGAATATACAATTATATATATATATATCATCCACCAATCGAAAGCACTCCATGGGACTTCTTAACAAATCCAAACGTTTATTGCATGTACCGTATCAACGCGTTTCAGCCTACCAACAGGCCGTCATCAGCGGCATCCTGATGACGGCCTGTTGGTAGGCTGAAACGCGTTGATACGGTACATGCAATAACGTTGGATTTGTTAAGAGTCCATGGAGTGCTTTCGATTGGTGGATGATTCATTTATTTTTCTGGAGAGACACCCGCGCAAAGTGACCAGTGTGTGGAGTGCACTCAGGTCGTATGTTGTTATATATATATATATATTAATATATATCTATATATATATATATATATATGAATGAGCCGGCGCACTCTTGGGGACTTTTCAGTGAACTTTATTTAACACGAGGTAACACAATCAACGCGTTTCAGCATATGTGATAGGATCCTGATGACGGCCTATCCCATATGGCTGAAACGCGTTGTATTGTGTTTACCTCGTGTTAAATAAAAGTTCACTTGAAAATCCCCAAGAGTGCGCCGGCTTCATCCTCTTTATATATATAATATATAATAATATATAATATTATATATATTAATATATATCCTTTACCCACTGGGTGTGGGACTAAAGCCAAGACAGACATATAATTGCGTTGGCCTCTAGTGGGCAATGCACAATGACCAAATGAAGGTTTTGGCTTATTATCATAACTATGTGGCTGTTCAGTTGGACACCATTGGGGGTCTGACCCTGTTGTTGCATCATCAAATGACGCCAGACTAAGCAGCCTCCCCTAATCTTTGCCAGAAATGGTAAATGTGTAGATGTAATTGGTCCTTGGTAAACTGCCCTCTCCAGTGCCCATCACATTTGCAAGCCAGAATGGGCAGAATAGACTAACCAGATGGGGTCTTTTCTATTTTATCTTATCATCAGTGTAAAATAGTTCTGGCAGGCATATGGATATTATTTCTCCAGAATGTCATGTCTTCTGTTTGGGTTTTGAGGCTTTTCCTGTAGCGTGTTTACAATTGTTGACATTGAATCATTCATTTTGTTATTGGTTGTCCCTACTAATCCTATCTATCTATCTATCTATCTATCTATCTATCTATCTATCTATCTATATATCATCTAGATATGCATCAATCTTATTAGCTATCATTATTATCTATATATCTCCATATCTGTCTGTTCTGTCTGTCTATCTATCTATCTATATATCTTATTAGCTATCATTATCTATCTATCTATCATATTATCTGTCAGATAAATAGGCAGGCAGATAATAAAGATAGACAGATAGAAACAGATAGACATGGAGATAGATATGGAGATATATAGATAATAATGATAGCTAATAAGATTGATGGATAGATAGATAGACATGGAAATAATAGAAAGATTATCTATCTATCTTTTCTATCTACCGTTATCTATATTCATCTATCAATCATCTATATATCTATCTTTCTATGCATCAATCTTATTAGTTATTATTATCTATCTCCATATCTACTATCTATTATCTATCTATCTATCTATCTATCTATCTATCTATCTATCTATCTATCATCTATCTATCATCCCCATATCTATCTTTATTATCTGCTTGCCTATCTATTTGACAGATAATATGATAGATTATCTATCTGTCTGTCTGTCTGTCTGTCTATCTATCCATCTGTCTATCCATCTATCTCCATATCTATCTATCTTTCATCTATCTTATCTGCCTATCTGACAGATAAGATAGATAGATAGATCTAGACAGACAGAGAAAGAAGAAAGATACATATATAGATAGATAGATGGGACAGACAGATAGATAGAAAGACAGACAGACAGAGATAGGCAGATATAGATAGATGGACAGACAGATAGATAGATAGAAAGACAGACAGAGATAGGCAGATATAGATAGATGGACAGACAGCGACATTGCCCTGTATGTAGTCAGGCAATATTCTTCATTCAAGTATTCTTGTCATTTAATTCTATAACTTAAAATTCTTGTTAAAAACCCACACAGTTTAACCATAAGGTGTGTAATAGCTGTTCCGTACACCTTTATAGATTATTGGTGCTTTTTTATGTGCCCCATTTGTTAGCCTTTGTGCCCATGTTGTGCCCCCGGAAAGATCTGGAGCTGGAGCTGCCACTGCCACCCATCTACCTTTTTTTTATGGTAACGGTTTTAATTCAGCGTGATAATGATAAGCAGGATTCTGCTTTTCCCGAGTTCCCTTTCCATGAATAATTTATTCTATCTGCAGAACGTGGATAGTAAGATGTCGGAGATACTGCTACATAGAGAAACCAGCACATTACCACTGAGCTAGGCCCTACACATGGCAGCAATGAATGTGCTGATCTGTGCACCAATATTGGAATGTCCATGAGACACCTAACAGGTGCAATAGGGGTCCGATCAGGTGCTTGAACATTTCTCTATTACAGGGGGAGCCTAATCCTCTACCAACATAGTGGGGCATATATATTAGGCACAAGCAGTACGTGGGTGCACTCCTGGGCAAAAAAAATTATTAAACAATAACGTATAGAGAGACATGACCCAGGTAAAACTAGGGGGCACTCCTGCATATAACGTGCCCAATAAATAGGCCTGGGGGGCACATATACCTCATGAATATAAGCAAACGTGGGAGGTGGATACCCAACACACAGTAAAGGAATAAAACATTAACTATATTACAATATTACTAAAAACATGCAAATCCTTACTTTACATCTCTGCTCCTTATGGTTCTCCTGCTGTGCCTTTTCTAAGTCCAGGAAACTGCAGAGTAGAAGCTGTCAGTGACTCATCCGGTGCCTGTCTCTTGCTCAACCTCATCAAGGTCTGAGGCATTCGCAGGGGAGCCCTCCCCCTCCCACCATCCGGATCCCTCCTCTGAGGCCGTGGCACCTAGTGTGAAATCCTCTTCAGATAAGGAAACAGCTGCCCAACCATAATATTTTTTTTTTTTAATACTCCAATCGTTACTTACAGAGCCTTTTTTCCCCGCGGCGTCTTCAATGGCGTCAGCCGCGTCTGTGACTGGCCACTTCCTAGCCAATCACAGACACGGATGGCGGACCAGCCCCTGCTTGAAACTTTCACAAGCAGGGACCTGGATAGTAGAGGTTGCAGGAGAGAAGGGGCTGTAAGTAAACATCTGGGCACATTTTAAAAATGTTGTTTGGGGGCCCAGTTATTCCTAGTTACGTCCCTGTATAAGAGCTGTGCTGGGAAATTACTTCTTGGGCTACTATACTATGTCCCAAAGACATCTACACGTTGTGGCATAACTATTGCAAAGAAAATATTTATTATAGAAACAGAACATTTTGATTGTCTACTGGATGAGCAATAATCTTCACAATAATACTGTAAAAAAATGTTTTATCCTGTTTATACTTTATACTGCAATGCGTAGTGTTTTTTTAGCATGTTTTTGTTGACATTTGCACCATATCTTCTATATAGTACCATAAGTCCTACCATATTGCATCATATCTCCCATTATTTGCATCATACCTCCCACTATATTACATCATATCTCCTACTCTTGGTGGTGCTGTCTCTGCCTGGTAACAGGATGCAATGCTAATTTTGCAGTTCATTATGATTCTTTGTCACACACTTTATGAAAATAAATTGCAAATGCGAAATCTACAAATTATTCCTCGCTGTGCTGTTTTTTGACCAACCTTTCTTTGGTATGCTTTCATGGCTGGATGGCTTCCTAAAATGCATCTACTCTGTTTTGCATTCACTGACAGCGCACACATGATCTGCTACTCCTAATTTCAGCATCTGTATGGGATTGTACCTCATTCCTATGACAAATATCCTCTCCAGATCTGCTCTGCTTGCAGGTGTATTGGACGCACAGCTGATGAGAAAAAAATGTTAAAATGAATCATTTGCTATTACGCTTACTTGACTGTTATATTGATCTTCAGCTGCTTGCTTGGCACACTTTTTTTGTTTTATATGTAAATTACCAACCGCTCTAGTCTAAAAATAGTGAAGTTTGATTTTCATTTAATGTCGCAGTCTGGAATTAAAATTAATTTTTGCTCACAGTGACTCAGATTTAAAGAACCATTGGACTAATCTACCATGGCTAACTAGTTACCCCTGTGAATATATAATTGTATGGGAGGTAGGAGAAACTGCTCCTACCTTTACATTTTGCTGTTATTAATTAGGGCTTTTTAAGCTTGATCGGTACGATCCGATCAAGCTTAAAAAGCGGACACTAGTGTGGCCAAATTGATGGGGCCACATCTGTTGGGCCCAAGCACGGCAACATCTTTTAATCAGAGCGAATGTCAAATGCATTTTTGCACAATCATGCGCTCCGATTGCGCATTATTGCGTGATTGCCAGGCACGGCAACATTCACAAGAGCGACAGTAACATGTAAGCGATCGCTTGCGTGCCTGTTTCTGACACACTGGTGAGCATTTAAGTGTGGCCTCAGCCTTAATAGCTTTTCAAGCGTCCAACAGCTCAGCTTAAGGAGCATTATACTGACGTTTTAATTTTGAGAGTTTTGTTTTAAGCAAACCAAAATAATTGAAACAATTTTTTTACCTAAACCACTTATCTTGTGTTCTTTCTGAGGTTCCTGCTTCCATTCCTGCTGCCTCCTGGGTCTTTTGGGTAGCAGCTAATGATGTCACATCAGGTGACTGACTGTTGTTACCTGAACCACATCATCTGAGTATGTGCAAACTCGTAAAGAGCTTTTACAGCTTTAAAGGACAACTCAACCCAACCCCTCTTACTCTACCTTAATAAAAATACCCAGGGTGAGGACTTGATCCACTAAGTTCTCAACCCAGGGTTAGATCCCAAAGTTAGACTTATAGAAGGTTTTTCTTCCTGAATACTTTAGGGTGTGAGCTCTTCTGTTTTTACCTTTTCTTCAATTGTAAAAAGGAACAGGAACGTAATAATTTAGGTAAAGTTCACATAAGTTACTTTTTATGTTAAAGTTGAAGTAAAGGCTGATTGTAGGTGTCTGTGCCCATGTTATAATTCTGTAAATGAGTGGGAATATACATATATATATATATATATATATATATATATATATATTAAAGGAGAAGTACACCCTAAAATCAAATTAAGTGTAATGGAAGCTGCAGCTTTAACTAACCATCTCCCCCTTTTTTTGCAACCGGCTCATCACCAAGGCCAACCAACCCAAAGCAAGAATATATTTCTACTGACTGCTGTCATCCAGCCGTTACGGATTACTGCAGTCAGATAACATCGGAGTGGTTGGTAGCGCAGGCAAGTTTTCTTTCTCTAAGCCACTTGTGCTTTTTATATTCCTTTGGAGGCCATACACCACCAATCCGATCGTATCAAGACTGACGAGTATTGTCAGATACAAATGTTTCTACTTCCTAGGAAAGACACTAATACACAACACGATTTTTGTGTATATGGCCTCCTAGACTCTCCTCTGTGCATGCTATTCATCTAATCCTGTACCCTGGTTCTTCCCTTTAACATTTCAACAGATTTATGACCCTAGGCCCCTGTTCTATGACTTTATTACATGATGTTCTGGTTTAAATTCCACTATCAAGAACCTTTTTCTATTGAATCCTTCTCTTTCATCGACATCACAAGTAGATGAAGGCGTTTTGGACCACCACCAGAAACCTGCAAGACCAATTCCCCCCAAACAATGACTGCTTTCCCCAATTAGCACCGAGTTGGCTTCCTTCCAGGCCCTCTCAACCATTTTCCTTGAATCTCAAACCCAGGGCTGGGAGCCAGTGTGTAGCGAGTGAAGTGGCTTCCCACCAACACCTAACCCCCAAATGGGGCAATGGTGACTGCAAGGACTGTTCCTGAGACTCCACAGCAAGTAGGTTGGATCAGAGAAATCTGTTGTCATGGAGTAAAGTGGGGGAGGGGACAATAAGGTAAAACTTTCCTCTATTTTTTAAGAGAGTGGTTCTCTCCTCCAATTCCCTAGGACCACAGGATTTTCTGTCCTTATAGGGCCCGTTAAATCCAATATCATATTTGATTCCAAACAACCATACTTTCTGGGGAGGGGAGGGGAGCTATTACCAGCACAAGTGGTTTTATTCATGTGGCTTCTTTTTTTTTTTCTTTCCCATCCGCCGCCCTTGGTGGATACATTGTTACCACACCAAGAACATCGTGGGAGACCCAGTCACTGTAAAGATTTTTGTGCATGAAATCTTGGGCGCTTTAGACAGATGAATAATTGTGTGGGAAGAAGAATGGATTTTGGTGTTAAAATAAAAGTCCAACACTGTTTAGGTAGGGTTAAAGAGTAGGGTAAATGGTTGACTTTGATGGACCATGTTCTTTATTCACCTCAATTATATTTCAATGTCATATAGCTGCGTTGCCGTTTGTACTTGATCCCTCTCGGCCTTTCTCTTGCCTTTTCGCTTGTTGTTTAGTTGTCAAGGTTACTCCAGCCTGAACCACAGAGATGCAAAAGTGAGCCCCGTGTTTCTTTCATGACCAATTGTCCAACCCCACTAACGCAGATACATATGGTCCTGTCACAGAGTGCACCATTTCCGTAGATAATACATAGACAGCCAGGTGGCCGCTGGCTGTCTTAATTGGCCTCCCATCAATGGCCATCTGTTTCAACCTCCATAGCTTTGGAGACATTCACTTCACTACCTGGTAACCTTTAGCAGAGGAGGTAAAGACCCATCATTAATCGCCTGGCTAATCGTGCGCCTGTTTGGAAGTTCATTCTTCATTCTGCACTTCCTATACCTTTCCCCCACCTGCACTTTTACATAAGCAGATGAACAGAATGTAGGGTTATTCGTATAATGGACCTTTCTCTGTCTCACTTCCCAGGGCCCAGTAAATATAATGGCCCCCATCTGAGCTGTTACACAGGAATATAAGCAGGGGGTGGGGAAATTAGAATTTGTAACTCCATATCTTTAAATGCAGCTTCCAAAGAGTGGATTTTAAGGGCATGTTTACCCTAAAACAAAATGGTTAGTTACCTTGCCCCAACCCCACCTGATTATCTTGCACTTTATTCAAGAATGCATTACTACCAAATCTTTAGGACTAGACATTAGCGTTCATAACAGTGCCTAGAAAGCCCAGATACCCCCCGCTCAGTGTCCCAGGCCTGAGTCCCCCCCCTGCTGTCCCAAAGAGTCAGAGGACAGTCTGTGACCAGACTAGACCCCCCCCCTGCAGTCTTCCCCCCTCTGTGAAGTCCCCCCCTCTGACATCCCCCCCTCTGTGATAAGCCCCCCCGTGACAATCTCCCCTGTGGACAGTCCCCCCATGTGGACATCCCCCCTCTGTGCTAGCCCCCCTCTGTGATAGCCTCCCCGTGACAATCTTCCCCTGCGACCGTCCCGTCCACCCCCATGTGACATGTCGCCCCCCCTGCTGATGACAGTCACCCCCCCACCTACCTTACTCCCGTCACGCAATTCCTGCCCTCAAAACGGAACAGCAATGTTCACGAGACTTGGCGCCGAATGGCAGAAACTCGCAGCATTCAATAGTAATGACGGAGTGTGGAGACCCCTATGGCCACGGGAAAGATTGCAGTGACACACAAGGTGCCAGACCACAATCGGCAACGGACTGCGCATTTAGGATTTTAATAATATAGGATATTGTCCCATTCTGGCAAAAAAGCTTGGCCCCTCCCTCTAGCATCAGCTGGCCCCGCCTCCTCTACTGCTCCTTTTCCTCTGCCTCTTATGCCTCTCAATCATATAAGAAGTCGTCACTGAGCACAGGGAGGAGGCAGATACCTTTTGGCTGAGAAGAAACGTAACTATCTTAATATCTGGTTCAAAGCATGTAATAAAAGCAGCTACCTACCATTGTATTTTGTTGTTAAGGGGTGAATCTGCCCGTTACTACCTCAGCACTTGTAATTAAAATTTATTTATTTTATATTATATTGTTTTGGCCCAAGAATATACCATTTATGGAGCGCTGCCTGTAGTAGCCCCATAAATATTGTGCAGCCTCTATCATAACAGCACTAGAGGAAGTGCGGAATGAAAGAAAGGAGAATAAGAAAAGAAGTGGGCAGGAGAGGACCCCATCGTCACGAATGACATGTACAGGCCCAATCCACCCCGTAATCAAAAAATGTCTACACGTGGCTACAAGTAAACCCCCCAAAAACGCATGCTGAGAGGTTTAAACTACTAGCTCTGAATTATTCTGGCCAATGTTCTTTTACCTCTCTTTTTACAAGTGTGAAACCTGAGAGGCAGAGGAAGGGGGATGAAGACATTTCAACTGCATAAACAGGTTTTCGTCTACACCTCTTGCTTTCCTAACTACTTGGGGTTTGGGAATGTATTTACCTTTATAATGGTTTTCATTGAAGGGTAGCAGGCCCATAAAGCCTGTTAGTATTGCTGGCTGATCCGAATTTATTTTTGGATTAGAGGTATAGCATTTCAATAACCCATATACTAACCCGAATATTCGTATTTGAATTTGCATATCCCTATCAATAACACACTCGCCTAGGGTTTTGCACATCAGACACAACGCTCACCTTTATTATTCATGGTACAGGCAGCAACGGGACTGGGATAGGAGAAGCGAGCAGCACGACTCAGTACAGTGCCAAGGACATCAATCGCTTGCCTGGAACGAGACCCACGGCATAGTTAAAGCTATTCCTGATCTGGACTGCTGCAGCAAAACACAAAGCAGCGGAAGGCCCCATCTACCCCTGCAAAACACCGGTCGGCAAACCACAACAAGTGCATGAAAGCTCGTGCCAAATTATCCTAATGGAGAGAGAGCCTGGTAAGGAAGAACTATGGGGATTTCTATAGTAAAACAACAAGGAAACTATTTCCCTGTAATAACAGTCAAATCGGACCCTTAAATAGAGCTCATTGGCCCTATTTTAAAAGGCGCGTGTATTGCTTTAATGATCGTTTAATTTCCAATATTATATTCTTATATTAAGATCTTAAATGCACGTTGGCCATCCCGATAACACATAACTAACAATAACCTTTTACTTGTTCACAGATGAATTCCAGTTCCTAATATCGGACCGAGAACCATCAAAATCCCCTCCACCCCCCCCCCCACGTCCTGTAGGCTTTCCCTCCTCTCATGGAATCTAACCACCACCCAAAGACACGGGGAATTCATTGTTACCAACAAGAAAGGATGCTGCATTAATCAAGGTGAGTTTCCTGGTACGAGGCCCCATGTGTGGGGAGTGGCAAAGATCTAACAAAGTTAAAAGAAGATATTCCTGTGGTGCTGATGCTTCACCATTGATCTGCGAAACCATCGCTCTGTTATGTAACTCAGTACGAGTAAAATAACAGCTTCGATTGGCCTGCATCTAATTCATGCACAGGCAAACTCATACCTTACTCACAGGTCCCTACATTAAGTTAATGCTAAACATCACTGGGAGTTAACTGATGGAACTTTTGTATTATTGTACCAACTTTGTCCCTGACTAATAGCACAGTAATGGTATGTAACCTGTAACATGCAGTTAAATGGGCCCAACACTTGTGATTCTTGTTAGCCTCTCTCATCATATTTGTATATGATATTACTAAGCCCCCAGGTGGGGGGTTTCAACATATGCACGCATCCGGTGTACTGTGGCATTTGGGATTTAATTCACTTCCAGTTCGATGTTTTGCCATTTCCTAGCTGCATTTTCAACACCAAGACACACGGAGGAGGGAGGGTCTTCTGCTCATAGACTAAAGAAATTTTTTACAGGGTCTCCTGTGCAGAAACACTAGAAATGATTTTAACATTAAAGAAACCAAGATTGAAACCATTTAAATATCAATGCCATTATACCCCATGGTTTTGTGTTGTAATTGTCATCTGTATTTCAGAAATCACAACTCCGAAGAACTGGTAAGACCCAAAAGCTCAGGTGAAGCGCGCCGGACAGTGTCTGAAGTTGTCCGCCCTGCGTCTACACCACCTATCATTGCCTCGGAATCAAGGACGATGATTATGAAGATCGGTTCTTGGCAGAACTAGAGGTGAGAATTAACAGATAGTCAAGTCTCCATGCACGGTGTCCAAAATCGCAGAGCCTACAGTGTGACTGATACAAGTTATACGAAGAACCTCCACTATTTATAATGTGACCGTGGTCTACTATCTGGAGTTGGCATAAGATGCTGAGCCACAACTAAAATTATCCTTCCTGCTGTATAGAAATAGGGCTATGTTATGTCCTGGGTGCGGAGTGTTCAATTTCAGTCCTGTCCTGTTATAGTATTATATTATTAATGGACCCCTCTGCCATGGGTGGCACAAGTTCCATGTTACCCAGTCTGATGTATCTACTACTTTGCAGTTCCTTCATTGAAGGATTTTCTGGCCAGCGTTTATCATTGAGTGCACATAGATGCAAAATCATTTTTGTAAATGGATCTTGGGCTGCCATGCTCTTCATCTGTAGCGAGGTATTCTCCATAGAAGCATCAACGCATGTGCCTTGTGTGGGTATAAGTTCAACGAATTTGACTGTATAGTATTTCAAACTTGATCGACAATTATCATGTCATAGCTGGTTTGATCGGCCTGAAACATTGAACCATGTTTATCTATGTAGAATTCATCATGTTCAATAGGAGTATTCAGCTTTCTATTTGCAGTAAAAATAAACTCTAGAGTTAGGATTGGTCAACACATGAAAACACATGGGACCTGACCAACCTCTGATTCACTGTATGGGGAATCGTCACCATCCCCTATACAGGACACTGAATCAGCTCTGCTACTGTACAGTTAATGGAGCCCTAACCGACCACAAAATTCCGACAGCTTGACTGATGCGATGCCTACACCTGTGTTTCAGACACATCATTGTTGGTGTTTTTCAGCTCCCACAC
Organism: Hymenochirus boettgeri; assembly: GCA_019447015.1. Taxonomy (NCBI): domain Eukaryota; kingdom Metazoa; phylum Chordata; class Amphibia; order Anura; family Pipidae; genus Hymenochirus; species Hymenochirus boettgeri. The sequence continues at coordinate 75,322,720 of CM033476.1, read as the reverse complement.
CTTGCTGAGCCCATGGGATTTCTTACTTCAGCTCGACAACCCATGTGTCTTTTGGGGATACTCTTTTATCCCAATAAGATATTTTAAGTTCCTTTTCCAGCTAACATAAGTAACTCATGAATAAAACCTTCCTTATATATTTCCGTGTTTACCCCTGTTTCAATAATATTCCTACCATCCCATGCTCTCATTCTTTTTGGGAATGGGTTGGGAATGCTATGACCAGGATAGTCCGGTATTAACAACAGGAGCTCAGTCTGGGAATCAGGATCTGAAACCACGGAACACGAAACGGCCGAAAGCTTTCACCTTATTTCCAAACAACCTAGATGCAACTGCTGTATTCATTTCCTGCTGTCCCATAGATGTATAATAACTGGTGATTGGGGGCAGATGACACTGTACCAGGATGGTAACTGGAATGCAAGTAGGAACCAGTGAGTAACTGCAATGTAACAGGCTTTAATGGGTGGAATGTAATGTGTTCGCAACCCTTTCACTAGTTCCCTCTAATTTTCTCTCACTTGTTGTAACAGATTAATTTGATCTGTGAGACACACATTTGCAATGCTACCCACCATGTTCCACCCTCTACATTCAAAACCAGATGAGTTTGCAGGTAACAATTTTAACCGTGTGCATGCCTGCTAAGTTTGTGCACGATGAGACTGTCTGCTAGAGGAAACTCTGCCTAGGTGGTGGGGTCGACACCACTGTCTGCCCATGTACAAGGCTTTTTGCACCGTTACTCTGGGCGTTCCTATAACCCTCTTAAGCTAGGTAAACACAGCACAGTTTCTTCTGAAAGATGCATACAGGATCTGCAAGATGCTGCATACACACATCCGATCGTTCTCACTCTAACTTCATAAGGAAACGCTCGTGACTGTGTGTTTTCCATCCGGCCACGCTAGACCCCCTCTATAGGTAGGGTTCTAGCGTGCCGATGATAATTTTCGGCCTTTCCACGAACAGCCTAACGGACGCCCCGATCGTTCAGGGGCACACACGCTCTTGTGGAACGAGCGTCACACATAACGATAAAGCCCCGATAACCGTCGGATCCGACAGTGTCGGGGCTTATCTCGTTCGGTGTGTACCCAGCTTTTAAGCCCACTATCCAATCCCGCCATAACACTATGGCTTGTGATAGCTAATTGGGATTTTCCAGGGTACATATTGCCACGATTCTTGTACTGTCTTTCCTGATGTAGAGACCAGTCGATGTAACTAGCGAAATTCTTCAAGAACTAAACTTCAAGTCTCATTTGATCCTAATTTAATACAACAGATATATCTGCTCCTAGTCGGGTTTACACAGGTTAAAACCCTCATAATAATTAAGAACAGGTAAGCACATTCTGTTTGAAGAACCATAAAGAATGAGCCGTCAGAAGCTGAAGCTTTGTCCATTAAAGCATACACGCAATTCCATGGACTTATCACACATCTGTGCAACTACAGCCAGTTGAAGGTTGGGGAGTGATGGATAAGAATGTAAATCTATTGGACTTTTATCTTTCTTGGTTGGAGGAAGCAGGTTCTGGTGGGTTGTTTCCTCGTGGCAGAAAATAAGGAAACCGTCTGGTATGAGCTTGTGAAGGTTCTCATTCATCCGTCCGTATATCTGTAATATCATCTTCCAGTCACGGTATATCTGTAATATTCTCCTTCCAGTCACGGGTATATTCTTATATTCATCCTCCAGGTCACGGTATATCTGTAATATTCATGCATCCAGTCACGGTATATCTGTAAATATTCATCCTTCCGGTCACGGTATATCTGTAATATTCATCCTTCCAGGTCCACGGTATATCTGTATATTCATCCTTCCAGGTCACGGTATATCTGTATATTCCATATATCCAGGTCACGGTATATCTGTAAATTCATTCATCCAGGTCACGGATTCTGTATATTCATTCACGGTCCAATTCCAGGTCATATCTGTAATAATTCATATCCAGGTCCATTGTATGATCTGTAATATTCATTCATCCAGGTCATGTATATCTGTAATTCATTCCATCCAGGTCAGGGTATATCTGTAATTTCATTCATCCAGGTCATGGTAATCTGTAATATTCATCCAGGTCCACGGTATATCCGTAATATTCATCCATCCAGGTCACGGTATATCTGTAATATTCATCCATCCAGGTCACGGTATAATCGTAATATTCATCCCTCCAGGTCACGGTATATCTGTACTACATCTCATCCAGGTCACGTATATCTGTTATTCATACCAGTCACGGTATGATTCGTAAATATTCATCTCATCCAGGTCACGGTATATCTGTAATATTCATATCCCATCCAGGTCACGGTATTCTGTAATATTCATTCCTCCAGGTCACGGTATATCTGTAAATATTCATCCATCCAGGCCACGGTATATCGTATATTCATCCATCCAGTCACGGTATAATCTGTAATATTCATATCCCCCAGGTCACGGTATATCTGTAATATTCATCCATCCAGTCACGGTATGTCTTTTAATTTCATCCATCCAGGTCATGGTATATCTGTAATATTCATCCATCAGTGACGTATATCTGTTGTATACAGTTAGATCAACGGACTTAAAATTTCGTTCTTTCTAAGTGAACGTCTTCAAGAAGTAAAACTTAAGTCATTGATCTAACTAATCAACCGATAAAGTCTGGTAAGGAGTTAAAATAGGAATGCGTTTCCAATTTATTTAAGTTAAATTACCTTCTTAATATATGTTAAGAGGCAGTTTTAAATGAGTTTGTTTTAATGGTTGGCTGTGAGACCACAGGATGTGTAGAAGACAGCGTGCCTCCATATAATCCCTTTGGGAATTCTACCTGGATCACAGTTCACAATAGGGTCACGTGAAAGCATGGAACAATTAATTGGGTTTGGAGCAGTTATAATAAGATAAGAGGGAACTGTTGGCTGGTTTTGTTGTTTTGTAATATAATATTTTATGTTAACTTTCTCTATGATGACTCTCTGGTGTTTTCAGAGAAGCTCTGGTTCCCTGTTTTCTTCCCTCAGTCGCCCATATGGCCACACCACCGTACCCCATGTGGTGCCACGTCCGGCACAGCTGTGGCCTAATGAGGTCACAGTTACATCCAGTGGATGGCAGGTAACAGTCTGTCTTCTGGACAACTTGCCCCGATTCTGTGTCACCCCTCACCATCTCACTCTTCCCTTTCTTTTACCTGTCTGTTAACCAACTAATGCTTTTCACTTCCTTCCTTCTTCACCTCACTCCGGTGCCAAACTCGGCTGGCACATTGACAAGCCTACTAATGCCATGAGCCATGCCTACTACTTTGGTCACATACATGCACACTCCAGATCTGACAGGAGGAGCCATGTGATACTGCATGTTCTGCCCCTAACGAAGGATTGTCATGATTAATTCCTTACCGATACTTACTATATGGCATGAGCTAAGCCTACAAGGGAATATAGCAGCATTCTGGAAATCCAATAATAAACATCTTTTAGAAGTTGGACTTTGATATAGAAGGGAAAAGTTTAAACTATAATCTTAGATCATTTATGAAATTGGTCTTTAAAGTAAAGTGTCTACGCAACAGTTTATAGATTTATAATATTAGGGGAAATAAAGAGAAAGTAATCAAATATGAAATTAAAGGAAACCAGAACTGCAGTCTTGTAGTGCAATGCATATCATCTTAATGACACAAATCTTGGGTTAAATTGCAGTATAATGTTATTTCTCCCTTGCGGATAGTGTCCGGATATATGCAAACTATTCCTCTCTTTTTTCTTGCTCCAAATACAATTTTTCGTGTCTATGGTTGCAATAGACTAAAAAACATATCCACATTACCACTTTCACTGGGCAGTGCAAGGAAGTTGCGCTTAACAAAAATAACTATGATCGCTGCGTTACACCCAAGATCCATATACTGATTACCCCGAATTTTGAGGTGCCCACATTACTGGAAAATCTCTCAGTCTGCTCTGCCCTGTGGTGTGGACCTGATGATCTGACTTTTCTTTTAACTTTTCTTATCACTTTGGGAGTTATAACCCTGCTTCACCATAGAACCTTCATTCAAAGAAAATCTAACTGGTTTCTACCAAAAGCTATCACCTTGGCTTTTCCAGATCCTAGAAATAACCTTCTTGATTCTTCGTGTACTTTCCACTTGCTGTCATCTTTCCTTTCACTACTGGAACTGGCAAAATGTGCCAAAGGATTTTTTTATTTTTTTTACATAACAATTATATATATGTGGAATGAAGTTCTGAGAGGTTCAATCCTGTCCTGCCAGGCTACAGAATCTCATCAGTTGGATTATGGAACAAGAACAAGGCTACAACATCACCAAAACTGTCACCAGCTCATAAAGTCCAGGTAATGTCAAAAGTATTCCTATGAGGAATTTAAGACTTAACATTTAATTCAAATTATATTCAAGTTTTGTTACAGTAGAGTTGCTAATATAGAGATGGCCAAGATAGTATTTTGCTATAAAGTTAGTATACAGTAAGTTATCTATAATTCTCTAAAATATTAATAGGGATATTCGATAAAAGTACTTATCGTTTAATGGTGCTATTATGTTTCAACCAATCAGGTAATTATTATTTGGCTTAAGAGCCAAATTACTGTTCCTTCTTCTATTTCTTCTTCTTTTTTAGACTGTATCTCCTCCCCACAGTTTTTGAGATAGAACATAAATTCGGTACAGACGTGCAGGGCATATAGGAGAAGTTCTATTTCCGAATGCGAATTTAGGGACATTTTTTTCCCATAAAATAATGGTGCACTACTCAATGTGGATATTTCGAGGTCTACGGGTCATGAGATCAAAACAGTTTGTTTCATGGTCCAAACAAATGCTGATACCCCCAACCCCCCGCACAGACACAGTACAACCCCCCTAATGACCTACCTTTCCATTCCCATGGAAGCCATACTTAAGGGTAACTATAATCAAACAAAAAATAAATGATCAATCATTAAAAACATTAGTTATATGGTCATACTGCAAAAACACATACCCCCCAAACTCCACACGGGTACACCACACCTACTGACCTACCCTTCCATTCCTGTGGCAGTCTACTTAAAGGGTAATAAAGTGAAAAAAAAACAATTTTGATATATCCTCAATGAAAGTTAGTTTTTATGGTTTGTAAACACACACAAAGACATCCCCCCTCAACCAGACCCGGTACACACACCTACTGACCTAGCCTTCTATTTGAGTGGCAGCCATACTTAAAGGGTAACCTAGTCAAAAACAAATTTTGATAATAAATCAAAAAGGTTTGTTTTTTAACCCCCCAACCTGACCCAGGTACAACGCACCTACGGACCTACCCTTCCATTTCCATGGCAGCCATACTTAAAGTGTAACTATGGTCAAAAACTAAATTGACAATTCAGTAATAAATTTTTTGTTTTTTTCCCCCCCAACCTGACACAGGTAGACACCCATACTAACCTACCCCTTCATACTGTGGCAGCAATAACATATTAAAGGGTAACTAAAGTCATACTAATTTTGATTAAGTCCTATCACTGCCATTACTGAGTTTAAAAAATCGGTAGCACAACACACACATTCTTCTTCCAAAATCTGGTCTTTCAAGCCATTTCAAGATTTATACTTTAACTTTCCCTTTCTATTTAAAACATTTGAAAGTTAACATCTGATTGGTCGGGGCAAAGTTAGTACCATTTTAACGATAGAACTTTTTTTGAACACCATGTCCTACCTTAAAACACTGGTCTCAACATGGATTTAGTCTCAATGCTACTTCAGTCCCTAGTCTAGTGACACCAAAGAGCAAAGTGCTATGTGATTCTATTCAGGGTATAGAAAAAGAAAAATACAAGAATCATATATATTTCACCTAAGAAAGAATGAGAAGGATTTGGGGTTTTGTACATTCTTCATGTTAACAGTCCTAACTAAGAATGGAATGGTACCGTTTAGCATTGGAATGTTGGCCTTGCCAGGGGAATTAGAATACCATTTGATATGAGCTTTCTGCTTCCTAGGAGTGTTCTAGCTCTTCCACAGTCAACAGAAAACTCTCCCTTCCTCAGATCATCCTCACAGACTGACCCAACCCATCTTCACCTTCTTATGCGGATGATGAAATATTTAGTACAACTGAAATGTGGAGATCCGAAGAATCAGGAATATTGACTCCGTGTTTGAAACTGGAATCGGAGGATAATCACTGGAATTGATAGAGGCCACCAATGACTTCTCAGAGGGTTTAATTCCACCTATGTGATCCAGTTGCTCAAAGGCCTTTCTCGGACCGTAACCAAACAGTATTTCTGGTACACAATTCAAAACATCTTCATACGCTAACCCGATATCGATGGAGTGGCAGAAAAAGCAGCAGAGAGGCACACAAAACAAAGAGATTATTGGTTTCATGGTAATGAATGACAGTATTGTGTCATTAACCACGAAATAAAAATGAATTACAAGGGGTGGGAGAGATTATCCAGTGAATGAAAACCCTATTAAAGAAATCACCGGTGTTTTAGTACAAAGGAAGTTTTGATGACAAAACAGATAACAAACCTGTACTGTACAAATCTGAAAAAACCAGCGCTGCTTGAAGATGCCTACAAACAGCTATGGAATGTTACAAAGAGTGAGAAGATTCTACAAAGGTCAGCTTAACCATCTGTGTTTGATGAGAGCATTGCCCATTGGCAGTCATGTCAAAGTCCTTGGGATCCAATCAAACGCATCAGACAAGAGTTTCAGCAATCATTATGCAACATATTCCTGTGCCAAAACCGAACATCTTCAGTGGCAAGACTCTAAATGTCAAAGTCCCAAGCACGAAAGCACAGAAATATCTAAGCTACCCAGCAAATGGCCTTGCTAGAAGTCCTTGAGTCAGGAACAGCTTCTAGGATGAGAGTCATGACGTTCAGAAAATGATATACAACTGCATATGAAAAGCCTAGAAAGCGCCAGGTTATTCCATTGAAGAGCAGGAGATTTTGGAACAAGATGGGAGAAAACTTGGCCTGGAGAAGCATGGACATCTGCAGAGTGTACTACAAGAGTTGGACAGTCTGGAGGAAAGTATTCGAGTGCTTGAGCTCACTATAATGAAATTGGAGTCCAAGCAACCTACACAAAAAGAATCTACAACTGTCTTGTTCAACTTCAGAAGGACACAGAGCAGGTTCAATCACACACAAGTTCCCTGCCTGCTTGAGATAAGGATGGATCTCTCCAGTCATACAGAACGAAGAGAAGGAATGTCCTGCAGTTCACCACCAGCCAGAGCTAAACCTCCATTTCTGCTAAGCCCAATCCCAAAGGTGTCGTTTTGGTTACTTTTTTTTGTTATTTCTACATCTTAAGGTTGCTTTTCTGTTTCTTTAATTAAAGACAAGGTGCCTATTGTCACAAGCAATTATAACACGGGTGTTGTAGACTTATTCTTCCAGGTCAGCAGGAATCTATGAACTCCTACAAGACACTAGGAGAGCTGAGCAACCAGAATGCATCTTAATAAGTTCTTATTCTCCCTTTTTTCTCTATTGAAACCTTTTTGGTTTAATTTTAGAACACCACATTGTTTTACTTCCAGTCTGAAGTACCAAGAGACTGCTCCGCAGTTCAAAGGAAAGAGAATTGCTCTCTCATCCTTTAGCCCTGCACGCTGACAAAATTGTACTTTTATAAAGATCTGGGGATGCTACACATTGCCTGTCCCTGCTATGACCCCAACAAAATCCCGTATCCTTCATAGTGACGCAGATTTCAGGCAGTCATTGCTTCCAAAAAAGTCTCCTGTCTTGGACCATCTGTACAAAGCTTATGCGCCTTTCTTTCTCTCTAGCCGCTTTCTTCTTCTCTAACCTTCACTTTTATGACAGATTTTTTTTACCAAAGTGATATATGTATATACACACACTAACATAAAAAAAATACTTGTCACCAGACCAAAACCACAATTCACTGCCTGGAGGTATGAAGGAAATCTGCGCCTATTCCTCTCGGTTGTAATAATACGACCTGACTTTCAAGGATTTTCTCATAATGATAAAAACCAGTTGGCAAAAAAGTTTAATAAAAAAAGCTCCAGACCCTGAATGTTCCCTTACTGATTGTTACTATGTTTTATTATTGCTATTATTTTATACACACTAGCTGAATAAATGTCTTAGTTAATGCTTCCTCGCAGTGTTTAATCTAATTATTCCCTCAGCCAATCAGAAAATTAATTTTGGCTTTCATTTGGGGAGGTTACCAAAATTGTGTCTGGGGGGGGTTGTCATTATTATACAGATTATTATTTTACAGTTATTGATTGAATACCGATTGCTAAATATGTATATTGGCATATTACTGATTGGTAATCATGGACAAAGGCGATATTAGGCAGATGTCTGTCCCTGTATCCAGGCCTTCACCCAGTAGTCAATGTATGGTACAAGGATGACAGATTTAGAAATGGCCTTGGCTGGCGCTAGTTTTTTTCTCCTGGACCGGAACGTCACTGACCTACATTACATTCCCCAGCCTCCTTATTAGAACTGTTTCTTGTTTTTTTTTTTTTTAGATTCTCTGTTGGTTTTCCTTATTTATCTTCAAGGCTTTCATCTGTTTTACTCCAAGTTCTGTCACTCTGCCTTTCCCTCCCAGACACGCGGCCCTCTTGTCTCATAGGATGACTGGGAATGCATGAATCTGACTTCCATTTCCTCTCATTCACAGACTTCCTTTTGATTGCATGTTAGTTGGGGTGTGATTGGAATGAGCGGTGGGCTCTCACCTTATGCTCTTCCAGCCGGCTGCCAACGTTCTCATGGCCATGAAACACCAAAGTTACTATTAGATTGTTTACTTAATTTTCACCAACACTGAAGTTTCAGTAAATTAAAGCCCTCCTTCCTGCCCCCCAGTGTTTCCATGCCAATCTGCTTCTGTTCTGCTCATTGAAGCGGTTTCCTGTATAAAGGCCATACTTACATTACATGTTATAGTATTACAGGATGTTATGAAGTACAAGGCGCTTTACACACTTATGTTAATAAACTGCATTAGTGAAGGACTAATTGGCGGTATGCTTGTGAAGGTGTCTCCATTCATCCAGGTCATGGTAAATCTTTGTATTCAATTAGATCAACTGGACGTGAAATGTAGTTCTTGAAGACGTTTCGCTAGTCATCCGACTGGCTTTCCAATTCAGAATGACTTGTACAAGAATCTGGTGCCAATATGTACCCTGGAAACCCCAATTAGCAATCACGCCAGTGTTAGGGACCTTCTGATGCAAGGTGTGATTGCATTGTGGCTAAGATGGTTGTTGTAGCGTTACCCTGGCGTTCCTATAACACCTCTTAGCCACAATGCAATCACACCTTGCATTCAGAAGTCCCTATACCTGGCTGTTGATATGCTAATTGGGGTTTTTCCAGGGTACATAATTGCCACAGATTTTGTACAAGTCATTCTGACTAGGAAAGCCAGTCGGATGACTAGCCGAAACGTCTTCAAGAACTAACTTTAAGTCCAGTTGATCTATTGAATACAACAGATCTACTAATTGCAGTATATAAAATAACCATTATCTTTATTTTACCATGTGTTTTACCAAGTATTATACATATAGAAGACACATGGGACCTTTATAATTACGCCCAACATCCGTGTAAAATAACACCCTTATTTTACACTAACAGGTGTTATTTTACACTAACGGTGTTATTTTACAGTAATGGGTGTTATTTTAACACTAAAAGCCTTGGGTGTTTTTATAAGTTAGATATTGGCAAAATCCTTAACGAACCTTTATAGCAACATTTAAAACTCCAGTCACAATTCAACTTAATAATACCTGGTAATGTAAATAACATACTATAAGTTTAAAATAAATTTGTAGTGTAAAATAACACCCTTGTGTAAAATACCAGTAAAATAACACTCTGTAATGTAAAAATAAACACACGCTAGTGTAAAATAATACCCGTAATGGTAACAATAAACAGTGTAAATAACTCTTAAATGTAAAATAACACCGCTATGTTAAAATAATAACCCGTAATGTAATAACACCGCTAGTAAAAATAAAACCCGTAATGTAAAATAAACACCGCTAGTGTAAATAAGAACCGTAATGTAAAATAACCCCACTAGTGTAAAATAACCCGTAATGTAAAATACACCGTTTGTGTAAAATAACACCCTGTAATGTAAATAACAGTGTAAAATACACTCTGTAATGTAAAATAAAACACCGCTAGTGTAAAATAATAACCCATAATGTGTAAATAACACCACTGTGTTATTTTCCATTACGGGTGTTATTTCACACTAGTGGTGTTATTTACATTACGGGTTATTATTTACACTAGCGGTGTTATTTTACATTACAGAGTGTTATTTTACACCAGTGGTGTTATTTTACATTAGAGTGTTATTTTACACTGTTATTTTACATTACAGGGTGTTATTTTACACTATTGGTGTTATTTTACATTACGGGTTATTATTTTACACTAGCGGTGTTATTTTACATTACGAGTGTTATTTCACTGTTATTTTACATTACAGGGTGTTATTTTACATTACGGTTTATATTTTACAACCGGTGGTGTTATTTTACATTACAGGTGTTATTTTACACCAGTGTGTTATTTTACATTACGGGTTATTATTTTACACTAGCGGTGTTATTTTACATTAAGTGTTATTTTACACGGTGTTATTTTACATTACAGGGTGTTATTTTACACTAGTGTTAAAATAACACTCTAATGTAAAATAACACCACTAGTGTAATAATAACCCGTAATGTAAATAACACCGTTTGTGTAAAAACAACACCGTTTGTGTAAATAACACCCTGTATGTAAAATAACGTTGGTGTAAAGTAACACCATTGATGTAAAATAACACCCGCTATGTAAAATAACTCCCTTTAGTGTGAAATAACAACCCATAATGTAAAATAACACCCGTTAGTGTAAAATAACAACCGTAATGTAAAATAACCCAACGTGTGTTATTTTACATTATGGGTTTGTTTTCACACTAAAGGGAGTTATTTTACATTACGGTTGTTATTTTACATTAACGGGTGTTTATTTACATTACGGTTGTATTTTACACTAACGTGTTTTTTACATTACAGATGTTATTTTAACACCAGTGGTGTTATTTTACATTACGGGTTATTATTTTACACCAGTGGTGTTATTTACATTAACAGGTGTTATTTTACACAGTGGTGTTATTTACTTAAGGTTATTATTTTACACTAGCGGTGTTATTTAACATTAGAGTGTTATTTTACACTGGTGTTATTTTACATTACAGGGTGTTATTTTACACTAGTGTAAAATAACACTCTAATGTAAAAACACAACTAGTAATATAACCCGTAAGTAAAATAACACAGTGTTGTGTAAAATAACACCGTTTGTGTAAAATAACACCCCTGTAATGTAAAATAACATTGGTGTAAAGTAACACCATGTGATATAAAATAACACCCGCTAATGTAAAATAACTCCCTTAGTGTGAATACCAACCCATATTAAATAACACCCGTTAGTGTAAAAAACAACCGTAATGTAAATAACACACCAACGGTGTTATTTTACATTATGGTTGTTATTTCACTAAAGGGATTATATACATTATGGGTTGTTATTCACCTAAAGGGAGTTATTTTACACTAACGGGTGTTATTTTACATTACGGTTGTTATTTTACACAACGGGTGTTATTTTACATTATGGGTTGTTATTTCACACTAAGGGAGTATTTTACATCACATGGTGTTATTTTACATTATGGGTTGTTATTTCACCCTAAAGGGAGTTATTTTACATTATGGGTTGTTATTTCACACTAAAGGGAGTTATTTTACATCACATGGTGTTATTTTACATTACGGTTATTTACACTATTAGTGTAAAATAACACCCTTTTAATGTAAAATAACAACGCTAGTGTAAAACACACCCTAAGTAAATAACACCCGTTTGTGTAAAATAACGCTCATTAGTGTAAAATAACGCTCATTAGTGTAAATAACGCTCATTAGTGTAAATAACGCTTATTAGTGTAAATAACACCCAATAATGTAAAATAACACGCTAGTGTAAATAAACGCTCATTAGTGTAAAATAACTCCGGTAATGTGAAATAACGCTCAATAGTGTAAAATACACCCGTTAGTGTAAAATAACTCCCGGTAATGTAAATAACACCGTTAGTGTAATGTAACGCTCATCAGTGTAAAAAAAACCGTAATGTAAAATAACACCGTTAACGTAGAATAACACCGCATGAAAAATAAGTGCCACGCTTGTATTAATACGGCCAATATCCTTCTTCCCGGATAGTGCTGTAATTCCTTAGGCTGGGGCCCCACTGCACCCCCCAAAAAAGCTTTGTTTCCAAGGTGATTTATTAGGTGTGATTTTCCTAAAACAGACCAAATATGTTGATTGGATGTGTAATGAAATGTGAATCAGCAAAATGGCAGCAGTGGGGCCTTAATATCCCTCTGGCCAATACTTTTGTCTAAAACAATTACAGGGTTATTGTATTCTGCTGCAGTTCTCCAGCACTTTCTTTCTTAAAGGGTAACTGTGATCTAAAAAAAGGACTTAACATTTTTTTTTTTGTCCTTCAAAAATCCCCATTGACATTTTGGCAGGAAGGGTTCTAAAGGGCTTAAGAAACTGCTGTAGTAGGCATGTGCCATTGCTTCTAGATGATGGAAAGACGTGCGATGCCTACAACACAGGTGAAGCAGAACACTTCCACACTTCCCGAATTCCAGATCTTGCTGACAGAACACTCATAGGTTTACCCATAATGCCTTCAAGAAGAGAACTCAGGCCTATATTTAACCAATAATGGACAATAGCACATTGAGCATTTATTTACACGTCATGATATTAATGTCCCACTATTGTAAAATATAAGTTGATTTGATGTATATTTATATATAAAACAGGAAGGTGCATTAATTTCATGGAGTTGACAAGTGACGTTGTTTAGTGACAATTGGTGATGACATCACAGAACTGTCTGTGCAAAAAAACTGATGTCATCACAACACAAACACAACCCGATCGTGTAAATTACATTAACAGAGATTAATAAGGGGATTGGGTTTTTTTTAACTTTCTCCATAGATCTATTAGAAATATACCTAAATTCATATTTGCCAAGGCTGTTAAATACCAAGTTATTATATTCTGGTGACTGGTAGAAAGTGTTGGGTAAAGTTACCAAGATTTCAGACAATCCAGGACGTCCTTTCAAAACTTTTTTTTCCCCTTCCCGTTTCCTCTTTCTGTAGAGCGGAGGAGTGTCTATCCCTCCCATGAAGATGGTTAACCCAGTGATCCCGTCTGAAAGTTACCCAGCAGACCCAGCGGATATAAGAGCAACAAGCACTCCAAGCGAGAATGGAGTATGAGGATTCAGGGGCCACCAGCAGGTAGTTTTACTCTAGAGAAATGTGAACACAAGGTTAGCACCCACCAAGACAATTCTGATTCTGCTCCTTCCTCAGTCTGTTATTATGTAACCTTGAAATTCACGGGGCAGGCAGTCCCTGGGTTACGTACCAGATCCCTTCTTATGTCCGTCTTAAGCCAAATTTACAGCTAAAATTGGGAACAACTTTACTGGACACTGAGTGGAGGAAGCAAGGAGAGCGTTGAACACTCAGCAAATTCCAGTTCCATCAGCAACTGTTTATTCTTCTTTAATATAAACTGTCTTAACCTGGGGACTGCCTGTACTTACACACACTTGTCCATATGAAGTTCATGGTGTACGTTATTAGCCTACTTACAAAGCTCTACTGCCAGTGTGCTATGTCTGTTGGCATATCAGTCTCCACATTCACCCATCTGCAGACATAACACAGTATAGGGGCCCTTTAGGTGGCTCAATGACACAGTGTTTAGTAGATTTAGTTGATATGGTTTAGTGACATTATCAGTGACTAAGCTGTTCAGCAAAGCATGCTGGTAACGCTCATAAACCAAAAATAAACCTAGACTTAAAAAGGAATCAAATGTACAAAATCCAAACTTAACCCTAACTGCCAATGTTTTATTCCTGGATTTTTGTCTGGTAAACTTTGCCTTGGCATGTTCCCCCTTCAAATGAAAAATTCTATATAGGTAAGCACGCCAAAACTACAATAGTAGAAAGCTGATAGATGTAAAGCTAATCCCCCTTCTCTCTGCCTCTCAAAGGTTTCCGCCTCCTCTTCAAGCTTTTTTTATAGGAGCTTTTACATACTCAGAGGGAGGCAGCTAAGCCGCTTTCAGTCATTGGCTGTAACATCATCTGATACACCCATGACAGCTGCTAACTGGAGGAACCAGAAAGCAGAATGAGAGGTAACAGAGCATCGGGAAGCATTTAGGCTAGACTTGCATCCCTTAGGTGCACAGCCATTCATCTGAATCTAGCCTTAGCTTTCTAACTATTGCGTTTGGGGGTGATTTACCTATATACAATTTTTAATGGGAGGGGTGAACTTTCCCTTTAATGTGCAATATAGCTGCTTGTTTTTTTTTAGAAGTATGTCTAAATTGTACAAAGAAAGGTTTTTTGTAACATATAAAATCTGGTAGTTCACTATTATTTTAGGCTGTTCCCTGTTCCAGTTGAACTCACTGAAGCACATTGTAGGTGATGCTAAGATTAACACAGAGAAGCTTAAAATCCATGAAGCAATTTTGGTCCAGCAAATAATCATGGTGATTTTATGAGGAGGGGGGGGGGCATTACCAGTGCCCATATCCCCGTCTGTTGCTTTAATTTACCTGTACTGCTCGCCCCTTGAGTTCATAAAAAGTGTAAGGGGTGTCTGTGTGAAAGGGGATTAAAACAATGGAGCCAAGATTGTTGACACAGACTTGAACAAGTGTGAAGGTTCATACATATGTTCAATGCAACGACGCCTAAGAGCATGCACACGCAGGACGAACTTCTGTTTCGGCACTTCGTTGTCCAAAACGGCATTCGGTCGGGGCTCATTAATTATCCACCCAGCGAATCGGGGAACGAGCCCCGATCAATGACCATTTCGACTGACTGAGCACCCATACACGCACGGTCATTGGTTGAAACAGATGTTCATACACATTGTGCATCGTGGGGTGGTCCCCATGATCACAGTGTAAATGAAAATTAAACACTTGCTTATGTCTGTTCAACACTCTTGGCTCCCATTGTTTGAATCCCCTTTCACACTGTTTTGTGTACGGGTGGAACCTATCAACTAGACAGAGCCACACAGTACACAACTTATCATCCTGATACCAGTATTGACATGAAATGGGAATTAATAAAGTCTCCTGTAACATATAAATGAACACATTTAGTACAACAGTACTGACCACTGATCTAAAGTTTCATACACACTAGTGTCGACCCGCCACGCACGATGTGTATGCATGGCCTTTTCAGGCACTGTGTCGGCCAAAATGACCGTATATACTTGAGTATAACCGAGTTTTTCAGGCTGTAAAACAGCCTGAAAACTTGGACTCGGTTTATACTCGAGTCACTAAGTGCCATTGAAGATCAGCGTCCTCTCCATCCGGCAGCCGCACGATCATTCCATGTACTGGCGCGCCGGCCGACGTCCCTGCCCGGCGCCAATTAGTGATGTCACCGCGTGCCAGTACATGGAATGATCGTGCGGCTGCCGGAATGGATAGGACGCTGCTGCCGGAATGGAGAGGGCGCTTACCTTCAATGCCAGCACACAGTCCCAGGAAGCCCTTGGATTTAGGAGAGCCCACAGCTACTGGATGAAGGAGAGCCCACAGGTACAAACTGAACTGGGTGGAGGTGAGGGTGGCATTCAGATGTTTGGAAACTACAACTCCCAGCTTAATAAGCAGCTGGGAGTTGTAGTTTTCAACATCTTGAATGCCACCCTCACTTGGCTTCAAGATGTTTGGAAACTACAACTCCCAGCAATAAAGCATGCTGGGTTGTAGTTTCCAAACATCTTGAATGCCAAGTGAGGGTGGCATTCAAGATGTTTGAAAACTACACTCCCAGCATACTTTTTAGCTGAGAGTTGTAGTTTCCAAACATCTTGAATGCCAAGTTTCACCCTCGGTTTATACTCGAGTCACAACTTTATTTAGATTTTTAGGTGAAATTGGGTACCTCTGTTTATATTGGGTTCGTTTATACTCGAGTTATACGGTAACTGTTATATTGTACAACTTGAGATGTATTATTCTATATGTTATACAGGAAGGGGTACATTTATAACTGTTTAACGTTACAATAGTAGATGTATTATTCTATATGTTATACAAAGAGGTAGATTTATAACTGTTATATTGTACAATAGGATGAATTCTATATGTTATACAGGAAGGGGTACTTTATAACTGTTATACTGTACAATAGATGCATTATTTTCCTTATAATTCTATATTTATAAGGAAATATAATTATAATGCCCAGAGCAAGAATATGGATAGTCGTACAAATGTATCATGTATTATTTCATTATGCAAAATGCTATTTGCTGTTCCTGGTTAGATGCCAGCAGTTAGATATACAGTTAGTGGATACTTTTTCCCAGTATTTTGTGACTCTCCCCAGTTCTACTCTACCCAGAACAAACCTAGATACATTTCCCTTCCATTGTCCTCACTCTGATATTTTCCAAGCTATTTATTCCCATCATCTAACTACTCTACCATTTACCAGCCATGTGTGAGACCCCACATATTTCAACTGTCTATTCTCATTCACATCTCTTCTACCGTCCTACTCCTCACCTAACCTTGAATGTCCATAACATCCCCCATTCTTTATCTAACCAAGTGTGTTTGGGTAGGGCACTGATTGCACTGTCCTTTTCAATCTCAATGTGTCTCGATCTTCTTTCCAGGCTGCTAGACAATCTAAAAGCTGGTGTGTGAATGAAACTAACCAGGCTCCGATAAAATATGCACCTTCTCGAACCTCTATTCCTGTATTGACTTCCTTTGGCACAAGGAACTCCTCTATTTCCTTCTAAACAATCAGTTTTCCCCCTAACTCTCATCAGCTTCTCTCCTTCCTACTTTCTGAACTGAGGACAATGTCGAAGGTTGACAGATCCTTTGGAGTCCAAATCCCACCTCATCCTCTTTTTTTTTTGCATTTTATCAGCTGTGAAAATCTGACAACCAAAGGGCTGGACACGTGGAATGGAGAGAGACTTTATACAGAACATCCAACGCGTTCCACTGTGGCCCCTACCTTTCCCCAGCCTGACTGTTATCGCGCCTGCAGCTACTCAACTTTCCAAATGATGTAAATAAATGTAATGAAGCTAGGGATTCATCATTTTGTAGTCGAGCTCACCGAGTGCTGCTTTGTTCTTTTATTTATTTCAGAATCTTTTTGTAGTCCTGTAGTTTCTGTGAAAGTCTGAAATATCAGATGGAGTTGTCTGTGTTGCTTCGTTAGCAATAAGTGAAGACCTCCCTGAGAGTACTGAGGCCGTTACTGCTGTCTGTACCCACACTTAAGTCTTTCATAGTAGCACAAGTGTATAGCGCAGACAGCCAGGTGCAATTCCCCTTCCTTGCCTGGGGAACTCTCACAAAATCCACAAAAAGAGGAAGGAGGAAGAGGTGGGCGCTGACAGAATGAGATGCCAGATAACCAACACATTCATCTGTCTCGGACAACAACAACACTGTAACACCTTGTCAAGCATATCTGTCCTCTGACCAGCACCTGGCAGGACAATGAGGTGGACTATATGGCACAATCTGACAGGGTTTTCTAGAGCCCTTACTTAGCGATATCATTTGGTAGGACCAAGAAGAGTCTGAGAATGTTTTATTGGTGGGGTTGGTCCTGTGTGGACGAGGGAGAAACTGGGGGGGGTAAATCATTGTAATATTGTCAATTAAGCACAGAAACTGGTTCCACTCTGTGTGTGATGTGGTGTGTCTAGAAGTGCGTGTTCTGGAAAGGGGAGTTCTGGAGAGCAAATCACTTTATTCTGTCGATTCTGTCTGTTCATATTCTAATAAGTTCCACAAAATTCTTTTTTGTAACAAACCATTTTTTGTACAGACAAATGGAGTTTATAACGAAACAATCCGACACCCTAATTCTGGATTGGGAAAAAGAGAACTCTTTACATTCAGTGAAGTGTCTACATTTTTTTTATGTTTTATGAATATATAAATATATATAAAAATATACATATTATATATATAAAATAAATGCCTATATAAATATATAAATATATACCTAAAGAATTCTTTCCTTGCCTGGTGCGAATGGGGATGTTTGAAGAAATTCTGGATTTGGTCATTAATTCATTAAGGAGAAGTACACCCTAAAATCAATTAGTGTATGGAAGCTGCAGCTTTAACTAACCATCTCCCCCTTTTTTTCTCTAGGCCCCTCCTGACCCTACCTGGGATGATCTAAGTTCCCGACATCTTGGATCCTCATTGTATTGTGTTTAGCTCCGCCCCCGAAACTTCCTGGCTCTCCATCTTGTGGGTGTCCAAGAAAGCACAGTCCGTTTGTGCCGTGCCTCCACGTGTCGGGGTGCACACGTCTGTGACATCAGCACGTGCACGGAAGGGTTCGTGCATGACATCATTGCGCCGTGCAATGTCACGCGCTGACGTCAAGTGCAGTGTGCATCACACATGCACGGCACAAAAGGACCGTGCTCTCTTGGAAACCCACAAGATGGAGAGCCAGGAAGTCTCGGGGGCGGAGCTAAACACAATACAATGAGGACCCAAGATTTTGGGAACTTTAGATCATCCCAGGTAGGGTCAGGAGGGGCCTAGAGAAAAAAAAGGGGGAGATGGTTAGTTAAAGCTGCAGACAGACCTATGCTGTCAATCTGCATGTATCGGTACTGAGAGACCCGTCCTATGCTGTCATCTCCATGTATCGGTACTGAGAGACCCCTCCTATGTTGTCAATCTGCATGTATCGGCACAGAGAGACAGTCCTATGCTATCAGTCTGCATGTATTGGTACTGAGAGACTGTCCTATGTTGTCAATCTGCATGTATCGGCACAGAGAGACAGTCCTATGCTGTCAATCTGCATGTATCGGTACTGAGAGACCATCCTATGCTGTCAATCTGCATTTATCGGCACCGAAAGACAGACCTATGCTGTCAATCTGCATGTATCGGTACTGAGAGACCCCTCCTATGCTGTCAATCTGCATGTATCGGCACAGAGAGACAGTCCTATGCTATCAGTCTGCATGTATTGGTACTGAGAGACTGTCCTATGCTGTCAATCTGCATGTATCGGTACTGAGAGACCCCTCCTATGCTGTCAATCTGCATGTATCGGCCTGCATTGTACACTTGTGGTTACTGTTTGAATTTGGATTTAGGATTAAATCGGTTGAATCTGTTTACATCTCTAGATATACTGCAATTCATAGTGTAGAACAATCTAACTTTGTGTGGAATGTAGGTGGGACATAGGCAACTGCAGACAATAGCACTCATACCGGTAATTACTCTCTGATTTCAGACAGAAACCTTCTCTGACCTCCACATTTTCCCTCTTTCCCCACATAATCCATATGAGATAATGCAGCCTCTGGTAGCCATAACTATTAAATGTGTGACATTTCAACCCATAGAATTGTGCAAGAAATATTTAGTTTCCAAGCAAGATCCGTGTATGTAGCAAATTAGGCCTCCGCAAAAAGATTCCTTTTTTATACCTTTTTACCATAAAATTGCTCACTGATTAATTCCTATTTAGAAGTGCACTGGATCCATAATGGCAGGTTCCTACTTCCTAGGTTGCCATGTGGATAATTCAGCTCTGCTTGGTGGCCTTGTGTGGAGCCAAAATTAAGACCCTTTAAAGGGTAACTAAAATGACAATTGACAAGAATTGCTTTCCTGAGTATTTTTGCAATTTACTTTTATTATTTTTAACGTAGTAGATATTACATTTACATTTTCATATATGATATGGTTGCAGCTTCACCAGATCCCCTGCACCTCCTGCTTTGAAACCATGTCACAGTCCCACTTCCCTGTGTCTCCTCCTCATCATGGGCCACCATGGCCCCTCCCCTGCAGTCCCCTTGAACCCCCTATGGCTCCTTTCACTTCAGTCACTGTAACTCAATCTCTTCCTGTTTTCTTCAGCTTTCTCCTCCACTGAGCATGTGCCAACCGCAGATTAAAAGGAGGATCTAGAATTTGTGACCGCAGATTCAGAACCTTCCGATTATCAAGTGCAGTATTATCAACCAGGACAATCTGATGGAGATACAGTGTGTTGTCTCATTGCTCATATCCTGTATAAAGACACATGGATTGCAGATTTCTGATACTACCAAAATCACTAATTCATAAGTAGATGGGCGCTCAAGGACATTCTGAAGGATTTCTCTGCAATGACTGTCGCACAAAATGAATAACCTCAAACATACTCAGGATTGAAAGGAATTTATTGGATATAATGTTCTGTCAGTAATGTTCCTGCTACTCTGGTGCAGGTAAATGTCAGAAAGACTGGAGAGCAGTGACTCTTGTTAAACATGGAGGGAAATATGTTATTGAAATGAGCAGTTTTCATCATATACTCTGCTTAGCTGCCTGTGTAATTCATTTATTGGAGTTACTGCTGTAAAATAATAAATAGCCTGAGTAGGAATCTTCCAACTGCTAATTTCCAGCTTACAATGAAAACCATAAAGTGAGGTAAGAATGAAATACAGTTCGGATGATTAAAGATGGAAAGATTTATTAGTGGAAACAAGTAGATAGTTTAGCTGGGAATTATAGGTGCTAATAACATTAGGCCAGTACAGTTGTGCAGTTTTGCACGTGACTAAAGATAAATGAGGGGCAGACTGAATGGCCGTATATTACCCGATAATTGTGTGTGGGTGGCGGCTCGGTTAGACATCATTTATTGAACCACCAGGTCAGACCATAAACAATGCCTGACCGAACACCCCTACAGGCAAGATTATGGTTTGGGGGCTCAGTCATCACCTCTCGTGTGCAAATTTGTACCTGTACCACACAAACCTAGGCCAACTGACCAATAGCTGAATCCGAACTTATCAGAAGTAACCACGCAAACCTAGGCCTACCGACCAATAGCTGAATCCGAACTTATCAGAAGTAACCAGGCAAACCTAGGCCCACCGACCAATAGCTGAATCCGAACTTATCTGAAGTAACCACACAAACCTAGGCCCATCGACCAATAGCTGACCGTAAGTCTCAATGGAAGAATAAATAAACCGGGAGGCACCTGCGGATCTAACATGGAAAAAGTTCTAATGCTGATAATATATCATGAAAACAATGATACGTTGTAAGGTCCACCTGTCCGATTGAAAGTATGGAAAGCATTTGGTTTGTTGGGCGTCTTTGCCTGGGATAGGCAGCGTGGCCGATCCATCTGCGGTTTGTTATTTTTCTGTTTTCCTGTTTTGGGGTGGGTGTTAGAGGGAAAAAAGGGAAGAGAAATGAGGGAGGTTATTGAATTAGACCCTATAGGTCTCCCAAGGTCTCCGGAGGGGGTAGAGATATGGGGGTCATTAACATGTTCTTTTTCTAGTGTAAGTCCTACACAGCACAGTAAGCCAACATAATACCCAAATTCCCCCCTCACTTGTCATTGGTGCATACTGTAATACCGAATCCTAAATGATCAGTTGTCCATCATGGGGTGAGAGCGTCCACACTACAGGGATGTGCACACTGAACTGAGTCGGCCAACTGGACTCCCTGATTTGGTCAGTGCTTTACATCTACCTGGACTTTGTTATTGCACCTGCTCCAATTTCAGTGGCCACGCCCATCATTATACACAATGTACTAGATAACTAGATCCTTCTCTGCAGGAGAAATCCCTCCTCCACCCTGGAAATGAGTACAACTACAGCATTGGATGGGTAGAAGAGAAGGTCCAGTCCATGATCAGATCATAGTTCCTTTTACTAAACTAGCCACATTAATCTTTGTAGCTGCACATCCGGCTTGGCGTTTTCCTGTCTCTCTCCCCTGCAGGTACAATTAATTAACCTCTTATTGAAATCGGAGGAGACACATGTACATATTTATTGGGACATGTTTCGGATAAACGGTGACTATCCGCACTGTAAATATACAATGCAAACGTTATTCACAGTCACCCTGGTGCATTTGGCTTCACAGAGCTCTGGTGTGTTAGCGTAACATATTAAATCACCATTTTTGGTGCAGATGGCATGCATTATAATAAGGGGCTATTGCTCAAATCGCTAGTCAACAGCAATGTGTTTTTTGCGTTGTATTGGGCTTCTGCCTAATGCCCATTTCCGGGTTGCCACCTATGAAAAACCATGTAGCAAATATCTACAAGTAAGCAATGTTTCTTACATACATATTCAAAATCAGCCAATCAAATTTCAGAATAATGTTAGCTGTTTTCCTATCAAGCTTGTCGATTGAATTATTGTCCCAATATGCTATGATTCATGTTGTCAAAATTTAAAAATTTAACTTTTTCATAGATTGTAGTCTTTACAGACAGTTAAGTTATATATTAGATTTAATAAGGGACAGGTTGTAATCTTTTACCCATCATATCTAGTTGCCCTTATTGATCTCCCTTACAAACATTTTCAAGCAAATAAATGTCATTTTCCAGTCTTGAGATTCACATTGCGGCCATTTTGATGCTCTGCAAGATCTGACTGAATTTAGTCTCTGTTCATCAAACCCTCTGCTGAATTCCTATGAGAAGCAATTTATTACTGTATATGGTTTTTACCATAGGGAGTTGTGGTACAACCAGGTTAGAAGTAGCCTGGATCAGGACTCTGGAAATAATGTCACAAAACATTATTGGGGTGTATTTTTTTGATTTTGTGGTCCTGGTGGTCAAAGATCATTAGTGGTGAGATAGTCAGGGAACAAAGACATTTGGCTCAGATAAAAAAAAATCAGGTCATCCTAAAACAGAACCATCAGATACCTTCCCATCCAGAAATGCATTGGGAATGAAAGTGTGGCACACGCCAAATATTCCTATAAGAAGTCAGCTAAGGAGGTTGCACTATACCAGATTAAAAAGAAACAAGAGCCTGCATTGCTTCCACTAAGAATTCTTACTGGATAATAGAATCCATGGTACTGAGATGTTTAGTCGAGTTCTGTCTTCTACTCTGCAATCACCCTCTGCTTCCGAGCCATAAAACCTTAAACACCCTCATTTGTCTTACACAATTACTTTTTCTTTCTCTGAAGGCATCTGACAAGGATCTCTGCCCAATAAGTACAGAAAACTTCATCCTCTGTAAGGGCTTCTCCAATAAATAAAGAAACAAAATGGAGCCAAAGAAGGAATTAAAATCCTTGGCTGTCAACAATATTTATTTACCAAGAGCATTAAAGGGGTATGCTGTGTGGATTCTCACCAAGAAAGACTTTCCCTAACAGTGGTGGCTTGTTAGATTTAAAGGGAATGTCCACCCTCTTGAAAAATAATTAGTTGTTATGCAGGACCCCTCAAACATAGAGTTTGTTTTGGTTACACTGTTTAAAGGGCAAGTCCAGCCCCAAAATGAAAACTTACATACAGGTAAATCACCCCCCAAAACCCTAAACGATAATAGTTTGAAAGTGAAATATATAAGTCTAACCTGAATCCTGCCACATGTCCTGTTTCCCCTGTTTCTGCTTCCTGGTTTTCCAGGAACTGTCAGTTATGGATTTGACAGCCAATGACTGAATGTCAATGCCCTGTCTGCCTCTTCTGAGCATGCCCAGGCTCAGTACAGGTTTCTAAATGCTCAGTTTCCATGAGCCATCCAGAAGCATAGCAGGCATACAGTAATGAATTCATAGGACAAACTATGATACATAAACATTTTTTAAAGAGGCCATTCTTTCTAAAAGATGTTCTTAGAGGGTGTTGTCTTTAAATCTGCTCCCAGCATTAGAAATCACCACACCTGTCTCTCCACTCCCTATCCACGGCGGCGCTGTGCTCTTTTGCTACAGAGCAGCCGCAGTGAGGCTGTTGGGGATGGCAGACAGTGATTGGCCGTGACGCCACTGTCGGGACTGACTGCCTTACCCCGGAAGTGGAGCGTGAGTGCAGAGCTCTGCTGGTGGATCGCGGAGCTTGTAAGTATGAGATCTCTTGCTGGAAGCAGATTTAAACAGTCTATGCTAAATAAACTCCAGGTTCAGGGGGGTCCTGCTAAATATACTCATTTTTTCCAGAGGGGTGGACATTCCCTTTAACAATTTCTATTTGGGAGTTGGTCTTAAAGGCGCCAACAATGCAATGTAATTTAAAATGGGAATCCTACGAGTTTATTGTGACTTTTTGAATGAGCAACAAAAATACCGAACGAATACATAAGTAACAGGATAATGTGGATCAGAATGTAATAGGAAGGGACTTACTGCTTCTCGGTGCATCACCCTGTTTATGTGGGCGGAGATTTTACACAGGGACGCCAGATAAAGAAGAATCTTTTCCCTTCCAATATAGAAAATGTGCAACATCTTGTAGTTATTGTAATATCAGAGTTACAAAGGTTTCACCTGACATCATTGCAGATCCATAAATTGTTCACCGAGATGGAACGATGTGTATAACATTCTGATACACCACCAAGCAAGAATGGAACATCCAATACAGTGGGATAACTCAGTACATACTATGATATCAACCGCCCCTCTTCATGCTAAAAACAGTCCCTGTACTGTATTAAAGGGCAGGTCCACCCGTTAAAACAAAAACTGGTGACTTGTCAGTTATCTGCGAACCCCATCTGCTATTTTATCAGTTTATTACATGCTTTTGTAACCAGTATTAATGATAAGTTCTCTTTATTCTGACAAAGGTATTTGCCTCCTCCTCTGCTTAATGAGCTTTTAATAAGCTTGAGCATGGCAAAGTGAAACAGCAGGTGAAATAGCAGTCAATCATTGGTTGTGATGTCAGTTGTCACAGCCTTAATTCACTGCATGGAAGAAGGGGTCAGTTACTCTGCCAGAATGGGGACAATAATTATCCTTAAATATCTGTCTAGGCATTCATCTAATAAATAGGTCAGTGGAGTTGGAGGCAGGTAACTGAGAATTGCCCAGTTTTTGCTATTAGGGTGGACATGCCCTTTAAAGGGTATGTCTTGGGTATGATCCAGGAGGATACAGCTACAGGAAAGGGCTACTAAAAGGAGATAGGTTCTTTAATGTATTATTCATGTTCTGGAACTAAATCTGGACACTATCATTTCCATTTCAAAGGATGATGAAGAAAATGGAAATCATGAATACATGTGCCACACTCTCCAATGGACAGAATCAATAACTCCACCATTCCATTTCTTTGGAGAACTTCAACAATAAAATGAAACTTATTTGTGACTGGTGGCCTTATCTTCTTTAAAAGAGGGGCTAAAACCAAAACCTTAAATTTTGGTTAAGATAAGACAACAGTCTGGCACCCAGCATAAGTTAATATTATATTACGTTATTACATTTCATCTAAGATAAATGGCGAGAGCAAGGAATTCCTGTAAATAAATGTCTGAAATCACATTTCCCTTCCATGACATGGGGGGACAATTAATCTTCCATTACAAGGCTCGGAGATCTCTGACAAGTGAATGAGTTAAAATGAAAATACAAACTGGAAAATCTCAAGCACAAACAAAGGGTGGTGATGGGGAAATTAGATTGGGAAGGGAAGTGTAAATAGAAACAGGTCACACCATTCTAAAAAAGATGACAGCACATGATAGTGTGTCACCCAATGCTGGTACGAGCGAGCACTCAACCGGGACAATGTCATCGGTGGCACCAAATTTGCCAGCGGGTGAAAGTGCGAACGATTGATCGTGCTGTCCCATAGGAAACCACACGATCGATCGGAATTTATGACATGTTGATCCGGATGAACGAACGATCGAGGGTCGATTGCGGCCTGACGCCCCACACCAGCAGTCTTTTCAGCCGAATGACCGTGCCGTGAATTGGTCGGCCAAAAATATTGTGGGTGTGTACCCAGCCAAAGATCCCAAAAACATTCTTTAAAGAAGAAGTTAGAGGGGATTTTTTTTTTAGGGCAACTAAACCCACATAACAACACTGAACCAGAAGGCAGAACACCTTGTATAAACCCATATCTGTGTCTTACCTCTCATTTTGATATGGGCACTGGGAAATTTACCTAAAAAAATAGGTTGTGCTTTCTTTCAGCATTCCAGTATCAGACAGTTTGGTCAACGACCATTATGTTCTGCCATGCTCAGACCTTAGCTATGGCAGAAACTTGTTACAGTTGGTCACACCCATTAAATCCCTAGCCAATCCTTTTACAGGACAGATAAAGCAAGGAAGCCTGTGACTGAGGTCAGAGGTGTGGTCTGACACTGCACATACACACAGATACTTCATCCAGTTCTTAACAGGCTTTGATTTACTTTAACAGTTTACTAAGTGCAATTTTATAGTTTATGGTGTTTTTAGGGGGGTTGTTTTCAGATTCTGGAGTATAAAAATTGGGTTTAGTTCTCCTTTAATTATTTACATATCACACATTGCTGTGGTCAGTAGTAAGTTGACATTTCAGGTTCTGCAATGGACCTTCTTCCCAGAATGCACCACTTCCTTGAAATGTTCCTAACAGTAATGCAGCATTTACATGAGCAAATCGGAGGAAACAGACACAACGGCGATCCAACTGCAACATATTTATTGGGACATGTTTCGGATCTACTTTTAACACTGGAGAAAGGATCAAAGTAGTAAATCGGAGGAGACACATGTACATATTTATTGGGACATGTTTCGGATCTACTTTGATCCTTTCTCCAGTGTTAAAAGTAGATCCGAAACATGTCCCAATAAATATGTTAGCAGTTGGATCGCCGTGTGTCTGTTTCCTCCGATTTGCTCATGTAAATGCTGCATTACTGTTAGGAACATTTCAAGGAAGTGGTGCATTCTGGGAAGAAGGTCCATTGCAGAACCTGAAATGTCAACTTACTACTGACCACAGCAATGTGTGATATGTAAATAATTAAAGGAGAACTAAACCCAATTTTTTATACTCCAGAATCTGAAAACAACCCCCCTAAAAACACCAATAAACTATAAAATTGCACTTAGTAAACTGTTAAAGTAAATCAAAGCTGTTAAGAACTGGATGAAGTATCTGTGTGTATGTGCAGTGTCAGACCACACCTCCTGACCTCAGTCACATGCTTCCTTGCTTTATCTGTCCTGTAAAAGGATTGGCTAGGGATTATTAATGGGTGTGACCAACTGTAACAAGTTTCTGCCATAGCTAAGGTCTGAGCATGTGCAGAACATAATGGTCGTTGACCAAACTGTCTGATACTGGAATGCTGAGAAGAAAAGCACAAACCATATGTTATTTAGGTAAATTTCCCAGTGCCCATATCAAAATGAGAGGTAAGACACAGATTATTGGTTTTATATCAAGGTGTTCTGCCTTCTGGTTCAGTGTTGTTATGTGGGTTTAGTTGCCCTTTAAAAAAAAAATCCCCTCTAAACTTCTTCTTTAAAGAATGTTTTTGGGATCTTTGGCTGGGTACACACCAGCAGATATTTTTGGCCGACCAATTCACGGCACGGTCATTCGGCTGAAAAGATCTGCTGGTGTGGGGCGTCAGGCCGCAATCGACCTCGATCGTTCGTTCATCCGGATCAGACATGTCAGTAAATTCCGATCGATCGTGTGGTTTCCTATGGGACAGCACGATCAATCGTTCGCACTTTCAGCCGCTGGCAAATTTGGTGCCACCGATGGACATTTGTCCCGGTTGAGTGCTCGCTCGTACCAGCATTGGGTGAAACCACTATCATGTGCTGTCATCTTTTTTTAGAATGGTGTGACCTGTTTCTATTTACACTTCCCTTCCCAATCTAATTTATCCCCCATCACCACCCTTTGTTTTGTGCTTGAGATGTTCCAGTTTGTATTTTCATTTTAACTCATTCACTTGTCAGAGATCTCCGAGCCTTGTAATAGGAAGATTAATTGTCCCCCCATGTGCATGGAAGGGAAATGTGATTTCAGACATTTATTTACAGGAATTCCTTGGCTCTCGCCATTTATCTTAGATGAAATGTAATAACGTAATATAATATTAACTTATGCTGGGTGCCAGACTGTTGTCTTATCTTAACCAAAAGTTAAGGTTTTGGTTTTAGCCCCTCATTTTAAAGAAGATAAGGCCACAGTCCAGCAAAATAAGTTTCATTTTATTGTTGAAGTTCTCCAAAGAAATGGAATGGTGGAGTTATTGATTCTGTCCATTGGAGAGTGTGGCACATGTGATTCATGATTTCCATTTTCTATCTATCATACTTTGAAATGGAAATGATAGTGTCCAGATTTAGTTCCAGAACATGAATAATACATTAAAGAACCTATCTCCTTTATAGTAGCCCTTTCCTGTAGCTGTATCCTCCTGGATCATACCCAAGACATACCCTTGTAAAGGGCATGTCCACCCTAATAGCAAAAAACTGGGCAATTCTCAGTTACCTGCCTCCAACTCCAACTGACCTATTTATTAGATGAATGCCTAGACAGATATTTAAGGATAATTATTGTCCCCATTCTGGCAGAGTAACTGACCCCTTCTTCCATGCAGTGAATTAAGGCTGTGACAACTGACATCACAACCAATGATTGACTGCTATTTCACCTGCTGTTTCACTTTGCACATGCTCAAGCTTATTAAAAGCTCATTAAGCAGAGGGAGGAGGCAAATACCTTTGTCAGAATAGAAGAGAACTTATCATTAAATATCTGGTTACAAAAGCATGTAATAAACTGATAAAATAGCAGATGGGGTTGCAGGCAGATAACTGACAAGTCACCAGTTTTTTGTTTAACGGGTGGACCTGCCCTTTAATAACAGTACAGGGACTGTTTTTAGCATGAAGAGGGGCGGTTGATATCATGAGTATGTACTGAGTTATCCCACTGTATTGGATGTTCCATTCTTTGCTTGGTGGTGTATCAGAATGTTATACACATCGTTCCATCTCGGTGAACAATTTATGGATCTGCAATGATGTCAGGTGAAACCTTTGTAACTCTGAAATTAAACTATACAATAACTACAAGATGTTGCACATTTTCTATATTGGAAGGGAAAAGATTCTTCTTTATCTGGCGTCCCTGTGTAAAATCTCCGCCCACATAAACAGGGTGATGCACCGAGAAGCAGTAAGTCCCTTCCTATTACATTCTGATCCACATTATCCTGTTACTTTATGTATTCAGGTTCTGGTATTTTTGTTGCTCATTCAAAAAGTCACAATAAACTCGTAGGATTCCCATTTTAAATTACATTGCATTGTTTGCGCCTTTAAGACCAACTCCCAAATAGAAATTGTTAAAGGGAATGTCCACCCCTCTGGAAAAAAATGAGTATATTTAGCAGGACCCCCCTGAACCTGGAGTTTATTTAGCATAGACTGTTTAAATCTGCTTCCAGCAAGAGATCTCATACTTACAAGCTCCGCGATCCACCAGCAGAGCTCTGCACTTCACGCTCCACTTCCGGGGTAAGGCAGTCAGTCTCGACAGTGGCGTCACGGCCAATCACTGTCTGCCATTCCCAGACGAGCCTCCACTGCGGCTGCTCTGTAGCAAAAGAAGCACAGCAGCCGCCGTGGATAGGGAGTGGAGAGACAGGTGGTGGTGATTTCTAATGCTGGGAGCAGATTTAAAGGACAACACCCTCATAAGAACATCTTTTAGAAAGAATGGCCTCTTTAAAAAATGTTGATGTATCATAGTTTGTCCTATGAATTCATTACTGTATGCCTGCTATGCTTCTGGATGGCTCATGGAAACTGAGCAATTTAGAAACCTGTACTGAGCCTGGGCATGCTCAGAAGAGGCAGACAGGGCATTGACATTCAGTCATTGGCTGTCAAATCCATAACTGACAGTTACTGGAAGAACCAGGAAGCAGAAACAGGGGAAACAGGACATTGTGCAGGATTTCAGGTTAGACTTATATATTTCACATTTCAAACTATTATCGTTTAGGGTTTTGGGGGGTGATTTACCTGTATGTAAGTTTTCATTTTGGGGCTGGACTTGCCCTTTAAACAGTGTAACCAAAACAAACTCTATGTTTAGAGGGGTCCTGCATAACATACTAATTATTTTCAAGAGGGGTGGACATTCCCTTTAAATCTAAACACAAGCCACCACTGTTAGGGAAAGTCTTTCTTGGTGAGAATCCACACAGCATACCCCTTTAATGCTCTTGGTAAATAAATATTGTTGACAGCCAAGGATTTTAATTCCTTCTTTGGCTCCATTTTGTTTCTTTATTTATTGGAGAAGCCCTTACAGAGGATGAAGTTTTTCTGTACTTAGTGGGCAGAGATCCTTGTCAGATGCCTTCAGAGAAAGAAAAAGTAATTGTGTAAGACAAATGAGGGTGTTTAAGGTTTTATGGCTTTCGGAAGCAGAGGGTGATTGCAGAGTAGAAGACACAACTCGACTAAACATCTCAGTACCATGGATTCTATTATCCAGTAAGAATTCTTAGTGGAAGCAATTGCAGGCTCTTGTTTCTTTTTAATCTGGTATAGTGCAACCTCCTTAGCTGACTTCTTATAGGAATATTTGGCGTGTGCCACACTTTCATTCCCTAAATGCATTTCTGGATGGGAAGGTATCTGATGGTTCTGGTTTAGGATGACCTGGATTTTATTTTATTCTGAGCCAAATGTCTTTGTTCCCTGACTATCTCAGCCACTAATGATCTTTGACCACCAGGACCACAAAATCAAAAAAATACACCCCAATAATGTTTTGTGACATTATTTCCAGAGTCCTGATCCAGGCTACTTCTAACCTGGTTGTACCACAACTCCCTATGGTAAACCATATACAGTAATAAATTGCTTCTCATAGGAAGTTCAGCAGAGGGTTTGATGAACAGAGACTAAATTCAGGTCAGATCTTGCAGAGCATCAAAATGGCCGCAATGGTGAATCTCAAGACTGGAAAATGACATTTATTTGCTTGAAAATGTTTGTAAGGGAGATCAATAAAGGGCAAGCTAGATATGATGGGTAAAAGATTACAACCTGTCCCTTATTAAATCTAATATATAACTTAACTGTCTGTAAAGACTACAATCTATGAAAAAAGTTAAATATTTTTAAATTTGACATACATGAATCATAGCAATATTGGGACAATAATTCAATCGACAAGCTTGATAGGAAAACAGCTAACATTATTCTGAAATTTGATTGGCTGATTTTGAAATATGTATGTAAGAAACATTGCTTACTTGTAGATATTTGCTACATGGTTTTTCATAGGTGGCAACCCAGGAAATGGGCATTTAGGCAGAAGCCACAATACAACGCAATAAAAACACATTGCTGTTGACTAGCGATTTGAGCAATAGCCCCTTATTATAATGCATGCCATCTGCACCAAAAATGGTGATTTAATATGTTACGCTAACACACCAGAGCTCTGTGAAGCCAAATTGCACCAGGGTGACTGATTGAAATAACGTTTGCATTGTAATAATTACAGTGCGGATAGTCAACCTTTTTTATTAACCAATAACAACTAATTAAATGTTTTGCTGTCATCTCTGAAGTTGCAAAATGTTGGCCACACCCATAGTTGTAAAGATCCCATTCACTTCAATAGACTTTCCCAGTTTGCCTTTCTCCTAGAAGTCAGACACAGATGTACACCAAATATCTGTCCCACATATCTCCTGTATGACTGCATAAGATGGTAAAAGAGGAATTGTCTTGTGAATGGCAGCTATTAACCCTGTTTGGTAATGTTATTTGTTTTGCTGAATGACAAATTGACAGTACGGCCAGCAGCATAGTAAAAAGCGGTTTTATAGGTGGGAGTTTTAATGAAAGGCTTTATAGATTGGAGATATAGATTATGTGTTCAACTTTACAGTTTTCACTGTCTGCAGTGAATATGAATTGGGACCTTGCTCCCTCTGGTGGCTGCAGGTAGAAACAACGCAAGTTTTTTTTAGTTAAAAATTGTGTTTTACATTGGGCTCGCATACTGCAACTGGTGAGCATATTTTTTAACGTAGAATTTGAAGTATTTCAATATTACAGATTGTATGGAGCTGATATTCTCTTTATCTCGAAATCCATTTCTTTTGAGTTGATTTATAGACAAACCATGACTAAAGCTTCATACACACATGCGATCACGGTGGGCCGATGTGTACCGTATGTATTTCACTCCTGACTGGCCCTGCAAATCATCAATCAAACGCCTGTTTCACCCAAAACGTCCATGCACACACGTCATGGGTCAGCCCCTGCGATCGCACGCACGTATGAGGCTTAATACCCTCACTGCTGTAGATATTTCAGTCCATAACTGTATTTCATTGGCTGTCTTCCTGTTTGGCTTTGACGCTAGACACTATCTGCAGAGAGGGTTATTCTTTTTTACAATTACAGCCACTGACCCCTCAGTGCAGAAAAACACTTCTATACAGTCCCCTTGGGTGGTACCAGGACACATCCATTTATATGAGCAGGCCAGACAGTGGCATAACTAGGAATCACTGGCCCCCAATGCAAAACTATGATGGGGCCCCTGGTAGTTACGCCCCTGAGGTCAGATATTTTCAGTCAATTCTTAAAATAACAGCACTATCTATATATATATATCTGTGTTTCGCGAGTTAGGCAATCTAGCTATAATCTAGGACCAAGAATGAAAATACTGTTCAACCCAAAGATAATTCCTGATTTTATTTAAATAACATGATCTCCACTCCCCCAAATCCTAGAATTGCAATACTTACTTGGCTCCCTGGTATATATAAGATACATATAACCAAGTCCACCAGTCTGTCTAACTTATGGAGGGACTCTCTCAAGCTTGCATAGCCATAAGGGAGGAGACTCGTGTAGCCATCATAAGTCATTGGCCGAGACTGGTGGCCCAACACCAGGAAGGACCGCAGAGGGAAGACAGACTTGGTTATATTGTCCATCAGGCGCCAGGGATGTATTGAAATTCTAGGGGTTGGATGGGAGTCTTGGCTTTATAGAAAAAATGTATCTAGAGGGTTAACATTCCCTTTAAAGGACCTCAGAATAGAATAGATCACCAAGACCCATCAGTTCCTTAACTCATCTTGGATAATAAACTGCTAAATCATTTAAACTGAAGCATCCAAATAAACAAGAAAACTGCAAAACAAAGTGAACCCAATTCAACAGATTTCAACCCAGAATGTTGTGAACCTGTCCCTTTAAATATGAACCACTGTTATAGTCACAGCTAGTTTTTTTTTTCTTGGAACCAGAATATAATAAATCAAAACTCTGATGTAATCACCTAATTGGTGCTACATCATAAAGGGAAATATTTCACCCTGGCAAGGATTCTATTCAATGCCGGTGCTTTATAATTAAGTTCTGTCCGTAGGAATACTTTACTGTAGTTTCAATTCTATTTAATGGCTTTTGGGGATACTGCACTCGGCAGACACCTAGAACTCTCAATTCCTTTTCTGGAATGGGGCTAATCTATATAATCAGCATCGTGCCGTGACTTTTTGTTCTTTTGCATTTTTGATTTGCCCAAGCTTGTTGGTTTTCAATAATCATTTTAATATTGTCTGGAATACCTCTGGTCTATTGCACACCACAGGTTTTTGTGTCGGGGGCACTTCCATTTAATCTGTTTATTAATGATTTGGAGGTGGGTGTTGTCGGCAAAGTCTCTGTGTTTGCGGACGACACACAGAACTTTGTCGACCATTAAAGGAGAATTATACTCATGCAGTAACAGGCCAATATCAAGCTCCTCCCCCTCCTTCATTAACATATTTTCTTCAATGTCAGAGATGGGGAAATCGTCAGTGACAATGACTGTGGGAGGGGCCAAAAAGAAATCTGTTACTGCTTGAGTATAATTCTCCTTTAATGTGCAATCATTGCAGGGGGATCTAGATAGATTGTCACATTGGGCTGCTAAGTGGCAGATGAGATTCAATGCTGAGAAATGTAAGGTAATGCAAGGGTTCGTTTAGAGAACTTTTTAATGAAGGACCAATGGTAAACTATCTATTTCTTACCTCCTGTTCTTCACTAAATGTACCAGGAGAGGCAAGTGAACCACCACTGGCTCCTGACAGGTCCCATCTGCTTCTGGCAGTAAGTAAACTATAGCGTGCATGACCGAACACAAGCAATTCTTTACTTACAGCCGGAAGCGGTTGTTACCTGTCGGAGGTTCCCCCGGTGTACCGTGCTGCGGGTAAGTTCGCTCCTCTTTCCTGGTGCAAAGTATAGGAAAAGTGTTGGGAATGTGTTTAGGAAAAATTCTAACCAATGACAGTCAGCATCCAATAGAATTTTGTCTCTCTTCTGCCATAAATCTTTGTGTGTACCCAGATTAAAGAAAGGGTATTTTAATAGTTCGTCACTGTGGGATGCTGTCTGGTGATGTTTTATTGGTAGAAACCCTAAACGCTTTGTATGTCTTCTTTGACAGGCAGAATATCCAGGGATACAGTTACACTCATGCATGAGCGCACATATATGATTAGATGATTTGTATGGATCTGGTATTTTTAAGCAAATGAAGCGGATGACATGAAGTTGTCACTCAACCAGTCATTGGGATATAACTGAGTAAAGAAGCTCTGGAATAGGGACCTGGTTCATTTGCTTGATTTAATATTGACCAGTGAAGGGTTTCTCTATCTCCTATTACACTGTATAATAACGTCTAACTGGTGCCACTTGGATACTTGTGGATACTTGGATACATTTCCTTTCTTTTCATGATAATATAAACTTACATCTCCAATTCAACAATACTTTGAATAATTCTTTGCCACTATAGTTGGTGGTCTTGACTCATTTTCTACCAGGCCTGGGATGTCTTCTAGTTTCTTCATTTTCATTTGGATATGGAATGTGCATCAACCTAAAGATCGGGTACCTGGAAGACATCCCAATCTTCTTGGATGTTGGAGATTTAAAAAGAGACTAGAAAAATAGGTCTTATCTTTAAAAGGATTTAATTGTAAGGTTATATCATGGTGTTTCCATAAGTAAATTAAAGATTACGGGTTACAATAACCACGTATATGCCCCAGTCTTGGGTAGAAGTTGTGTGAAGAATAAGAATATAAATTAGCTTGAAACCCAATAGTTTATTTAATAATCCTATGTAATGTATTTATGGCTAGAGGTCTTTCCCCCCAAATGAAACATAACCTCTTCCTGTAGACTGGGAAGGTTGCAATCTGGAGTTTAGGATCCAGTCCTAATTACCTGGCACGTTCTTTGTTTACCCTTTGGCTGTTTTAATAAACAAGAACAGGCTAAGTGTGTTTGATACTTGAACCAGTCAGAGGAATCAATGAGACAATCAAATTTATTTGTGAAAAAACTCGAACATTAGTCAGTAGAACATTTCTAGGTGCGTTGTCTACTTTTATTGACCAGCAGCACTTTGGGACTTTTTAAAAAGTGTCCAGATGAAGATTCCTTAATTATTTTTTTCCCCTCAGGCCACAGAGAGTTGTTTTTATACTTCCAATCAATGTTAAAGTGCAGTGTAAACTATGAGAGAACAAAGATAAGTGTTTACAATACAATAAGACAGAATATCAAAGCTCCCTAGGAGGATAAAGGCTGGTACGCACGTTACAATTCTTCCTCCTGACTGACCGTTCAAGACTATTGACCGGTCGGCCAGTAGGAAGGACTGTCCATCGTGGCAATGGTGGCTGCGGCCCACAGTATACCGCGACCGATTGTGTGGTATATAGAGGACCGTACAATCGGACGTGATTTTCCACCGCGTCCGATCATCTGATTCGGACGAACGGTTGGTCGGACACGGACGAAATTGCATGCGATAATTTCGGCCCGATCGACTGATACACTGAACTGTCGGTCGATCGGACCGAAATATTGTGTACCAGCCTTAATTCTCCCATAAGATTAAGGTGTGTAGTTGGATACTACAGAGCTTCTCTCTGGAACTTCTACCAAATGAATTTACAGCATCAATGGAGGGCACTGTGTCCTGTTTAATAGAATTGGGAGACTCGCAAAGAGAGATGAAATGTAACTTTTCATATAGACATTCCAGACGTCTGACTCTCTTCCATTTAGCGTTACAATAGCACATTGATGGTAATGAAAATATCAGGCTAATGTGAACTTGAGGGAAATGTTAGACTTGGTTTTAAAATATTGACTTTGGAATCCCAAATACTTTGTTGACCAGAAACAGGCTTTCCTTCAGATCTGCCCATTTCCCTTGCGTACCAAAGTTACCACAGTGCAGTTATTCTTTTCTGTCCTGCTCCACATTTCCTTTGGAAATGTTTGTTGCTCTTCATGGTGATGCAAGCATAATCCAACCCAAGTCCATCTTCCAGTGTGTGCTTCATGTTTAATAATAGGGCATGTCCACCCCAAAAACTAAATTCTCCCCCACTACTGACCCCACTATGTGGTGTGTAAACCTTACATTTCAGCCCCAAACGGTTCTCCTGTAATGTCAGCCTAAAGTCCTAGAAAGTGAACACCAGAAGCCTGTCTGGGAGGGAAAACGTTTCCGCCTCTTAAGTGTCCTCTGAGAGGTTTCAGGCTTGCTCTGTGTAGCCCATTACCCCCTTCCTCCCGGTCCATGTTGGCTGCCGGGTGCCCTAGTGTGTGACCACTCTTCTTCAGTGTAGGGCTCCCTCTCCCACCCCAACCGCTGTATTTGTGTGTAAAAAAACTAAGCCAAACTCTACTTACGCAGCCTCTTTCCCCTGGGGCTCTACACTGCTGGCAGCCACGTCCATGATTGGCTGCCTTTCAGCCAATCACGGATGGGGCTGCCGGTCCAGCCCTCTGCTTGCAGTTTCATGCAAGCAGAGGGCCATGTCTGAACGCCACGGGAAAGAGGCTTCTTTTTTTACACACAAATACAGCAGTTAGGGTTGGAAAAGGGAGCTCTACACTACAGCAATTTTTTGTAAAAGAGGTGGACATGCCCTTTAAAGATTAGCCAACACACAGATGTGCTTGTTATCATGGGGCACACATGGTTTGTAACAGCTGGTCGTGTAAGACAAGGCTTACTGAAGTTTATGTGGTGGAAGACTGTAGCTTTCGCCCAGGATACTAAGGTCTCCAGAGCATGTAATGGTCTGCAAATGTAGGCCGCCTGTTGGCATACTGTTGTCTAATTCTTCCTCCATTCCAGTCCACTCTAATAGGGTTGGTGTTCAGGCTCGTGCAGTTAAAGGAATGGACTCGGCAAGCAGATAGTCAGTGACTGCAGCGATGGGTGTGTCACAATTCTGGCCTGGTACAGTAATTAGTACACCACTGCTAGAACTGTAGTCTGCCGCTCTGGGCATTGTGATCATCTAATTGAAGCCATCGGCATCGATAAGCTGAACGCATCTTGATGTAAGCAGCGTACAGTGCAGATGCAGTTGATGTAAAAATATGTATGTCAATCAAGTTTCTAATTTGCAATTTATTATGGTATTTTTAGAAACAGAAGAGAGAAAAGTAGGAACATAAACATCTAGATGCCAAAATTCTATTAATTGATTCCATTTGTATCTTTACAAACAAGTTTCCTATTTAGTTACATTTACCTGAAACCCATAATACAGCCAAATACAAAATGATTTCAAATAATGTAATGTATTGACCATTTCCCCATTGCAACATCAATTAGACCCCTAAAGAAGACACTGCACGCTTTGATATTTATTGTACAATATAATAATGTGTATAGTAATTGACCATCAAATCGATAAATGGGGAACATTTTTATCTGCTAATGTCCCTATGTGTATCTCTTTAAGGGGCATAACCTCCCCTGAAAGTATATACAACCAACGTTCCCTGTAGATTAGACCCAACCATTGTCTCCTATAGCCTACACTAATCTTTCAAAGTTCTCCTTCTCCTGTCCCGGTCTCCACATCCTCCAAAATGTCAGGGTAAATGATTGACTGGGGTTTCTCAAGCCTGCCACCCTGCGCTGTGCATGCTCAAGCTTATAACAAGCGCATAGAGTTGGGAGCAGAAATTAGAAACCTTTTAAGAGGAAAAACATATGATGCGGGCTTATAAGATCAGATCTTATTGTTTCTAGAGGGAAACATGCATGAACTAATTAAATATACCAAACTGAGTATGCCTGAGCCAGTGGCTTGAGGGAGGGGTTTAGAAATGACTGGAGAGCTTGACTTGTATCTCAGTTGGTTTATAGTTACCTGCAGTTCAGGCACATTATACTCACCCCCCTCCTCTATTTCCATGAATTGTATCCAGAGTAAAGACCTAAACCACTAGGTCCTCACCCCAAGGTTCTTCTTAGATAAGCAGTGTTACTTACCTAAAGTTGCACCAATCCCTCTTCTAAAAATGAGGAAGGAAGAAGTATTAAAGCCTGGAGATGGTAGATACTGTTGAAGATCTAGATGTCTTTAGACCCTGATAGATATAGATACTATTAGAAATTACAGATTGTTTCTATAGCGTACTATAACATGACTTATTGTTGAAGAGTTATAGATGTAGACATTATTGGACACTAAAGGGTGAATGTACATTAGACATTTATAAATGTGCTTTGATGTCTGTACATACAAACTATTGTAATAACATTCTACTGGAGGATGAAGTCTATAGTTACTGTCGTAGATTATGAGACTCGCGGCTTTATGTCCAATTTGAAAGTGATGCTAAAGCATATGTGCATTCCTGGAGACAAATTACTTTATGTACTGTTGGAGACTAATGGCTACAGATTCTGTTTGAGACCATGGCACTTTAAATCTGAAATGTATAATGGTCAGTACTATAAAGGGATGGTTGATAGTATATAAGCTGGTGTATTGTTGACAGTATTCAGAAAGGTCTTGACCCTACATTTGTACTTTTAGTATACCCCCAACCATTACGGTTTCAACAGAACAGACCCAGTTTTGAAGGGTCTGCCCCAGAGTCCTGGTTATCAGTTCAAAGTCTCGTTGTTGGTGGGGCTTGGGTGGACCAGGCGAGTTACCATGATGTTTCAGGCCATGGTTGGATGGTCCAGGCAGAAATATTCAAAGTTGGTATGTAAGTTTTAGCCATTAATATCTCTTAAAACTGTGGGAACTTTGAGGACCAAAATTCAGTAATCATTGGTGCTATATTCGGTCCTTAATTTTGAAGGGCATATCCCCACTTAAAACATAAAAATGGTCACTTGCCAGTTATCTGCCTGAAACCCCAACTGCTGTTTTTATTTTATTACGTGCATTTCTAACCAGATGTTTAATATAATAATTGACAAAGGTATCTGCCTCCTCCCTCTGCTCAATGAGCTTTTTATAAACTTGAGCATGTGCAGAGAAATCTACAGCTTTAAGTCACTGGCTGTGAGGTCAGTTTTCACAACTTTGACTGCAAGGAAGGAGGGGCCAGATTACTCCAAAATAGCGACAATAATAATCCTTAGATATCTGGTCAGCAATGCAGGTAATTAAGTGCAGAATGAATATATCAGATGGTGTTAGCGGCAGGTTTGACAATTGACCAGTTTTTAGTCATGGTCATGCCCTTTAAAATGTAAACTTTACACCTTTAAACAGTCCGTGCGCTTTAGATGGCTAAAGGGAATAATTATTGAACTGCACCGTTATAAGATACCGGTAACTGATGGGTTTGTTGGAAATTTTTCAAAAAATCAACCCATATATTCCTACCTAATGGAAACTTGGGGCTGTATCTTACTAGGCTGTGATATCTATGCTTGACGTTCAACTACTGCAGTGGACTGAGTGAAAGTAACTGGAGGATCTGTCAGAAAATGTGCTGAATCTCATTGTCTTTTCTGTCTGTTACACCTAATAATTTATTAACTTCTGCTGTTTTGGTGGCAGCCATTCTCATTCCTGCCGCTTTCATTGGTTATCTTATCTTATCTGGACATTAAGCTATTTTATGAAGCTGCTATTAATCAGACAAACACAAGTAGCTGATATGTGTGAATGCCAAAGACAAGAGGACAGAAAACATCTGCTTATCATGTCAGTGTTCTAAACACTGTCCAGTCCTAGATCTACAGCAAACAGAACACATCTAAAGCTAGGTACACACACTAGCGATACTGTCGGATCCGACAGTATCGGGGCTTTATCGCTAGTGTGTGTAGCGGTTTTCCTGAAGGAGCGCGTGGCCGCCGAACATTCCCACCAGCCGAGTGTTCGTTCGGGAAAAAATGAAAATTTCCCTATAGAGGACCCCCGAGCCAGACGAACGGCCTGGTGGATTGCTGAAGACCCCCGACCACTGTGGTTGTTCTTTGGGCTTGGGGGTCTGATGAACATCGCCAGGTGTGTATGAACCCCACCTTGAAAGGTGGGGAAGTTGTCTTTAGCATTTTGTTGGCCTTTATTTATAGGAGGAGGTTAAAAAAAAGGGTCCGGTTTACTGTTAGGTACATCACCCATTTTTATACCCCCACTTTAATTACTGAAAACCCATACA
Organism: Hymenochirus boettgeri; assembly: GCA_019447015.1. NCBI lineage: Eukaryota > Metazoa > Chordata > Amphibia > Anura > Pipidae > Hymenochirus > Hymenochirus boettgeri. The sequence goes on along the minus strand of CM033476.1, from coordinate 75,282,132 downwards.
CATCGAATTGCCAGCCCAAATGCCCATTTATCATGTAGTCGGGTGTCTGTACCAACCATTAGTGGCGTGAACTTTCCTGTATTAAAGATAGTGATGAAGCACCGACGAATAGAGATGAATCAAACTGTTAAATTTCGTTACCATAGCAGCTTCACTGAAGTTCCGAAAATCTGATTTTCCGATAGACATTTTTGTTTGGTGTTTTTTTTTTTTCTTTGATAAATTTACATTTTTCGATAGAACGTTCTCGGTTTTGGAGTTTTTGAAGTTTTCGGAAAAATTCGAAAATCCGTGAGCGGACCCATTAAAATCAAAGTTCGGCAAAATCCGCATTCGAAAATACAAAGATTCTTCAAAATACGAGGATTCAAAATTACGAGGATTCTTCGGAAATACGGACCTGAAAATGTGGCTTGCTCTATCCAAAAATGTGAAAAATTCGCGAAATTTCGAAAATTTTCGAAAACACGGTTCGGAAGGCGGAAATCCGGAAAATCCGCAATATCCGCCGTTTGCAAACGAGGGAAATCCGCCGCGGATCCGGATCCGCAAACTGGGCCATCACTAATCACTACTGAGGAAGCTTGGGAATAACCCACCGTACTTGATACACACTATAGTTCTCTATGTATCTTTCACCACTTACACTGGATTATCTAAAGGATATCTTTCTGCAGTTAAGTTCTTTTTTGCTTCGTTTTTACAGTTCTCGATTATCAGCCTTCCAATGTGAGTGGATAAAGGGCCCAGTGTCCCTGCAGTCTATCCATCTGATCTGTATGTATAATAGACCATTCAGTGCACGCTCCCTTCTAGTACCAGCCACGTCCCGCACACTGCTCCAGCACTGTAATCAGACCCATTCATACTGGCGTGCTGTATACTGCTGTCAGCAATTGGCTATTTAGGAACGTGCATTTGGTGACAGCTGGGTTTTAAGTAAAAGTTATTATTCTTCCATATATAAAGAGCCCAGGCTGCATTTTTTTCAAATGAATTTGCCCTTTTTTCCCCCAGTTTGCTAATAACATTTTAAAGCAAGTGCAGCAAATAACCTGAATATCTATTTCGGATGTAGCTATTGTCATTCTAAGCACTAAGGCAAGTTTCCAACTTCCGTGTATCAGCAAGATATGATCATCCCCGTCATTAAAAATTATTAGAAGCTTTACCAGATCAGCAAAAAGGCAAGAGATAAAAGGAACCATCTGATACAGTCAGTGACAGACATCACAGTGCTCGGGGTAGGTTCCCCACTCAGGCATTATAAGATTCTATCACATTGCCAATGCAGCACAATAGGACAAGCTCCACTCTAGAGACCCCCATGCAGTGGATCGACATTTTGAGCAATCCAATCAATTGACCACTCAACAATGTCATGCAGTTTGTCGGAAAACCGAAGATCGGACAAGGTGGAAATATTCCGCCGACCCCATCTCCACGCCTATCTTAGGTAGAAATCGGCTGAAAGATCGGAGGCTCAAGGTGGTAGGCTTTGAGCGTTTCCTCTGATTGGATTTCCCATTGTGGCACTCGATTGGAGGAACATCTGTCCGTGTATGGCCAGCTTAAGATCCACTATTAAAATGCATCTTTGGTGGGAAATCTGGGGATCCAATGCATTCACAATGTGGAATACACAGCGTGTTTAAGTAGGCCCCCCATCTCACTGATGGTCTTATTGGCACATTTCACATCGGGATAATGGCAACTTACAGGCACAACTATTTATCCTCTGTTAGTTAAAACCAGCTGGCCAATCATCAATGGTGCCCGATTGAGTGCATATAGATGAATCGATTGTCAGCTGTAACGGTCGTTCATCGGGCAGTGGTGCATTGTGGGTCACGAACTTACATTTGTATCTAGCTTAAACCTTGCCAAATCCTCACTGTGCCCTCACCCAAACCCTTCTTAAACCTGTCCACATCCCACATATACATATCTTACCCATTCCTGCCTATTCTACTCAACTCACACAATTTTGTGTAAACACTTTGCCCGTGGGACTTATTTAAAGTGCACGTCCAGCTTATAAAAAACTTTTACAGTTAAATAGAGCATCCCTCAAACCCCATTTTTGCACTATTTATAATTGTTAAAGATGCCTCTGAAAGGACTTAACTGGCCTGGTCCCTCGCTGCCCCCCTGCTCCTGTTTCGAGCAAGAAGAGGAGACACTTCCTGGTCGCGGCTGTCTGGTAATTGGGCGTGACATCACATTGTGACTTGATTGACAGTTGCAAGAAGGAAGAAGCGCCGCAGAGGAGGGGCGATGAGGGATTGGGTCAGGTCCCTTCTTTAGCAATTATAAATAATGCGAAAGTGGAGTTGGAGGAGGGGGTGCTCTACATGACTGTAAAAAGTTTATGCCCTTTAATACGAGGTGCAACATTTTACCTGTGCTGTCTGCAGCAACCAATCTGATTTATAAAATGTTTTATAACTGTAGTAGACCAGTTAATAAGGAAATATCTGATTGGTTGAGTCACATATTTGCGTCTCTTATTAAACAGACATGTATTATGTCTCCAGGAATCACACATCACCTTGCTGAATATTGTTACAAAGTTAATTTGGGTTGAAAAAAAGGCGATTGTCAGTCAACCCTTTGTATAGGTATTATATCATTTGATTAAAGGGGAAGTTCAGTGTAAATACATATGCTTCTCAGAAAAAGTGCAGTATTTTCCTCATCCCAATGACCTTAATCTGCCCATTCAGCATTGTGTCTGTGTATAAATAAACGCAACCGAAATACTGACTTCCTGTGTGCAGGACCCCTAGTAGAGACCGATATGGTCTTGCCCTTGACCCAGCACCTGGGTTGATTCAGTTGCTCAGTAGAGATCTGAGCATGTTTGACCCATCCAACAGCCAATCAGTAGAAATTACTGTTAGGAACATTCCAAGGAAGTGGTGCATTCTGGGAGAAGGACCGTTAGAACCTGAAATGTCAGCTCACTAATGTCAACAGCAGGGAACAGGAAAGGGAATGAAATCAACTGATTTTTCAAAATGGGAGAGAATATGTAGAATAACTAAGAAGGCATTACACAAACTAACAATTTAACAAATATTGACAATTTCCACTGAACTGTCCCTTTAATAAATAAATATATATATATAGAAAAGATTTACTAGCTTCACATAATAAATGTTTGGATCTGGGCATATTTTTAAAAGGTCAAATTGATGATAAAAATGAAATTTAAGAATTCCCTCTCATTAAGGGTTTCAACCATTTTACTATAGGACTATGATGTAGTCTTTAGGGGAAACCCTGACAGGAAATAATTAGCATTCTGAGACTGGACATGTTACATCAAAATCTTTCTGCCATCAAAAGTTGCCAGTGGCATAACTAGGAATCACTGGGCCTCCCAGCAAAACTATGATGGGCCGTGCTTCATCCACAGTGTTTTTTCTGAGAGGAGGCTATAGCTCTCATAAGAAAAAATAAGAAGATGGGGGCCTCCCGGGCCCCCCTGCGGCTGCTCCCCTGCTCCCCTCTAGCTACGCCCCTGTAAGCTGCTTGATCCCTAATATAAATGATCTAGTTCAATTTCTAGGGCAATTCTTTCCATACCATAGACTGAAACAACCAAATTCCAGAACTGGGAGACAGTTTTGTCTAGTTGAGTCCTTTTTGTGATCAAGAGAAACCCAACATTTTATATTAAAGGGCATCTCCACCCTAAATACTTTTTTATATACTGTAGAGCATCCCTGCCCACCCCCAACTGCTATATCAGTTTAGTAAAAAAAAAGATTCAGAACGCTACTTAAAGCCCCCTCACTCCTGTGTCACACTGATCCTGCTCCCTGCTTGCGGGGGGAACTAGCAAATGGGCCGGACCGGCAGCTGCGTCTGTGATTGGAATAGTGCAAAAACAACATACAACGTTTCGGGACTCCTGACGCAGAGTCCCGAAACGTTGTATGTTGTTTTTGCACTATTAAGGAAATTTTCACTTGCAGTAGTGTGCTCCTCTACTTTGATACCTTGCAGGGATAGCCTACACTACTGCAAAATGTTTTTACGCTAGGTGGATGGCCAGCCAGGGATGGATCCGGATGGTGGGAGGGAGGGAGGAAGGGGAAGGGCTCTTCAGCGCTTGCCACTGTCCTCTCAGAGGACAAGGAGGAGGCTGAAACCTTTTGGCTGGAAGACAGCTCCTACTCTTCACATTCCTGGACTATGAACAGACACTGCAGGGGAACCATAAGGAGCAGAGATGTAAGGTAAGGATTTTTTTACTGGGGCCAGTAGTGGTTTCAATTTTAGTTTGGGGGTTGGACATGTCCTTTTAGCATCTTCATTCATTTTCATGGAAATGCTTTTAAAGTTAAACACCCTCAGTATTTTTTGGCCCTGGCATTTACCATTCATATATAACCCCTTTCACTCCAGATTTTTAGCACAGGCAAAACTTTACACCTCTTATTAAATAGGCCCCATGTATTTCTATATTCCCCATCCTGGTCTAATATTACTTTTAGTGCTTCTGGTTCTTCATCTCGGTTTTTTATCCCCCTTACCTTACATACACGTCTGTTCACTTTTCTCCCCACACACAGAGTTTTATTTCTCAATAAATGATATTTTTTCTCCAGCTTTATTGATTGAAAAATCTTGAACACGCTGGAGATTTTCTCCACTCACCTCCAACTCATTATGAAGGTTCAGTTAAAGAAAATATTCCTTTGCTGCAGATGCTTTCTGCTTCCCTCATTGCTCTCCTAGGCAGCAGACTGTGAACGGAGGACATTTTATTGGGATCGGAAGATGAAAAAAAAGCTCTGGGTAAATTACCACACTCGGAATTCAGAGAAGGTCATCGTTCGCGTTTTTCTTTTATTTTCCTGGTGTGTGCGGTTAACTTGTACAGGAAATTGCTCTTAAATCAATAGCTTGACTCTAAATATCCCAGCTGTCATAGTTCCCTCAAACCCGTCAGCATGTCTCTCGGATGTCATTTCAGAGATGGCAGTTCCAGATCTCATGGCTTTCCTACACTGTTAATAACCTAAGTAGCGCAAAACGGTAAATATACCAAGATCTGGACCTTATTTCCTATATTTATAGGTGTGTGAATCATATTAACCCTCGCTAACCCTATATTACATCAGTTAGCACGGGTTTTGCACCTATTTTTCCCCTTAGCACGGGATATTGCATCTGCCTGAATGTGCTCAATATTTCTTATATTACACAAGGTTTAAAGATTATCTAAAAAAAAAATAGAGATGTCCGAAATTCCTAAAGTTTTGCGAATTTTTAAAATTCAGTAAAAGTTCTTTAGTTCGAAAACGGACCCATTTAAGTCAATGGGGAAAAGTTTGGATCAAATACAGTTAAAATAGCAATGGTAACTTACTGTACATGGCTCTGGGACCTGGGAAATGGTCTGGGGAACACGTACAGATCACCAAAACTTGTTTTAATACTTTATTCAGGATCTGGCTATTTTTGAGGGCTGAGTGTTACTGAATTCGATTGCCACATTCCAGGGTTAGCGCTGAATCCCAGGGTTAGCGAATGATACATCTGTGGGTTTTCGTCGTATTTGATGGTTGGAAAAAGCCGCATTCTAGGGTTATGATTCAAAAAATTGAGAATTCTCGAATTTTCGATAATTATCCAAAGTAGTCCGCAAGTTGGAAGAACCTGAAAGTGTGTGTCCTGTTACTGGGTGTTGGTTTTGTTTGGAGGGAATATTGCAGATTGGTCTTGTGTTTTGGTGACTTTGAAGAACCTTTATGTTTGAATAAAGTGTGTTATTTAGCCAAGTCACTGCCTGATAGGCACAAACAGATTCTTCACCCTGGCGATCATTCAACACTAGCAAGCAGTTCGCCAGGACAATCACTGACCGTCATGGAGAAAGACGGTCACTGATGGTCACGGAGAAAGATTGGCAGGGGAGCTTAGGCCCCTGGTTAAGGATAATTATTGTTCCCATTCTGGTAGAGTAAGCTGGCTCCTCCCTCCATGCAGTCAATCGAGACTGTGACTGCTGACATTACAACCAATGATTGACTGCTGTTTCCCCTGTTGCCTCCTTTGCACATGCTCAAGCTTATAAAAAGCTCATTAAGCTTGGCAGGTGACTCTTTTCTGCAATATTGCATTTCAGCCACTGGGTGGCGCATATCATGGGAGTTCCATTCCTGAAAGGAGAAGAAAAAGGGTGTGTGTGGTTCACCTTGTAATTCCTGCATGGGGGAATGGAGCATTGGACAGTAATTTCCTGTATAGTAGCAATTGCCAGGAGTATTGTACAGAGGACAGAATTCCACTCACTCCATACTGGCAGTGGGTGACACTTCATGGTTTGAGTAAAAAGTTGAAAACATAGGAGACTGACAGGCTGGTTGAGCCCATTTTATGTGTTATGTGGGCCTTGGGTTTTCGTGCAGAAATGGAGAATGATGGGAGCTGTGGTCAGGGGAGAAATTTGTTTGGATTAATTAAACCCTCTGTATAGGTGTATGTTTGTCTGTATGTATTTGTGTTGGGCACCTTATATGTACTAGTCTGTGTAAGCTGGGCATGAGGGCATCTTATATGTACCAATCTGTGTGGACTGGGCATTATGGCATCCAATATGTATTAATCCATGTGAACTGGGCATGAGGGCATCTTTTATTTACAAGTCTGTGTTGGCAGAGCATCTTATATGTACCTATCTGTGTGAGCTGGGCATCTTATATTTACAAGTCTGAATGGGCATCTTATAATTACCTTTCTATGTTGTGGGAACTTATATTCACCAGCCGGTGTTAAGTCAGCCATCCAATTCACCAGTCAGTGTTAAGTCACCATCCAGTTCACAAGCCAGTGTTAACTCTGCCCTTCAGTTCACCAGTCACTGTAAAATCACCCTCCAGTTCACGAGCCAGTGTTAAGTCAACCATCTAATTCACCAGTCAGTGTTAAGTCACCATCCAGTTCACCAGCCGTTGTTAACTCTGCCCTTCAGTTCATCAGTCACTGTAAAATCACCCTCCAGTTCACCGGCCAGTGTTAACTCTGCCCTTCAGTTCATCAGTCACCTGGTAAATCACCCTCCAGTTCACCGGCCAGTGTTAACTCTGCCCTTCAGTTCATCACCAGTCAGTGTTAAATCACCTCCAGTTCACCGGCCAGTGTTAACTCTGCCTTCAGTTCATCAGTCACTGTAAAATCACCCTCCAGTTCACCGGCCAGTGTTAACTCTGCCCTTCAGTTCACCAGTCAGTGTAAAATCACCCTCCAGTTCACCAGCCAGTGTAAAGTCACCATCCAGTTCCCCAGCCAGTGTTAAAGGGCATGTCCACCCCCAAAACTATAATCTCCCCCACTACTGGCCCCATTGTGTAGTGTAGTTTAATCCTTACCTTACATCCCAGCTCCATAAGTTTCTTCTGCTATCCCCCCCCAAAGTCCCAAAAAACGCCCACCAGGAGGATAGCAGAGTCCATATAGGACTCTGCCTCCTGTCTCCCCTCTGGGAGAAGTTTGGCATGCGCACTGCAGCCCTTCTCCCCCTCCCTTCCTCTCCCTCTCCCTCCCGATTAGGATTCCCTCCCCCTAGCGTAAATTCCTTTATACATAATATTCTCCCTGTCCCCCCCATCCCCAACCGCTATAGTTTAAGTTCAGAAAGTGCCCCAAACATTACTTACCTTCCCTCTTTCCTCCGCCGCACTGAACTCCCGGCAGCCGCGTCTGTGATTGGCTGCCGCTCAGCCAATCACAGACGCGACTGCCGGTCCCGCCCCTCTGCTTGCATTTACTTGCAAGCAGAGGGCCTGACAGTGCGGCGGAGAAAAGAGGGAGGTAAGTAATATTTGGGGCACTTTCTGAACTTAACACTATAGCGTTGGTTCTGGGGGGACAGGGAGAATATTATATCAAAATTTTGTTTGAGTTGGACATGCCCTTTAAGTCTTCCCTCCAGTTCACCAGCCAGTGTTAGTTAGCCCACCACCCCCACCTTGCGCTACCCCCTGTCTGCCTATAGGTGCCATTCAAAAGTTGTTTTAGGTGCCAAAAATCCTAGGAACAACCCTGGCAGTTGGGATTGCGGGGTCATAACTAACAAGTCGGCAGTCTTGTGTTTTGAGGGTAGACATGCCTTTCACGGATGGGCATCAAGAAAATCTCTTTCTTAAGCTGTAGATGAACAATTTGTTGATAAGCATTTTAATGAACATCAGCAGATACAGTCAGTAAGCAAATGATGTAAATTCAATTGATGTGATGCACTTCCAGTTTAAATAATTTTCTTAGAAGAATACGATATTGTATGGGTCTGGAAATTACAAACATGATGTGTCCCTTATTCAATCAATCAATCAATCAGCTCATGTAATTACAAAACACAAAAGCAACTGACATCTTTTCCTTAGCCGCCTGTTTAAGATGGCTTACATATTTTGAATGGCTGACATTTATCTCCACTCTCCTCCCACTCTCTATAGAGCATTGCTCCAAGTGCCGGAAACTAAGCCAGAATAAGGACTCGTCTTAATTGCTCCCTTTTCATCCGAGAGAACAGGCTTGTTGCTTTGTATGCTGAAAGATCCTTGAAACAGATGTTTTGTTGTGCAGAATATTCTGAATGCGTAAGAATATGATTCTATTCCGCACCAGTCAATTTAATGATAGTTTGCACACAATTAGCTAAAAACTTGCAGGAAAAAATGAAGAATAAAAGGATTGGCTGACGGTTATATACATAGATCTAAAAATGTGTTATTACACAGGTGGTTACATTATTTTTAGGATTTGCAATGATGTGAGTTTCTTTTGTAAGCACTTTTGCTGATTAGAACATTGTCGGGGGTCAGACGAGCTTATCCGCGGTTTCTCTTAAAATTTCCTTTATTTTACTGTAATTCTGCCTGCAGTACCAAATATAGTCCATGTACTTTACTTTAGGAACAAAACGGATTGAGATAATGTGATGTACTAAATTAAAAGTGTTTATGTTGAAGTCGTTAAGGAGAATTTATACCAATGCTATATGGCAGTAAAGGTAAGCTTCAGCCGAGACCACACACTTACCTGATTTACACTCGTCTTTCTATAGTTAAGATGTTCCTGGGTAAATGTATTAAAATGTTCCTGTACGAAATGCTCTACATCCTGTGTGAGTTAAACTGAGCATGTTAGAAGTCACTCATCCAAGGGAGGGGCAGTAACTGTAGCTTTATGCCATCTTTGCCACCCTGTAATACCTGATCTCATCTTGTATGCAAGTTTTTGTTCTATAAAACCCATTATAAAGTACCATGGAAAATGTGTTTTTATTGCATAATTAGGGAATGTTTTAATATGTAGAAACCAGCTGTAAAATAACACCCCTGAGTGTACTAAGTGATATATTGTCATTTATGAAACAATTTATACCATAAAAACATGTGGCAGAGCCTCTTAACTGAGAACATATGGACGGCCATACGGAACGATCGCTCACTACAAGCAGTTTGTACTATTGGCGAAGCATAGCTGAAAATGTTCTAGATATAGTTAAGATATAGGTTGACTATGGCAATGAGACAAAGAGTAATTGCTTTGTCCACTGGTTTGCACAATCCAAGGATTTTGTGCAATGCCACATTCTGATTGGCTTGGGATTGCAAGTCTAAAATATAATAGAATGAGACCATCATTATGGTAACCGAGACATGTAAGACAAGCTAAGGAATATGTGATTTATGGCTGAATCCGTGGGTAAATAGTATTGTTATGATAAGGTTATACAATTTGGAACTGTTATGAATGGTTATTTCATTAAAAAGAATATAGAGAAGGGGCCTACAATATATGTAGCATAGTAGGAATGAGAGTGTAATAGATGAATTGCTATGGATGATCTATATCTGCTATATCACTTTCTGGTTTCCTTTTACTATATGCGTAAGAGGCCCAGTCACAACCATTGAAAGATTTTAGTTTATGTATTGAAAGGGCATGTTCATCCTCCTAACAACAATTGTTACCAGGAAAGCAGACCCTGCAACTGCTGGGGGCCAGGACACCATCTAAGGGCCCCATAATCGTTTGATAGGGGGCCCAGTGATTCCTAGTTAAGCCACTGAATTGATATATACAACTAGACTACCACCCACCACCAAGTTTGCGTTACAGCTCCCCAGGACATAAGTCACCTCCTTTGTTGCTGCATGATGGGCATGTTGGGCATTTCTACACCTAGAATAGAAATCTATACTTACCTTCCGTACCCCCCTCCCCCCAAACCCTTATATTATTGTTATAGTTACTTGCAAACACTTTTTGAATAAAGATCACCATTCTCAAGGAGGCAAGATTGAGTTTTCCTACCACCCAATTGTTTGAAGAGCAGCAGCGTATCTATCTGCCAGGTCTGTGTCCCTACTCTTATTCTACAGATAAGAGAGCAGGGTAAGGTTCTTCTAATTTATACCAGTCAAAACAAATCTAAAATACCAGTAAAGTTCTCCTTTAAGAGAATAAAGCCATGAACTCAAAGTTTGCAGAGAATTTATTACTATTTTCTGTTAAGGGCTTTCACGGAACAATCTTCAGTTTCCCATTGTGTGGCCATGTAACATGGACTTTGTTCTGCTGAAGGCCCATCTCTTAGTGCATTGATACCTCTGCTGTGCACCTGTGCTGCTACATTATAAACCAATAATAATCACAGTGTACACCTCCCCGTGAGCCCATTCTCATATTGTTATATTCCCACAAAGTGTCTGCGTTACAAAGGGTTGGATTGTGCAGGCTCTTTGTATTCCTGTCCTTATTTGCTTTCGATTCATCTATTCTAAGTGCACACCGTGTGAGGTAGAATCAACCATTGAATAGAAGCGGAGAATGTCACAATGTACAGGAACATTCCAGTTGGTCGATAGAATATTCTGACTTTCATTATGATGTTCCTGTGAGCTTAGTTAAGAAGTTCATTTACCAGGGATGCTTAATCAGTAGAGACTGAAATTGGATCTAAACCAATAATTCCAGAAATCCCTCTTAAAGGATTAGTTCACTGTCAAAGTGAAGATTTAAGCATTGAGTGAAGAACGGGAGGTAAACTAGCCACGTCTTACCTCCTGTTCTTCACTTAATGTACCATGAGAGAGTTTACTTGCATTGTGATCCACCACTGTATCGACTGCTTCCGGTTCGAAGTAAACTATAGCATGCATGCGCAAAGGTTTACTTACAGCCAGAGCAGGAGCGTAATGACAGGGGCCCAAGTCCTCCCGCAGGCTTGGAGGCCAGGCCCCTGACACACCATCGCTCTGGCCTAATTCTGTTTTTAAACAGCTGGTTGCGTGTCCACAGTAAAGAAAGCATGTACTGGCCATTTAAACAGCTGATCGCACGTATCTTTGCTGAGAGGGAGTGCCGAATTCTGACTCGGCCACACCACGTGTATTAATAAGTGGTCCCTTGGTTATTTCACTGATCTGGCAACTCTGGTCGCCATCCACTATACTTTAGTTTAAGGTGCTGACAGGGAGAGCTATGTTTGTGGTTACCCAAAAGATTTCCCTATATATTTTATAAGGAGATCTGCTGGGGCTGTGTAGCCATATCTATAGCAGATCGGACTGAATTCAATGACATTTTTCTGAAAACTGCTATAGAGTGGTACTGTGTGTACATAGCTTATTGGTTCGTACACACAGGAAATAAATGGGCGGAGCTACAGTATGTCCAACCGAATACATACACACGGGCGAATAAGCTCCCAAAGTGGCCATTCACAGGCCGCTTGTTCATCGGGCCTTGCAGGTGCAAAGTCAATGCCCAGAAATACTATAATAGAGTACACATTCAGGTGAAGTGCTAGGTGGTAACAAGGATAGCTCTGACCATGAAGATATCAGCCTCTAGAGCGTATCTATAGACAATTAGCAATTACTGGGTACTATAAGGCTGGGTACACATAAAAAAATTTCGACCAATATTACTTTGTATCGGTCCAGATTGGACAAAGGGCATTAGGTTATGCTGGTAAATCACCCTATAGAACCGCAAGGTCTGTTGCAACGAACTGTCGGACACGGCTACTTTTACTGCGATTGACAGTTATTTGTCGCTAGTGAACAGTCAACAAAAGTTGTCCCATGTGTACCCAACCTAGGGGACATACTGTACTACACTGATGTGTTTTTATTTTAATGCTAGCAGCATTGTGTTTTGATTATTTTGCTGTCCTTAAAATAGGGGGGAAATTATCTAAAACCTTCACAATCCTATTGATCTAAAATACTTGGCCCAAGTTTGTCTTTCCAGCAGTGTGGTGTCTTGCAACCTTAAAGGACAACTATACTCACCTCACCCTCGCTCCTCTTACTCCATAGCTGCATAGTACCCAGGGTGAGGACCTAAAATTGCTAAGTCCTCACCCTGGGTACTTTCCCTAACTCCTGCACTACTTACCGCAAATCTGCTTCGCCGATCGCTCCATTCCTCCGCTCTTCCTGCTTCAGTGAGAGATCGCGAGGCAGCCAATAGGAAGATGCGCTCTGCAAGGAGGCGTGTCTTCCAATTGGCTGCCTCGCGACTGTCACTGACAGTAGAAGAGAGGTGGAACAGTGTGGATCAGCGAAGCAGATTTGGGGTAAGTAGTGCAGGAGTTAGGGAAAGTACCCAGGGTTAGGACTTAAAGATTTTAAGTCCTCACCCTGGGTACTATGCTGCAGTGGATCGGGGAAAAGGTGAGTATAATTGTCCTTTAACCCGCCGATAGGAGTTTGTGCAATCTCATAACTCTCATACATTGCATCAAACAAAAGTGCAGGTGAGGGCTACAGCCTTCAAGGGGATATTTTATGTGAATTGTCTATTCAACTGCTAATGTACGCGAATGTTAATGATTCAGGATGCCTATATCAGGTTGAAGGGAAGTCAGAAGTCTATCAAGATCAACCTTTGTCTTCCTCTCAATCAGCATGGAAAGGAATTTGCAAAGATCTCCTTCCCTTCACATTGTACTGCGATGAAGAGTTTGTTCCTGGCCCAAAAATGTCAACCAGACAAGTTCATTGGTCCTTTATTTCTTGTTTCATTTGATAATCTTAAGATTTAGAAGGCTCAACGTTTTCTAGTGCTGAGACATAAACAGAATTTCAGCTGATTTGTAAAAAATAAAATATAAATTGACTTGTAAACCTTGTTTCCCTGTATGTCCCCTTTCTTGCTTGGAAAGCATCAAACCCACTTCCTCGTTAGAGAATTGTTATAACTTCCCTGCTGTTTCAGTTACAGCAACCTTTAATTTCTTGATGGCGTAAGCCTTTCTCCTGTCTTTAGGGAGCCAATCATGTAAATGTCCATGTATATAAACCAGCTACCAAGTCATTTTCCACTCTTTTATTGTGGTCCCATTGGTAACGCCCCCAATACAGTAAATATACCATGCATAAAATGATATGCTAATCTCTTAGGGCTGTGTATAAAGGCCCATCATTATATTCACACGTAGAGATAAATATTTAAATGATAACTTATTTGAAGACTCACATTTATTATGCATCTACATTTTCTTTTAAAAAAAACAATAAAATGGGCTTGTTTGGTATAGAACAAATGGGCTTGTTTGGTACAGAACAAATGGGCTTGTTTGGTACAGAACAAATGGGTGTGTTTGGTATAGATTAGATCAAATGGGCTTGTAACAAATGGGCGTGTTTGGTATAGAACAAATGGGCGTGTTTGCTGTAGAACAAATGGGCTTGTTTGGTATAGAACAAATGGGCGTGTTTGCTGTAGAACAAATGGGCTTGTTTGGTATAGAACAAATGGGCTTGTTTGGTATAGAACAAATGGGCTTGTTTGGTATAGAACAAATGGGTTTGTTTGGTATAGAACAAATAGTTTTGTTTGGTGTAGAACAAATGGGCGTGTTTGGTGTAGAACAAATGGGCGTGTTTGGTATAAAACAAATGGGCGTGTTTGGTGTAGAACAAATGGGCGTGTTTGGTGTAGAACAAATGGGCGTGTTTAGTGTAGAACAAATGGGCGTATTTGGTATAAAACAAATGGGTGTGTTTGGTATAGAACAAATGGGTGTGTTTGGTATAGAACAAATGGGTGTGTTTGGTGTAGAACAAATGGGTGTGTTTGGTATAAAACAAATGGGCGTGTTTGGTATAGAACAAATGGGTGTGTTTGGTGTAGAACAAATGGGCTTGTTTGGTATAGAACAAATGGGTGTGTTTGGTATAGAACAAATGGGTGTGTTTGGTATAGAACAAATGGGTGTGTTTGGTATAGAACAAATGGGTGTGTTTGGTATAGAACACATGGGCTTGTTTGGTATAGAACAAATGGGTGTGTTTGGTATAGAACAAATGGGCTTGTTTGGTATAGAACAAATGGGCGTGTTTGGTATAGAACAAATGGGCGTGTTTGGTATAGAACAAATGGGCGTGTTTGGTATAGAACAAATGGGTGTGTTTGGTATAGAACAAATGGGCGTGTTTGGTATAGAACAAATGGGCGTGTTTGGTACAGAACAAATGGGCGTGTTTGGTACAGAACAAATGGGCGTGTTTGGTATAGAACAAATGGGCGTGTTTGGTATAGAACAAATGGGCGTGTTTGGTACAGAACAAATGGGCTTGTTTGGTACAGAACAAATGGGTGTGTTTGGTATAGAACAAATGGGTGTGTTTGGTATTCTTGGGATTTTCACTTACCCCAACCTGATAGGCTTTGGGTTGGCTAAAGAAACGTGAAACAAAAAAAAATGAAAATCTGTGGCAGAGCTAGAAGCATCTTTTGTAAAATCTGAGGGAACTGTGGACCAGCAATTTATTTCTCCCTAAACCTCTAAATACATTCAAAGGGAAAATTAAAAAGAAGGCTTGGTGAATCTTTTAATAACCCCTCCTAGCACTTGGTGACAATATCATTTTTCTTGTGTGCATTACTGACGTACGTGGTTACAGATGTGTCTCAGTAGACTGTGTGTTTGTTCCATTGCATCATCTTTTAGTACCTGACACAGCTGTTTGAAGAGAGATACAACTTTAGTCAGTGCTTGTTAATTAAGACTATCCCTCTGAGGGATCTTCCCTGGTTCGCACTCAGGCAATCTCCCCCCCTCTGCCTGTCTCTCTTATCTCCAACTTTTTAAAGACACCCAGCAGCCATCAATCTTACTATGGTCTGTTTTCCTATATCCATGCATCTGATCTCAGCTGGCGAATCCATAACTAGTCCCTCCACTTACATCATATGAAACCTCACATGTCCATGGCGTTACACAAGATCCTGTTACCTTAAAGAGCATCATGTCAGCAATTAGGATCTATTCTCTGCAACGTTGTCCTCATTGAGTCTAATCTGCAACTCTGGCCTTGGAGAATAGAAGGTAATTATATTCAGTGGACTGTGCTGTGTCCTTAAGAAGCCTTTTAGTTTTTTTGCCTGTAGGGAATGTATTTATTTTTCATTTTTTTAGCAATGGCAAATCCGATAGATAATGTGTGTGTAGAGAGAGGAATTTGGGGAGATTTTGTCATTCATTGTAATGTTTACTCAACATCTAAATTGGCTTGTTTTTCATTCCCACATCTTGGGTAACTTTAAGGAGCAACTACGGTAAATGCACTTGGAAAGTTCTTACTAGCATTTGTTTCAATGTCCAACCTGCCCCATTTTGTCCACGTCTTCTTCCACACACACTTTAAAGATCACGTCCGCATTCCGTATTTTACCTTGTAGATTTTTCTTTGCTGTTACTCAGCAGATGTATTGTTGTCATTGCCATTTTGTAGGTGAGGTGACATCACTGCACCAAGTTAGAGCAAAAAAATGCATCAATAATTAAAAGTAACATGAGAAAAATCACAGACGTGGTAATATCCTATTATCACAGGACACCCTGTTTGAGGTTCTGGGCAAAATGGCAAATCGGACAGTTCTTTTTTTATTTTAATGCAGCAATACCTTATTCTATGGAGCAAACACTGTGCCTGGGATCTGTGGAGATCTACCTGGACTGGTCTGCTTCCTCCTGTAGACTTGGCAGGTGGATCCCTTGATCTCAAGCAGAAGTATGTATCGGTTCTTAGGTAAGCTTGTGTACTAACTCCGTTCTGATTAGGTAGACTAAAGCTTCTTAAATTCCATTTGATGTGCTAATTGACAGTCTTGAACCAGCAACCAATCATTAGGAGCATTGAACAACAGCCCAATAAGTAATTACCTTGCTTCAAGATAGAACCATCTATACTTTCTGGAGTATAGTAAAGTAAGTGTCACACTGGCACACCAGGATACAGGG
Organism: Hymenochirus boettgeri; assembly: GCA_019447015.1. Lineage (NCBI taxonomy): Eukaryota > Metazoa > Chordata > Amphibia > Anura > Pipidae > Hymenochirus > Hymenochirus boettgeri. Next base: position 75,265,850 of record CM033476.1, on the reverse strand, counting down.
GAAACCCCCATGGGTCCACTGTCCAGTCTCCAATGCTTTAATGTTGTCAGTGCTGATCACTTTATTGATTGTTGGACTGTTGGGTAACAAGGGTCCAAATTGAGCTGTGTACGGGGCCTAATACAGAATTCTTTTTAATACCTCGTATTGTTTCGGTGCGTGTAGAATAAGACTGGGAATATGTCTCCAAGACTTTGCACTTGCACCTAGCTGGCAATGTGGATACATAAAACTATGGATGATTATAGACAGACCTATATCGTTCTCAGAAACACTATGGATCTTTTTTTTATCAAGTACTATATGGAGTTATACTGAACATATATTAAGATTTTATATGGAAACTTTCACTGTATCCCATTTATGAAGTTGCACTATGTATAAGGTCATATTTCACTCATGTTGTGTATCAACAGATGGATATAGATCTAACATTCTCTCTGTTTACCTGTAACCACTCCTTAGTTAGGGGTGGAGTTAGCTTCTTTTGAACCTGGCCACACGTCTGTTTATGCTGTGCTTCTGGTAATAGCATGTAATCGGAGTGCATGCGATTGGCAAAAAAACTATTGCATGCGCTTTGAACAGAACACAAGGCAGTGCATACAGTGTGGCCATCCACATTGTAAATGCTGGCATACGTTTCTCATGCGCAAGCATATAGGATGAGAAATGCACTAGTGTTACATCGCCCTTATAGAGTGATTCACTATATTGAACATACAAAACTTTGTGTGTTCATGTCGATTGATTTTCATAAAATTTTACACAAGCATCTGCAAACCCAGCACTGATACAGTAACCCATCTTTACTGGTAAAGGTATCTGTGTTTTCTGCAGATCAGTTTTTTTCTATCTGCGACTGTTACTAAGTTGAATGAATGGCCAAAGCGAAACGGACTTAAATGTGCTTCGCTAATGGAGAAGCTTGATGCAATTTAATGTTGCGGTGCACTGTTAGAAGTAGTAATTTTCTGGTTTGTTGTCTAGCTGTCGGTGGGAATGGGCTGGCGGATAAAGGGTTGATGGAGGCAGCTTAATTGATGTGAGTTACAGGGAATGTAAAGAACTGTAGGCAGTTAAGGTATATGCTGTGTTGTTAGACAGGGAGTGTGTAACAGTTCATGTGAGGCTGTGAATTCTATAATGCACGGCTTTACCGCAATACTGCTCATTGAGTGAGAGTGTTGCAGGTATCTGGGAATAATAGAATGCATGCAGGTCAATTTACCTTTTTTGCTTTAGTGTTTCCTTTAATTATACACAGCAACCATGTTTTTTGTAGAAAAACATGAAAGTTTAAGCAGTGTACAAGTGTTAAATTAATGTTGAATTTATATAGATTGAATGTAAGTAACATTTCTAACAATTACTTGGGATGGGACACTTGGGATGATAAAGACGATGCCAGACTAGGCCGCCTAGGTTCATGGTTAGGTCTAGGGATGAGCTCCGGTTTCGAGATGGAACTGCAGAGCTGGCGAATTTTGGTGACATAGGGGCTGATACAATATTCAGGGAGATTTAAATAAAAGTTCTTTTCGTTTAAAATGGTGCTAATTTTGCCCCAACCAATCAGATGTTGTTTAACATTTGAAAGCTAACATCTGATTGGTTGGGGCAAAATTAGCACCATTTTTAACGATAAGAACTTCTATTGAATAACCCTGATATTTTTTTTCCTGATCTGCAGCAACTAGTCAGATGCTATTCCAAGGCTAAGGCTGCACTAGGGTGGATGGGAAACGCATGCATGATGCACGGATACATTACCATTCACTTGCAATGCGTTCTGCACAGTTGGAGCGCATGGAAAACATTTGCACCTCTTATTGTATCAACCTCTGTGTCGAGAAACTAGTAAAATCGGTGTAGGAATGACAAAAATCGGTGTCAAAAAGTCGAGAAAATCTGCTGCGAATTTCAAGATTCGGTGTCAAAAGTCAACGTAAAATATTCATCAAATCCTCATTAAATTGGGTTCAAAATTGGATTTGGCAGTTTCGCCACATTCCGCAGAATCAAATTGGCAGGTTTTAGTTCATTTCTACTCGGGGCCGAGGAACCATAAAGGAAGCAGTAATGTATTCTGTCCAGATACTTTACCAACAGTGTCTGCAATGAATCTTGTAATAAATGAGAATTGACATATAGTGAAGGAGATGGGCCCTCATTCGTATCCTTGCCCAGGGCCCCATTTGATCTTTACCCCTCTCTGAGCAGACTTGGAACGATCATGCCCATTACCCATCCAATCCTGGGTGCCACACATTAGGACAGGTCAGCACTAATAATGCCCTAGGAAATCATTTTCAGATACCGTCAACTGCAATAGGAGCCGGGTTAATGGAAAAGGGTTTAATAGTTAATAGAGAAGAGCTATGCCAGGAATGAAAATGTCTTCTGAGCTATCATAAAGGCTAGACAGGATAGCTTCATTCTGGCAGGCTAGGGGAGAGACACAGTCAATGTACAGGATCTCCAGTACAGGGAGTATTATCCTGTCCATGTGCCTTCCTGCCACAGACGGGGCTTGATCAGAGTAAGTAGAACATTTACTGCAGTGCATGTAGAGTAGAATGCAGCATGGAAGGGTCAGGACTATGTGAATCTGTGCTGCTAGCTCTATCCTCAGGCAGTGTGTGTGAGTGTGTGTGGGGGGGGGGCTGCTCCATGTTCTTTTACTGAGAAATAGCAGAGTGGTTTGAAGCTCTACTCCTGTCGGATGCACTCTCCCAATATCTGTCTATGTGAAGTCTACTCCCTCCATTCATTGGTGCCTTGGCTTTCACAGGGTGTTATTATAAATACACTATTATTCCTCCTCTGCATTGGCTTTCATCCGATTTTCACGCTCTGCTTAGCGTTGTCTCATTCATGGTCCATCAAGGGTCTGGCTGCCTTCTAAACATTTAACTAAACTGCAGCAGGAACTGTTCTAAAGGCTCCACCGTGTTCATTCGTACAAGCAGATCTGCAAAATATTCACGTCCCCCCCTCCCCCATAATACTGTAGCTCGAGGATCAGCCAGGTGGTTTTATATTGGAAGGCGCCACTTTTATGTTTATTTTCGGTAAATCTAAACTCGAGAGCAGATTTTGGCTGCTCGGAAATGTGCGCTCAGGAGGAATGACCGGAAAATGACATGTTCTGAAACATCCTGTGGTCTGCTGTTTGGTACTTTCCTCCTGGTACAGGTAAGAGACATAAAGGTCTCAGAGGGAGGGGGAGGAGGCCAAAGGATGACTTGCTTGATATTCTGTACATAGTTCTTGCTACATGTTTGCTCTGTGCTTTGTGATGCATGAGAGGTGGATGTTTTTGTTACTGACCAATAATACGGTTATATCTTGGTTAATATGGTGTTGGTAGGTTCCTTACAGTTGTAAGTTTGGCAAAACAGTATAAACACAAGCCAGGATCCTGTACACCAAGACTTACAATCAAACCATGCTGTCCTGTCCTGTGTTGTCACCCAGAAAACGACTGACACTATTGATTTTTGCCAGCCAAACAATCTATAGTCCATCAATGAAATTCTATTGTATTTCAGTACAGTTATATTTTGCATTGTGTCACCTTTGGTACATAAACAACAGCAAGTGTATGCAGACTGAGGCCTCCAGAGGCCAGAATGTTAGAATGTTTGTTTGTTGACCCTCACCAGTTTCCCATAAGGAAAGGAGCAAATAAGGAAAATAATACAGGGTGTGCAGGGTCCATTGTTCTTATCACTAGGGTTTCCTTTCTCTGCCTTATGTAATATTTAAAATGCAATAGATGTTATCATGATGCATAATGTATAAACTCTTTTGAAGCATCGTGTTTTGTGGGCGACTAAGACACATGGTTGGAATATGAAGGAGCAGAAAGCTTTACCCACATCCCAGATCAAATGGGGCAATTTTAGGGAACTTACTACTTCTCCAAGAGGGACTGCTTATCAAGATTGTCTCCCATTGGCTGTAATGTAAATAGTCTTAGGCTGGGTACACACCATGCAATTCTTGGGGCGATCGACCAGTAGTTCAGTGTGTCAGTGTTAGTCAGAAGCTACCGACGGTTCGTACAAATCCATAACCGAGCCGTCCTCTATGGAGCGCATGCTCGATCACTGCAAACTGTCAGCCTTGGCTACTTTTGCCGTGACCACAGGCCTTCTTCCTGCCAACCGGTTGGGACGAAGGATTGCAAGGTGTGTACCCACCTTAAAGCAGCTTGCGGCTGTGATTGTTACCTTTCAGGTCCGATGCGTAGTCAAATGTTATTTTATGTGTTTTGTGAATTAGTAGAAGTCATAGTGATCCTTTGCCATAAAAAAAATATGGCCTTGGTTTGATTATTTTATACTTATTTAATTTATTTTTGGCTGTGAGAAAATGGTTATTGTTATAATAGGCATTCTGTGACATCACCGAGTGTTATATAGTGGACTGGATAGTGTACCCCTACTGTAAATTATAAGGATATTAGAAGTCACAGAGGAGTTCTGTGACCATATAAAAGCACGAGGCTGAAGGCAGAGGTGACATTTAATATCTTTATCAGTTTACAGTAGGGGATAAAAATCCATTATAACCCACCCCTGCTTCACCCTCATTTGGAGACATTGCTATGTTTCCTATTGTGCAGTCCTGCTGTACATGTTTAGAGGTTAACATCAACCCCCCCACATCTGTCACATCCACGGCCCCCTTACTGGTCCATTACCAAAAAAATATAGCACACTGATATTACCATCCTCCATTTCCTCTCTCCTGTGCTTAGTTTCTTTCCTTTGCCCTTTGTTACTGTGTGATATCCTGCCCAGCAGCTTTACAAGGTCACCTGAGCTGTTCAGACCACCCACCTGTAATCCAGTGTTAAGCAGCTTCGAGACCACGTCCCCTCTACTCACTCTCGGGTTCTTTGAACTTACATCAAAGGGTAAGTTTCCTACAGTTCCACGTTATAATCGGCGCACTACTATGTAGTAGCGCGCCGATTATAAGAATATAACCTACCCCAGTATTGGATTTCTATTGGAGGAACTGGAAGATTATAGCCTTATAATCTTACAGTTCCAGGAGGAGAAGGAAACCAGAAGCCATAAAGGGGTAGGTTATAATAAATTATGCACCCCCAACTGTAAATTAGGGATATTAGAAGTCACCTTGGAGTTCCGTGCCCTGTATAAAAGGTACTCAGCCTGTGGCCTCGTTCTTTTATATGGTCACGGAACTCCTCGGTGACTTCTAATATCCTTATAATTTACAGTTGGAGGTGCATTAATCACTATATAACCTACCCCCTTAATGGATCCCTATGGGACCCAAGTAGCCGATAATATGCTTATAACCGGCGCGCTACTACGTAGTAGCTTGCCGATTATAACCAGGAAGTGCAGTACAACACCACCCCACCCCACCAAGCCTCACCCCTTACCTCCTGCCCACGGCAAACTCACGGCTGCCCATCACCTTTGATGTATGAACCGGGGTTGAGCTGCACCAGAAACTGTAAGTATATAACCGATAGCTGCATTCTATCTGGTTTCACTCCTCTTGTGCATTAATCTCTAGCCGATATGACCGGGATCGCATCACGCAAGAAGAGTGAAACCAGATAGAATGCAGCTATTGGTTATATACTTACAGTTACTGGTGTAGCTCAACTCCGGTTCATATAACAAAGGTGATGGCGGCTTCCTCTTCATCTAAAAATGTAAGTGTTAGCCATGGGCAGCCGTGAGTTTGCTGTGGGCAGGAGTTAAGGGGTGAGGCTGAGTTTTTTTGGAGTCCTGAGCAAGGGGGGGGTGCCGTGACAGGCTAGTGAGGCGTGATGGAGGCTGGGGGGGTGGCTTTTCGATAGAGTGCCCTGTCATAGTTAGTGCACATGGAGGTGGGGAGGGAGGGGTTCTCCCATTACATTGCCAGTGAGCCATAGGCTCACAGGTCAGTCTTTGAATTAGGGTGAAGGGGTAGGTTATAATGGATTTTGTACCCCCTACTGTAAATCATACGGATATCAAAAGTCACCTCGGAGTTCCGTGCCCGGTATAAAAGGCACTCGGCCTGCGGCCTCATGCTTTTATATGGTCAACTCCTCTGTGACTTCTATTATACTTATAATTTACAGTAGGGGGTACATTATCCACTATATTATTTACCAGTTGCCCCATAGAGATCAATGGAAGGGGTGGGTTATATAGTAAAGATTGCACTGGCTGCTCTAAAATATAAGGATGTTAAGTCAAAAAGGCGTTCCATACACATATAACCAGGCTGCATATATTATTTATATTTGAATTGCAGGTAGTTCAGCCTATAGTGGTGGTCCGAATGCTTACTGTATTTGTAATTCCATATTGACATATTTGTGAAATTGGCAAATTCCCTCATAAAACACAGATTATTCTAATCTGTCCCCATAGTCCAAATTCCCATCCTTCTTACCAGTTAAATTGCAGTCTCTTTACCATTTCGCCCCCTTTATGGGAGGTCCTATAATATAAAGCACTGGATGGCCTCTTCCTACATTTTAAAAAGCCAAAGGGCTGGGGGGAAGTGAGAGAGCCTGTTATATGGATCCAGTGTGTAAGAAAGAGAAATGCAAAAGTTTGCTAATCGTAATTGAAGTAAAAGAAATTGAAAAGGTTAGACGTTAGGACCTTCCAGACTGGGGTTACCTTGACGTGGTTGGAAGGCTTTTCATTCATGTGATCACAGTGATGTATGATAAAACCCCTTTGTTTATAATGTATGCCAGTGTGCAGATAATATGATATTGTATGGGGCCTAGGAATGTGCATTGATTATCTTTTCTATGTTTGTATAAATGTTTGACCAGATCAGTAGCACTTCCGCTAAATGTAGTTGTAAATTATCCTAATTGGAGTGCTTCCACAATCCTTGTATTGTAGATATTTCAGGCCCTCTGACCGACCAATATGTGACCGCAACTGACCGATGTTCTATCGGCTGAAAGAACAATCAGACATGGTAGAAAATCCCAGTTGGTTGTGCGCCCTTCTATGGGCCACCCGATCGTCGCCCCATTAGATCGGAAGTGGCTAAGTTCGCTGCTGCCGATGATGTTTCAGCACAGCCAATCAGTGGGATGCAGTGACTGATTGGTTGGGCCGAAACATCTGCCCATGTGTACCTAGCCTTAGAAAGCTGTTGGGCACCTATGCCCCTTTTTGAAGACTAAAGGTGGATACACAAAGTAACAAGAAAGGGATGATACCATCTGTTCCAACATTATCATCCTTTTCTTGTTACTGTGTGTAGTGCATTTCCGAGTGCTCCAACAAGCATTCACCATAGCTTGAAATGACCAAACATGACCCTTTGGACGCAGTAGTCTCCCTGTACTTAAAGTATAGGCACACTTCCACAGCCGGGGGAAATGTGCATTCCCAAACATTCTCCCCCTGCTTTATATAGGGAGAACGCTCGTGATCTTGCAGATCGTGTGTGTGTGTACCCAGTTTAAGGCTATCAAGTGGTCACTATATTTTTATCATACAAAGTTATCTCCACTACTTCTCTAATCAGTATATAGGGCAATCAGGTCTGTCGGTAAATCACGGGCAAACGTGCAGTTCCCTATGGGATCGCACGATCGGCCACTATTGTTGCGACCCATCATCATTCGACCCGGCCGAACACTTGGTTGGGACAAATAATAGCCCCGTGTATACCCAGCCTTAGAGGAACTTCAGGCAGTGACAACACAATCAGTTGTAAGAAGCAGGTAAACAGCACGCTTAACTTGCACTACACAGAAAGAAGCTGATACTTGGCACACCTTTCTTTTAAATGTGACATTAAATAGCAGGTCACACTTTCCCTTACACATGGCAAGATTTTCATAAAAGGCAATTTCCCTTTAGGACGTGGTATTGCAATAATCTGGTTAAAGGGCAACTGTGGTCTTAAAACAAGTGAGGGTTAAATGAAAGCCTGCAGTATTTTCTTTATAATGAGCCGACAATCACATCTCTGGCTGGAGCCATTGTGGTGAATGTTCAAACTTCCTGCTTCCAGTAGGTTGAGTGACATCACCTGACCTCTGCTAGCCCCTCTGCCCCAGGGGAGAAGCATTCTCAGTTAAGACTTAAAGGGCAAGTCCAGTCCTAAAATAAAAACTTACATACAGGTAAATCACCCCCAAAAACCCTAAACGTTAATAGTTTGAAATCTGAAATATTTAAGTCTAACCTGAAATCCTGCACAATGTCCTGTTGCCCCTGTTTCTGCTTCCTGGTTCTACCAGTTAGCAACTGTCAGTTATGGATTTGACAGTTGACATCACAGCCAATGACTGAATGTTAATCCCCTGTCTGCCTCTTCTGAGCATGTCCAGGCTCAGTACAGGTTTCTAAATGGCTCAGTTTCCATGATGCATCCAGAAGCATAGCAGGCATACAGTAATGAATTCATAGGACAATGTAGAATGCATCAACATATTTTAAAGAGGCCATTCTTGCTAAAAGATGTTATTATGAGGGTGGAGTAGTCCTTTAATGCTGGGGAAATCAGGAAGTACCTGGGGGGAAAATTGACAGTAGAGAAAGGGAGCCTATTAAAGCAGACAGGCTGGTCACATAGCTGAAAACAGGAAGTGTTCAAGCAGGAAGTAATATTGCTGAACCTTTCCAGCAATAATTTTTATAAATTTTATCTAGAGATGTGATTTAGGTTTTATTTTGAAGGTAAGATGGAAGGCTTTTTATATAATTCTTACTAGTTTGGAAGAATTTGAGACCACAGTTACCCTTAATAGAAGACTTTCCTTTTTAGAAAGAGGCAAATAAAAAAAAGAACAGTTTTCTTTTTCCTCGTGACTCTTGTTCTTCCTGGTCCTTCCTGGTAGTAGCTGCTAGTCACTCTCAGCCAATCGCTTAAGGCTGCTTTCTGAGATGCCTTCTCTGCAGCTGAATGAGCTCATAAACCTGTTAGAGGGGTAGTGAAACTTCAGGACCAGGGCTTGTGAGAAAGAAGATGAATATCTCGGTTTATGGATGCCAGGTATATATATAGGCCTGGGGTGTTATGCCTCGAAATGCCCAGTCTTCTCCCCAGCTCCCTCATGACCCTCCCCATCCATGACCCTTCAGTATCCCTACACCCCACCCCCCACGCAGGATTTATAATGCACAGAACCATGTTAGTTCCTACTTTTAACATTGTGATGTGAATTGTATGTTGCTCCACCAACATTCTAGTTTTTTTTAACATTAGAGGGTATGTCTACCCCCCAAACAATTTTTTCCCTGTGGCCATAAAAGGACCTTGCAAGGAAAAAAGTTAAAAATCCAGCTTCTTAACATACTTACCATTGTTCCCTTGGCTGCCTTCTGCTTCCATGACTTTTCTGTGCACAGAAGCGAGTAGAAGGGGTCTGACTGGCAGCGGCTCCTGTGATTGGCCGAGACCCTTTAACTGTCAAGATATAAAGATTCACCTTTTAATGGACAATCTACTGTTCTCCTTTCTGGACTCCAGAAGGACAGTTCATATAAATCAATAAAGGGATTTTGTGGATTGTTAAGGTTCTCATTCTGATTATATAGAAGTTGTACAATATGCTAATATGCAGTTATGAGCAGTAATAATTAAAGGTCATCTATACTGAAAAAACAAAAGCACAATTATGTTTTTTTAATTTAAGACATTTATACTCCCCTTTTCCCGGTCACATACCTGCATAGTACCCAGGGTGAGGACCTAAATTGCTAAGCACTTACCCCTCATATATTAAGTATAACACCGAATAGATGTTATACTTAAACTTTCCCTCTGTGCTCTGGTCCTTTCCACCCCACTCCCACTGTCAGTGACAGTCCGTGATGTAGCCAATCGGAAGGCCAGCTCATTGAAGAGCCATGAGTCTTTCCACTGGCTAAATCGCAGATTGTGGAAGAGGACCAGAGCTTTGAGGGAAACTTAATATAGGTAAATATAGCTGCTAAGTAAAGTACCTAGTGGCGAGGACTTGGTGGTTTATGTCTTTACCCTGGGTACCATGTAAGTGTGGAAGAAGAGGAGCGAGGGGGTTTGTTTAATGAATGTATCCACGGTGAGAAACCAAAATGCCAGGGACATAGGGATGGACCAGGGCTGAACTGGCCAGGAGAGGACGAGGTATTTCATCTCCTTACCTGGTGTACTTTAAATTGAGGTAAAAGAGAGGGGGTGTTTTGTAAAGTGTAATTAAATTAAGGAGAGCTCGCCCCCGTACATTTACCCATAGGATGTTCTCCGTTTCTTCTATCCATGAAATTATGCAAACACAGTTGAGTTTCTAGCTTTTCTGTATATAGATACCATTTAACTCCTTTAATTCTGAATGTAAAGCACAGTGTTTGGTACCTTGGTTTGGCTGTGAATGGTTAGACTTCGGTCCTTCACTCTGCATTTACCCAGTGACAGCTGCATAGTTCTGACACAGATCTCTACTGGTGTACAAATAATGTTTATCAAAGCGGAGACCTTGTTAAACAGTTCAAGCGTGCAGCTATGGTTAATGTGCCTCGCAACCTGCCCTCTGCTGTGTGATTCAGGAAAACTCATATTTCTGAAAACCCACCAATAGAAATCTTCATTTTGCCTGTTTCCTTCCAGGATATAGAGTTACATTACTTACTGTACATTGGTCGGTCATCTTAGGCTGGGTACACATGAAGGGACTATTTGTCCCGGCCGAGCGCTTGCTTCGAGTGAGCGCTCGGTTGGGACAAATGTCCGTCGGTCGCGGCTGAAAGTGCGAACGATTGATCGTGCAGTCCCATAGGGAACTTTACAATCGACCGGAATTTACCAACATGTCCGATCGTCCGATCCGGATGAACGGCCGAAAATATCTGCTGGTGTGTACCCAGCCTTAGTGGTGAACCCCGATTGTAGTTTTCCATGCTAATGTGTCTATGTCCACATCAACATTTAATAAAAGTTCTTATTGTTAAAAAAGGTGCTAATTTTGCCGCAACCAATCAGATGTTAGCTACTATTTGACTACACAGATGAGAATGTCACATGGACGGCAGGTCATTGTTTTGTGATTGGAAATTTCACATGAGTGGCATGTTGTCGTTCAGCCATCAGTGAAACAGACATCCAGTAGCTGCCAATGTGTTTTGAAGTGTTTGTTATTACTTTCCCCAGCATTAAACTGCCATTTTTTAGGTTCTCGTTTCATCATCCAGACACCAGAATAAAAGTTCCTTTGTGTTGCCACCCAGAACGTCGCACTAATATGACAAGCTAGTGAGGGGCAATTTTATAAAGTGTTTGTTCTGCGTTTTCTTACCGTCCACCAGAAATGCTGCATGCGTTGTTTTTATAAAACTCTAAAAAAAATCCACATGAATGCCCGTTTTTTAGGAACACGCACTTCCGTTGATTGGTTGATCGAGGCTTAAATCATTCAAGCTGTTATCCTATCATGCGGAAGTAGCGTCAGGGAGCAATGGGTGAATTTAGGAAGGGTGAGGAACTCCAGATGTAAAATGGAAATTGAAATGTTTATCTCTATTAAAAGGCAGAAGAACCCATCCATTATCTGTTTAATCCATTATCTGTTTAATCCATTATCTACTCACTAACGCTTATTGCGGCCTTAGTCCTTTATATTTGCTCATCATGCAAGGGTTAATGAAGCCCTGAGTGTTACTTGTTTGTGCACGGGTGTGAAATTATCATCCATATGCTTATTGTCCTGGTACCAGTATTGCCATGAACCGCACGAATTCGAGGGTTACCCTACGTCGCATTCTAGGGTTATGGAGCGCTAAAGTCATGGGTTACTGACGAATTTGAGGGTCACCCAACACTGCATTCTAGGGTTATGGAGCACTAAAGTCATAGGTTACTGACGAATTCAAGGGTTACCCAACACTGCATTCTAGGGTTATGGAGCACTAAAGTCATAGGTTACTGACGAATTCGAGGGTTACCCAACACCGCATTCTAGGGTTATGGAGCACTAAAGTCATAGGTTACTGACAATTCAGGGTTACCCAACACTGCATTCTAGGGTTATGGAGCACTAAAGTCATAGGTTACTGACGAATTCGAGGGTTCCACAACACCGCATTCTAGGGTTATGGAGCACTAAAGTCATAGGTTACTGACGAATTTGAGGGTTACCCAACACTGCATTCTAGGGTTATGGAGCACTAAAGTCATAGGTTACTGACGAATTCGAGGGTTACCCAACGCCGCATTCTAGGGTTATGGAGCACTAAAGTCATAGGTTACTGACGAATTCAAGGGTTACCCAACACTGCATTCTAGGGTTATGGAGCACTAAAGTCATAGGTTACTGACGAATTTGAGGGTTACCCAACACTGCATTCTAGGGTTATGGAGCACTAAAGTCATAGGTTCTGACGAATTCGAGGGTTACCCAACACTGCATTCTAGGGTTATGGAGCACTAAAGTCATAGGTTACTGACGAATTCGAGGGTTACCCTTAAAGTTGAGCATCGAATGTTCTATAATTATCGGAAAAACTCCGCAAGTTTGTAGTTCGAAGAGTCTGAAAAGGGGAGTTCATAAAATCCGACTAGAAATCAGATTAGTTCTAGTCCATCCCTAGAGAACAACAAATGTCCAAGAATAGGATCAGTGGCTACTTATCTTTCTGATGCATTTGAATTTAAATGACTAAATAATGATATGGAGCATGTTTAGGACCAATTGCACAGAATTTAAATAGTATCTGTAACCAGGTCATTTTGACCTTTTATTTCCTACTAATCCTCCAGTTGTGTACAAGCTGAGCTCCCAGCAGCCTTCTCAGCCAGGTGTGCTCCTGTGATGTACGGCAGATGTGCTGCCTTTAAGGGAACTGTAGAGCCACCATGATAAACGAGCTCTGTTAAGCCCTTTTCAGACTTTTAAATGATTCTCACAGCTGGTTACCCACAGCTGTCAACTATTTAGTGTACCATTGCTCTTTATGGATACTATGTAAGGGCTAGGCCATACTGGTGTGTTTGCGTGAGAATTGCAGATTAATGTTCTTCAATGAGGGTGACCACGCTATATGCGATGCGATCCGTTTTCAGGAACGCATGTGATCAATATTTTTTGGTGCGAATTGCATTCGTTTCGAAAGCTGGTTATTGCGGAAAATCCCAGTCCGAACGCACCGTAACGCGTGTGAAATGCGTTGGATCTTCGCGTGCGTTACTGTGTGTTGATAGTCTGCTATGACAGCACGCACAGCCTTTTAGGGGGTCCTGTTGCTGGTTTAGAGACCATTCTGACGTTGCCTAATGACTACATTACCCAATCAATAATTATCTCTGTAGGAAGAGACTATTGACAATATAACATGCAGGGCTTCCCATAGGATCTCCTTATGTTTCTTCCCCTTACAGTTTATGAATATTTCTGTCTAATGATCTGCATCACATAGTAGAAATTAATTTGAAAAAGCCCTTAATGCTTCAATCAGCTAAAAAGATGAAGCTGCAAGTGTTTGATGGTTTTAATTAGCCCTTGATAAGTGGGTCTCATAGGCCTATTAAGGATTTGGCTTGGCCAAGGTTTGAATGCAGAGCAGGAAATAGAGGTCCCTTTAACTCTGCAGCTAGGCAGGATTGGGGATGTCAAAGCTTGGAAAGGTACAGGACAAAGCAGTTTGGTTGACACGGCATGAAAGGAGTCGGGAGTAATCAATGTCAGTAGGAAAAGCTTTGCTTAGGAATCAATGGTCGCCCAACGCCACTCTCCTAGCTCAGCTGAACCAGCAGTATTTGCGCTTTGATGTTGCATGCCAGAGTTCTGCACTGATCAGGCTCAGCTCCTGCATGTTAATTGCACTTCATATTCCTGCTCAAACTGCTCTTTGCTTAATGTAGATTCGCAGCTCCCATCATCCCCTTGTCTCTCTCTTTTCCCTACTTTCCTCTTATCAAGTCTCTCTGTGTTGATTTTCTCCTTCATCCCCAGACCATCCTTTGCATGATAATAACCTAACCATCTACAACCCTTCATCTCTCTTACCGGCTACTTGTTTTATTTTCATTCAGTCCCTCAGCATATTGTGTATTTCCCAAACATTCCCCCTTTAACTCCATCACGTCCTGTATTCCCATCCCTTCTCGTTCATGCTGAACTGTCATGGTCTATTACACATCGGTGTCCAGCCTCCCGTCCTTTCTGTCCTTATTGTCATCTCGTGATTGGTGTTGACCCATTTAATGCTCGCTACTTGCAATGTCCCATCCCCATTCAGCAGGGATCCCTAGGAAAGGAAATATACTAAAAGTACAAAATAAATATTGCACCTAGTGGTTATTGTTGGATTACATTTACTGTTTATAGTAGGGAAACTACAATTCCACGCCGTGCAAAACAGGCCTGCTTAGCTTTGCACAACAGCACAGGATATAAAGGAGAAGTTCTCCCTTCATTTTAATTAGTGGCTTTTGACTTGTAACTCAGAAAACATAGTATTGTGTCTTTCTATGAAATCCCTAATCAAAATTCTGCCTAAAATCTTATAGTACCTAGATCTCTGCAGTTACTGTCCCTTGCCCTAGCTTGCTGACTTCAGACATGCTCAGTTTGTTTCACCCAGGAAGAAAGAGAAGAATTCTTCAATCAGCTACTTTCTACTTAATTCATTTAATTATGGAAACATCCATTCATACATCCGGTTTAACCCAATATACTTTCCTGCCAAAATTTTCTTTCAATAGTTGGGCCCCCAAAGTCGTTATTTATTCTATTTAAATGTGAAGATTTTAGTATTTTTCCATTATATCTGCTTATGTTTCATCCTCCCACCCTCTCCTGTCACACATAATCAAAACACAATTTGTCTTTTAACCCCCCCCCAAAATAACAAGAAATGCTTAACATATTGCCTTTCTCCCACTTAATGAGTCATTACATGACATTCATTCGTTAACCCCTATTTTAGCTTGATCCACGGTTATCAAAATGGATAATTAGATTGATTTCTCGTGGTTGTTCCGTAGATAAATGCATTGCATTCCGCAGATTGTCTGTCCTTTTTTCATTCATTGGGTAACCAGAATTTACAGGGCTGAGCGATGCTTTACAGTCTGTTGTTTGCCTTAATAATCTACCACCCCCTCCCATAACTGATGGATGTGGCCAGGAAAAGTATTTCTTTGTCTTTACTCTTTGAATTCTCCTTAACAATCGGTTAAGAAGCTGCCAGGCACATTTTGCCTCCTGTCCGTGTAATTACCAGCCAGGGGTTCAATGCTATTGTGATCACTGCTCCTGGCTGGATTTTTTTCTCTCCTCTCTTGTTTAACTTGCCCATTTGATCCAAGCAGCGGGTTGGGTAAAGCAGAAGGCTAAGAGGGTGAGGGTAACGAATGATAAGAACTCAATTAGAGCAGAACTTAACAAGCTCACTTGTCTGCAAGGTGCATCCAGCCCCTCCTTCCTCCAACAGAAGCCTTGCAGATAGAACTAGCCGCATGACCGTGTGGGCCTGGCTCTCATTCTATAACGTGAGCACATTGCAAATAGGGGTTTACTGCTGCAACTATTGAAGTGGAATAGGAAGTCTCTGGTTTTAATATAACGTAATGTAAAGGGTATTAACCCCCCACCTCCTAAAAATGTGCATAGGAAATCTAGTTAGTCATGTTTTAGAACTGAATCCGTAATATCCAGCATGCAGATTTCACGTTGCAGCAAAAGAACTATTACTAGGGAACCCTCAACAGAGCCCCACCAGTATGTGGGTAACTGAGGTCTTCAAACAAGTTATGCCCACATTTCTAACCATAACCTGTAAGAAGTTACGTTACACGTTCATACTTCCTGCTTCCAGCAGCTTGAGCGGCATCACCCAAACCCTCTGTCTTTCTCTTTCCCCGAGTTCTGAGCATGCTCACTGAAGACTTAAGGCTGGGAAAGATAGAAAGCGTTTGAACTGACAAACTAAGGACTGATGTCATCAGTGGTTGCCCCCCAAAGCTACTGGACGACGGCATTGTTAAAGGGTCAGTAAACCCCAAAAAAATGTTTATTTTAAGACTCAAACTATAATTCTTTGAGGACCTAGAATTTTTATTTACTGACAGGCTGTATTTAGAAATATGACTCATTTTATAGGTAGCATTGCAGGATTGTATTTAATTCTATTTTGTTTGCACCATATTCTCCCTTTAATAATAAATAAAGCATTAGATAAAGGCCCTTCTATAAATGAGGGAAAAAAGCCTGAACATGTGTTATTCTGAACCAATGGGGACCTGAACTAGCAAAATTAAGGAAAAAAACTTTCAGCTAAACCAAAATTTGACCTTAGCATGATTGGATAGAGGTTTTGGTTAGATAGTGGTTTTGATTGAATAAGTGGTTTTGATTGGATCAGTGGTTTTAATTGGATAATGATTTGGGTAATCAAAAGCTTTCCAAACAATAAAAATATAGGAAGGACTATGTGCATATTTTACCCTCAATGATAAATGTAGGTATATCTGTAATATATATCTACAGTATATGTAGGACAGTCCATACTGTATTAAAAGCTCTTTGGCAAGGCATACTTCTATTGCTAATTTTCTGAGAACCCATGTAAGCATTTTCCTGGTATACGCCACTGTATATATGTTTCTATGTCATTGTGAGGTTTTTTGCTGTCCTAGGACCACAGACCTGCAGTTACTGAAATCTGAAACAAGAGAAAATCATTATGCAGGCAGTTAAGTTGCAAGGCTTTTTACACAGAACTAAACTGAATGTCACACTTTCTCTGTTAAAGGAGTTTTATGAATATTGAATTTAATAGAGAGTTTAAAACCAAGGGGCTTCAGATTTATGGAAAGAGATTTCGATTTCACCTCCCTTGAGACCACAACAGTAGTGTGGATATATCTGTCGTATTCAATTAGATCAACTGGACTTGAAGTTTAGTTCTTGAAGACGTTTCGCTAGTCATCCGACTGGATCTCTCAATTCAGGATGACTTGTACAAGAATCTGTGGCAATTATGTACCCTGGAAAATCCCAATATCACAGCCAGGTGTTAAGGGCGTAATTGCATAGTGGCTAAGATAACTTCCTATAACACCTCTTAGCCACTATGCAATCATGCCCTTAACACCTGGCTGTGATATTGAGATTTTCCAGGTAAACAGAACCAGGAAGCTGTCTGGAATTTCAGTGCTGCTGCGGAGGATCATGTGTGCGAAGGATCGTGTACTACCTTCGTTCCTGGCTCCACAAGTATTGATTGAAGAACGGAAGGTAAGTAATAGTTCCTTAATCTCCCATTCTTCAATCAATACTTTAAAAATAGTCCAGTGAACTATTCCTTTAACTGTCTTGACGGGTATATGAAAACAGTGGACCAGGTTATGATTTTATATTCCTTTTAAATTAACAAGGTCATTATTTTTAAAGGATTTGTACACTAGGAATTTTTTTTTTTTTAATTGCCATTACTGGAAGCTATATTTTTATTTTTAATGATTTGTCCCCTATTTCTTTAAATATCTCGTCTGAAACATCTTACAAGAGCCATATGGTGGCCATAGAGGCTACAATCCAATCATACGATCTGCGGGTCATACAATCAAATTGACAGTCAGGCAAAAAAATTTAACTGGCCAGAAAGGAAAAATTATTGGGCGATCATCAACCAATCGGCCATAAATGATCTTACGATGTTGGAATATCCCATTGCATCTATGGCCATATTAGTATAATCTCTTCTTTTGTGTATAGCTTTGCTGTAGCTGGAATGGTGACAGTTGGTACGTGAAGTGCAATGGGGGAAATGTGTTTCTTTACCAATAAAGTTTTCTTTTTACACAGCTGCAGTTCTATGTCATCGTAAGCTAAACTGAATTTTCTAGTATATCATACTGCTGATCCAGAGTGTGGCCTACTAGAATTTTTAGCCTTTGTACTTGGGCGCCTTAATCCACTACAGGAAATTCCCTCTCCTTCCTTGTGCTGCCTCATACGGATTACTGAGCATGCTTGCCCTCACAGGGAGTCAGATAGTCTAGCAGGGGCTGGGGGACTAAGGGACTAAGCTTGAGCATGAATCGCTGAATCTTGTGTGCTATGGAAAACAATCCACCCCCAACTTAAAAGTCTATTTGAGGCCACCTTGATGTTCTATGACCTGAATAAGAGATTCAGCTTGGGCTTGACTTCTAATATCCTTATATTTTCCAATAGGAGATAAATTATTCACGACCTATATAGCCCAACAATTAATTAAACACTGTAATCGGAGTAATGCGTTGGGTGGTTAAGTAACACACCAAAGTATTGATTCAACCCCTTCGTTCAGTTCTCAGTACTGTGGATAAATGTCTGTCAGCAAGATCATTTATGGCCCTGCTTAGTTTTTTTTTTCTTTGTGGGCAAAAGTGACTCACAGCAGTTAATGAAGCCTGAAGGGAACCCAGTAGAAGCAGAAGCGTGGAAAAACTAGCAGAGGAGCAGAAATACATTTATCAGGGTATAGTGTAGAGTTGGTTTAAAGAACAGGGAGGAAATATAGAAAAATCTAAGAATTGTACCTGAACCAAAAATCCATGGAAAATGTCTGCACATTGTTTAGTGCAATAGTGTACACAGTGTAGAAAACAATCTAGCGTGCAGGGTATCTGCCAGTATTGTTTTTTCCTGACCAAATGTTAAACAATAGCAGGGACCAATGGGTATTGTTCTCCTCTGCCATGGAAGTTTCCCCTTAGCTCTCGCCTCCTCATAGTACAATACAAGCTGCTCGACTTCTGCCACACTGCCAGTCTGTATGGGGATTATTAAATCAATACCCTTTGGAGCAGTCGTCTAATGAACACCAGTAGTTTATTTGCCAATAATCGTCAATAGTCCCATCGTGTCTGATAGGATTTGTCTTTTATTGGCCAGGTGTGTAGCCAGCTTTATATAGAACAGCATGCAGATAGAGTGCTATCCATGGTGCTGAAATACAATCTGCATCATAATTAAAGGGTATGACCTCCTAAGAAAACTACTTTTTGGGGTTTTAGTTTAATTGAAGAACAGGAGGTAAAGGAGCTGTGTCTTACCCCCCGTTCTTCAATAAAATGTAGGTAATTCAATAAGCCCATCCTCTTTGGGAATTCTGTAGCACTGTATTAATGCTTCAGCGCATACATAAGGTCAAACTATTCAAGCAAGGGCAAGTTTGAAATAATAAATTAAATGTTTTACATTGTTTCCAAGTAACTGGAAATGACGAGGGATTTTAAAAATCCCTATTTGGGAAAATGATGTTCTGTGTCCATGTTTAAATATAAATTCTATTGTCAAATTACACATATGTGAAGGCTGGGGTGCTTCTAGACCTTTAGGAGCCCGAGCCAAACTTTTTAAAAGTGTCCCTTGTATATTCCCACGGCGTGCAAGGGTGCTGCTGCAAAAAATTGATTGGGGCTTGTGGAAGACTGGCTGGTGAACTGAAGGGCTGACCTACCAGTGTCTGGTAAACTAAAGGCTGACATATCTATTGGAGTGTGGTAATATATGTGCCAGAGTGCCCCTTGAACAGAGACTGGTAAATATAAGTTGCCCTCACTGACTGGTAAATATAAGTTGCCCTCACTGACTGGTACATGCAAGTTGTCCACATTGACTGGTACTTTATATTTTAACTTACTATGGCATGCACACCATGCCTGGAATGCACGCACTTGTGTGTGTGTATGTGTGTGAGGGAGGTTGTTGGGGCTTTTGCTGTCTATCTACAGTAGCTGTGATGTGATGTTGGGGAAGCTGTTTTTAGTGTCTTTTTCTACTTACAGGGCCTTTAGGAAGGGCTTAAAGTGACCGTTCTTTTTATGTGAAGGTTATGTTGTTTCTGGGATATTATATCCTGGGTATGCAGGTCTACATTAATATTGCTATAATACCTGGTTCATATTGAGTCCTGGTTTTTGAACCGAACCTCTGAACTACAGACTTTGAAAATGTTGAGGTTTTGGTGGAACTTTTGTAATTTTGAAGGACGGAACTTTGCAAAATTTCGCTGTCAATTCAGTGACAAAAAGTAGAAAATCAAAAGCCGAAATTCATTGTCAAGTATTCTGTAGAATTGTGATGTATTCAACGTTAATGCTAGTGGAAAGAAACTAAACTGTTCTAATCATCTCTATCAGTACAGCTGTATATTGCATTATATAGCCTGGGCATTAAGATAATCTACTTAACCTAACTAAAAAAATGTTTACCTGCAATTATGTGCAGTATTTAATATAGAAGTTACTATATCAGGATCTTAAACCTGTAGGCCTCCAGATGTTTGAAAACTACAACTCCCAACAATCCTGTACAAATGCAGCAGAAGGCAGTGAAGGGATGATGGGAGTTGTAGTTTTCAAAATATCTGCAGGTAAAAGATCCCTTATCTGCATGACAATGCATACTAGTATATATAAATACAAAGAAATATGTTCAACCTTAATTGTACATGAGATCCAATAAATCGTTATTTATAAATAGGGGATGTTTCACCTTTAGTTTTCCTGCTGGTGATAATGTGGTAGATATAAATAATTAAGAGAAATGCCGTATCCAGCTCTGAGAGTGGAAGATGAATAATAAAACAAGGTTAAGCATACAGAAATCTAGAGAAATTAAGGGAAAATGTCCGTGCATTCCTGTTTCATTTGTAAAACTGAAAGGTAAGATATATGAATCCAATATGTAAAAATGTGACGTTAGTGGGTATGTTTATCCCTCAAATGAAACTTTAGAAATGGGTTGAATCATCCCCAAACCCCAAAACCACAATCGTTAGAAAGCAGACAGTAGAAAGTAGGGCTAACTTATTTTGAAGTAAAATATTCTTCTCCCCCTTTCCTTCTCCATGCTCTCCAAGCTTGTTACGAGATCGCACATGCTCAGATGCCAGGTAGGGGAATAGCATTCTGTCATTGGCTTTTATATCAGCTGTCACATCAATGACTGACATCTGGTAACTGGAAGACGCAGGAATCTGAAAGAGAGGTAACAGAACATTGGGCAGCATTTTAGGCTAGTCTTTTAACTTGCAGTTTTAGGGTTTGATGGATGATTTATCCATATACTCTGTATCATTTATGGGGTCACATTTCTGAACCCTGTGTTTTATAGAAAATAACACACCCCCTAATTTAAAATTAAAGTTTCTAAGAAGTCACCTCAGATTTCAGTGGCCTGAATTAGGGAACTCAACCAGCAAGCTTTATGGTTTATGCCGTGGAACTCCTTGGCAAGCTTTATGCTTTATATTGTCGTGGAACTCTTGGCAAGCCTTTTGCTTTATATTGTCGTGGAACTCCTTGGCAAGCCTTTTGCTTTATATTGCCGTGGAACTCCTTGGCAAGCCTTATGCTTTATATTGTCGTGGAACTCCTTGGCAAGCCTTATGCTTTACATTTTCGTGGAACTCCTTGGCAAGCCTTATGCTTTATATTGTCGTGGAACTCCTTGGCAAGCTTTTGCTTTATATTGTCGTGGAACTCCTTGGCAAGCCTTTTGCTTTATATTGCCGTGGAACTCCTTGGCAAGCCTTTGCTTTATATTGCCGTGGAACTCCTTGGCAAGCCTTTGCTTTATATTGTCGGGAACTCCTTGGCAAGCCTTATGCTTTATATTGTGTGGGAACTCCTTGGCAAGCCTTATGCTTTATATTGTCGTGGAACTTTGGCAAGCCTTATGCTTTATATTGTCGTGGAACTCTTGCAAGCCTTATGCTTATATGTCGTGGAACTCCTTGGCAAGCCTTATGCTTTATATTGTCGTGGAACTCCTTGGCAAGCCTTATGCTTTATATTGTCGTGGAACTCTTGGCAAGCCTTATGCTTTTATGTGTGGAACTCCTTGGCAAGCCATGCTTTATATGTCGTGGAACTCCTGCAAGCCTTATGCTTTATATTGTCGTGGAACTCCTTGCAAGCCTTTGCTTTAATGTCGTGGAACTCCTTGGCAAGCCTTATGTTATATTGTCGTGGAACTCCTTGGCAAGCCTTATGCTTTATATTGTGGTGAACTCTTGGCAAGCCTTATGCTTTTATTGTCGTGGAACTCCTTGACAGCCTTTGTTTATATTGTCATGGAACTCCTTGGCAAGCCTTATGCTTTATATTGTCGTGGAACTCCTTGACAAGCCTTTGCTTTATAGTCATGGAACTCTTGGCAAGCCTTATGCTTATAATTGTCATGGACTCCTTGGCAAGCCTATGCTTTATATTGCCGTGGAACTCCTTGGAAAGCCTTATGCTTTATATTGTGGTGGAACTCCTTGGCAAGCCTTTTGCTTTATATTGTCGTGGAACTCCTTGGCAAGCCTTTTGCTTTATATTGTCGTGGAACTCCTTGACAAGCCTTTGCTTTATATTGCCGTGGAACTCTGGAAAGCCTTATGCTTTAATTGTGGTGGAACTCTTGGCAAGCCTTTTGCTTTATATTGTCGTGGGACTCTTGGCAAGCCTTTTGCTTTATATTGTGGTGGAACTCCTTGGCAAGCCTTTTGCTTTATATTGTCGTGGAACTCCTTGGCAAGCCTTTTGCTTTATATTGTCGTGGAACTACTTGGCAAGCCTTATGCTTTATATTGTCGTGGAACTCCTTGGCAAGCCTTATGGTTATATGTCGTGGAATCCTTGGCAAGCCTTGCTATATGTCGTGAGTGGAACTCCTTGGCAAGCCTTTTGCTTTATTGTGTCGGAACTCCTTGCAACCTTATGCTTTATATTGTCGTGGAACTCCTTGGCAAGCCTTATGCTTTATATTGTGGTGGAACTCTTGGCAAGCCTTATGCTTTATATTGTCGTGGAACTCCTTGGCAAGCCTTATGCTTTATATTGTCGTGGAACTCTTGGCAAGCCTTTTGCTTTATATTGTCGTGGAACTCCTTGGCAAGCCTTTTGCTTTATATTGCCGTGGAACTCCTTGGCAAGCCTTTTGCTTTATATTGTCGTGGAACTACTTGGCAAGCCTTATGCTTTATATTGTCGTGGAACTCCTTGACAAGCCTTATGCTTTATATTGTGGTGGAACTCCTTGACAAGCCTTATGCTTTATATTGTCGTGGAACTCCTTGGCAAGCCTTATGTTTTATATTGTCGTGGAACTCCTTGGCAAGCCTTAGCTTATATGGTGTGGATCCTTGGCAGCCTTATGCTTTATATTGTCGTGGAACTCCTTGACAAGCCTTATGCTTATATTGTCGTGGAACTCCTTGACAAGCCTTATGCTTTTTTCGTGGAAATCCTGGCAAGCCTTTGTTTATATTGTTGTGGAACTCCTGGCAAGCCTTATGCTTTATATTGTGGGGGAACTCCTTGGCAAGCCTTATGCTTTAATTGTCGTGGAACCTATGGCAAGCCTTATGCTTTATATTGCGTGGAACTCCTGGCAAGCCTTATGTTTATATTGTCGTGGAACTCCTTGCAAGCCTTTTGCTTTATATTGTTGGAACTCCTTGGAAAGCCTAGCTTATTGTGGGAACTCTGGCAAGCTTTGCTTATATTGTGTGGAACTCCTTGGCAAGCCTTTTGCTTTATATTGTCGTGGAACTTGGCAAGCCTTGTTGCTTTATATTGTCGTGGAAACTCCTGGCAAGCCTTATGTTTTATATTGTCGTGGAACTCCTTGGCAAGCCTTATGCTTTATATTGTTGGAACTCCTGGCAAGCCTTATGCTTTATATGTCGTGGAACTCCTTGGCAAGCCTTATGCTTTATAGTGGGGAACCTTGGCAAGCCTTAGCTATATTGCGTGGAAACTCTTGGCAAGCCTTATGCTTTATATTGTCGTGGAACTCCTTGGCAAGCCTTATGCTTTATATTGTCGTGGAACTCCTTGGCAAGCCTTATGCTTTTATATTGTCGTGGAACTCCTTGGCAAGCCTTATGCTTTATATTGTGTGTGGAAACTCCTGACAAGCTTATGCTATATTGTGTGGAATCCTTGGCAAGCCTTATGCTTATATTGTCGTGGAACTCCTTGGCAAGCCTTTGCTTTATATTGTTGGAACCCTGGCAAGCTTTGCTTATTGTCGTGGAACTCCTTGGCAAGCCTTATGCTTTATATTGTCGTGGAACTCCTTGGCAAGCCTTTTGCTTTATATTGTCGTGGAAACTCCTTGGAAGCCTTATGCTTATATTGCGTGGAATCTTGGCAAGCCTTTGCTTTATATTGTCGTGGAACTCCTTGGCAAAGCCTTTGCTTATATTGTCGTGGAACTCCTTGGCAAGCCTTTTGCTTTATAGTGTCGTGGAACTCCTTGGCAAGCCTTATGCTTATATTGTGTGGAACTCCGGGCAAGCCTTATGCTTTATATGTCGTGGAACTCCTTGGCAAGCCTTATGCTTTATATTGTCGTGGAACTCCTTGGCAAGCCTTATGCTTTATATTGTCGTGGAACTCCTTGGCAAGCCTTATGCTTTATATTGTCGTGGAACTCCTTGGCAAGCCTTTTGCTTTATATTGTCATGGAACTCCTTGGCAAGCCTTTGCTTTATATTGTCGTGGAACTCCTTGGCAAGCCTTATGCTTTATATTGCCGTTGAACTCCTTGGCAGCTCCACTCTAGGAAATACTCCCAGAGGTGACACCACAATTACAAAACCAGTCTCATCCTTGCCTTTAGTAGGACAGAGTAGACTGAACATTGTATCTTGGATTAGGTCAATCCACATCAAAGCAATCTGAATCACTGGCTGCCATAGACCTGCTCTACCCTAAGTTAAAATGTTATTTTTTTTCACCTGTGTCTACATTTAATTGCATTTTAAACAAACAGTGGTTTTAGCATTGTGGTCCTTGATCATATATTTCTTTATTATCCTACCATAACCATAATCCTTTTAATACTGAATACTGTGCTTTTTTTTAATGGTTAACAAGGCCTCCTATTAACCATCAAATCCTAATGTTACATTTTGGTGTATAAACTGATCTGCTGTTGTTTCTTATCCTTCTCCTTGTGTTTCTTAGATTCCAGCCGGCCTGGGACCCACATGATATCCGCAGATGATGTTGAATACCCTAGAGAATACCGAACCCTCGGTAATGGGACAAGACGCTTCTCTAATGTTGGTCTGGTGCACACCTCGGAGCGCCGGCACACTGTGATTGCAGCTCAAAGCCTGGAGGCACTAACTGGGCTTCAGAAATCTGACATGGAGAGGAAGAGAGATGCCTTCATGGACCATCTTAAGAACAAATATCCCCAGCATGCTATAGCTATCCGAGGTCAGCAGGAGAGGATTCGAGACCAGGTAAGAATGTTGATACACCTATCAGTGAAATTCATAGAACCCTTGCTCAAAAGCAGCATCTTTTATGTAGACTTCTTAAAGAACCACTGCACTGGGCCAGGTTTATACAAGAAGGGACCCTGGGATTATTAGGTTGGCTGGGGCCTGAACTTGAAATGGCTAAAAGAAGAATCAGGATGCCCAGCATATTGTTGTTAGATGACATATCTGGTTGGCATGAATACATTAGATTTGACATCTCTAATGTAAAGTAATATACAGGGCAATGTACAGAGAGCCGTAACCACAGAAAACCCATAGTAACCCAACGGGATTAAAAAGGGATTTACGGTAGATGCTGGAGCACTTGATATAAGTCTACATCAAGTAGACACAATAGCACAGGTGACCTATCAATTTGTAGGCCTAGACTTGCTAGACTTTAGCAGGCCTCTATATTTATGTCACCAAATATCTGGTCTAATACATGGCAATCGAAATGTAATAGGAAGTGCTGCAATTAATAACTGGGGCAGAAAGGACCAATAGCAGCTCCTTGGTACATTGCCCTAAAAGGGATTTAAGACTCTAAAGGTCATATTTATAAAGGTGCAATAAGTTTCAATTTTAAAATATTTTGTCTATTTAATTTTCTGTGAAAAATTTCTGCCTGGATATAGCACAGTTAAGATGTAAAAGATCTTTTTTTTAAATAGTGCCACATAGTCCATCCAGTTCCATATTATAATTGTGATAATTAAAGGGCATCTCCACCCCAAAATCTAAAACTTTTCCTGTTGTGTAGGGACCCCCCTCCAACCCTAACCTCCAGGTTTATAACTTTAAAAATAGTGCAGAGAAACAGACTTACCCACCTTTCTATCACTTACTTCCGGGAATGGAGTAGCAATAGGGTCTGGGCCAGCAGCCGCGTCTCTGATTGGCTGAGAGAAACGAAGGTGGGTAAGTCTGTTTTTTCTGCACTTTTTAATTTATAAACCTGGCAGTTAGGGTTGGGGGGTGTCCCCTACACTACAGAAAATATATCATTTCTACATTTACTGGACCCGAGGGCATGTTTACCACAAAAATGTTAGTTTTTGGGGAGGACATGCCCTTTTAGTTCAGGTAAGTTAAGCTATTTGCTTGTGTGCATTTGGCACCCTTATCACATTACTCACACATAACCAGGTTGGCATTGATTGGCAGAGGCAGAATAAGCTGATGTGTGCAATGGGCTGCTGTAGAATGTAGGTGGTGGAACTGCTACACAGACAGACTGTTTCAAACAACAGGGTTGAATTAAATATACTGGGCTGACTACTTTAAAAAGTAGTGATGGACACAAAACCAAACTCGAACCTGAGTTTGAGCCGAACTTTATGAGGACATTGTGCAGGATTTCCAGTTAGACTTATATATTTCACATTTCAAACTATTACCGTTTAGGGTTTTGGGGGGTGATTTACCTGTTTGTAAGTTTTCTTTTTGGGGCTGGACTTGCCCTTTAAGAAGTGTTTAAAAAAGTGTTTAAAAAAGTTTGGGTGATAGTAACATGTTCCCAGGTGCCACAGCCATTTACAGTAAGTTACCATTGTTAGTTTATCTGTAAAGCATCTGGACTTTTCAAACTATCACTCTCCCATTGACTTTAATGAGTCTGAATTCGAACTTTCGAACTTTTACTGAAGTTCGGAAACGGACTGAACTTTAAGTTCGCCCATCTCTATTAAAAAGGCGTTTGTTGATTTTTTTTTATTTACCATTTAAGCTGATAAAACAAATTGACCACAGACAGAAAATCCGACTGGATCAACAAATCCATTTTATTAGTGTCCGTTACAGTCAAATAAACCATTGGTGTCCTCAATAGGAAATCTCACATCGTTGGAATCTATATAGGGTGCGACAATCTCCTGCCTGTCTGTATGTGTTGTAATCCAGTCCAGCATGATCATTTCTTTACTAAAACCATTTCCCAAATGCAATTATTATATATAAATTACACTGGAAACAAGCTTCAGGTTTCAGCGGAAGGGTTAATGCAATTCCATAAAATAAACTAGCGCCTGTTAACTAACTTAATTGCTCCCCCCCCCTCAAAAAAAATTATCCATGTAAATCTATTCTGTGCAAGATTTAAATAACCCAGCAATCAAAAATAATGGGCTTTGCTGAAAGGAAACAATTAGTGGCCCCTTTTGACACTGGGAAGACATCACTGTAATAGAATTTTTATTTTATTCACTCTGCAGCAAAATCACCTAGCCATCATTGTTATTTATGATGATGGTTATTTCTTAAGTAAATTCAATGCATGGTGGAAGCGTTAAAATATAAATACTGAGAGGGGATTGGTGCAGGACTCGCCCTATGCAAGGAGTTAGCAGATAAACCACACATGGTATTGCAAATAAGCATCATTTATGGGGTGTCTGATAAAGCTAAGGGAAAGATAAAAAGGTATCTATAAGGGCACTTCTATTATATATCTATAATAACACCCCATACAATATAATGAGTAAATATTAGTATAAGAGGGTCCTCCATCCACTAAGAACATAGACAAGGGCAAAAAAGGAGATACTAGCAGTGGATAAAAAAATGGACACACCTATACGTCTATAGAATAACAAATCTCCTTTATTACAAAACACACAGTGGTTCTAACTAGCTCCCCGATGTGTCCTCTCTACCAAAATCCGGTGTAGTATCATGTCTTTACTTGGGACCTCCTGCCCAATTATGGTATAGCTCACTGCTGCGATAAGATGAGTTAGATCATTAAATAAAAATATTACAAATAAAAATGAATTGTAACACAACACAAGATAAAGTATATACAATATGGAGTCAGGGCCAAACTATAAAGGTATTATTAGTATTGTTAGGTTAGGTTAGGTATAACACTTGGCAAGAATAAAGAAATACTTAAAATTGTATTTACACTGGGTTAATGTTTTGCACCATAAATGGCTCTGTGCTCTGTTAATAAAAGATTTGGGGGTTCTAGTAGATAACAGACTTAGCTGTAGCAAAAAGTGCTAGACAGCAATGACTAGAGCTATCAAGATGAAGGGAATAGATTCAAGGGAGAAAAATATTACAAAGCACTGGTAAGACCTCATTTGGAACACACAGTGCAGTTTTGGAATTCCATAAACAAAAGGGACATCTTAGAACTGGAAAGAGTTCAGAAAAGTCGGATAACTAAAGAAAATGTCTTCAAGAAGATAAATCAGAACCTTCACAAGCCTTTTTAACTATGTAATTATGTAACTTACCCTCGTCCATCTTCTTTTGCCGCATTTGGGGCTTTTTCCCTTTAAAGGCTATGTCCACCCCTAAAATAGACTTTTAATATTATGCTCCCCCATGTCCCCCAGCCCCAACCGCATGGTTTGTTTTTTTAAAAAGCGCCCCAAACTCTTACTTACCTCCCCTCGATCCTCCGCCGCACTGCCGGCCCTCTGCTTGCGAGAAGCAAGCAGAGGGGCGGACCGGCAGTCGCGTCTGTGATTGGCTGAGCGGCAGCCAATCACGGACGCGGCTGCCGGTCATTCAGTGCAGCGGAGGAAAGCAGAGAGGTAAGTAAGAGTTTGGGGAGCTTTTTAAAAAAAAAAACTGCGGTTGGGGCTGGGGGACATGGGGGAGCACAATATTAAGGGGATTTGAGCTAGGGGGAGGGATAGTAGAACGGGAGGGAGAGGGAGGGAGAGGGGGGGGAGGGAGGGGGGAGAAGGGCTGCAGTACGCATGGCAAAAATCTACCTGAGGCCAGCTAGCAGGCAGTGTCCTATATGGACCTGCTAGCCTCCTGGTGGGCAGTTTTTGGAACTTTGGGGGGGGACTACAGGAGAACCAGATGGAGTTGGGATGTGAGGTAAGGATTAAACTACACTACATGGTGGGGCCAGTAGTTGGGGGGATTATAGTTTGGGGGTGGACATGCCCTTAAGAGTGACTAAAAAGAATGGAATATAGATTAATATTGGCAATATAATATAAATAATATTATATATAAAAATATATCTTATTGTTACTAGAACCAGATGCTGCATAAGATTTGTTATTTTTACATAAAAAACTTACCGTAGCATCCATACAGACTAGGAGGTGGATTGACATAGAAATCCACTTTCCTTTGTGGCTTGGTTCCAGCTACAAACAAAGATAAAAAAATATAAACTAATTGACATTTACAACACAATCAAGTATAGTGTAGTGTACAAAAGTATAGTATTTGAGGTTGAATAAATACACATGTCCATCCAGACCAACCTTCTCAGCAATTCCACTTTACTGCCTATGTCTGGTCACACACGGACAGATTATTCGGTCCAATCAACCGATACTTTCGTGGGTAGGTTGGGACAACAAACCTGCACTGGTTTTGGCTGCAAATGATTTTGGTCGTCTGGACCTGTTTGTAAATCACTATGGCGCCAAACGACCGATTTGCGCAAACTGTCGGCCGCTGCCAACTGTCATTTGTCCTGGCCAAGCACTCGCTCGTAGTGAACGCTCAGTTGGGACAAAAAGACCTTTTGTGTCTTAACAGTTTATCCAGAGGAATAGAAAGATTTTTTTAGGGACAATCTTTGACAAGAGTATAAAAAGCCGTAAGGCAGTGGCACTTACTCATTTCCTTTTCACAGCTTGTTGGGGCAATGTTGTTTTCAAGGATAACATCTAAAAGAATAAAAAGAATATGCATAGACATGAATCACAGTGACTGTATTATAAAAATACAACACATTCTCAGTATAAAAAGGAATTAAAGGGATTAATTTTATAGTGATAAAATTAACTTTTTTTTTCTTTCCTTCCATGTGTTCTATAATTCCCCCCAACCCCAGAGTGTCTTCTCTTTTTTCCGATTCCCTCTCTGTCCTGAGATACACAAGTTAGAACAATACGTGATTGCATTCCTCTACTCCTACTGTCAATCAAATCTTTGACGTGACCCTCTTCCCTGCTCAAGTCCCTCCCTCCTCCATGCTCTGTAACAAACATAGAGATAAGAACATTAGCAGTGGGGGAGAGGTAGCTTTGACTGCAGAGATAAGGCTGCACTTGACCCCCCTTCTTCATAGCTTTCACTGATTGATGATGGGTCACAAAGAGAGAGATTGTATTGCAGTAGTAACTGTACTGTTCTCCCTTCTCTTCCGTGTCTTCAGGACAGCTTGCTTTCTATTGGCCACTGTGTGTGAGTGTGTTTTTCAGGATGCCCATGATAAGCTTGTCAGTTAGCCGGAGTTGAGACATGGAGGAGGTAACAGAGGGGAGGGGGAAGGGGGGGGTCTGCACAGAGATCTGACACCATGGAAGAATGAAGTCACTGACAGAGATAGGATAAAGGCAGCACAGAGTACATGAATTTAACTTTGCAATGGGGCAGTGTGTTTTTTTCACTATAGATGCCCTTTAAATCTACAGACATATTTGGTAGTTTCTCTCTGTGTCTGCACCAGGAGTGGCGTTTAAGGTAAAGTAACATCTACATTTAGTAACAATACCAGAGGGATTTACTGGGAGGCACTTTGGCACCACATCGCTCTCTTTATGGGTTAAAGACACAATAAACGGTTTACGATTGGTTAGAGCGACTTTAACCCCTAGGTTGCGGCTATGTGGTTATCGCAAGAAACACTGGGACCTGTGGCTCTGGTTGAATCTCAAAGCCATTATAATGAAGTTTATCATAAAAAATACAAGTTCTTATTTAGATATTACACTGGGCAAGAGGAAAGACTTACCACAACTTTCAGGCTGCACAGGAGCAGGTAAACTCACAACCTCTGAAAGAATAAATAGACGGGAGTCCTAATGGTCTTTAATGTAACATCACAATAAAAGCTTAGTATGTTTAATATGGATTTGGGGGGCTAAATTATAAAAGTGGAAATGGGATATTTGGTCTATGCCGTTACTTTAAGTGTCAGAATAGAAAATGGTCTATAAAATTCTTTTTTTTTACATTTTACCTAAGAAACAATTATAATATTTATTATAGGTGCTATAGTGGGAGAGATAAAAGGGAAATACCATAATTACCAGAATAGATTCTTTATACATTAAAGGGCATCTCCACCCTCTTAACAAAACTGTGTTAGAACCTCCTAAACCTACTTTCCATTATACTTAGCTTTTCAAAATGCTTTTAACCTTACTTACAGAACCTGATCCCTCCCCTTAGCTTTCTCCTCTTCTCTGCAGCCTCCTGGTAGAGGCTGTCAGTCAAGTTTACTGGTGTCATTACCGCAGCAGAGGAGGCAGCAGAGGAGGGTTCGGGTTCTGTAAGGTTTGAAACATCTATAGATGTGATAGCACTGGAAAAGCCTTCCAACCACGTCAAGGTAACGCTTTTCATTCATGTGATCACATATAAAGTATGCCAGTGTGCAGATAATACGATATTGTATGGGGCCTAGGAATGTGCATTGATTATCATTTCTATGTTTGTATAAATGTTTGACCAGATCAGTAGCACTTCCCGCTAAATGTAGTTATAAATTAGCCTAATTGGAGTGCTTCCACAATCCTATTGTGTGTGTATATACACACAGCAACAATAGTCACTATGATAGTCGTTAGATAAAGATGTTCGTCTGTAAAGTAACATTTGTATCTTCGTGCAATTACGAAAGCAGCGCATGCGCCTTTTATATATTTTTTCGTAGAACGTTAATGATAATCTGCCGACCATGTACAAATATACTATAATCTGCAGAACAAATCCGCCAGGCTGATCGTCGGAAAAAGCCTAAAACAGTCAAACGGTCGTTGGTCTTTGACGATCGTTGATGCTATATTTTCGAATGAATATCGTGCGATTGCTCGTTTATTGGCTGCATCATACGACAATTATCCAACGTGTGTACGAGGCTTAAGGCTATGTATACACATAAGATCATAGACCGTAGGGCTAGCAAACATCCAGCATGGCAGTAAGTCTGTTACTATGGGTAGTAAGGTGTTCATGTAAGTGGTGGTTTACCAGACGATTTTGTTAAAAATGACCTCATGTGTGTCTGGGCCTATAGACACTCTCAGTAGGAGGTGCGACAAGTCAATGTACAGCGGAGGGGGTTATTCAATAAAAGTTCCTATTTAAAATGGTGCTAACTTTGCCCCAACCAATCAGACGTTAGCTTTCAAATGTTAAATAAGATCTGATTGGTTGAGGCTAAATTAACACCATTTTAAACGATAAGACCTTTCATTGAATCTCCCTGTATGTATATACAGTCCAGCATTATCTATAGCCCATTACAATTAAATGAATATGTATAATGTTTGTTACACTTACGTACACTTCCTCCTCGTTGTACCAAAGTGCACATAATAGAGAAAAAAATAAGTGACCACAGTATTATTATCATTATAAAACCGCACCCTCATCATCCATAGTTCATTACAAACCAAATGTATATGTACAATGTTTATATAGAATTGCATCAGGTAGAAACATTGCAACTGCCTGGGTTCTCGTTCACACTAGGCCCATTTTTGTCCATTGCAGAAATGCATATGGCAGGACGTTATTAAAGTGGATCGGATTGACCCGGCCCTTAAAAAAAAACACCAGGTGGTAATTGGTGGTTGGCAGAATTGCATTATTGCATTGTGAGTGTAGACCGTAGGGGAACAAACTGAGAAAGTGTTCAGCAGTGTTTGCATATATGAGTGTGTAATAGTGTATGTATTCATTTGTGAGTGTGTAGTAGTGTGTGCATCTAGTCATTTAGTAAACCAATAATATATAAATTACAATTCCGGTCATTTCCAACTCAAACCTCTCACTCATGTTGTCACTGTGGAAATAATTAGATTATTAATGTAAAGACATATACAGGGTTATTCAATAAAAGATCTCGCCGTTTAAAATGGGGCTAATTTTGCCCCAACCAATCAGATATTAGCTTTCAAATGTTAAATAAGATCTGATTGGTTGGGGCAAAATTAGCCCCATTTTAAACGAAAAGAACTTTCATTGAATCTCCCTGATAGTGTTATAAACTATAAGGATTATAACAACAATTTATTTTCTTTTTTTTTTTCTGCACTAAGAAAAAAAAATCCCATTCCTGTCTCATTGTTAAAAATTATTGCCGATACCCTAGTGTGGAGATACTTACTCAACTCCCATAGCAATATTATTGCCCCATTGACCAATCAGTAATGATAATATTGCTACAAAACAACATCCTGGTAGGATAGATGATGAAAACTGAAGCTACCTGTCCCTTTTTGTTGTCTGACAACGCACAAATATAAAGCTATTATTAGACAATATTGTGTATTAACTAGGTGTGTAGCCAGCAATACTTATTCTAATAATGGTCATTGATATCCAAACAGTAATGACTTTTACTTTGTGAATAGAGAAATAAAAAACATAATAAAAGTGCTTATGGTGCTAAATTTGCCCCAACCAATCAGACGTTAGCTTCCAAATGTTAAATAAGATCTGT
Source organism: Hymenochirus boettgeri (assembly GCA_019447015.1). Classification (NCBI taxonomy): domain Eukaryota; kingdom Metazoa; phylum Chordata; class Amphibia; order Anura; family Pipidae; genus Hymenochirus; species Hymenochirus boettgeri. The sequence goes on along the minus strand of CM033476.1, from coordinate 75,232,154 downwards.
TTTTTATTGAATCTCCCTGATAGTGTGTTTTTATATTGAAGACAAATACACGTTCTGCCTTTTTCAGAACAATATAGACACTGGAGGCTACTGTAAATCCTTTGCCCCACTATAACATGTAAGAAATTGGTTACATGGGAAATTGTCTGGATACTCAGTTTAAAGGGTAAGTCCAGCCCTAAAATGAAAACTTACATACAGGTAAATCACCCCCCAAAACCCTAAACGGTAATAGTTTGAAATATGAAATATATAAGTCTAACCTGAAATCCTGCACAATGTCCTGTTTCCCCTGTTTCTGCTTCCTGGTTAGCAACTGTCAGCTATGGATTTGGCAGTTGACATCACAGCCAATGACTGAATGTTATTCCCCTGTCTGCCTCTTCTGAGCATGCCCAGGCTCAGTACAGGTTTCTAAATTGCTCAATTTCCATGAGGCCTCCAGAAGCATAGCAGGCATACAGTAATGAATTCATAGGACAAACTATGATATATCAACATAGTTTAAAGAGGCCGTTCTTTCTAAAAGATGTTCTTATGAGGGTGGAGTTGTCCTTTAAAGGCATTTTTGGCAATGTTAACACAATTGGGCTTGTTCAATAAGAGGTGCAAAGCCTGTGCTCTTAATTGGCAGCGACCTATCAGATGTTATAGAATGTTTTCCAACTTCAGAAGGTCAGTAAATAGGTAACATGTAAATGGCTGCTGCTTATTAAGAATGCAGGAACATTGGTACCTGTGTATGGCACAACTCTGAGCTTGATATTGGCCTCCATCTCTGGTAATGGTGTTGGCCACACATCTGTTTCTAATGTTAATGGAAGCCAAGAGCCTTGGGGTATAGGAATACAGTATACAAACTAGATTGGAAATGTTTAATAGTGAACCACAAGCATGTTTACCATTGGTGTGCGACTCTTTCATCTAGTTTGTCTTATTCTACTCTATACAATCCGATCGCGTGTTGAAAAGCACACGCTAGTGTTGGCATTCTATCTGGCCCCACTGGATGTGCTTCGATCAGTCACAAGCACTCGCCGACACGCACTATTGCACCGGAAAAGCACACAATTGCATACATCAACATGCGTGATTTTGGTGCGTGGCAATGTGGGAAATGTGATCAATCTGGCCAATAAGACAGGGGAGCCGATACCACCTATCTGATTAGTACTGCTTTACCATCCCACCTTATTATTATATACCGGTAGATTAATTGTAGCTTTAAAATAAGGTAGCGATCTAGCACTTCTGAAATGTTTTGTTCTTATTTATTCTGCAAATGTGTTATGCGAGTTGATAAGCGTGCGGCTACCCTGGGGACAGGGGGAGGAGCAAAAGGTCAAGCAATGTCACTCAAGCTACTGGAGTCAGAAAGATGGAACATTTTCTGCACAATAATTGCCATAGGCCTTGCATTGTGTAATTGTTCTAAATTCTATCTGTAATACCTTTCATCACATCCCAAAATATATTTGGAAAGGAAATTCTAATGCGCAAATGTTCGTTTTTTTTTTAAACTATTATATATTAACATTCAATGATATTGTTTAAATATTGGGGACACAGTGGAACAAACAGGGCTGAATCAATGAGAAGTCCTACCCTGGGACAAAAATCTCTGGCCAGGTTCTTTCTCTTTAAATTAGTAAATGGGGCGGCACGGTGGCTCAGTGGTTCAGTGGTTAGCACTGATGCCTTGTAGCACTAAGGTCCTGAGTTCGATTCCACCCTTGGACACATCTGCAAGGAGTTTGTATGTTCTCCCCGTGCGTGCAGGGGTTTCTTCCGGGGTACTGCGGTTTCCCCCACAATCATATGTGTCAAATAAATGTGCTTAGATTGTAAGCTCATCAGGGCAGGGCCTGATGTGAATGTATATTGAATGTAATTGAAAAGTGCTATATAAATCCAAAATCATATTAATAAAAATGCTTTATACTTGTTCAAGATCAAGTTAGACTCCTGGCTTTAATCAGGCTTCATTCATTTTATTTATTGCCTTCAGACCAAGCTTACTGTTTGGAAGAGACTGTTTGGAAAGCTAAATCCAGCAATGACAAGCCGTACTAAATGGGCGGGGTTTGTTCCGCAGAAAGTATTGAAATTCCGAAAATCCATTTCACACTCATTTAAAGCAAAATTTTTCCACTTTTCATCTGCAATAAGTTATTAGGTCTAGGCCACACTAGCGCATTGGTAAATGGCTTACGATCACGTTTTGCTATTCATTTGTGCATGAGAAATGCATACCACCGTATCAAAATGTGAGTGGCCATGTTGTGTGAGCTGTTTTGTGTTTTTGGAGCGATTGAGATCACTGTTTTTTGCTAATCGCTCCAATTTCAGAGTAATAACAGACGCGCAGGGCAAAAGGCCGCTAACACGTGTTAAAAACACGCTGCATTGCGTGCACGCGTTTCACACCTGTCATCGTCCAGTACAGTGTGCCAGCAGCCTTACTTTCATAATTGCGGATTTGCAAAACCTTTCTCCTGCGAAACTGGGTTTATTTAGAAAGCTGGACTTGTGTCTACTAGTGATGGCCCAGTTCGCGGATCCGAACCCAGATCCGCGGCGGATTTACCTCGTTTTGCGAACGGCAGATTTTGTGGATTTTCCGGTTTTCCGCCTTCCGAACTTTTCCGAGCTGTGTTTTCGAAAATTTTTGAAATTACGAGGATTTCTCGTATTTTCGAAAATACGAGAAATCCTCGCAAATTCTACATTTCGCAGATTTTTCGCATTTTGGGACGGAGGAAGCCACATGTTCCGATCCTTGAGCGGACCGGATTTTGCAAAGTTCGGACATCTCTAGTGTCTACCATACCGGCATGGAAATCTATTGCAGTTCTGCAGCAGATGTACTATGTTTCCCTATAACCCTCTGTGCATTGTGCACGTTTGGTAGAGATGCATTCAAAGTGTTGATTGCATATTGCGTGATGTGTGTCTATATAAAGCCACTTGGTGTTTTGGAAGTTTGGATTGGTCATATACAGTAGCTGCTAGGCAGATACACTAGAAATGGGTTATACCGTTTATATAAGATTCAAGAGAATATTTGAGTATTCCCATTTTTATTCATAGCAGCCACCCTTCTCTCCCCTCCATGTCGGCCTTGTCTGCAAGACGAAATGATCTGAACAGCTATTTGAGAAGATTTCTCCATAAAATGCACCTAGTGCCGAAGACGCACTTCAAACTTCTAAACGCCACCTGCCCATCCTATGATTCACCGCTTCAAATGAAGGCCCCTACACTAAACTCTATCTCTGGCTGTATTGGATCAAGAACAGATAGATGAAAGCATTAATCCAGAGGAAGAAAATAAAATTATATCCCATAGGACAAATTTGAAACTTGCAATCATTTTTTTGAAGCTAAAATGGGTAATGCATCAAGCTGGAGATGTCTGTCAGATGAATGAAGCAGAAATCAGTCATTTTTAAAAGGACATCAGAGATAAGGTTGAATCTCTCAGCATCATGTGACAAGTTTTCCTCTGGCAGTGAGAATGGATGTATTTTGTCCTGACATTAATGTCATGAGATACCAGTTTTGGAAGTTTGAACCTTCTGGCTTACCATTACCCGTATACCAGTTGATTGGCCCGTTTTATTCTTTTGGTGAGAAGCTGTACAATAAACTGGGACCTGTAGCCCCTTAAAAGATTTAATAAGCTGCTCTTGCAGATTTTACATTTACCGGTATTGCATGAATATATTCTTATAAATCCAGCAAAAATAACTGTTCTTGATTCTACATAAAAACGTCCATCCAGATTATACTTCTCTATGTAAGATGTTTCCTGCTGTCCTCCATCTTGCACGGTTGCAGGGGGTTAAATGATCCTATTACGAATGTCTTAAAGGAATAGTTCACACAAAAAGTGAACTACTCCTTTAAAGTAGTGATTGAAGACCGGGAGGTAAAAGACCTATTCCTTACCTTCCATTCACTCGACCTGGAGCCAAGAACAAAGGTGAGTGTATTTGCCTTGCGCACAATCCACCGCCAACTCCATTGCAAATTGCTGACCGCTTCCAGGTTAATTTTAACTATAGTGCGCATTATTGTGCATGCGTGCTTTAGTTAAACTAAACCAGGAAGTGGTCGAGACTTGCCAACGGCTCCTGGTTGAGTGATTGAAGAACGGAAGGAATACTACTTTAAAGGAATAGTTCACTTTTTGTATGAACTATTCCTTTAAAGGGGAAGTTAATCACAAATATGTATACTTTCAATAAAAAGGGGAGTATTTTCTCATTTCATTGACCATAATCTACCGGGCCCATCCAGCGAATTCTCTTTGTGTGAATAAATGCTTCCTGTTTGCAGGACCCCTAGTAGAGTCCATAATGGTTTTGCCCTTGACTCTGGGTTGATTGAGTTGCTCAGTAGATATCTGAGCATGTTTGACCCATCCAACAGCCAATCCTGACCACAGCAAAATATAGTAATTACTAATGGGTAGGCAATAAATAGATTTTTAAAAAATTAAGACAATATGTAGAATACTTGGGTATGTGTAATATAGATAAATACCAGTAATTATATTTTCTCACTGAATTTCCCCCTTTAAACTGTAACCTCTGTTTATATTACATGCAATGCCTTGAGATCTACGAACATACTTTCTGTCCTTTTCTGATGACATTTTCTCCATTGCCAAGCTATGCATTAGCTCTGCAAATAGAAGGGGATTTTCTTTATATCTTCTGGCATTTTCTTTTCCTATTCCCCACCCCCTCAGGGATTTTTACCTGTTCGCTGAGTTCGTCTGTTCAATTATGTGTATGACAGTGCTAATCAGACACAACACGCTGGATGTTAATCTTAGCAAGCGCTGGTGCGAATCTAACTATTAGCTCTTCTATGTTAAACAGGGATATTGCCCGCGTTGTGTTGTGGAATATTGCTGGTTAGCCGGAAAGCCTTCTGTTTCTCTCTCTGCTTGTCGTGTTCAGAAAATTGGCTTCAGCCAGGGGAATTGTTGGGGAAAAGCAAGATGGTTCCTTTCAATGTTAAATAATTGGCCCCATTGAAAGACGTAAGATGTGCGATCACTGCAAACTCATGCCTATGGGCTTCCCAGTATAATAGAAGGCCGTAACGAGTACTTACACTAGGAAATAATTGAGGCCATTTGTATACACAGCAGTTTAAGGTCAAAGGGCGTCTTTGAAAAAACTAACTGCATAGTTCAAAGACTTGTGTGGTTATAGTATAGTACTGGTTATTCCGGTATCCTCCCTCCATACATATTACAAAACTGACGAGTATTTCCTTCTACTGTATATATGTAGCCATGACGTATTAAGGAATGGGACATAGTCTGACACCATTACAAATATAGGAACATCTGATTGAATCTTTACTAACGAGAACATGAAATTGTTTCAATAATATACCATGTGGGTGATAGCCCTATGTATATGTGTCTATACTCTATAGATGTTTTGGAACAGACCGAGCAATGGGTACAGAGAGATGTGACAGCACATGTGAGTATGTTAACACTGCATTCTGTCCTTGCCGTCGATTTACGGTTCCATCTCACTGATCCACAGTTTTTCTTTTCATTTTTTTTTTTTAATGAGATTTTGTTGATAATTATCCATTAATTTGGCATCTTGGAAGCTTTAACTGGGACGAGCCAAATGTTCCTGTTACTGAATCATTGGACTGCGCCAAGTTGTCTCTTTCATCTTCCGTGGGCAGAGATTAGTGAGCAACTTCTCTTCACAGACATTCTATTTTATAAAATGGAAAAAACGAATGCGAACGCACAAAGATGGAGCTTGTAACCTTGTTGCACCTTGAAAGGCCATAGGTCATTATAAAAGTGATTTTCAAGGCAATAGCCTTTTCTGCTTTTTGTGGGTTTATATTTACAAGCTCTGCTTTGAAGGTATGGCTACATATTTGCATTTTTGTAGTTTTTTAAAGGGATTAGCTATACATTTACATTGGTTTGTACATGTTCTCACTTAAAGGGATTAGTTGAAACCTGATCCTATTTGCTTAATCCATAGACTGTCTGAAAATTGGTACTTTAATGTAATATGTGCTATACTTGGCCTTGTTATAAGTTATCCAGCTCATCTGCCGTATTCCAATCATATGGCTACTGCCAAAAAGGCAAAACCAATGCATGTGGCGTCAATCATCTTTTAACTCTAAAAGGAGTGAATGGTTTAGGGAGGCGTCTGGAGGTTCTCCTCTACCGGGAGCAATCAAATTCTTACTTTCCTGACAGGGGGGCAGGCTGGGACCCAGAAATCTTTGATGGCGGCCCTGAAGGAATAACCATGAGTAAGCCTTTTGTTTATTAATGCAGTAGATCTAAATTATGTGCAAGGTTTATTTTACACAGAGAATTTAAAATGGGAAGAAGAATGAATTGGTTATGTGCAGTATCCCACGGTGACTGTGGGAAGAGCGTTAACAAACCAAAGATGTGAATTGTATACATGGCTAATCAGCTCTGAGAAGGGAAAATCTCGATGAAGGGAATCACCATATAGTGGATATAAACCATGAAACAGAATCAAGTGTCTCTTGTATTGTGCACACCTCACTTACACACCATCTTCAGCAGTCTGAGCAACACAAAGTGGGTTTAACACTGTGTAGTTTATATGTGTCATTGTTAAATAAAGACACGTCTTTCATGTTCACCCTATCCATTGCTGTGTGGGTTATGACAACATAAGAACATTCACTAGTTATTTCCCAATCCTCTGAATTTACAGAGACCAAGTGCATAGATTTTAGCAGCCCAAGGCAAATTTTGAAACGAAATAATTTAGCATGATGATATTTAGAAAATGCCATCTGGCTTCATACCGTAATGCTGTGTAAGGAGGTGGGAATCAATACGAGGTGGAGGAGGAGCATTTCATTCTAAATTTTTTATATAAAGAGGCAGAGTAAAACCATGATTGCTCTCGCTAAACATTAATGGTCGTGGACATGATCAATGAAGCAAGCTTATGGAGTCCTGGCAGGTAAGAAATGAAGTGCACCCTCTAACGTCTGTGCGATGTCAGGTAAGTATCAATGCATAAAGTTGAAGGGAGGCACACTCAAAGATGCTTTCAAATTATAATTTATTGTATACGTTTTTTAGCACTGAATAAATTATTGTTTGAAAGCATCTTTGAGCGTGCCTCCCTTCAACTTTAGTCATGGACATGATGCTGTCTATCTGGGAAGCCAGATATTTAGGGGGGGATTCTATTTTTTACACAGGTACCTCTCCAAGGAAGGGATTTAACTATGGACAGTCGTGAGTTCAGCGCGCCACCAATATATCAGATACACCTGCTTTGTGACCTGTTCCACTGTGATCAGTTTCCCACCTGTCCCCATACAAGTAACACTATTCATGTCTACATCTTGGTTTCCCATTGGTTTAATCCTTTTTAATTTCTGTGAACCTTAAGGTACCAGAACTAAATCTGTAATCTTCCCACCCCCATCTAAATTAACCCATTCTACTGAGGTTGATAGTATATTAGGTCTTCCAATATTTCTTATTCCCAGGATGGTCACTTAACAATGTTCCAAAACAGTCATTTTTACCCCATTGGAGGTTGGGTGCCTCAAACATTCTCAGATCTCTACTGAGCAGCTGGTCGCCTAGTGGGCAGAGTTAAGGAGCAGAGTGGGGCAGGTTTGTGGAAAACAAGAAGGCGGCAAGAGTTTAAACCTCTTTCCCTAGTAAATACACTTTTAGGGCTACTAACAATTTGTTGGTGTTGGTGTTTTTAAGTAAACTTTATTTTCAGATTGACTTGCCCTTTGATGATTGGGGGGTGTACATTTTATATTTATCTCCTTATACCTTCCAAATGACTCACTGGTCTTAAACACTGACTGTGGTTTATGGTGATAGGATTTTGTTTTTACATCTCAATGCATCTTTGTAGAATGTATCAAATATGATTTGCTTTAAAGAGCATCTATACCGAAAAATAGTTTATTTTAAATTGACTATAACTGGAAACTATAATTCTTCCTAACCACCACTGTATCATTTTTTGTTGATCTGCCCCCTATTTCTTTAGATATCCCATCTAAAACTTCTTATATTTCAGCTGTCAATCAAGTACCTTGCTCTCAAAAACTATTCTTCTGTGAGTAGTTGGAGTGGTGAATGGCGACAGAGTTCTGACAGTTGGAATGCTGTATGCTGTGTGCCGCTTGACAGTTGGTTTGTGGGGAAAAAGTCTGGTCGGATGGAAGTGGGAGTGGTTAAGAGGGAGGGGGGATACTGTTAATAAGCAAAATGTGTGCTGGATTGAAGGCATGCAGCAACACACGCAAATCAGAGTAAGTGCTACTTACATGTATTCAATGATAGATTAAGATGAGGCAAAGTAATTTTTCAGTGTAGTGTCCCTTTAATAGCTTATTGTTCTATAAACAGTGTAAATTACAGCTTAGAGAATCTTATCACGTATACTCCTATCGACCTTCAGAAAATTTGTTTTTTGATGTTGCACAATTCAGTTGTTTGCTTACACGGCCATTTTGACTATTTTAGGAAGGAAAACTGGGAGAAAAGAACCAAACGTTTAATACACAAAAGTAACAAATGTCCCGTAAATAATATCTTTATAATATAACAATCATTAACAGCTGTGTTATTAGAAATCACAGGGCCCTTCACTAACACTTATAGGGCCCCCTCCCTGGTTCATTTATGGCAGTTGTCTGTGGTACAACTGTACAACTTGAAGTTTTCCACATTTTGTCACATTACTGCCACAAACATGAATCAAAAGTTGTGTACACGTGAGAAGTGGAACGAAAATCATACATGATTCCAAACATTGTTAACAAATCAATAACTGCAAAGTGGGGTGTGCGTAATTATTCACCCCCTGAGTCAATACTTTGTAGAACCAACTTTTGCTGCAATTCCAGCTGCCAGTCTTTTAGGGTATGTCTCTACCAGCTTTGCACATCTAGAGACTGAAATCCTTGCCCATTCTTCTTTGCAAAACAGCTCCAGCTCAGTCAGATTAGATGGACAGCTCCAGCTCAGTCAGATTAGATGGACAGTGTTTGTGAACAGCAGTTTTCAGATCTTGCCACAGATTCTCCATTGGATTTAGATCTGGACTTTGACTGGGCCATTCTAACACATGGATATGTTTTGTTTTAAACCATTCCATTGTTGCCCTGGCTTTATGTTTAGGGTTGTTGTCCTGCTGGAAGGTGAACCTCCGCCCTCAGTCTCAAGTCTTTTGCTGACTCCAAGAGGTTTTCTTCCAAGATTGCCCTGTATTTGGTCCATCCATCTTCCCATCAACTGACCACTTCCCTGTCCCTACTGGAGAAGCACCCCCAGAGCATGATGCTGCCACCACCATATTTGAACAGTGGGGATGTGTGTTCTGAGTGATGTGCAGTGTTAGTTTTTCACCACATAGCATTTTGCATTTTGGCCAAAAAGTTCCATTTTGGTCTCATCTGACCAGAGCCCCTTCTTCCACATGTTTCTGTGTCCCCCACATGGCTTGTGGCAAACTGCAAACGGGACTTCTTATGTTTTCTTTTCTGTTAACAATGACTTTCTTCTTGCCACTCTTCCATAAAGGGCAACTTTGTGCAGTGCACGACTAATAGTTGTCCTATGGACAGATTCCCCCACCTGAGCTGTAGATCTCTGCAGAGTCACCATGGGCCTCTTGACTGCATTTCTGATCCGCGCTCTCCTTGTTCGGCCTGTGAGTTTAGGTGGACAGCCTTGTCTTGGTAGGTTTACAGTTGTGCCATACTCTTTTGTAGCCTAAGCCTGATTTAAATTTCTCAATAACTTTATTCCTGACCAGTCTGGTGTGTTCTTTGGACTTCATGGTGTTTTTGCTCCCAAGATTCTCTTAGACAACCTCTGAGGCCGTCACAGAGCAGCTGTATTTGTACTGACATAAGATTACATCATCAGGCAATGTCTATGGGCAACTGACTGCACTCAGACCAAAGGGGGCTGAATAATTACGCACACCCCACTTTGTAGTTATTGATCATGTATGATTTTCGTTCCACTTCTCACGAGTACACCACTTTATATTGGTCTTTCACATGGAATTCCAATAAAATTGATTCATGTTTGTGGCAGTAATGTGACAAAATGTGGAAAACTTCAAGGATTATAGATTAGATAGATGGACAGATAGATGATCAGACAATTAGATTTGATGGATGAATGAGTGGACAGACAAAAAGATTAGATAGGAAATAGATAGATAGATAGATAGATAGATAGATAGTCAGTCAGACAAATAGATTAGATAGACAAATAGATTAGATGGATTGGCAGATGGATAGATGATCGGACAGATAGATTGGATGGATGGACAAGGCAGAAAGATGGATAGATAGATCCGTCAATCTTAGAGGTAGTAGAACCACAGATTCAAACTTAAATTGGGTACCAACTTGGAAGGAATCCCATTAGTTCACTTAATTAGAAGGATTTAATATTGTGTTTTTTTTCCTGCTGGGAGCCTGAAATGTATTTTATTACCAGCAGGTGGCGTAGCAGCAAAGGTAAATGGAAGGTCTAGAGGATATTGCATCCGATATCTGCAGGATTCAGCATCTATAATAGTTAAAGTTAAACAAAAATCCACTAGTTGTTTAAACTCTAAATGGAATAAATCTAAATGAATCCATGTTGAAGAAGGAGCTAGAAGTGTAGTTGTAGTTATTGTACTAAAGGTGCCCGTACATTGAAGTATTTGTAGCTATTGAACTAAAGATGTCTGTACATTGATGTATTTGTAGTTATTGAACTAAAGGTGCCCGTACATTGAAGTATTTGTACTTATTGTACTAAAGGTGCGCGTACATTAAAGTATTTGTAGTTATTGTACTAAAGGTGCCCGGACAGTGAACTCACCTCCTGACCGATCCCACGACATGCAACCTCAAAATGAATGGGACAGTCGCGATCATATGTCGGTCATGAAAGAGAAAGGGGAAATCGGTTCCAGGAGAACCAGGAACATGGCCAATATTTGTAACATTACCATCCAAATGACCAATTGTGCATTACATCTGATGAGAATGATCATTTGCTGGTATTATTAGGCCATCCAACAAAAGATTGGACTGGGTGATCTGTCCTTGTGTGCCAGCCCTAGCCCTTAAAGAAGGTCATCGGGAATGCCTCATTAGATATATATATATATATATCAGTCATCGGGAATGCCTCATAAGACATGGCAACATTTTTTTTGCTTTTTTGTGTGGTGAAACAAGTTTTCACTGTTTTATTTACACTGTAGAGATTGTTTTGCCATTTGTAACTAAACATTTCACTGCAAAACATCACTGCTCTATATAGTGTTACCCAAACAATGAACAGAAAATGCAGCAACATTACTTTCTAAATATGCCCCCTAGTGGGCACATTACAGCCTGACTCCCCTATATACAAGACAGACAATTATTACCATGTTTTCCATTTAGCTGTTGTCATTATTGTTCTTGCATGCCCTTCACTGTGCCTCCCACCATCTAACACATGTACATACATTACCTCTCAACAATTTTCTAAACATGACGTCTGGGTAGATTGGTGCCAAACTAAATTCTATATTTTGTCTGCTGACAGCTCATATGTATATAGAGTCTATTATGTATGTGTAATTACTGTCAGTGGGCCTAAAGCTCTTCCATCTTTTGTCTTTTTTAACTCTGAATTATAGGGGATTCTTGGAGGGGTAATTGGCCACAACAATTTAAATATTGTTTAAAGGGTAACTGTGGTCCAAAAATGACTTTAGGCAAATTGGCAGAAATTGCTTCCCTGTGTATTTTTGCAATTTACTTTCATTTTTTATTTTACATAGTTTTGAAGATATTTACATTTTTATGTGTGATATAGTAGTAGCATTACCAGATCCCCTGCACTTCCTGCTTCCTGGTCTGAAACCATGTTACAGTCCTTCTTCCCTTTGTCTCCTTGTGGGCCCCTGTGCCCCCTCCCCTTGCAGTCCCCTTGAAACCCCCTCTGGCCCCTCCCACGCCTCCTTAAGTCCCTTTAACGTGATCTTTTACTGGTTTCATCTGCTTTCTTTTGAATTGAGCATGTGCCAACCGCAGATTTGAAGGAGGGAGTAGTATTGTGACCGCAGATTCAAAACCTCCCACCCCCTAACTTTCTGATCAGTGATTTCTTCATATCTGTGAACTGCAGATCTCAGCAGCCTTTAGGCCTAATGGTATTGACAGTTCTAGTTTAAAGGGGAACTTTAATAGAAAAAAAAATATTTAAATTATTTCTCTATATTACACATATCTAGGTAGTCTACACATTGTGTTCATTTTTGAAAAATCTATTTATTTCATACCTTTGACTATGGCTTGTTCTGGATAATAGTGAGCACCATTTTGATTCCTCTTCCCAGGATACTATCTTCCTTGGAATGTTCCCAACAGTAATTTCCAATGATTGGCTATTGGGTGGGTCAAAGATGCTCAGATCTCTACTGAGCAAATAAATCAACCCATAACCATAATGGGCACTCTTAGGGGTCAGTCAGCACTTTGGAAGCATTGGAAGAGAAATCACTGGATGGTTAGACCATGGTCAAACTTGAAAATATTTATTTTTATGTATTTGTGCTGATCTTCCCCTTTGCAGTTGTAGTTTAGATCTCCCTACAGTTGACCGTTTGGAGGATCTACCATTCATTGTGCAATTTAATAATAATGTTGGTTTGTACTTTTTTTTACCATTGACATGTTTTGTGTTCTACATTCCCTTTAGCCACATTGTTAATTAGAACAATAAATTGGAAATGTATCCCTGTGTACAGCAGTGAAGAGGTTAATCCCCCCCCCCCCCAGTGATCAGATAAAAATGCTCAGGGTCTTCTGTATTGGTCAGATAAAGCAGGACACACAGGGAGAAACATCATCTCCCACCTCCATCCTCTCCCGAGGATCTTGTCTTATCTAAACCTTGCAGGTAGGGGGATCTTCATCCCTCGTCTCCCAGTGAATTTGGGATGTGCAGAGAAGTGGGTGTCTTTCCAGCTTGCACAATGCCCTCCCTCCTTCCTATACAATGCATTGATGGATAAGGCTGCAGGATCCTCTAGATCTGCATTCCTGAACTGTTCCCTCCCCTTAGCCGGCTAGATGAGATGTGCTCAGATGTGTGTAGCATGGGCAGATCAGCCTCAGCCAGCATCCCATTCTCCTCCCCGTAAGGCTGCTCTCTACATGGCTCCTGTACTGCTACTTGCCTGCAAAGTGCAGGGAGACAGGTGGAGTCCAGTTTCCACAGCAACCACATCCTTTTAAAGGAGACAGCAGCCAACTCACACTGCAAAAAAGGTCAGGACTGTGCCATTCGGAATGGTGAAACAGGACAGAGCCCAGAGTCTCAGATCCTGGGGACAATACTGCATTCCTGGCAGGGGAGTGCAGGACTTCCCACTTCTCTTCCTCCTCCCCAACCATCGTCTTCATCATGCTGGCGAGGATTGTGGGCTGGTGAATAAGTCCTCTCCGAGACATCTCCTTTGATGGATTGTTGTGACAGTAGGATTTACCTGTGTGACCGCTTCTGCCTGACACACACCTGTCTAGGTAAGAAAATGTGGTCAGAAGGGGTGTGCCCAGCCAGCATTCTCCTTCTACAGACATTGCTGGACCCAGAGCTGTCCCCAGTGCATAGCTATGCCATTTACCCTTTCAGCTGCAGGGCTTGCAATAAATCATTGGTTCTGTGATGGTGAGCTGGGGAGATGTACAGATCCTCCACTCGCCCTCTCCCCATCACCTTCCCTCCAGGGTGATCAGGTTGCAGTGAGTAAATGTAGAATCCTTGCAGGTAGGTGTAAACAGAAACCGAGCCTGGATTGTCTGCCTGGAGCTGCAACCTGAGATCTTCACACGGCGTCCCATTTGTTTGTATTTTATTTCACTGGGATTCTGGTCTGCTTGACAGGTAACTGCCTCCATTCCGTCTCCCCTTTTACTTACTGAAAGGGAAAGCTTCACTACTGTTCTCTGTCTCGCTCACTGTCCCTTTTAATTCTGTTACTGCTTATCACCTGGGAACATACTGCTTGTAAACCTTTAAGCTGTTTATGGAGGATTCTGGGAGTTGAGAACTGTAACTAATTAGACCTTTTTCTTTCTCTCTACTACTAATAACTCCGTCAATTACCTGTGCTATAGTATCTTTTGTGTACACCATCTCTACACAATCACGGTCTGTGTGGCATTGTGGGAACCTTTACTTTTTTTCCTATGACAAAACTTCAGTGTATCCAGTGATGTCGAACTTTGGCACTCCAGATGTTTTGGAAACTACGACTCGCCTTGGTTGCATTGCTGCAAGTTGTAGTTTCTAAAACATCTGGAACGCCAAGGTTCGACATGGCTGGTATAGACCAATGATTCGTCAGGACTGATGAAATTCGTATTCCCATAAACCCTTTATAACATATGACATCATTCAGTTGAACAGAGGGGGGGGGGGGTTCTGAGGCTGCATGTGATCTGGCACTGCTTAGGTTCACCATTAATGTTGAAGGGATTCCCTTTAGAATGGATTTTAAAATGACAGAAGGTTTAGGTTAAGGCTTTGTCCTGTGCTGCTGTTTACCACCTGTTGTCTGGATACAGTCTTCCTGTTTGACAGTCGCATTCTTAACAGTTCTGCAGCGTAGCGTGCAATTTTATTAAATCCCCTAAAAAATGATTTTCCCCTTATGCTGCATAATGTTGTGTGCTATATCTTCAGTGTGGAACGTGATGGCTTTCCTCTGTACACCGTGATCACATCCTGCAATATAGAAAAGACTGAGATCTTGTCATTACTTTACCTGCATATCTGTGTATTTTTATTATTTATCCCAGTACAAGTCCTTGTGTTCCATAGTCAGATTTCTACAGTAAACCAGCACTTGTTGGTGGGAAGGGTTGGCAGGATGATGAGGGTTCGACAAAGTAGAGGTGACAGTCGGACTAAGGGTTGTAGCACATCTTCCAGCAGTGACTTGGCTGAACAGAGATGCTTCTGGCATCAGCAACAGTCAGAGAAGGTAATTAATATGCTGGAAATGACTGCACTGTCTTCCTTTATGCTTTGGCTCTTTTCTCGACTGTCAATGTGGGCATAACTCTTTCATGTCGTGACAACAAACTGTGTCACGTTTTATGAAAATAAAAAATGGAAAATCCAATTACACACTGCCTGTAACAATTCATTGTAACAGGCTGAGCCTCTGATATAGGAAATATTGCTGGGTATTCCGCTGAAAAAATGATCCAGTTTAGATTTATATTGGGAATTGTTACGTTTAGGAGCCAGTGATCGTTATTGGTAACAGTTGAATGATTAGTGGATTTCCAGGTATGTAGGCCTAAGTCTACGCAGAATTAAGTAGATTTCTTTTTTGAAAAAAAACATTTGGTTTCATTTTATACTGCAGGTAAATTCAAATTGTTAAAGAGACGATAGAGATCTTTAATATTTCGGTTAATTTCTCTCCTACTAGAGATAGAGATGAATGAAACACACGCGTTTCGCATGTCTGTGGAAACCGGAACCGATTTTAAGTTTTGAGGAAAAACATCACATCTGCAGGACACACCACTACTGATGGGTGGACAATGTGGGGTCTCGGCAAGGGGTGAAGGGGGGACCCGGTCTGGCATACAAGGTACCAGTGGTATAACTAGGAATCACTGGGCCCCCCAGCAAATCTATGATGGGGCCCCTATCATTTATTCATCTACAGTGGTTTTCTGGGAGGAGGGCATATATGTCATAGGTAAAATAAGAAGATGGGGCCCCCCTGTGGTTACTCCCCATGCGGCCCTGATAGTTTTGCCCTTGCAAGGTGTCTATGTGTGCGTATCTTCTAGTAGCAATTCAAAATTAATCATTATTTATAGGCAGAGAATACACAGTAGTTTATAAAAGGTTAAATGCAATGGTTGCTGGGAGATCTAGATCAACAATAGGTCTGCCAAATTCCATTTCTTTATAGTCATTTAATAGCAGCATAATAGGAGAATGCCAACACGTAGTATAATATCCTACACCTTCACTAGGCTTATTGTACTTGCCCACGTGGGCTCTATCATTTACATTTCTCACTTGCATAGGAATAAAAGAACAAATGATTGAAATGGTTAGATAAATGTATTGGGAATTTTCACTCTTTTATTCTTCATTTTTTCTCTTTTCTACCTTTTCTTCCTAGTTGCTCCAAGGCGCCTCTCCTCTCCTGCTTGCAGGGACTTCATGCAGCCCCGATGCCTTGATGTATAGGGATACACAGGAGAATGCATCGCCTGTGTGCCTAGATAATTCATCATCGGTAAGATTGCCATTCCTCCCACCTTCCTATACATTGAAATAAATTGCCAGAGGGTGCAGTGCAGTAGGGCATCTAATAACATATTAAATGATTTTCTTGGTCTAGTTACCCATAGCAACCAATCAGAAATTCACTTTGATCAGTCCAGTGCACTTTACACGCTAAAAACTTACATCTGATTGGTTGATATGGGTTGCTGAATCGTTGCATTATAACAACGATATGTTGGGCCTTTTATGTACAATCAAACACACACCCTTAACTTTAAAAAAAAAATGGAACCAGACTGTATTATATATATATATTTATAATGGATAAACCCTTAGTTAACGGTACCCGCAAATGCAGATACATTTTGGAAGCAGGGCCCTCCATCAAATGCATTGTGTCTGTGCCATCATTAGGCTCACAACCAAGGGCCCCACTTAACCCTATTGTGTTACTCTTTAAGACTATTAAGATTTTAACATGGGTCTTTCTAAAGAACAAACATAAATTCTGACGTAGGAATTGCTATGTGAAGTTCCCTTAGTTGGGAATTAAGATTCCTCCTGGTATACATATGGTAGTAAGTCACAAGCAGTGAAGCAGAATAAAGACATTTTTCCCTCTCAAATGCTAGTCGTCCACCTACTCAGAACTAAAACAAGCAAAACTCGAATGCTCTGTACACACGATAGAGAACTGTCAGCTGAGACAGCCAACGGGATTTATCTAACATGTGTACATAGCTTCAGAAAACTAGCAGAGAATTCTGGGAGCTAAAAGTCACACCAGCTGACATAATTATCCTGGTGTTTGTTTTTTTATGATTATTCAGTGTTTATGGCTAAAAGTAGAGAACATATTACTGTTTATATACAAAACAAAATCTATAATTATATATATATATATACACATATATCAATTGCGTATTTGTGTCACATAATTAAATTAAAATTGAATATTGTGGATGGTCTTAAGGTATATGGTAATGCTGTATGTAATAATGTATGTAATAATAGATCAGTAAGCAATAAACACAGAATCCGATGCAATACAATTTGCATCATGCTATGCTATCACTACTTGCCCATGCTATGAATCTGCAGCAACCAATCAGATGTCATAAATGGCCCAGGCAAACCTTTGCACGTCTTATTGCAGCCTCCGATTGTGCTACAAAATGCAGATCACATGCGCTCCGATTGAACGGGCCGCAGCTCACCAGTTGTGGATTGCGTGTAAATATGTCTTGGTGTGACCTAGCCAATAAGAAGTATAAAACCTTATTGTTTAATTAAGTTCACGTATGTGAGTCAATATAACTTTTATCAAACACGTTTGTTTAAAAATGTTGTGAAATAACACGGGTAGATTATATCCACGGTATGGAAACCTTGCAGCACATGCATGCTGTATAACATAGGCACATGCTTAACTACAATATTCCTTTTTATGTACAAGCAGAAAATCAATGTTACTGTTAGGCTTTACTGTCCTTTTATGGAAGCCATTTGTGTGCAACGTTAATGAGGTTTACTTAAAAAATATATAAATTGCTTGCTGGATGTCATGGTCAGTGACCCAGTCACTAGAAAGCATTTTATTACACAAACTATAATATAATACACCTTGTAAATCCCACCCTCATAATAGTAATTTCATCAGTTACAATCTGATTATTAATGTCATCTGGAACTCGTAATGTTTTTGTTGAAGAACGGGGGTTAACACACAGCTCCTTTAGCTTCTGTTCTTCAATATAAACTGAATTGAAAAATGGGATTTTAGCAGTGGAGGTTCCCTTTAAAGAGATAATGTATGGCCGCCTTCGTTTAAAATGGTCTTGTGTTCTGGTTCAGCATGACATTCATTACCTGTTCATGGAAAGGAGATGCATTATATAGCAGATAATGTACCCCCTACTGAAAATAAGGTTATATAAGTCACTAAGGTGTACCGTGACCATATAAAAGCACAAGGTCACAGGCGTGTAAAGGTCACAGATCTAATAAAGGTCATGGAACTCTGACATCAAATATCCTATTCATTTATAGTAGGGAATTCACAATCCATTATCATCCCTCTATTCAAACAGATTTATGGCTACAGAGATCTGGACAACTCCCCCAGATTCAGTGCTCTGGGTTTTTTGGATATGAGAGGGGCACCGCAATTTGTATGAGTGGCCTCGCTCGGGATGAGATCACAAGTGCAGTATGGGGGGGGGGGGGGGGCCCCCCCTTTTTTTTTGGGCTGCGGGGGAGTAGGGGGTTCCGGTTTCAAGGTAGATTTCATATACGTAATGGAACTAGATTGAGACCATCAAATTTAGACCATTTTATGGAACTGAATCATAAAGCGAACTTTCCCTTGAAACTACACAAATGGGTAAGATTTTAGGAAGCGTTGTAGCTTTCTGGGCTGTGTTTCCAGCTGGAGGAGGAAAGATAATCCATATTGTACCAGTAGTAATAAAGGAGAGGAATTAACTTTTTCTTTCCAAAGACTTCTTTATACTTCTCATTCACAGATGTAAATGCTTCGGGGAATTAAAGTGCCGCAGGCTAAATTGTGAATATAAATAAGGCAGAGCAGTGTACATGGCGTTCCCACATTCCATGACAATTCCCTGTGTATCAGCTGCTCCTTCACACCATCTCTTTCTTACCACTAGGATTCCTATTAAATAAGGGACATTTTAAATCTCCATCGCTTGCTGCAGTATCAGTGTTTAATGATTGTGGGAAACTGAAAAAGTGGGTGTAGGTGAAAGACACCGAATCGTCTGCAGACATAGATGAACCAACCCAGAAATATGGGTTAAAGGAACTGTGTGATATCTCAGCCTATTTCCCACCTCGTTCTATCGGATTTAACTTGGTACTTCCTGTCTGAAATAAACCCCAGGCAGTGATCTTGTGACAGCACTGTACTTTGCACACAGGATAACTAGCAGAATAGACACCTAATGCATCGCTGTCTGGATTTTACCACCCACTGAATTGTGTTTCAGTTAATTGGGGTAATTCTATTTATAGTGCCAGTTGTAATACCAGGGTCCGTCTAGGCACCTGTATCCCACCCAAGTCTTAGGGACTCATAGGTAAAAGTGACGTGCACACAAAAGTTTGCTAAAATATAAGAAGTGCCTTACATAACACACAACATATACTTTTCAATACACAGATATTAATCTGATCACCCAGCCAATATAAAACTAAGGCTAATGGACAGTATCCATTCAATAAATCAACTACTAGATAATTTATTTTAAACACTCGATTAAAGGAAATTAACTATACTAGGGAAGATTTTAAGGCCACTTCTGTGCAAGGTCGTAGGGATGAGCTTAGAACCAAACTTGAACCCAAGTTTGAGACAAACTTAAACAGTTCGGACGAACCCAAACTTCTTGCACTTTTCCAAATTCTCCTAACTTTCGAGAATTATCAATCGAATGTTCGAGAATTAACAAAAGACGGTCTGAGAGTTCCCCCAATCGTACCGCAATCAGCAGTACTTACTATGCGCAATCAGCTGTTTAAAAACTGCTGATCGTGGGGATTGGCCAAAAGCAGGGGTGGTGTCAGATGCCTGCTGTACCAGGGGCTTAAGGGCTCCCATAGCTTGAACTTAGAAGTGCCCTTATTGCCCTAACAAGGGCCTTTTGGGGCTTAAGGGGTCCTGTAGCTTGAACCAGGACTCCTCCCCTCCTTTCAAGGACCCAGGACCTGCTGGATCTGACAAATTATCTGTCGTTCGCTGATTTCCGAACATTAGGAAATCGACTGAAGCGGAAGACCGGAAGTACCGCACGTGTGGGTTAAGTCCATTTTTTCCCTGGTGTACATGTTCCCAGGACCATTTCCCAGTTCCCAGAGCCATTTAAGTAAGTTACCATCGCTAATTATACCGTATCTAATCCAAACTTTTCAAGCTATTTGACCATTAGCTTAAATGGCTTGGTTTTGGTAGGCCTCCTAAAGCTAAAGTCGGATGGGCCCCCTACCATCCCGCTACTGTATGATTGCAGTAGCCACATGTACGGGTGCACCCCTGACCCCACTTATACGTAGCCCTGATAGTTTTCCAATAATTAACTAGATTTAGGCTCTCAGATCCTTGGATAATTTCATGATTTGTTTGCCATGCAAATCTATTTTAGTAGAGGAGAGGTAAGTAAGAGTTTGGGGAGCTTTTTAAAAAAAAACAACATGCGGTTGGGGCTGGGGGACATGGGGGAGCAGAAGCTTAAAAGGGGGTTTTTCGCTAGGGGAGGGATAGTAGAACGGGAGGGAGAGGGAGGGGGAGGAGGGGGGGAGAAGGGCTGCAGCACGCATGGCAGGAATCTCGGGAGGCCAGGTGCAGGCAGTGTCCTATATGGACCTGCTGCCCTGGTGGGCAGTTTTTGGAACTTGGGGGGGGACTACAGGAGAACCAGATGGAGTTGGGATGTGAGGTAAGGATTAAACTACACTACATGGGGGGCAGTAGTTGGGGGGGGGGATTATAGTTTTGGGGGTGGACATGCCCTTTAACTGCTATATTCAGCACATTTCTAGATGCTTACTGACCAGAGGATATTTATTGGATAATTATTGTTCCCATTCTGTCCATGCAGTCAATTAAGGCTGTGACAACTGACATCACAGCTGCTGTTTCCCCTGCTGCCTCTTCTGCACATGCTCAAGCTTCTAAAAGCTCATTGAGCAGTGGGAGGAGCCAGAAAGTAATAGAACTTATCCTTAGATTTCTGGTTACAAATGCATGATATAGACTGGTTAAAAAGCAGTTAGGGTTGCGGGCAGATAACTGACAATTCACTGTTTTTTGTTGTTTTAAGAGTGGGCATGCCCTTAAAAAAACACATTGGCATTTGTCCAAGAGATGTTACTCACCCCCTTACTAGATATTCAATTAGATTTTCCTTCTCTCTGCAAATATCTGACTCTCGGTTTACAAACCACTCTCTGAATATAACTTCTTCAGGCTACAAAAAAAAAAAAAGGAAAAATGAAGCTTGACAAAAACAATAAAGACTGATAGTTGTACAGAGCTGACAGATACATCAATCATAAAATACAGAGAATGAATCCACTAGCCGCGGGGCGATGCTCGTGTGAGACGTTTTCAGATCGGTGCAGTAGAGATGTGCATCTTCCTGCAGATGTTTTATGCACACAGCCTGCCAATTAATGTATATGGCCAGGTTGAAGTATTGCTAATAGAACGGGCCAATCAAAATACTTTGGTTAGTTTCTTTCAGCAACTATTAAAATTTCCTTTGTACATAGTGCTATTATTGTAATGATGTGTAACCCTAGATAGACTGGGAGCAAGGAAAAGCCCATCAAGTGTGTTTGGCACCAGATGCTCTTCACTGAGTAATGGGCTGATAGATATCAGGGAATGGCAGTGCCAAAGGACTGTACAGCCACAGCCCAATGCCTTTTCTAGTTAATAGACTGCCATTCACCTTGATAAATAATGGAAAGGCAAAGCAGACACATCACTGAGATTGTTGAATCTCGGTGATTCTGCTGGCACAATGTATGGTTCCCATGCCTTGTAGTTAAAGGGAAAGTTCAGTGAAGAATCTCATTATCTTTTAAAATTCTTAGTTTGTATTATACATACCTAGTTATTCTACATATTCTCTTCTATTTTGAAAAATCTGTTGAATTTATACCCCTTGCTATTCCCTGCTGTTAACAGTAGTGAGCTGCCATTTCAGGTTCTTCTTCCCAGAATGCACCACATCCTTGGAATGTTCCTAACAGTAATTTCTACTGATTGGCTGTTGGATGGGTCAAACATGCTCAGATCTCTACTGAGCAACTGAATCAACCCAGGGCAAGGGCAAGGCCAAGACCATAACGGTCTCTACTAGGGGTCCTGCAAACAGGAAGTCAGTATTTCGGAAGCATTTATTTATACACAGACACAATGCTGAATGGGCAGATAAAGGTCATTGGGATAGAAAAATACTGCTCTTTTTTTTCTTAAAGGTATATGTATTTGCAATGAACTTCCCCTTTAAAGGGACAATAAATACATAAAATATAAATTAATATAAGTAAAGTCATTGTTATGCATTGTTAGTATTTATCTAGTGACATATTTAAAGGCTGTCAAACCCTACAACCCCTACATTGTCCCTTTCACATTGCTTTAATGGGCATAAACACAAATCCTAATACCCTGTGATGATTATGGTCCCGGCACCCTTTAGGGGCAATGTACCCAGAGCCGCACTTACTCGGTAGTAGCAGCTGCTATCTATTTAATATGGCTTTTTTGACTCTGTGCGAATTCCGAAACCCGAATCCAGATCAACCGCTGCATGACTTAAACACAAGAAGTTATCAGGCGTTGAAACATCGCACTAATGCCCGCGTTTTGTGAACCCCACGCAGCCGACCTAATTCCGGTCTCAGAGCCACTGAAAACTTATATATTTAATAAGGAGTCCCCCAATCCACTTTTCTCTATACTTACCTTTACCAAAGACACAACCCAATCCCTGGCTGGCTGGAAGACTCCTCCTTTGCGGCTGAACATGTCATTTACCTGACGTACCTCACTTGATTGACAGCCAAACTTAGAAACTTCAGAGGAGATTAGACAGCATTGAGTGAGGGGCCATGCTATGTAAATAAAGCTAGAAGCATCTTTAGTAAAGGTAAGCATAGGGAAAAGTGGGTTAAGGGGCTCCTAATTAAGTGTATACATGTTCATGCCCTTTAAAAGTAATTCACTGTGTCTCCGTAAATTGCCCTATTGTTTTTATATCCTTCCACAAATACCTCACCTGTGTGGCTGCAGAATTGTAACTACCATCAGCCCGGAAGGTGTTCTAACAGCTGGGTAGATTGACTCTTGGACCGGTGCACAGTATATCAGGCTGAGTACTGAATCCAACACAATAGATTTACCAGTTCCTTTCCGTGTATTGTCTTATTTTCAGTTCTAGTGACTATTGCCATGATATGGTGGTTTCAAGCGTATCAGGCATTTTGATAGGCGGATTTGCATTGGGTTATTTGAGCAGTTGAAACACCGTTTAACTGGAATCTGCTTTTCACACATTCTGATCCAGGGTTTAGAGAATTTCTGTAAGCAGCAAAGTGGAAAATCCTTAGAGACCTGGTTAGAAAAGGTCCGTACTGGAAAAGAGACACAATATTGAAGACATTTGCCATATTTATCAAACAGTTAAATCATCTTAGGTAAAATTTAGATTTATTGAAATAAAATGAGGGGTTAAGTGACCCCTTCTTCACTATAATTTATTATTAAGAAATAATATTCATACAGGGATACTTTCCGATTAAGGCTGAGGCCACACTACAACGCACAGGAATCGCGCACAAAATCGCGAGCGTTATCGCACGCGATTGTGTGCGCTTTTCTTGTGCGTTCGCCTTTGCGTTTTGCGTTTTTGCTATTTCGCGTTATGGAAACGCTGCGTTAACGCACCAAAAATGGTGAACGCATGCGTTACCATAACGCGAACGGACGCGCAATCGCATGCGCATCGGAAATCGCGGGAATTTTTGCGTTCCCGCGATTTCCATTTTGCAATCGCGAGCGTGAAACGCGTGCGCAAACGCGCGAAAAACGCGCTAGTGTGGCCTAGCCCTTAGTCAGGACTGCAACGCAAATGCAATCGCATGCGATTTGATGTGCAATTTTCGTTGCGTTTGCGCATGCGATTTCTTCAATAGGTATAGGAAAACGCATGCGATTGCGATTAAAAATGCAGACCGCAAATCACAAGGCACCCAAAAACGTGCGTTTTTTCTGCGTTGCCGCATTTTCAATGACTTTTAAAAAAAACGCAAACGCAAAAAAACCCGCAGCAGTGTGGCCTAGCCCTCAGGTAGGGTTAATGAGTAGGTTATAAAGGTTGGACTAGAACCTCCATTCCTATGCAACTATGTAACAGTTAGCATTAAACAGTATGTCCACACCCCAACAAAAACTTTTTATATAATGCTAAGCCAATCACATGCGCCGCTGCTGGTCCGTCCCCTTCTGCTTACGTCTGTGCACAGAAAGGGCATGGAAGCTAAACAGAAAAACGCAGAGGGAACAAAGACTGGTAAGTGAGTTACCTACCCTTTAATTCTAACTGTTACATAGTTGCATAGTAATGGAGGTTGAATAAAGATGAACATCCATCTAGTCCAACTACCAGCACCTTTTGAAAGGTAAGAACCTTGCAAGGTATATCGAAAGTTTTTTGGGAAGTGGACAAACTGTTTATAAATGCGAAACTACTAGGGTTTAAAGGGACAGTTCAGTGGAAATGATCTATATTTGTTAAATTGTTAGTTTGTGTAACGCCTTCTTAGTTATTCTACATATTCTTTCCCATTTTGAAAAATCAGTTGATTTCATACCCTTTGCTGTTCCCTGCTGTTGACATTAGTGAGCTGACATTTCAGGTTCTAACGGTCCTTCTTCTTCCCAGGATGCACCACATTCTTGGAATGTTCCTAACAGTAATTTCTACTGATTGGCTGTTGGATGGATCAAAGATGCTCAGATCTCTACTGAGCAACAGAATCAACCCAGGCGCTGGGTCAAGGGCAAGACCATAACGGTCTCTACTAGGGGTCCTGCAAACAGGAAGTCAGTATTCTGGTTGCATTTATTTATACACAGACAAAATGCTGAATGGGAAGATTAAGGTCATTAAAATAAAAAATTCTGCTCTTTTTTTCTGAAAAGCATATGTATTTGCACTGAACTTTCCCTTTAAAGGGTCACTATACTCACTCGGACAACTTTACATTATCTGAAACTACAAAAGTAAAATGGTGGTACTCACCTATTTATCTGTGCTTGCTTTGTCATTAAACTATTAATGTTAGCGAGTGCTCAAATTTCCCCTACCCACCCTTACTCAATGCCTTCTTGTAGTGTCAGTAGTATCCTGCATAGACTCACCATAGACACTGTTCTGCATATCTCTCCCTTCCCCTTTCTTTCTTTTCTCTGCTGATTCTCTTACTTGTAGCAGAAAGTGTGCTGGCAGGTAGCCAAAGATCCTAGTAAGAGGTCAGGGATGGGACATATAATCATTTCTCCTTCTGGAGTGACAGTTCTTTCCATGCAAATGCCGTGAGCTCAAATTATGATTTCTCAGAATCTATATCTCAGATTTAAAATTAAAAAAAAAGTTTTGAACTAGTGGGATCTTTCTTTACAAAGAAGTTTCAAATCACAATCACATACACTATAACTATGTTATTATATTTTTGTTTATAGTCTAAAGGACAAATGTAATATCTTACTAGACCTATCATTTTAAAGTTATCCACAAGGCAAACTAGGAACAAGTCCATGTGGTTATTAGATTTCCAAAGTCGTTCTTTACATATTCTCAGTGATCAGAGGATCTTTTCTTCTGTGTTATCCTCGCACGACCAATGAGAAGCTGATATCACCAGAGGACAAGTTCCAAAAGAACCTTCTAATCCTGGGCCAGATTTCCCAGGGGAGTTTTAGTTTATATTCCATTTACATAACATTGGTCAGTATCTAAGGAGCTGTTACTACAGTTGTGACTGACAATGGAGCAAGATCTTGTACATATATTATTATTGACAATTTGTTTAAAGGACTTTCTTGAGCTGCAGGGCGTGTATGTAATGAAATCTGATCGATAAGAGATACACTCTGACAGCACATTTCTCAACACATTTACAAATGGAAATTTTAATGGTTTTCTTCTCTTGCTATTTTTGTTAGCAACCAAATTACTGGAGCTTTAAGGTCAGTATAATTCTTGATTTGCGCTCTGAGTGTTGCATGCGCTTCTTTCACACTGTGTGCATCCTGTGGGGTTTGTTTGCACCTGGAAATGTCTGAGGACTCCCCCTTTTCCCACACCATTGATCTCACTGTCTGTTATCCACCTGTCCTTAACTAAACATATTTCTGCAATAACCAACTGTACTGCTATTAATGGTGCCGGTAATGTAAAGTAAAGCATTGGATACCCAGTATATAAAGCTTAAAGGGCATGTCCACCCTTTAAACATAAAAATTGGTGACTTGTCAGTTAACTACCCATAACCCCAACTGGTATTTTTACCGGTGTATTACATGTATTTGTAACCAGATATTTAATAAAAAGTTCTATTCCTTTCTGACTCAATGAGCTTTTTATAAACTTCATCATGTGCAGTGGAGAGGGCAGGGCAAACAGCAGTCAATCATTGGATGTGATGTCAGTTGTCACAATCTTGATTGACAGCATGGAGGGAGGGGCCGACTTACTCTGCCAGAATGGGGATTATAATTATCATTAAGTATCTGGTTAGTAATGCAGGTAATAAAGTGCAAAATATATCCATTGGGGTTACGGGCAGGTAAATGACAATTGACAAGTATTTTGCTTTAAGGGTGGACATGCCCTTTAATTTAAGAAGAGTTAAAATGAGCATAAAATCCCTTTGCATGCTAATGCTATTAAATAACATTGCCTAAAATAGTATTCTTTGATTTCTCAGGCAATGTTTTTTTTTATAATAAAGTACCATAGGGCTTATTTAAAGGGCATGCTCACCCCCCCACACAAACGTTTGCAGATAATCACACCCACACCACACCCCAAACCCCATTCTAGCAATACTTGATCTCCTCTGTTCCCTCGCTGCTCTCAGCTAAGTGAGCTGTAAGCCTTAAAGGGCATGTCCACCCCCAAAACTATAATCCCCCCCCACTACTGGCCCCATTGTGTAATGTAGTTTAATCCTTACCTCACATCCCAGCTCCATCTGGTTCTTCTGCTATCCCCCCCCTAAAGTCCAAAAAAACACCCACCAGGAGTACTGCAGAGTCCATATAGGACTCTGCCTCCTGTCTCCCCTCCGTGAGAAGTTTGGCATGCGCACTGCAGCCCTTCTTCCCCTCCCTCTCCCTCCCGATTTAGATTCCCTCCCCCTAGCGTAAAATCATTTTTATATAATAGTCTCCCTGTCCCCCCATCCCCCACCGCTATAGTTTTAAGTTCAGAAAGTGCCCCGAACATTACTTACCTTCCCTCTTTCCCCCGCCGCAATGAACTCCCGGCAGCCGCGTCCGTGATTGGCTGCCGCTCAGCCGATCACAGACGCGACTGCCGGTCCCACCCCTCTGCTTGCATTTTCTCGCAAGCAGAGGGCCTGGCAGTGTGGTGGAGGAAAGAGGGAAGGTAAGTAATATTTGGGGCACTTTCTGATATTAAAACTATAGCGGTTGGGGCTGGGGGAGCAGGAAGAATATTATATGAAAAGTTTTTAAGAAGGGTGGACATGCCCTTTAAAGCAGACGAGCAGTGCAGCCATCATAAGTGATTGGGAGAGACGTCACCAACAGTCTTTACTGACAGCTGCTATGCGGAAGTGCAGCAGAGAGCGCTGAGGAACAAGGTAAAGAATCTGGACTTGGTTGTGCAAGGTGAGTATAGCAATACAGGGTTTGGACGGATTAGCTATTAGTCTATCTGCTAAAGTTTGTGTGTAGGGGGTTAATCTGCAGTATCCAATCAGATATTCCCTTTTACTGGCCTACTGCTGTACATCTGGTGACTAGGGATGGCCGGTTCGCGGATCCGAACCCGTAATTTCCGCAGAACTCGTAATTTCAAGGGTATTTTTCATTTTAATGGGTCCGCTCGCGGATTTCGCGGATTTTCGAATTTTCTAATTTTTTCGAAAATTCGCGGATCCTCGAGCGGACCGGATTTTGTGAAGTTCGGACATCTCTACTGGTGACAAATGATTGTGTTTTTAAAGATTAAGAACATTTTTTCTCTTATGAAATAAGCCATGTGTTTTAGGAAGACCCTGCTACATTTTGAGTAAAGCTTTTCAATATCTTAGTATTGACCATCTGGGCCAATAGTGTACAGAACAGCCAATCCAGATGAATGCATGGGTGCTTGGTCAGTTGAAACGGATATTTAGTTGGGCATTGTTGATGAGTCGACCTGGCAGATTATCAATGATGTCTGACCAATCACCCATACATTTAATGATACTCGGTCGCATAAGCCATTCATCCTAGTCGTGTATGAACCTTTAATATCATATTAATGCACCAATGGCGGCTTGGTGACCTTCAGAGACATTCCCTATTTAGCAAGCTCTATTAATGAGATGCAGTTTGTGGATGTTGCCCTTTAAATAGAATACACACTACCAGCATGAGGTACTTGACATCTGCATCATTTACGGTATCTGTATTCATGACTTGTACATAATAATGTGGCTTTATGGTCACTGATGTCCTGAAACCATGTACATTTATATTATGGAAATCTCTAGCAATTGTGATGTTCTGAATCTAAGCTATTCCATCTCATTCCCTTTAATAAAAGATGCCAAACGTTGTCCATGTTCTTAATCTGCAGCAAACCATCAGATATTTTGTAATTCTAGAGGATGTTACACCCCCTATTATGTCTACAATGAATATATATGTTCCATCTTCATTTATATTTGTAAAGAGGTCAGAATCCAGTGGGTTCTATTATTAAGCCCCCATTGAATGTACATTTCTAGCAAACGAATAAAGAGTTGGAAAGGTCTTTGCATTTACTGAGCACTTTCCGTTTCCTAGAAATGTCAGGCAGTGTTTGCTTGAGGAGGGAGCAATTTGTGTCTGTAGACAAGGGCCGTAGCTTGGTTACTGATTGCCAAACATTTACTAAAAGCAAAAGTGTTCGAGTCCTTTGTGATTTGTTAGTAATAAAAGTGAGTGCGTCATTCTGGGCAGGGGACGAATATTAAAGGTCAGAGTTGCAGAGAAGATGAAATGGTTTCATCCTAATGGTTGTGTGGTCCATTTGCTCTTTAAGGGAATTAAAAAGGGATTTAGGTAAAAAAAAAAAAATCAAAAACAATCAAGCGTTTGCGGATACAAACATATTGTTAGTAACGAGTTAATTTTGTGGACTGCTTAGCTGATCCTAATATAGTTCTAGGTGAACTACCTATGGAGACAGCACGGTTTTCATCTTTTCCAGACAGTAGATGTCCGACAGTCGACTGATTCAATCTCAAGAGTGTGGTGCCTTGCGTCGGCATCATACATAGATCCTGCCGGGCAGATCACAAATGAAGCCAGTGGGAACCGCCAAACATTAAAATTGTTGGCCCAATCGGTCGGTCTTTGAAAGTTTGTTGGCCAGTTTGGGCAGCAAGTTTTTATATTACAGTATATACTACTATACTACTACATATATGTTAAGCCAGACACGTAGCAATGTTATTAGACAATCTACCAATAATATGTTCTCAGATAAAAAATGTCACCTATGCTCGATAACAAAAATGTACCATCAGTTGGCACACAATATGTTTGATTGTACAATATCAAATATCCAGTTTTACTGTAAAGTGCATGGCCTCCTTAAAGGGCAAGTCCATCCTAAAAAAAATTTTGCTTTAAAATGTTTAAATCCCCCCCCCCCACCTAGACTTCCCCTATAGGGACTTACTTAACCCTGTCCCTGGGCACTGCTCCCTGCTCCTCTTTCAAGCAAAAACAGGAGCCGAGGTTTCTACGCTTACAGCCGCTCTACTTCCTGGTTGAGACTGTCACGCAATTGGGGGCATGATGTCATGTCGCGCCTTTACTGACAGCTGCAACCAGGAAGTGGAGTGTCTGTCAGCAGTAGGAGCGTGTCAGGCAGGAAAGTTCAGGGACATCTTTGAAATGTAAAAATATTGCGAAAGCTTTCCCTTTAATACAATATAATCCTTTAAAGAGTCTGTGTGGTTCTGACTGCAAAGGCATTCACTGGGTTGGACACATCATAAAGTAAAGATGGATTAGTTGCCAATAGTACTGGAATTAGCTGGACAGTGACCATTTTATACTCCTAGTCCCACTCTCCTTGTGTCTGTTCTAACCTTCCCATTTGCAGTATGAACAGAGCGCTGACTGTCTAAAGAGATCAAAGTGATATCAGCACAAATATATGTGGATGCCAAACACTCCGTTTTTACTGCAACAGTAGTTCCCTCATTCCCTTTTATTAGAAAACTAAATTTGTGAATTCCAAATCATGGTATCCACGTCTGTTACCAGTTTATTGTGATGCTTATTGCTGGATTCTTGAATATCTTCCTGGTATCTGTGTCCCTATAAGTTTGTAGTAATTAATATGATTGGGACATTATCATAGCAGTTGCACATTGTAAATTAGTACCTGAGGAAGGCACATAGCGTTCCCGAAACGTTGTGTGTTTTGCACTAATAAATTGTTGAAATCACATTAGTAGTGTGCTCCTCCGCTTTCCTTTTTGTTTGTAAATGAATATCCCTAACCACACACAAATACATACGTGGCACAAGGTTAAGTAGCTTTTATCTGAACCGTGGCAGAATTGAATGAACCAAAAAAAAAAACCGCAAGGAAGGGTCATCAGTCTGATAGTGTGATGGTTTGAATGCACAGGGGTGTCGCTTAAACATAACATACGCTTCATTGTCCGAATACATTTCTTTCTTTCCTCTTGTCGTCTCCGAATTGATGCTTATGACTAATGATGTTTGAGAGGCTCTTTACTATGGAGCTGAGCAATGATAACACATGATATAATAGCTGCTCCTGAATGCATAGCTGGTGTAGTAGAAGGATCTTCATCAACTAGCTACTGAATAATGGTGGCATGTCCCAGAATGCGTTTTGCCCTTGCTGATACAGCAAGGGCTCGTTCACATTAGGTCCGTAGCGTTCCGATTGGGTCCGTTTACCTCTCTGGTCCATTACGTTAGAAAACATACTGCATGCAGCATTCCTGTCTGGTTTTCTATGTAAATCTATCGAAAATGCATTTGTGAAAAGATGGACACAGATGCGTGCAAAAAACCGACACACACACAGTATGCCTTTCTGTCAGTTTCTAGTGTGAATGAGCCCCTACCTAGAGGATTAATTTCTGTATCCAGTCTCACTTCTGTTTCCCCACAAATTCTGACCAATGGATTTACTGTGAGGCTATTAGCTCTGGGTATGGGTTACAATCAATTGCAGTGGGTTTATTTGACAAGCAGAAACCAGATACAATATGAATGAATATATATATATATAATTCTCCCCCCACCCCCAGGTTGTATCTGTACTTGTTCTATTACATGGTGCTCTAGATTATGTTGTATTGAGTAATGATAGACAGTAGTAATAGCTGGGAGGTACTGTATGTGACTATAAACTATTGCCTTTTTATAGTACAAGCTAACTCTGTTATAATAACTGCTACATTATAGCTGGGCACACACCTTACCCATAAAGGGCCAGTACATATACAAGATTTTTGGTGATGTGTACATCCGTAACAACCAATTCCAATGCAGACGAACAATTGTCAGCTTTGGGACAATGGTTGTTACAGATGGAAATTTCCCTCACCTGCTGCTGGCCCTAGTACCAAAGTATAGGGAGTTGCCCATGATCATTAGGTGTGTGGCAGTCACAATTCTTGTTCTGTGAAGACTTTCAAGTTTTCCATTATTGCCACACACACACACACACACACACACTGCTAACTCCATCCTTAGCACACACAAGATCCAGACAGATAAAGGAGGTTTAGCTATTTTGTCAACCAAATTTGTCCATTTTAGGGATTAGCAGAAAGTCCAGAGGATCTCAGGGATTTTTGTTTCATTAATGACCCCTTTGCCAACAGACCTGCTTGTGGAGATCAGGGTCTGCTAATGTGCCCTCATATCAGTGAATCTGGGATTCATTGCCCATTGGTGGGGGTAGGCAGGTGTTGGGGTGATAGGATACAAGCAGTCTGTTCAGCTTTAAGGCAGGTACACACCATGCAATATTTCGGGCCGGTCGGCTGATAGTTCTGTGTATCGGTCGATCGGGCTGAAATGATCGCGTGGGTTTTAGCCCATGTCCGACTGAACGGTCGTTCGAATTGGATAAAAGGATGATCGCACACAGCGGAAAGCGATTGTGCGGTCTTCTATGGACAGCACGGTTGGTCACGGTAAACTGTCGGCCGCGGGCACTATTGCCGCAACCGACAGTCCTTCCTCTTGGCCAAACGGTTGGTCCGGAGGAACCATTGCATGGGGTGTACCATGCTTTAGGCTTCTAACGTTGATTGTTTGAATTGCATTTTCCATGGCACCTTGTGCAAATAGAGCTTGACAGGCCTATACACTGCTCCAATAGAGCAGTATTGGAACTACAGCTTGTAGTATTTTGTGCCAGCACAGGTGATAAATATCGCTTCTACAATTTGGACACGTTTCTAGTGCTGGCCCCGCCCCCCCGGGGCTGTGTCTATATTCACCTGTCGGAGTGTTGCCAGATTTATTTGTTCAGTGATGGTGAATAATCACAAATACTTTTTTTTTAATTGTTCTTAGGAATATTTTTGTATAAACTCAGATGATCTTAACACGCAACCAAAAAAATTCAAGGGAACAGATGCTGCAAGATGGATGGGAAATCCTGTAAGACGGACTAGAAATAATTGCGTTCATGGGGTTATGCTTGAATTTGTAGTTTGAGAAAAGATAAAGGGTAAATTGGACATCGATAGTAGAGAAAACTCATCAAATACTATTGCATTTCTATATTAACGTTTTATTTAAAGTTGGCTATTCTGTTATAGTTTCATGCTATAATATTGCCTGATAGCTAAGTAGGCATTTTTACTACTAAAGCTGGGTACACACGATGAGATATTTCGGTCCGATCGACCGATAGTTCAGTGTATCGGTCGATCGGACCGAAATTATTGCATCCGAATGTGCCCATGTCCGATCGACCGTTCGTCCAAATCGGACGAAAGGACGATCGGACAGGGTGGAAAACCTTGTCCGATCGTGCGGTCCTCTATGGAAAAAAAATCGCTAGGTGTGTACCTAGCTTTAATGTCTCTTCTTTTCACTACTCCCAGTTCTTTTTTTCTCGCCTGCTTTGTAGTACAATCTGTCCCACTAATGCAAACGTAATTCCTTAGGATTAACCTCTCTATTTGGGGCTGTTCATTAATCAACTTACTGTACATGGGGCAGGCACTTTACTAGCTGATGTGACAGTTAGGAAAATCTTACATTTTACATTCAGTGTCAGACTGGACTGTTGGGGCCCCCCAGGAAACCTGAGACCGAGGGCCCACCAGGACATGTTTAAGGTCCCACCTAACATTTCATATCTCTATTATCACTCATTTACATCTATCTTATTCCTACAGACTCATTGTTATTAAAATGTATTTCTTAAGGTGCGATTGTCGGCTGCAATGGGCGCTCATACACACACTGCATCATGGGTCACCCCCTGGTGTATGAAGCTTTATGTCCCTGCATTTAAAATGAGCAGTTATCTTGGTTGAATGGGTTGTGGACCCACCGGGGAATTACCCTGTAACCCTGTGGGCCAGTCCGACACTCCTGTAAATATACTGATGTTATATTCCAGTGTAATGAGTAAATAACATTATGTAACGTCTGCCCCCAGCTAAATGCAAGTTAAACATATTAGGGATAAGGAGATTGTCTTACTAATTATCTAGAGTATGTGAGAATAAAGCAGGGACTATTCCAGAAATGAGCTTGGCATCTTGAAGATATCTTGCTCCATGTTTGCATGGCCAATCAGTTCAATTGATTCTCTGCAGAATTCCATTCCCAACCTTTCACTTCCCTTTGTTTAACATACTAGAAGTGAAACAATGGTATAGCCCTATATTAGGGGTGACGCATGGCTTGCAAACAGGGTTATTCAATAAAAGTTCTTATTGTTTAAAATGGTGCTAATTTTTTCCCAACCAATCAGATGCTAGCGTTCAAATGTTAAATAAGATTTGATTGGTTGGGGCAAAATTAGCACCATTTTAAACGATAAGAACTTTTAGTGTCTCAAGTATTTGTGTGAAAGAATAAACAGATCATATGAGTCCCTGGTGAAAGTTTCTTAAATTATACTATAACTGTGTTGCTTGGGGCACTTTTGGATTATAAAGAGGTTATTGCTAAGAAAAGCAAGTAAAAGTATTGAGGATGTCCAGCAGCCCAAAACTGATCTAGCTATAGGGGTCTGGGTTTAGTATAAAGCTTGTGTAATGCTCTTTATTCCAAGAACCTACCCAGAATTCTACTCTGTTTAAAGGGCAGTTTGTATTAAACTCAGATGCAAATTAGTATGGATCAATAAAGGCACAGCAACTGCCAAACACATGGTGAAATACTTATACCATTATATCAGACGTGATGAATTTTGCTCCCTTAATGTATTAGTCCTGCACCTGTATACGACAACTACTATTTTTATTAGCATGTGTGTCTCATAGTCTGCAGTGCCTTATCATTAAATGGCCAGTCTAATGCTTAATGTCCTTGCCAAAATAAGAAACCATATTGGGAATATCAGTGAAAGACTTTGTTTTATTTTTATCGAAAGCTCGGGGTACGTGCATTCTGTGATCGTCACCACAGTGCAACAAACGTGCAAGTGGATCGGGATCCATCTGACTCCCTCTTATGCCCATAGCTGTTAAGCCGTAGGGCTAGAGGGAGACAACTGAGGTCCCTTCAGCCGGTAGGCGTCAGGAACCACCATACTAGCCCTCCCTTTCTGCTCCCAGCTGCCACCAGGAAGCTTCCAGGGGGGGTTCACATGGGAAAGACCTGAAGGTCCTAAAAAGAACCCAGGCAATCCCACCACAATACGTGAACAAACTAAACAAAAAACACAAAATAAGTGCTACGTGTTTCTAAGTGCTAAGTGTTAATAAATAAGGAAGGGAGTGAATTTAATAAAAGGTGACCTAATTAAAGGCCCAGGCCTTTCGGCCCGAGGTATAAACATTTTTCCCCCATAGCCAAAGCTATGGCAGGAAAGTGATGGGAGTGTTATACACACGTGCTCCCAGTGCACAGTAGTGCTGGAGGGAAGCCCGAGCTTTCGCACTCCCCTGCCTCAAGGCTTCGACCAGGCTCCGCATCATCTCAGTACCAGGCAGGAGCTTGGGGGGCGTGTTTGCCCACCCCCCTCTCAACCAGGCCTGGCCAGGATTGGATGCTTCACACAGTCTTATTCCGAAAGACAGGGAAGTGGTGCTTCTGCTTTTGTCAGATCATAGTGCAGTGTGCAGACCTGCCCTTACATTACTAGGGGACTGACCGCCAGTGACCAGAGGCAGCCCCTTTTCTTTGTAAGAACAGATACTACACTTGATCTTAGCCAAAAGGTGAATGACTTTGTTTTATATACAGGCAAACGTTGCTACACTATACAACGCTCCAATGTTTAGTTTAAAACAAAAAAAACCCTATATATGTGACAGATGCATTAAACATAAAGCGCACATTTCTTTAATGTAATTGGCTGCCTTGTTTGGTGTTGTTTGACTATACATCGGCCTGTGTTATATGTGTTCTATTGCATTAAAAGCAAGACCATGACATTTTACAGTCACACACGGGCAGCAGTGGGAACACTCATCCATCGTTGTTGCATCAGATTAGCTTGTTCTACGGCTAAAGGGAGAGGTTTCTTCTCTCTTGGTTGAGTCATTATCAGAACCACCTACTTATGATAATTAAGGCCGTCTGGGAGCTTACGTTACAGCAAGACATCCCTCTTCACTTGGCATAAACCATTGTGAAATCTCTATAGGTGGGATGTGTGCTGCTCGTGGGCAGGTGTCTTTCTAAGGCTTCCATGCTTGTTTGGAATCTGGATTCCCTTGTTGCCTTGCACTGTTGCACATAGAAGAAATTACCTTAGGGCCAAAATCAGAGACAAGGTCTGGGAGAGAACATTGGTTCGGCAACAGATACATAGATGGTTGTACATTGTTGAATATGTGTGAGTTTTCCAGGCCCCCCTGTACTACATTATAAACCACCCTGCTAGGCAAATGTCCCAACAGACACGTTTCATTATGCAGAGAAAATATCAGCCCGGAGTTTTATCTATGAATGGAAGTACCAGCTCAGTTCTTGCTGTGTAAGAAGGTGTATTGGCAATGCCACAGGGCAGCAGCTGCTGTGTCACCCGCTCTGGGTCTCTAAGGAGTAAAAAAAAAGACAAGCAGACGGCTGCAAATGGCAGAACTAAGATATTGCTCTGGAGCATTTCATTTGCTTACGTTAAAAACCTCTCTCCCACTGACAGCCAACAGGACAGTTCAATCAATAAGAATGTTACAAAAAAAGCTGCAAGATGTTAATTTGCAGGAACGGTCTGGTAGACGTGTGTGAAAATCCTCTGATTGCACTGTGTGGGTGTTAAGTGTTTCCCTCTGTGTAGGTGACATCTATCCTTCTTAGGAGTAATAAGCTAGAAGGGTGCAGAGTACAGTGAAAATATTTCTGCTGGAAGGATGCCCCATGACCCTTGGTGGTGTGATGAAGCTGCGATTTCTGTTTAAATTGAGCACAGAATTTCTTTCCTTAAGCAATCATTTATAGTGGAAGGAGAGATGCTTTGAGACGAGATTTATAATCACAAAGGCATCTATGACCATTCTGACCTCCAGCTGGCATAAGAAAAACTCATTGATGGCTCATTTAATCAGTATGTGACTTCTGTGCACTGCTAGAGTGTTTTGCTAAATTACAGTGATCTCCTCATCCTGGGTTTGTGTCTGAACTCGCTTATCGCAGATTGGAAGTGGCAGGTAGGCGCGTTCCAGAACGGCATGGGGAAATCTCTGCCACTAGAGAAGGAAACCTATACTGTGCGCATAGGATTACATTTCAGAGTTACTTGGGATAAAGGAAGCTCCACCTTCCATGGTAGTCCTATTCCTACCTTCTGGCCTCACAGCAACATTTAACTTATGAAGATTGTAATGTTTCCCTGATCTAGATGATGTTTATTTCCAATTCCCCACTTTAGCACCTTTATTCAACCCATTCTTTAAGGCCAGGTACACGGGAAGATTTTTCGACTGTTTGCTGTTGTAGACCCAGTCAGCCACGCAGACATACCATCTGTTACCGCTAAAGTCGCTATGGCGGACAGTTAGCAGTGACTGACCATGAGCTCCATAATTTACCAGCCTGTCCGATCGCCCATTTTTTGATGAAAGAACAACCAAAGTTTCGGGCCTGACTGTAATATGAAATATTGGTCTTTCTCCCAGAAATATCTTCTTGTCTGTGCCTAGCATAATCCATTGCAATCACTTTATCTTATTAATATTCCTGTAGTAAGGAATCCTCACACTTATTACATAGAGCCCTGTGAGCTGACCGTTTCCTGCCACTGTCTACCGTGTGGCACCATAGCTTTCCCTACACAGTAGAGTGTCAGATTGTGTAAGCTGTGTTTGGCGTATGTATCTACATTCACATCATCTGTGTTTTACATTTACACGCAATGAATAAATTCCAGGCTTTATCTTTGCGAACCGGAACAGAATGTAGATCAGACAAGGGGAGGTTTAAGTGGAGAAAACATCTGTATCTATCTTTGGGTTGTCTGCCAAGCCATGGTCACAGCCAACTCCAAGACTGGCATCTGTTAGTACCAGTGTGGGGGCTGGTCACAAACAAGCAGGGAGAGTGGCATCTGTTAATAGTAGGGTCTTGTGTTTTAATCGTACACAGCAATTGTTGGGTTTGTTTGTTTTTTACCCTATCCTAGATTTTTTGATAGGAAGTATACATAAAAATGCAACATTGTAAATCTGTACAATATAGAGTGATACTAGGGACCAATTAAAAACTCTGTAGGTAAATGAAAGCCATTAGCTGATTTGATTGGACAGATTTATTTATCCCTCTATGGTTTGCTTTCCTCCTACTTTACAGGTACTTCCCTTGCTCTGTGTATAGTCTCTTAAGCCTCCTACACACGTATAATTTTACAGTCAACAAACAACCCCTGAGCGCAAGACACAGGCATCGAAAGCACATTTCGGACAATAATCTCGTATGTGTATGTGTTCGATCAGGCGTTGTTTGTTTATACGCCATGGTGGAACAACGAATAACACCTGACAGAACACATACACAGGTGTGATTATCTCCCAAAATGCCCGTTCGTTGCGCGTGTGCTCGTCCGTGTAAAATCGTATGAGGCTTCAGAGGCTTTTCCTCCAGCTTTATTGACCACAAGACCATACTTTGGGTACAATGTCATAAGTGGCTGGGTAAAAGCGCACATGTAATACAGAATGGAACAAATGCATGAAATGGGGAATGAGGAGACGGAGGCAGGAATTAACAGAGGGTATTAATTCAGTTTAAGGATTTAGCAGGCCACCTGGTGACGATTCTCTTGGGTTATCCGACAGTTTACTAGACGAGTAGACTAGGTGATGGCAGCTGAGTTGTATAAAAATAAGCACCAAATATCTTACATTATGTACAGCCAAGTGAACATTAAGTAACCCGGTCCCACCGGGGATGGATAGTTGCGTTAATTTACCCATACTGCCTCACTGAGTATTTGCTTGTACACCACCCATTCCTTGTATAGAGCAACTGGGTTCTACATGATCAACTTGAACTTGGTTGGGATAAAAAAAACTTTCTATAGTTCTACCTCTATAATGGAAAATAATACAGGTTGGTAAACAAAATGCTGATCACTGCAACCTTGACAACTGCCAGTGGCATGACAATAGTGCCCAAATGTACCATTTGGTTTTCTTTATGGCGGTAGTTTCTTAGTTTAAAATCTAATTATATGGATGCTGCCATCCTTGAATAAAGTGGCCATTCAGTTCTCTAAAGATAGTATCTCTAAAGATAGTCTGCCTATAAAGCCTTAAAGGGTATGTAAACTGAAATAAATATGACTTTGCCTCATTGTAATCTATAAATGAATACATGTAAGTAGCACATTCTGAGGTGTGTGTGTTGCTGTATTCATTTAATACAGTACTGCTCAAACCCACTCCCACTATCAGGCACTACTCTCTGTAAGGGCAAGCATGCTCAGTAATTACTATGAGGGATGAGCTGGGAAAGGGAATTTCCCACAATGCATTGCACAGATGCCAACTATCACCCCTTACTGCAATTGGCAGAAGAGTTTATGATAATAAGGCACTTGATTGACAGCTAAAATGTAAGATGCTTTAGATTAGATATCTAAGAAAAATGGGACAGATCAACAAATGATACGGTAAAAGTTTTACCGTTCTTTATCGGGAGGTTCTGCCAGGTGGGCATATAAGCCCCAATAACATTGGCTCCCTCCACTTGAAGTAAAGGAAGCTGATGGGGTCTGACTGAAGTTTTCCATCTGGAAAGATTCTCCACTGTGTTCACGGGGGGTGGTTTTAGTGCCATGCACCTTAACAAAAGACAAAACAATCAGATATTGTGTATGACCAGCATAATTTATATTTATTTATACAGATCTATGTATGTATAAGAACAAGGCAATTTATATATTACTGTGGTTTGGGGGGTTGGTTCTGGTGGGTGGGATCTCCGCTTCTCTATTTACCAAAAGTGGTCAATGTCATTTTTCCTTTAAAAAGAAGCTAAACGGGAATAAATGCCCCCCTACTGCTGTAATGTCTGAGGCTCTGGTGGCAGTCAAATTCAAACCTGATCTTGATGGTTTTTTGAAAAACGTCCGTCATAAAAATCCAGCAGAGATATAAGGGAGCCAGTGGAATATATAATAGAGTAAATCTGAAAATCTGTTAGCGGGCCATCCGTCTATTAAAAGTCAGCAGTCCCAAAATGAAATGTTAATACTTGGCTATGATACATCTAGTCTCCAAAATTCATAAAATCAGATGGATGATCAGACAAGTAGCACATGGTTATAATGATAAATGAATGGATGAATACACATTCCATCCATCACATAGAGCAGATCTGCGGAAACCCTAGATAAATATTCCCGATTTCCTTCCAACAGCTGTCTAGCATCGTCAAGAAGCCACAATAATCCACAATTGTAATTAAAACACATAAACCAAACTCACAGTTGGACACAATTAGATAACAAATGTTTATTATGAGAGGATCTTCCAGCAAGTGCAATCTAGTAGCTAGTAATTGCGATTTGGGGGTAATAAGTCATGTCCGGCCTTGCCAGTAATTATCTAGAGTCCAGGCAATAATAGATATGTGCATAGTTACAGAAATGAATCTATCTGCCTCATCCATGGACCTTTGGGGGTCTCTCTGTATTGTTTATATTAATCTTATGGACCAGGGCCGGAACTACCAGGTAAGCAGCCCATGCGACTGACAGATAAAGGCCCCCCTAGGCAACCATTGTATCAACCGCGTAAAAGATCTAAAAATATCCTGTAGATCACCAGGCCAGCCGCCAGGTACCGCGATCAGCTGTTTTTAAAGCATACAAAGTGATCCTGCACGCTCACAACTCCAGCTGGGTGCCATAGTATGCTGGCAAACATATCACGAAAAGACCACAAAAATGTGCACACCAGACTAGATGCAACTGGTGTTTATTAATCCAAAACACATACAAAGATTTAAAAAGGGGGCGTACCCTTAAATAGACTAGAGACAGCACCTTAAGCTGGGTACACACAGTAAGGATAAAGCCCCGTTATGGTCGGAGCTGACGGTATCGGGGCTTTATCATTGAGTGTGTACCTTTGTTTCCCGAACCAGCGCACGGCCGCCAAACGATCGGGTCAGCTGAACGCTCATTCGGGAAAGACCGAAAATTTCCATCGGTCGCGCTAGACTCCCTATAGAGAAGGCGGCCGAGGGAAACACACAGTCCCGAGCGTTCTCCCTATGATGTGTATATGATGTGTATTGTTCTCCCTATGATGTGTATATGATGTGTATTGTTCTCCCTATGATGTGTATATGATGTGTATTCCATCGGTCGCGCTAGACTCCCTATAGAGAAGGCGGCCAAGGGAAACACACAGTCCCGAGCGTTCTCCCTATGATGTGTATATGATGTGTATTGTTCTCCCTATGATGTGTATATGATGTGTATTGTTCTCCCTATGATGTGTATATGATGTGTATTGTTCTCCCTATGATGTGTATATGATGTGTATTGTTCTCCCTATGATGTGTATATGATGTGTATTGTTCTCCCTATGATGTGTATTGATGTGTTTGTTCTCCCTATGATGTGGTATATGATGTGTATTGTTCTCCTATGATGTGTATATGATGTGTATTGTTCTCCCTATGATGTGATATGATGTGTATTGTTCTCCCTATGATGTGTATATGATGTGTATTGTTCTCCCTATGATGTGTATATGATGTGTATTGTTCTCCCTATGATGTGTATATGATTGTATTGTTCTCCCTATGATGTGTATATGATGTGTATTGTTCTCCCTATGATGTGTATGAGTGTATTGTTTCTCTCCTATGATGTGTATATGATTGTATTGTTCTCCCTATGATGTGTATATGATGTGTATTGTCTCCCTATATGTGTAATGATGGTATTGTTCTCCCTATGATGTTTATGATGTGTATTGTTCTCCCTATGATGTGTATATGATGTGTGTTGTTCTCCCTATGGTGTGTATATGATGTGTATTGTTCTCCCTATGATGTGTATATGATGTGTATATGATGTGTATAGGGAGAACGCTCGGGACTGTGTGTATGCAGATTTTTGAAAGATGGCAGACAGGATCTTGCAGATCTCAATGATCTGTACTGTGTGTACCCAGCTTTAGTGCCACCTAGAGATTACTAGCAGAAAAAACAGACAAGCACATAGAAGTAGTTACATTATAAATACAAACTGAAGCACAATATTCATTCGACAATAACACTTTGTGTCCAATAATAGCATCCCCAATAAACCACATTATATGTATTTATCTCTTGGGCAAAAAGCAAGACAACCCCAGGTTCACTTCATTAGGTATAGGAAAACGCATGCGATTGCGATTAAAAATGTGGAACGCAACGCACCCAGAAAACGCACATTTTTGGTGCGTTGCCGCATTTTCAATGATTTTTAAAAGACGCAAACGCAGAAAAATCGCAGCAGTGTGGCCTAGCCCTTAGTCCAGTTTTATCTAGACAACTGTTTATCTTTTCAGATTCAGTTTTGTCTGGCTGTGTGCCTCTGGATTGGAAAAAATGTAATACCAATATTCAAAAGGTAGTTCTTCCCAGGTAACTATAAACCTGTAAGCCTAACTTTAGTGGTACTAAGGCAGTGCTTCTCAAACTTTTTCAGACAGTGGCGCACTTGGTAATACAATTTTTTTTTGAGGCACACTTGTGTTCTTAATGTTGGATTTAAAGTTGTAATTACCCATATTTTATGCATGATACAGTGTTTGTGTTCAAATGTAGTGTAAAGTATGTATGTCTTTATTTAACCTCCAATATTATATTACTATGTAACTGTTATAGACATTATGGGTAGGGTATAAAGGTTGGACTAGATAGGCGTATGTCTTTATACAACCTCCAATACTATGTTACTATGTAACTGTTAGACAGACATTATGGGTAGGGTATAAAGGTTGGACTAGATGGACGTATGTCTTTATTTAACCTCCAATATTATATTACTATGTAACTGTTATAGACATTATGGGTAGGGTATAACGGTTGGACTAGATGGACGTATGTCTTTATATAACCTCCAATACTATGTTACTATGTAACTGTTATAGACATTATGGGTAGGGTATAAAGGTTGGACTAGACAGGCGTATGTCTTTATATAACCTCCAATACTATGTTACTATGTAACTGTTATACAGACATTATGGGTAGGGTATAAAGGTTGGACTAGATAGGCATATGTCTTTATACAACCTCCAATACTATGTTACTATGTAACTGTTATACAGACATTATGGGTAGGGTATAAAGGTTGGACTGAGATATGGACGTATGTCTTTATACAACCTCCAATACTATGTTACTATGTAACTGTTTATCAGACATTATGGTAGGGTATAAAGGTTGGACTAGATGGACGTATGTCTTTATACAACCTCCAATACTATGTTACTATGTAAGAGTTAGACAGACTATGTTGCAGGTTAGAATATATACATGATATATATAGGGCTGTGAGGGGCAGGAGTTCAGTCCATTATCCAAGATGTATGATCTGAAGTAATTTTCTACTTTTCAAAGCAACAAGCTATACTAGTAATGCGTTCACACTATGCGTATTAGCAGTGTAGGGGGCCCATCTAACATTTCCTCTCTATTATCCCCCATTTACATATCCACCTTCCTCCTACTGACTCCTATTTCTTACTGTCCCTCTAGCTCTGTATTTAGATTAAACAGTTTTCTCTGTTTTGTTGGGTGAATGGACTGTGGGCCCACCGGGGATTCCCCTGTGAATGACTAAATTATACTAATATCTTATATCAGCAAAATTTGGCTGTCCAGTCCTTCGTTTCTTTCAAGGGGTAATCCCATTTATATTGCTGCAGAAACCAGTACACACAACATTTCAGCTCTTGGGCCTTTATTAAGTGTAAATTATACTCCAGTTTTATACATTGCTATAAAGTCAGTGAATGTTATAAAGCTGAACAACCCCCCTGGACAATGTTCCCTCTAATTTGTTCCTGGTTGTGTGCACAGATATATTTCATTTGTGCGCCACACACCATGTTCCTCACAGATATCCAGATGTTGTGTAATCACTATTGTAAACGGCCTTCAGAGTTCTGTACACAAGTGCACAGCTTAGAGGGAAAGTTTCAACTGTCGAAATTTCAGGTCCAAAACCAGCAGTTCAGTCCCAGTTCTGGAGCGAAACCCACATCCTTAGAATGTTGTATCGACAGCTAATTCAATGGCGCAAAATGGATTCTTTTATTTGTGGCCATACTGTATTTTCTGTATACATCACAATAGAACAATCCCACACTGAAATTGCATTTTTAATGGCAGTCGGTATAAACAAACTTATTAACTAGCTTGTAGAATTGAGCTCATAAAGTTAAGAGCGTCTCTGTGTCCTCTGGAAGCCCGAGGGCATTCTAACTGAAGAACAACACAGAATGAAGATACAGAAAAGATTAAGGTTTAGGTGATGGACCATAAAATGTGACACTTCTCCACTTAGCATTTGGTTTTATCACCTGTGATGTACAATAAGAGCGTCAAGGGCACAGACTTGCTGCTCTAATTAAAAATCTACCTAATAGTGTTGAGAATATTGAGCAGAGGTGTGAATGAGAGATCCATTAGACCAGGCTGAATTAACAACATCAGTAACAGAGAGACGAACATAAATATTGTAAGACAAAACTTTAAATTTAGGTTTTTTTCATACACTGACTTTGTAAAAACCTCCTGAAGTAGAACTAAAATATGGAGGAGCCCAAACTGGGTCTTTGCTTCTCTATAATCGGCAGCATTGTAAAGTCATTTTCCATGTTCCTGTATTTCTGGTTTTTCCTAAGTTCTCTTACC
Source organism: Hymenochirus boettgeri (assembly GCA_019447015.1). Lineage (NCBI taxonomy): Eukaryota > Metazoa > Chordata > Amphibia > Anura > Pipidae > Hymenochirus > Hymenochirus boettgeri. Next base: position 75,187,434 of record CM033476.1, on the reverse strand, counting down.
TCCCTCTCTTTTCCAAATAAATACTAATTCATCATTGCTCATTCCTTCTCAGGAAAGGGTCAGTCAGTAGTAAATTGACAGTGCTGGCAAAATGGGCCCGGAAATGGTGTAGAGACCCTTATGACTATGTGCAGATTGGTGTTGGGTCTGCAACCAGCATGGGGCAGGCAGCATTATCAACCTATAGAGCCATTGGGAAATAAAAATGATTTCAAAGCCGCTGAGAGACATAATTTAATTGTGCTATAGCAATCTTACTGTACTGTAGAGATGAAATTCGGGTCCGATTTGATCCCGGTTCTGACTCGGAATTCCTAGTTCCAAAGTAGTGACCATTTGGGAATTTCGGATCTCAGAACTTTCCATATGTTCGGAAACCCTTAAAAATACGGAGGCTATGAGGAGTTAACGAATATATGGGGCCACTTTTGGTAACCTGCGAAAGTCTACTCTTATATTTGTTAACCCTCGAAAATAGGGTTTTAGTTATATATACGTGTTACCCAGACCATTTCCCCAGTGCTATTTCTACCTTAAGACTGAGGACACACTACAGCGCACCAAATCACGAGCGTTATTGCACGCGATTAAGGTGCACGGTTTATGTGCATTCGCGTGGGTCGTTTTGTGTTTGCGCATGCGCTTTTGCTATTTTCAAAGAGAAAACACGTGGGATTGAGCGGAAAATTGCTTGAACGCAAAACGGAAATGGGCGTGCAATCGCATGTGTATTGGAAATCGCAAGAATGTTAGTGTTTCCACGATTTCCATGTTAGTGAAAATTGCGGCCGCAATTGCGAGCGAAAACGCGTGCTCAAACACTTGAAAATCACTATAGTGTGGCCTAGCCCTAAATGTAATCGGGGGGGGGGGACACATCTCTACTGTACTGTGGCTTAATATATTTAATGATTTAAAGTTCTGGCTGTAGGTATGGAGCATTGTTGCTTTCTATGCAGTAATCGGGTTTAAATTGCTCACAGTTAGACTGAATACTGGACAAAGCGTGACATATTATTAGTGCACATTACCTGTATACTGTGTTTCTGTTGTGTATTAAAATCAAACATGAATTGTTCTGCTGCTTGAGCGCTGTATTAGAAAATAGCATATTGTAACCAAAGGTAATCAGATAAATCTAGGAAAAAGAAAAATAAAGGTCATCGAAATCAGAGTTGACCAAGTATAATTGAAAAAAATGGACCCTCACTGAGAGGTTCAGGTCTCTCCTCTCTAAAAGGACAATAATTATACACATTTAGATAGGTAAATCCCTTTTCTGCTTCCTGGTTCTTCTGGTTAGCAACTGTCAATTTACTGCACAGCCAATAACTGAATGCTATTCCTCTAGCTGCCTCCTCTGAGCATGTGCAAGCTCTTAACGAGCTCAGAGAGCTTGACGAGGAGCTGGAAACCTTTTGGCAATCAGAGGGAAGGGGGGAAAGAACATTTTGCACCGTAACATGTGAGTCCAACATATATTGGCTTTCAATACTATATCTCTTTTTATTTTATGGGTGAACATGCCTTTTAACTATCATTGGATTAGTTACATGAGGACTTGGGTTTCTTTACATTATTGCAAAGATATAAATTGTCCTCTTTTTGTTCATCGTTTTAATTAAAAATGGATTAGAGGCCCTTTCCCTTATAATCTCCTCTGGAGGCAGAAAAACAGAGGGAGCTATGAATGGCGATAACATCATATTCCATTAGAAGGGAATAGAGATGGATGGAGGTATAAGTGATTGGTGGAGGTACCCTGGCCAAATATCACATTCCAGAACACTGACCTCTAGTTATTCCACTAGACTTCCCCTTATCTTCTTGGTAGTAAAAATGGCAAATCCAAGATTAAAAGGTTTGCCTTTTAATTGTAATGGCCTAAAGGCTCGTACACACGTCCCCGATACCGGTACATCCACGCGGCGAATGGCCGTTTCAGTGGAGAATCGCGCGTGTGTATTCGTTCGGACATGTATACGAGCCTTTAAGACACTAAAAACACCCAACAATCTTGATTTAATAGCATTCAACAAGGAAACAGAAAACTCCTCCTGCCCTGCAATAGAGTTAAAACCTTCCCTTGCAAAGCAAATAACATAGCTGTAAAACTAGTGAAGCGTTCATCTGTCCTTTAATAAAGTCATTAAAATGAAATTAATTAGAGGGTTGAGAGGTTAGAGACAGACGGGTCCAAATAGCCGCATCTGTCAAACCCAGTTCTGCTTGTCAGAAAGTGCCCTTCACATTGCGTGCCATAAACATGAGCTGTAAACTTAGGAGAGACAAGTTAAATGGATCTGTGCCAAAGGTGGTCAGAGGCCTGTCTGGAACTACTGTCAAGGGTCCATCTAACCGCAGAAACGATGCCATCGCTTCCCTGTACAAGAACGTCTGTGTTCTGTCCTCTGTTAACCAAAGCACTGCTGGCTTTAACAGCTTGTAAACATAGAAAGCTCGAAACATTCCAGTGCCTATTCTCTGCTTTCCAGAATGAAAGACACAATATTAAATTGGAGTCCATTGAGACCTATACCTCCTGCACTTCATTCCATTAAATACACAGAGTTCTGTGCACGTTTATGGTAATGTGTCAGTAATTAGAGCTTAACAGCTATTGCAAATTAGCAATATACGGAACGTTTGTATAAAGTATTGTTAATCTGTTACTTCTTAAAGGGCTATGATCTTAAAAAAAAAAGATACAACAAGCAATTAGATGTCATTACTGGTTATTGCTTCAAATGTATGCATCTTTATTATAATAGGATTATTGTATTCGTTTTAGATGTCACACAGATGTAGCTTTAGATATCACACTAGTGTAGCTTAACAAGGAGGTTAACATCTCCCCACCTATATACTGTCTGATTATAGATTATAATAGCTGACGGTAAGAATGAACTTAATTAATGCTCTTTGGAGCACTGCAGTTGCTTTTGTCTATTACGGAAAGAGATTCTCTGATTGGCCATGATGATAGAGGGTACCAGTCATTGTACAGAATTGCTAGCAGTCTCTTGAGTGACTGCTGCTTTGTAACTGCAAACGTCCAATGGGAGGATGAGTCCAATGACTGAGCCACCAGTTGTAATCTGCTTATAGACATTGAATTAATATCACTTTCCCAACATATCACCAAAGGATTTCTCTGGCTACCATTCACAGTGTACGATATGGGCTGAAAATGACTGTAAAGGAGGGTGGGATTATAAATATCTTCTGAGATACAAGATATTGGTTGGAAGATGTAAGTATATGAACTGGAAAAATAGATCTGCAATAGTATATTTCAATAAAATTCTTTATATTTCCTCCCCCATCTATTCTGTAAACACACACCATATTTGGCAGTATAAAGGCTGGCATACATGGGTTGATGGGTTTTTTGTAGCCCTTCCAATTGACTGGTGTGTTTGGCTTCCGTTCAGCAAAACTGCCTAGCAATATAGGGCAGTCTATTAACAAACACTGAACGGATCAATCCCGATATGTTCCAATAATCAATCCCATCAGCGGGCATATTATCTTAACCAGATTTCAAGCTGAAATCCACGGAAGATATAGGGCGTAGGGTGGTGTAATTCAACCAATATTTCCTGTTCGATGTACTGATTAGCTACACCATCTTGAATCTAACAGTGTATGGACTGCTTAAGAGTCAAACTATTACTTTTTTTTTTGTAATTATTATTTTATTTGCAGTATGAACTGTGAAAAGAGCCCCTTTAAAGGGACAGTTCAGTGGAAATGATCAATATTTGTTAAATTGTTAGTTTGTGTAATGCCTTCTCAGTTATTCTGCATATTCTCTCCCATTTTGAAAAATCAGTTGATTTCATTCCCTTTGCTGTTCCCTGCTGTTGACATTAGTGAGCTGCCATTTCAGGTTCTAATCGTCCTTCTTCTTCCCAGGATGCACCACATCCTTGGAATGTTCCTAACAGTAATTTCTACTGATTGGCTGTTTTATGGGTCAAAGATGCTCAGATCTCTACTGAGCAACTAAATCAACCCAGGCGCTGGGTCAAGGGCAAGACCATAACGGTCTCTACTAGGGGTCCTGCAAACAGGAAGTCAGTATTTCGGTTGCATTTATTTATACACAGACAAAATGCTGAACTGGCAGATTAAGGTAATTGGGATGAAAAAATACTGCTCTTTTTTTCTTAAATGTATATGTATTTGCACTGAACTTCCCCTTTAAGTTGTCCCCACGGGACCCAGATGACCATTTTCATCCGAATTGTCATCTATGACTCCTAGTGAGGGGACTTTAGAATGATCATTATAAATGATGGTTATATAGGAGAAGATCACTCAGGTCTGAAATTCTTAGTGACCCCAAGACAGAGGTCACCGCTACTGTTGACTGAACATTCCGGTTGATGCAATTTGTCCTTCTAAGAGCAGACAAAGCTTAATTCACTGGCAGAATCTGCCCGCTTTCTTCCACATAGTTCTAAGGGTTTTGAATTTTTAGATTATCAGTGGCAGAAAAACGCCTATTTGTGGCTAGGCCACACTGCTGCGATTTCTCTGCATTTGCGCTTGCGTTTTTTCAAATTATTGGAATCGCGGAAACGCATCAAAAACATGTGTTTTCGGGTGCAATGCGATTGTGATTTGCATTCCGCATTTTAAATCGCCATCGCATGCGTTTACCAATACTTAATGAAAAAACGCATGCGCAAACGCAAAGAAATCGCACATGAAATCCGTGTGCGTTTGCGTTGCAGTGTGGCCGTGCCCTAAGTCCATATTCCATTGTACACAATTGGAATATACACTGCAGACTCTTATTCCAGAATAAGGTTTGTTCATGAATGCAAAGCCATGCTCACCGCTAATTATCAAGTCACCAGTTCATTAATATTTCCTGTTGTGTTTTTCAGTTTAGTAATTGCTGCCCTGGGCTCTACTTGTGAATTTGGTACTAGGTATCCGCCATTGAGCTTGTAAAATAGAAATGAGATTTCCAGATAAGCAATAAATTCTTCTTACCCTGACCTACTAAGCTTTCTATTAAAACCAAACAGAAAAAAATACTGTTTAAATTATAGTTCTTGCTCCTTATAGTCTTGATTATTGTCCTCTGTTGATTTTGACCCTTTCTTTGAGTTTCTATAGCAGACACCAAGCCAACATGTATTTAATAAAAGTGCACCCAAATATAGGGGACATTTAAAGATCAGTTAAATTGTCATATTGATGGAGCTTATTATATACGGGACAAATGATGTCACTGGTTTAATGGGTTGTTGAATTTATAGAGTTAGTAGAGTTGGAAGAAAGAACTAAGAAAAAGTGAATTTCTTGTCATCAGCGACTAAATCCCAGTAATGCCGCGTAGCCAATGTTAAAGAACCAAGTTAAAGATTTGTATCTTCCATAATGACCCAGTAGAGTGGTTATAAGTGAGAAGTTGACTTGGGGTCTTGGGTTTATTGTACAAGAAACATTCGGTTGCAGACAAAGGAATGGAAAAGTAATTGCTGTCAAGAATGTCAAAATGTGAAGCTGTAAATAAAAAGGAAGCGAGAGTCTAATATGAACCAAGATCAGAGATGGTTGCAGTGCTGATTGAGAGATGAAAGGTAAGATTATGTCTGGATTTAAAAATAGATCCTATGGGATCAAAGGAGGCATTGTAGGATAAAGCCAGCAGTGCATAAAAGATCCATGACTGAGCCAAAGAAGCCTATCGTGTTTACAGATACAGCCATCTAGTAGCACCCAGCATTAGCCTATAGTTATTAAGTGCAATCCTATCCCCCTTTATACTATTATGTGCAAACCAGAAAAAGCTTAACTGGGGTATTATGATTATTAAAGGGTATTAAGTACTGTGGGAATCTTTAAGAAGATGCCAAATAGAAGTTTTTGCTACTAATAGGAAAACGTCCCTTCCTGTAAGACAAGAAGTTATATGTGCTCCAGGATAAACATTGGTTTGACCATTACGCTGGCAACAGGTGACAAGCAGAAATGATGTTATGCGTGTTTTCCATTGGTCAGTTGTTCTGTTTTACCTTGCGTGTCACACCCACATTTCTTTGTTTTCATTATGTTTTTCTGTGGATTTTCATACTTGCATTACCTAAGCCATGAGTTCTTTTGGAACCTCATAGTGGAGTCTTTTATTTTGCCCCCAAATTGCTTTTTTTATCATTGTATCTCTGAGAATGATGAAACGTTTATTGATTGGTTACACAGGAATTGCATGTGTGGAAACCATTTTGATTGGTAATATTCAGCATTAAAGGTAGCACTGCTGTGTGTTGGACGTCACATTTCACAAACACAATTCATAGATTTGAGTTAGAGGGACCTGGAGGGATATTGAGGCAGTGTGTTCATTTCTACAATAAATTAGTTACAGGTATTGGTAATTTGTCAAAGAATTTCTTTAGCAGATCTCGAGTGTAAATCTCACAAAAATGTGAAATCGTTTTCAGATTGAATTTTTTTTCCAGACTGTACTCTTTACGGGTTATGTTTTATGGAGAACTAAACTGTATATTGTGTTTTTCTTTAAATTTAAATTAAAAATACTTTGGGCAGGGTGGTTGGTTATTCCTACCAGTGGCGTGAAAAACAGATCCGTGCCGTGTTTTTACACTTGCCAGGCTTTCTCCACGCTTAAGTGTTTTTTTTGGGACACAAAACCTGAAGATAAAAACTGAACTCCATTAAGTGGTCAACCATGCTAGCACTCCTTAATTAAGAAATTTGGGTGGTAGGAATACTCTTTAAAGTATATTTGCCCTTTAAGCATTCACTTATATAAGAATATCTTTATCTTAAAAAAGAAAACAAAATTGTTAGATGGATTGTGTACCTCAATCTCATTTCTTCTTTTGTTATAGTATTTTGTGATACTGTAAAAACAATTTTTTTATTTTGTAGACAAGGAGTTCACGTCACTCACAGAGTTCACAGCCTGGTCTTGCCGACCAAGCAGCCAAACTATCCTTTGCATCTGCTGAATCATTAGAGACCATGTCAGAAGCTGAGCTACCACTAGGATTCAACAGGATGAATCGATTCCGTCAGAGTCTACCTCTGTCTCGTTCCACCAGCCAAACCAAACTCCGTTCACCAGGTTTGTTCCAGTAGAGTGTTTACTTAATCCCTTAGTTCAGTTCAGCTGTATACACTCCTCAGTGGACCTTCTAATGAGCTCTTACAATGCATGGAACCGATTGATTTATACCAGGAAAAAAATTGAGATCATTCTAAAATAATATCTGTAATTGTGTGAATGATCAACTTACAATATATAACTAAATGGTGCCCTAGATAATTTTAGAAAATAAAGACCTCTTTTGGATGCAGATGGTCTTAGTTGGGAATGGGAATCAGGTCTGATTCGAACTTGGTTTCAACTTGGAACCCCTGCATTCTAAACTTCTGTCTGGACTGTTTGGAACTTTCGGATGTTGATATTTTTGGTAACCCTCGGAAATACAGAGCTACATTTGAGAGTTACGTATGCTACTTTAAAGGCTTATTGTATCTACTTTCGAGTTTTACTGAATATACAGGACTACTTTCAAGGGTTAAAGGAGAACTAAACCCAATTTTTTATACTCCAGAATCTGAAAACAACCCCCCTAAAAACACCAATAAACTATTAAATGCCACTTTAGTAAACTCTGTTAAAGTAAATCAAAGCCTGTTAAGAACTGGATGAAGTATCTGTGTGTATGTGCAGTGTCAGACCACACCTCCTGACCTCAGTCACATGCTTCCTTGCTTTATCTGTCCTGTAAAAGGATTGGCTAGATATTATTAATGGGTGTGACCAACTGTAACAAGTTTCTGCCATAGCTAAGGACTGAGCATGTGCAGAACATAATTGTCGTTGACCAAACTGTCTGATACTAGAATGCTGAGAAGTAAAGCACAAACCATATGTTATTTAGGTAAATTTCCCAGCGCCCGTATCAAAATGAGAAGTAAGACACAGATTACTGGTTTTATATCAAGGTGTTCTGCCTTCTGGTTTAGTTTTGTTCTGTGGCTTTAGTTGCCCTTTAATGAATCTACTTTTGAGGGCCTTGTATATACATGCGGAATAGCTTGCGAAATTTGATTTTATTTACGTTTTTGGATATGTTCCCCATACCATTTCCAAGGTGCCTGCCTGAGCCATCAACTGTAAATTACCATCAATTCTAAATACCCTTATTTTACTCAGATCTTTTGGATTTTTTTTTTTTTTAAATCCTAAAACAGAACGAAACTTGCCGGTTTTAAACATCTCTAGTCTTAACTTAATGATCGTCGCTGTGTAGGTACCATTGTCTAACCAGTCTGTGGAAATTTAATGCAATATCAATATAAAATGGCGGAGAAGTAGTTACTACACTGGAATAAAATAGTCCTCTTCCTAGCATTTACTTTAGTTATTTAAGTATTTCAACATAAAACTCTTAATAATATAAATTCTGTTACTCTGGTATATGTAATAAGAGGAGTATTTGTGTATACTGTCAAAAGTAAAAACTCAACTTAGAACAAGTAACACAGTACCGGTGTAAACAGAGGGTTCTCCGATTAGCTTCAGGGATTGTGATTGGTCAAAACTTTATCATACTTGAATATTATGAACAATATCAGGGAACATGGTGCCATATTCCCCTATATACAGCCTGTTTTGGTTGGATTATCTGCTGTGTAAACTCAAGGCTACATACATCTCATGTCTAATGGACAGTTAGGATTAGACAACATGGTACCAGAATGTACAACTAAATAAACCTTTACAGAATATAAGAAAAAATACCTAACAGCTAATTAAATGAAGCCAACAAAACTATTTTACACCTGAACAAAATGGAGTCTGTTGTGCTAAATGTAATGGAGGAGACTTCAGAAAGATATCTTATAAAAAGAGATGCTATTGTTTAAACAAAATTTCTCTTCCCGTAAATAATTTATTTTCTAATCATGTCTTTGTCTAATTGATTCTAGCCACAGGGCAATTGTCTTTGTAATTAATGCCACTGATTCTAATATGGATTCCTCTGGTTCTAGGTGTCCTGTTTCTACAATATGGGGATGAAACAAGACGTGTGCACATTACCCATGAGATCACCAGCATGGACACATTACATGCACTTATAGTGCACATGTTCCAGCAGAAACTTACCATGGGAATGCTCAAATCCCATAACACAGCTATACTCATTAAAGACGAGTCCCGCAATGTCTTCTATGAACTAGAGGATGTCAGGTATTGTTTGTGCACCAATCAGCCTTTTACTGAGACATTATGTAGGTTGTAAATAATGGGATGTACCTAGTAGCTTCTAACTGTAACAGAGATGCTCCCAGTGTACAGTGCCTTAAAAACCCTTCATCCATCGGCGCTTAGTCCTTGCTTCCGCTGCTCTACATGCAGCAGCAGAGGTTTGTTCGGTAACAGTGATGTCATGGCCAATGGCTGACAGCTGTCATGGCCATGACCGATGGCCTCTACCAGGAATTAGCTGGGAGCTGTGCCGATGGATTGTGGGTTTGTAAGGTAACTAGAACAGAATACTTACTGTTTTTTATATTAAATTAATGTAATGTAAAGGTTTTTTTTTTAAAAATTAGACACCAAGTAATTTGTTTTACATCTTGGAAAAACAACCTGATTAAACAAATAAAGGTTAAGACGAATTGTCAGAGGTTCGCTTTTAAGTTGGGTTTGCGGCGGGCTGTAACCAATCAAAGTTTTCCCAATCCAGCAAACCTCAATCCAATCTTAAATATTTACCTGTAAACGGGTGCCCCTGAACTCCTTTAATTGGTGGTTCAGGGATACTACATGATCTTTGTTACCCCTGACCCACCAATGAGATTGTGCAATGCTCTAGTCTAAGGGGTGTAACATCATTAGGATTACCGCCATGGCACCAGGAGAGAGGTAAGTGAGTTAATTTTAAATTGACCATTACTGAAAATTGTAATTCTTCCCAATCACCACTGCATCATTTTTTGTTGATCTGCCCCCCCTATTTCCTGAGATATCCAATCTAAATCATCTTACATTTCAGCTGTCAATTAAGTGCGTATCATAAACTCTTCTTCTGTGAGCAATTTTGCTGTAGATGGAATGGTGACAGAGTTTTGACAGTTGGAATTCTGTTTTGACAGTTGTTTTGTGGGGGGAAAAGTCAGGTCAGAGGGAAGTGGGAGTGGTTAAAAGAGGGAGAGGGGATATTGCTCCTGAGCAAAGCGTGCTGGATTGAAGTCATGCAGCATCAAACACACCTCAGAGTAAGTGCTACTTACATGTATTTATTTATAGATTATAATGAGGAAAAGTCATTTTAGTATAGTGTCCCTTTAAGGAAATGTACAAATGTACAAATACCAGATTGGAACTTAAACAATGTAAATAATTTTATTTTTCTATTTTGAGGTTGTCTTTTCTTTACAAATGTAACCGCTTCATTATTTACTAGCCACATTGGTTTCTGTGTAATAAGTACAGTGGGCATTTCTTAGCCATAGGGAAGAAGAGGGAACACAAAAGGTAAGCCCAAGGGTCCAACCAATGCCAGCTTTGGTGCCGAGATATAAAGTGGGAGACCAGAGAATGTGATCTATGTCATTTAAATGTAACCCGTGGGATGTACATATCATCACATTGACTCTTTTCTGTATTGTTTCACATTTGGACTGAATTATTTGTAGGGTCACAAACTTCATCTGATGTTTCCACTTTCAGATTCTGTTCTTAAATGTCCCTTTTAAAATGTATATTTTCCTTCTTTTTCCAGAGATATCCAGGACAGAAGTATTATAAAGATCTACAGGAAGGAGCCCATTTATTCCTCGTTTCCTGCCCCTCATATCACCAACGGAGATGTGAGAGTAAGCGGAAAAGACCGCTGGTCAGACTGCTGTCATCGGCTTTGGCTGGGTCTGGGCTGGGGGCTGGAAGTAGGTGGCAGCGATTGCTCCCAGCCCAGAAGCCTGTGTGTCTGCATGTTCCTCCTTCATATTGTTTGTGTGTTAACGTACAGGGATATGTATGAGATCAGCACATGGGGTTTGCTTTAAATGATGTCATTGTGTGTGTGTGTAAGAAGGAAGATGTCTGTGCAGGATGCGTTTCCATAAAGGAGGGAAATAGCCTGTGTTACAATTGGTTGTCCCTTTATTGAGTCTTGTTTTGTCTGATGTGATCTGGAGAGTAATCCCATTGCAGAGGAATCTGATGTTTATATTGTGAAGATGTGTTGGTGAGATTGGTCATCACTGGTTGTTTGGTTGAGTATCATGTGTTTACAATGTGTAATTGATGGGCCTTATACTGTATATTGCATGTTGCATTAATGTTGTGGTATTGATGAAGTTTGTGTATTGTCCTCTTACACAGTTCTCTTAATGCACATATAGGATAATGGTCTTTTGGATAAAATGGCTCTGTTTCTAAAAATCTAATTAGGGTGTCTCTTATTTACACTTTAAAGGAAAACAGTTAGTAGAATGCAAAACTGCCTCTATGCCCTGTCTCTACCAGCAGAGCCATAATAACGGTCCAGGTAGATGAACTAGGCAGCAAAAACTGTATAATGGTTTACCGGTATCTGTTGTATTCAGTTAGATCAACTGGACTTATAGTTTAGTTCTTGAAGACGTTTCGCTAGTCATCCGACTGGCTTTCTCAATTCAGAATGACTTGTTCAAGTCTGTTGGCAATATAAGTACAATGGAAAGTCCCAATTAGCATATAACAGCCAGGTGTTAGGGACTTTCTGAATGCAAGGCGTGATTGCATAGTAGCTAAGAGGTGTTATAGGAACAGGGTAAAGTGTCAAAACAGCATTGTACATGGCAGACAGTTGGTGTCCAAAACCCCTCACCTCTATTCAGGCTTGGTTTCTTTATTTTCACATAAATGGCCTCCGTGACACCTCTCTTGAACCAGTCATGTTCCTTTGCCAATATGTTAACATTACAATCTTCAAAGGTATGTCCTTTTTCCTTAAGATGCAGGTACATGGCTGGGTGCTGACCCGAGGAATTGTCTATTCTGTGCTGGGCCATACATTGGTGCAGTGGTTGTTTGGTCTCCCCCACATACAAATCAGAGCGCACTGCAATGCGTATATGATGTCGCTTTTCTTGAGTTTCGGTATTGGGTCTTTCGGATGTACCAATTGCTGCCTCGGCGTGTTCGGTTTAAAGCAGACAGGAATACAGTGTTTATTGAAAATTCTTCTTAATTTATTGGAGAGCCCTGCTACATATAGGATGACCATGTTCTTTCTCCTGTCTTGCTTTTCCCCTTCACTGTTGGTATTCGTGTTCTTTTCTTTCCTTCTACTTCTTTTGACAAAGGCCCAGTCTGGATATCCACAAGTTTTAAGGGCTCCTCTGAGATGTGTAATTTCTTTAGCCTTCGCCTCTGTGCTAGTGGGGATGTTCTGTGCTCTGTGTTGCAGGGTTCTGATGACACCCAGCTTGTGATCTAAAGGGTGGTAGGAGTCAAACATCAAATACTGATCTGTGTGGGTTTTGGGCAGTTTCGATAACACCTCTTAGCCTCAATGCATCCACACCTTGTATTCAGAAGGTCCCTAACACCTGGCTGTGATATGCTAATTGGGATTTTCCAGAGTACATAATTGCCAAAGATTCTTGTACAAGTCATTCTGAATTGAGATCCAGTCGGATGACTAGCGAAACGTCTTCAAGAACTAAACTTCAAGTCCAGTTGATCTAATTGAATACAACAGATATACCATGACCTGGATGAATGAGAAACTTCACAAGCATATTGTATAATGGTTTATAGCATTAAGGCTTGCAGGGATCTTGTGATTCTACAACTAATTAACTGCAGGTATCAGGATTTGTCATTGAGACTTAGGCTTACACTATATAACGTTGCCTGACACGTTACATGCCATGTTTTTTGTTGACCAGACAACAGATGGACCCATAGTCCCCTTGGAGAGTGTTACACTGTTGATATTTTCTAGAGTTAAGCTGGGTACACACAGTAATGATAAAGCCTCGTTACGGTCGAATCCGATGGTATGGGGGCTTTATCGTTACTGTGTGTACCTTCGGTTTTCCGAACGAGCGAGTGGCCACCAAACGTTTGGGAAAGACCGAATCCCTATAGAGAAGTCAGCCGTGGCCAAGGGAAACACACAGTCCCGAGTGTTCTCCCTATGATGTGTATATGATGTGTATAGGGAGAACACTTGGGACTGTGTGTATGCAGATCTTTGAAAGAAGACAGACAGGATCTTGCAGATCTCACTGTGTGTACCCAGCTTTAGTAACAGAGGTGCTAAGAGATTAATTATATTTTGTAGTTGGTGCCCTAATCACTTTTTGCAATAGAGAAATGCAGGAAAGGGATTACTTGGAGAGAGAGCGGAGTTACCTATAGGATTATACATTGTATTTATTTCCTTATTACACAGCCCATTGTATTAGTCTATCCATTTACATCCTTGCCTAAAGAGCTTGCAATCTAAGTAAACTATCTCACACTATCATTATGTCTTTACATTTAAAGATATTTGTTACCTCATGTGTGCGCCATATTCATAATAATTCACACCCAGTATTGCTGCCCCCATTTCTGCTAAATCTGCCTTGTACAGGAGGGTCTCCCTTTTATAGATGTATCTATCTAAGCCATTGTAAGGTTAAAATGTTTCCCAGTTTCAGAGTATCTCTGGGCCAGAAGCGTTAATTGGGAATAGTGAAATCTCCCATTATTGTTCATCTGTAATAAAGATAAGATATACAATCTGCAGTCTTATTGAGAACCAATGTTTTCTGAGGGCACTGGGATTTTTTGGTCTATACATTGCCCCTAGAGATGGGATCTGGATCCAACTGGGACCCGACACGGAACCCCTTCCCATTTCATTTTCGAGGGCTAGCAAATGTACGAGGTTATTTTTGGTATCTCTCAAATGTTCGATAACCCTCGAAAATACGATCGGAAACTCGAAAGTAAGTTCCATTTTCGGATGTTCGGGTTTTTCCAAAGTTCTGTAGATCCGAAAATGGAATTTACAGAATGGTTTCCATCACTAGTTTCATAGGAAACATGGCTCCTCCCTTTTAGCCCTTATCCTAGATATGCTACGTAGAGACCAGGGAGGAGGTGGAAGATACTGTAGATAAGATCTATGTCCGTGTCAAACAAGTAAAACCTAGACCAGTCAGTTGTATTGCAGCACAAGTTTTAAGCCCACGTTGTCTCTAGAAGTGTATTTACTGTACAGCACTGAGAAGGGTTGGCCTGGACTTTCTAGTTGCTTAACCCAGTCATGCTAATAGGATTAATAAACTTCACCTAATCATCAATGTGAATGCCTTTCTTACCTTGTTTCTGTATGAACACTTTCATTCCTACATTACTGTCTTATGTTCATTTTCTTTATGACTTTCCTTTTCTAAACTTCCCTAATGCATTTGATACATCTCCCTATTTATACAGTGATCTATTGCGCTGCATTGCCATGTACTGTCCTTGCACATTCTAATAATGTCCCACTTGTCTCTTCTTGCAGAGGGAGATGATGTACAGCTCTAGAGATTCTTCTCCAACCCGGCGTTTGAACACCATGTCTCCAGCTCCCCATTTGGCTTCTGGGTCACCTCCCCCAGTGCTACAATCCTCTTCCCCTGCCCGCTCCCGCATGTCCTATAGTGGAGGAAGGCCCCCTTCATATGCAGGCAGCCCAGTACACCATGGGGAGAGATTATCTGGCCTTCCTCCTGCACAAGGGGTCTCCCCCAGCCCTAGTGCCATTTTGGAAAGAAGAGATGTCAAGCCAGATGAGGATCTCACAAACAAGAATGTGGTACTAGTAAAAAATGAGGGTCTTTATGCTGACCCCTATGGAATGGTTCATGAGGGCAGGCTCAGCATTACTTCTACCCAGTCTCTTGCTGGGATGGGAGACCCTTTTTCATACCCTGGGGGGCTATACAAGCGAGGTTCAGTGCGGTCATTGAGTACATATTCAGCTGCTGCTCTTCAAACAGACCTGGAAGATGGAATGTATAAACCTAACTCTCAGATCTATGGAGAATCGTATGGACCTGGAATGGGTTTCCGGATTCCACCATCTTCCCCACAAAAAGTATCTGATGGAAGGCTGGTAGATGTCCAGCAGGGTCAAGGACCACATAGCCCTTACTCAGGGCCCTCCAGCCGATCCTCCCCTGTACGTCAGACATTCCGCAAAGACTCTTCCTCATCAGTATTTGTGGACAGTCCTGTTAGTAAGCAAAGAAACCACAGTTCTTCTTCGGGAAACAATGAAATATTTCCAGGACCAGGTGAAAGACCTCTGTCGGGGTTTGGCTCTCCAATACCTGCCAAAGAGGCAGAAACAAGGTGAGCGCTGTGACAAGAAATACATATAATAGACTCAGTATGTACCTGTGTTTTTCTAATTTATATCCTAGAACAGGTATGTCAAACATGCACCCTCCAGGTGAAAACTACAACTACCAGCATTCCTAGCATTTAGGGAATGGAGGGCTGCAAGTTTGACACCCCTGTTGTAAAAGATAATTTAAATCACTTGTCTTATTTAGTTTGAAAAAATGTATATATACCTGTTTTGCTTTGTATATTTCATTTTATAATTTTACATGAGCATTTGTAACCAGATATTTAATAATAAGTTCTCTTCTATTCTGGCAGATGTATTCATCTCCTCCCTCTGCTCAATGAGCTTTTTGTGAGCTTGAGCATGTGCAGAGGAGGCAGCAGTCAATCATTAGCTGTGATGTCTGCAGTCATAGCTTTGATTGACTGCTTAAAGGTGGGAGCCAGCTTACTCAATATGGCAATAATTATCCTTAAATACAAGGTTAGTAATACATCCTATAAAATGTACAGTTAGGGTTGGGGACATATAGCTAACAAGTGACCCATTTTATGTTTTAAAGGTGGAGATGTATTTTCTTTAACTGACTAAAATAGACTTAGAGCTGGAGAGGATTAAAGACTAATGGAAGCTTAGTGCATGTGATTCCTTTAGTAGATGGTGTCTTTATGTTCGTACCTGAAGGTCAACAGCACAATTTACTTATTAAGTCAATTTGTTGAAAAGTTTAACAAAATGTCAGCAATTTCAGGCCCAGAATAAACATAGGGGCGATGAAAAGAGAGTCACTATCATATAGAGGGGGCGATGAAAAGAGAGTCACTATCATATAGAGGGGGCGATGAAAAGAGAGTCACTATCGTATAGAGGGGGCGATGAAAAGAGAATCACTATTGTATAGAGGGGGCGATGAAAAGAGAGTCACTATTGTATAGAGGGGGCGATGAAAAGAGAGTCACTATCGTAGAGAGGGGGCGATGAAAAGAGAGTCACTATCGTATAGAGGGGGCGATGAAAAGAGAGTCACTATGGTATACAGGGGGCGATGAAAAGAGAGTCACTATCGTATAGAGGGGGCGATGAAAAGAGAGTCACTATCATATAGAGGGGCGATGAAAAGAGAGTCACTATCGTATAGAGGGGGCGATGTATAGAGAGTCACTATCGTATAGAGGGGGCGATGAAAAGAGTCACTATCGTATAGAGGGGGCGATGTACGGAGAGTCACTATCATATAGAGGGGACTATGTATAGAGAGTCGCTATCATATAGAGGGGACTATGTATAGAGAGTCGCTATCATATAGAGGGGACTATGTATGGAGAGTCGCTATCATATAGAGGGGACTATGTATAGAGAGTCGCTATCAAAAAAAGAAAACAAAATTGTTAGATGGATTGTGTACCTCAATCTCATTTCTTCTTTTGTTATAGTATTTTGTGATACTGTAAAAACAATTTTTTTATTTTGTAGACAAGGAGTTCACGTCACTCACAGAGTTCACAGCCTGGTCTTGCCGACCAAGCAGCCAAACTATCCTTTGCATCTGCTGAATCATTAGAGACCATGTCAGAAGCTGAGCTACCACTAGGATTCAACAGGATGAATCGATTCCGTCAGAGCCTACCTCTGTCACGTTCCACCAGCCAAACCAAACTCCGTTCACCAGGTTTGTTCCAGTAGAGTGTTTACTTAATCGCTAAGTTCAGTTCAGCTGTATACACTCCTCAGTGGACTTTCTAACGAGCTCTTACAATGCATGGAACCGATTGATTTATACCAGGAAAAAAATTGAGATCATTCTAAAATAATATCTGTAATTGTGTGAATGGTCAACTTACAATATATAACTAAATGGTGCCCTAGATAATTTTAGAAAATAAAGACCTCTTTTGGATGCAGATGGTCTTAGTTGGGAATGGGAATCAGGTCTGATTCGAACTTGGTTTCAACTTGGAACCCCTGCATTCTAAACTTCTGTCTGGACTGTTTGGAACTTTCGGATGTCGATATTTTTGGTAACCCTCGGAAATACAGAGCTACATTTGAGAGTTACGTATGCTACTTTAAAGGCTTATTGAGGCTTCTTTCGAGGGTTAACGTATCTACTTTCGAGTTTTACTGAATAAACAGGACTACTTTCAAGGGTTAATGAATCTACTTTTGAGGGTCTCGTATATACATGCGGAATAGCTTGCGAAATTTGATTTTATTTACGTTTTTGGATATGTTCCCCATACCATTTCCAAGGTGCCTGCCTGAGCCATCAACTGTAAATTACCATCAATTCTAAATACCCTTATTTTACTCAGATCTTTTGGATTTTTTTTTTTGAAAATCCTAAAACAGAACGAAACTTGCCGGTTTTAAACATCTCTAGTCTTAACTTAATGATGATCGCTGTGTAGGTACCATTGTCTAACCAGTCTGTGGAAATTTAATGACATATCAGTATACAATGGCGGAGAAGTAGTTACTACACTGGAATAATATAGTCCTCTTCCTAGCATTTACTTTAGTTATTTAAGTATTTCAACATAAAACTCTTTTGAAAAGTATCAAAATAATATAAATTCTGTTACTCTGGTATATGTAATAAGAGGAGTATTTGTGTATACTGTCAAAAGTAAAAACTCAACTTAGAACAAGTAACACAGTACCGGTGTAAACAGAGGGTTCTCCGATTAGCTTCAGGGATTGTGATTGGTCAAAACTTTATCATACTTGAATATTATGAACAATATCAGGGAACATGGTGCCATATTCCCCTATATACAGCCTGTTTTGGTTGGATTATCTGCTGTGTAAACTCAAGGCTACATACATCTCATGTCTAATGGACAGTTAGGATTAGACAACATGGTACCAGAATGTACAACTAAATAAACCTTTACAGAATATAAGAAAAAATACCTAACAGCTAATTAAATGAAGCCAACAAAACTATTTTACACCTGAACAAAATGGAGTCTGTTGTGCTAAATGTAATGGAGGAGACTTCAGAAAGATATCTTATAAAAAGAGATGCTATTGTTTAAACAAAATTTCTCTTCCCGTAAATAATTTATTTTCTAATCATGTCTTTGTCTAATTGATTCTAGCCACAGGGCAATTGTCTTTGTAATTAATGCCACTGATTCTAATATGGATTCCTCTGGTTCTAGGTGTCCTGTTTCTACAATATGGGGATGAAACAAGACGTGTGCACATTACCCATGAGATCACCAGCATGGACACATTACATGCACTTATAGTGCACATGTTCCAGCAGAAACTTACCATGGGAATGCTCAAATCCCATAACACAGCTATACTCATTAAAGACGAGTCCCGCAATGTCTTCTATGAACTAGAGGATGTCAGGTATTGTTTGTGCACCAATCAGCCTTTTACTGAGACATTATGTAGGTTGTAAATAATGGGATGTACCTAGTAGCTTCTAACTGTAACAGAGATGCTCCCAGTGTACAGTGCCTTAAAAACCCATCATCTATCGGCGCTTAGTCCTTGCTTCCGCTGCTCTACATGCAGCAGCAGAGGTTTGTTCGGTAACAGTGATGTCATGGCCAATGGCTGACAGCTGTCATGGCCATGACCGATGGCCTCTACCAGGAATTAGCTGGGAGCTGTGCCGATGGATTGTGGGTTTGTAAGGTAACTAGAACAGAATACTTACTGTTTTTTATATTAAATTAATGTAATGTAAAGGTTTTTTTTTTAAAAATTAGACACCAAGTAATTTGTTTTACATCTTGGAAAAACAACCTGATTAAACAAATAAAGGTTAAGACGAATTGTCAGAGGTTCGCTTTTAAGTTGGGTTTGCGGCGGGCTGTAACCAATCAAAGTTTTCCCAATCCAGCAATCCTCAATCCAATCTTAAATATTTACCTGTAAACGGGTGCCCCTGAACTCCTTTAATTGGTGGTTCAGGGATACTACATGATCTTTGTTACCCCTGACCCACCAATAAGATTGTGCAATGCTCTAGTCTAAGGGGTGTAACATCATTAGGATTACCTCCATGGCACCAGGAGAGAGGTAAGTGAGTTAATTTTAAATTGACCATTACTGAAAATTGTAATTCTTCCCAATCACCACTGCATCATTTTTTGTTGATCTGCCCCCCCTATTTCCTGAGATATCCAATCTAAATCATCTTACATTTCAGCTGTCAATTAAGTGCGTATCATAAACTCTTCTTCTGTGAGCAATTTTGCTGTAGATGGAATGGTGACAGAGTTTTGACAGTTGGAATTCTGTTTTGACAGTTGTTTTGTGGGGGGAAAAGTCAGGTCAGAGGGAAGTGGGAGTGGTTAAAAGAGGGAGAGGGGATATTGCTCCTGTGCAAAGCGTGCTGGATTGAAGTCATGCAGCATCAAACACACCTCAGAGTAAGTGCTACTTACATGTATTTATTTATAGATTATAATGAGGAAAAGTCATTTTAGTATAGTGTCCCTTTAAGGAAATGTACAAATGTACAAATACCAGATTGGAACTTAAACAATGTAAATAATTTTATTTTTCTATTTTGAGGTTGTCTTTTCTTTACAAATGTAACCGCTTCATTATTTACTAGCCACATTGGTTTCTGTGTAATAAGTACAGT
Source organism: Hymenochirus boettgeri (assembly GCA_019447015.1). Lineage (NCBI taxonomy): Eukaryota > Metazoa > Chordata > Amphibia > Anura > Pipidae > Hymenochirus > Hymenochirus boettgeri. The sequence goes on along the minus strand of CM033476.1, from coordinate 75,167,442 downwards.
GGGCATTTCTTAGCCATAGGGAAGAAGAGGGAACACAAAAGGTAAGCCCAAGGGTCCAACCAATGCCAGCTTTGGTGCCGAGATATAAAGTGGGAGACCAGAGAATGTGATCTATGTCATTTAAATGTAACCCGTGGGATGTACATATCATCACATTGACTCTTTTCTGTATTGTTTCACATTTGGACTGAATTATTTGTAGGGTCACAAACTTCATCTGATGTTTCCACTTTCAGATTCTGTTCTTAAATGTCCCTTTTAAAATGTATATTTTCCTTCTTTTTCCAGAGATATCCAGGACAGAAGTATTATAAAGATCTACAGGAAGGAGCCCATTTATTCCTCGTTTCCTGCCCCTCATATCACCAACGGAGATGTGAGAGTAAGCGGAAAAGACCGCTGGTCAGACTGCTGTCATCGGCTTTGGCTGGGTCTGGGCTGGGGGCTGGAAGTAGGTGGCAGCGATTGCTCCCAGCCCAGAAGCCTGTGTGTCTGCATGTTCCTCCTTCATATTGTTTGTGTGTTAACGTACAGGGATATGTATGAGATCAGAACATGGGGTTTGGTTTAAATGATGTCATTGTGTGTGTGTGTAAGAAGGAAGATGTCTGTGCAGGATGCGTTTCCATAAAGGAGGGAAATAGCCTGTGTTACAATTGGTTGTCCCTTTATTGAGTCTTGTTTTGTCTGATGTGATCTGGAGAGTAATCCCATTGCAGAGGAATCTGATGTTTATATTGTGGAGATGTGTTGGTGAGATTGGTCATCACTGGTTGTTTGGTTGAGTATCATGTGTTTACAATGTGTAATTGATGGGCCTTATACTGTATATTGCATGTTGCATTAATGTTGTGGTATTGATGAAGTTTGTGTATTGTCCTCTTACACAGTTCTCTTAAGGCACATATAGGATAATGGTCTTTTGGATAAAATGGCTCTGTTTCTAAAAATCTAATTAGGGTGTCTCTTATTTACACTTTAAAGGAAAACAGTTAGTAGAATGCAAAACTGCCTCTATGCCCTGTCTCTACCAGCAGAGCCATAATAACGGTCCAGGTAGATGAACTAGGCAGCAAAAACTGTATAATGGTTTACCGGTATCTGTTGTATTCAGTTAGATCAACTGGACTTATAGTTTAGTTCGTGAAAACGTTTCGCTAGTCATCCGACTGGCTTTCTCAATTCAGAATGACTTGTACAAGTCTGTTGGCAATATAAGTACAATGGAAAGTCCCAATTAGCATATAACAGCCAGGTGTTAGGGACCTTCTGAATGCAAGGCGTGATTGCATAGTAGCTAAGAGGTGTTATAGGAACAGGGTAAAGTGTCAAAACAGCATTGTACATGGCAGACAGTTGGTGTCCAAAACCCCTCACCTCTATTCAGGCTTGGTTTCTTTATTTTCACATAAATGGCCTCCGTGACACCTCTCTTGAACCAGTCATGTTCCTTTGCCAATATGTTAACATTACAATCTTCAAAGGTATGTCCTTTTTCCTTAAGCTGCAGGTACATGGCTGGGTGCTGACCCGAGGAATTGTCTATTCTGTGCTGGGCCATACATTGGTGCAGTGGTTGTTTGGTCTCCCCCACATACAAATCAGAGTGCACTGCAATGCGTATATGATGTCGCTTTTCTTGAGTTTCGGTATTGGGTCTTTCGGATGTACCAATTGCTGCCTCGGCGTGTTCGGTTTAAAGCAGACAGGAATACAATGTTTATTGAAAATTCTTCTTAATTTATTGGAGAGCCCTGCTACATATAGGATGACCATGTTCTTTCTCCTGTCTTGCTTTTCCCCTTCACTGTTGGTATTCGTGTTCTTTTCTTTCCTTCTACTTCTTTTGACAAAGGCCCAGTCTGGATATCCACAAGTTTTAAGGGCTCCTCTGAGATGTGTAATTTCTTTAGCCTTCGCCTCTGTGCTAGTGGGGATGTTCTGTGCTCTGTGTTGCAGGGTTCTGATGACACCCAGCTTGTGATCTAAAGGGTGGTAGGAGTCAAACATCAAATACTGATCTGTGTGGGTTTTGGGCAGTTTCGATAACACCTCTTAGCCTCAATGCATCCACACCTTGTATTCAGAAGGTCCCTAACACCTGGCTGTGATATGCTAATTGGGATTTTCCAGAGTACATAATTGCCAAAGATTCTTGTACAAGTCATTCTGAATTGAGATCCAGTCGGATGACTAGCGAAACGTCTTCAAGAACTAAACTTCAAGTCCAGTTGATCTAATTGAATACAACAGATATGCCATGACCTGGATGAATGAGAAACTTCACAAGCATATTGTATAATGGTTTATAGCATTAAGGCTTGCAGGGATCTTGTGATTCTACAACTAATTAACTGCAGGTATCAGGATTTGTCATTGAGACTTAGGCTTACACTATATAACGTTGCCTGACACGTTACATGCCATGTTTTTTGTTGACCAGACAACAGATGGACCCATAGTCCCCTTGGAGAGTGTTACACTGTTGATATTATTTTCTAGAGTTAAGCTGGGTACACACAGTAATGATAAAGCCTCGTTACGGTCGAATCCGATGGTATGGGGGCTTTATCGTTACTGTGTGTACCTTCGGTTTTCCGAACGAGCGAGTGGCCACCAAACGTTTGGGAAAGACCGAATCCCTATAGAGAAGTCAGCCGTGGCCAAGGGAAACACACAGTCCCGAGTGTTCTCCCTATGATGTGTATATGATGTGTATAGGGAGAACACTTGGGACTGTGTGTATGCAGATCTTTGAAAGAAGACAGACAGGATCTTGCAGATCTCAATGATCTGTACTGTGTGTACCCAGCTTTAGTAACAGAGGTGCTAAGAGATTAATTATATTTTGTAGTTGGTGCCCTATTCACTTTTTGCAATAGAGAAATGCAGGAAAGGGATTACTTGGAGAGAGAGCGGAGTTACCTATAGGATTATACATTGTATTTATTTCCTTATTACACAGCCCATTGTATTAGTCTATCCATTTACATCCTTGCCTAAAGAGCTTGCAATCTAAGTAAACTATCTCACACTATCATTATGTCTTTACATTTAAAGATATTTGTTACCTCATGTGTGCGCCATATTCATAATAATTCACACCCAGTATTGCTGCCCCCATTTCTGCTAAATCTGCCTAGTACAGGAGGGTCTCCCTTTTATAGATGTATCTATCTAAGCCATTGTAAGGTTAAAATGTTTCCCAGTTTCAGAGTATCTCTGGGCCAGAAGCGTTAATTGGGAATAGTGAAATCTCCCATTATTGTTCATCTGTAATAAAGATAAGATATACAATCTGCAGTCCATCTGCTGTTTTTAAACTACAGAATCTTATTGAGAACCAATGTTTTCTGAGGGCACTGGGATTTTTTGGTCTATACATTGCCCCTAGAGATGGGATCTGGATCCAACTGGGACCCGACACGGAACCCCTTCCCATTTCATTTTCGAGGGCTAGCAAATGTACGAGGTTATTTTTGGTATCTCTCAAATGTTCGATAACCCTCGAAAATACGATCGGAAACTCGAAAGTAAGTTCCATTTTCGGATGTTCGGGTTTTTCCAAAGTTCTGTAGATCCGAAAATGGAATTTACAGAATGGTTTCCATCACTAGTTTCATAGGAAACATGGCTCCTCCCTTTTAGCCCTTATCCTAGATATGCTACGTAGAGACCAGGGAGGAGGTGGAAGATACTGTAGATAAGATCTATGTCCGTGTCAAACAAGTAAAACCTAGACCAGTCAGTTGTATTGCAGCACAAGTTTTAAGCCCACGTTGTCTCTAGAAGTGTATTTACTGTACAGCACTGAGAAGGGTTGGCCTGGACTTTCTAGTTGCTTAACCCAGTCATGCTAATAGGATTAATAAACTTCACCTAATCATCAATGTGAATGCCTTTCTTACCTTGTTTCTGTATGAACACTTTCATTCCTACATTACTGTCTTATGTTCATTTTCTTTATGACTTTCCTTTTCATTATATAAATTAAGTAAAACTTCCCATTTGATACATCTCCCTATTTATACAGTGATCTATTGCGCTGCATTGCCATGTACTGTCCTTGCACATTCTAATAATGTCCCACTTGTCTCTTCTTGCAGAGGGAGATGATGTACAGCTCTAGAGATTCTTCTCCAACCCGGCGTTTGAACACCATGTCTCCAGCTCCCCATTTGGCTTCTGGGTCACCTCCCCCAGTGCTACAATCCTCTTCCCCTGCCCGCTCCCGCATGTCCTATAGTGGAGGAAGGCCCCCTTCATATGCAGGCAGCCCAGTACACCATGGGGAGAGATTATCTGGCCTTCCTCCTGCACAAGGGGTCTCCCCCAGCCCTAGTGCCATTTTGGAAAGAAGAGATGTCAAGCCAGATGAGGATCTCACAAACAAGAATGTGGTACTAGTAAAAAATGAGGGTCTTTATGCTGACCCCTATGGAATGGTTCATGAGGGCAGGCTCAGCATTACTTCTACCCAGTCTCTTGCTGGGATGGGAGACCCTTTTTCATACCCTGGGGGGCTATACAAGCGAGGTTCAGTGCGGTCATTGAGTACATATTCAGCTGCTGCTCTTCAAACAGACCTGGAAGATGGAATGTATAAACCTAACTCTCAGATCTATGGAGAATCGTATGGACCTGGAATGGGTTTCCGGATTCCACCATCTTCCCCACAAAAAGTATCTGATGGAAGGCTGGTAGATGTCCAGCAGGGTCAAGGACCACATAGCCCTTACTCAGGGCCCTCCAGCCGATCCTCCCCTGTACGTCAGACATTCCGCAAAGACTCTTCCTCATCAGTATTTGTGGACAGTCCTGTTAGTAAGCAAAGAAACCACAGTTCTTCTTCGGGAAACAATGAAATATTTCCAGGACCAGGTGAAAGACCTCTGTCGGGGTTTGGCTCTCCAATACCTGCCAAAGAGGCAGAAACAAGGTGAGCGCTGTGACAAGAAATACATATAATAGACTCAGTATGTACCTGTGTTTTTCTAATTTATATCCTAGAACAGGTATGTCAAACATGCACCCTCCAGGTGAAAACTACAACTACCAGCATTCCTAGCATTTAGGGAATGGAGGGCTGCAAGTTTGACACCCCTGTTGTAAAAGATAATTTAAATCACTTGTCTTATTTAGTTTGAAAAAATGTATATATACCTGTTTTGCTTTGTATATTTCATTTTATAATTTTACATGAGCATTTGTAACCAGATATTTAATAATAAGTTCTCTTCTATTCTGGCAGATGTATTCATCTCCTCCCTCTGCTCAATGAGCTTTTTGTGAGCTTGAGCATGTGCAGAGAAGGCAGCAGTCAATCATTAGCTGTGATGTCTGCAGTCATAGCTTTGATTGACTGCTTAAAGGTGGGAGCCAGCTTACTCAATATGGCAATAATTATCCTTAAATACAAGGTTAGTAATACATCCTATAAAATGTACAGTTAGGGTTGGGGACATATAGCTAACAAGTGACCCATTTTATGTTTTAAAGGTGGAGATGTATTTTCTTTAACTGACTAAAATAGACTTAGAGCTGGAGAGGATTAAAGACTAATGGAAGCTTAGTGCATGTGATTCCTTTAGTAGATGGTGTCTTTATGTTCGTACCTGAAGGTCAACAGCACAATTTACTTATTAAGTCAATTTGTTGAAAAGTTTAACAAAATGTCAGCAATTTCAGGCCCAGAATAAACATAGGGGCGATGAAAAGAGAGTCACTATCATATAGAGGGGGCGATGAAAAGAGAGTCACTATCATATAGAGGGGGCGATGAAAAGAGAGTCACTATCATATAGAGGGGGCGATGAAAAGAGAGTCACTATTGTATAGAGGGGGCGATGAAAAGAGAGTCACTATCGTATAGAGGGGGCGATGAAAAGAGAGTCACTATCGTAGAGAGGGGGCGATGAAAAGAGAGTCACTATCGTATAGAGGGGGCGATGAAAAGAGAGTCACTATGGTATACAGGGGGCGATGAAAAGAGAGTCACTATCTTATAGAGGGGGCGATGAAAAGAGAGTCACTATCATATAGAGGGGCGATGAAAAGAGAGTCACTATCGTATAGAGGGGGCGATGTATAGAGAGTCACTATCGTATAGAGGGGGCGATGAAAAGAGTCACTATCGTATAGAGGGGGCGATGTACGGAGAGTCACTATCATATAGAGGGCACTATGTATGGAGAGTCGCTATCATATAGAGGGGACTATGTATAGAGAGTCTCTATCATATAGAGGGGACTATGTATGGAGAGTCGCTATCATATAGAGGGGACTATGTATAGAGAGTCTCTATCATATAGAGGGGACTATGTATAGAGAGTCGCTATCATATAGAGGGGACTATGTATAGAGTCGCTATCATATAGAGGAGGGACTATTATAGAGATCGCTATCATATAGAGGGGGACTATTATGGGGAGAGTCCGCTATCATATATAGAGGACTTATGTATGAGAGAGTCGCTATCATATAGAGGGGACTATGTATAGAGAGTCGCTATCATATAGAGGGGACTATGTAAAGAGCGTCGCTATCATATAGAGGGGACTATGTATAGAGAGTCGCTATCATATTGCGGGACGATGAAAATAATTCATAAACATGATAAAGGGATTACTATCGTATAGGGGGCGATGAAAAGAGAGTCACTATCATACTAGAAGGGGGCGGATGAAAGAGAGTCACTATCATCTAGAGGGGCGGGCTGATTGAAAAGAGAGTCACATCGTATAGAGGGGGCGATGAAAAGAGAGTCACTATTTATAGAAGGGGGCGATGAAGAATGCGATGAATGGCGATGAAAAGAGAGTCATATGTTATAGAGGGGGCGATGAAGAAAGAGAGTCACTATTAGAGAGGGGGCGATAAAAGAGAGCACTATTGTATAGAGGGGGCGATGAAAAGAGAGTCACTATCATATAGAGGGGGCGTGGAAAAGAGTCCATTGATAGAGGGGCGATGAAAAGAGAGTCACTATCATATAGAGGGGACGATGAAAAGAGAGTCACTATCATATAGAGGGGGGATGAAAGAGAGTCACTATCATATAGAGGGGTGATGAAAAGAGAGTCACTATCATATTAGAGGGGGCGATGAAAAGGAGAGTCACTATTGTAAGAGGGGGTGATGAAAAAGAGTCACTATCATATAGAGGGGCGATGAAAAGAGGTACACTATCATATAGGGGGGTCGATTGGAAAAGAGAGTCAATCAATAGAGGGGGTGATGAAAAGAGAGTCACTATCATATAGAGGGGGCGATGAAAAGAGAGTCACATCATATTAGAGGGGGTGATGAAAAGAGAGTGCACTATCATATAGAGGGGGCGATTGAAAAGAGAGTCACTATCATATAGAGGGGGCGATGAAAAGAGAGTCACTATCATATGAGGGGGCGATGAAAAGAGAGTCACTATCTATAGAGGGGGCGTATGAAAAGAGAGTCATATCATATAGAGGGGGTGATGAAAAGAGAGTCACTATCATATAGAGGCGGGGCGATTGAAAAGAGAGTCACTATCATATAGAGGGGGCAGATGAAAAGAGAGTCACTATCGTAATAGAGGGGGGCGATGAAAGAGAGTCACTATTGTATAGAGGGGCGATGAAAGAGAGTCACTATGTATAGAGGGGCGAGAAAAGAGGTCACTACGTATAGGGGGGCTGATGAAAAGAGAATCACTATGTATAGAGGGGGGCCGATGAAAAGAAGAGTCACTATCGTATAGAGGGGGGCGATGAAAAGAGAGTCACTATCGTATAGAGGGGGCGATGAAAAGAGAGTCACTATCATATAGAGGGGCGATGAAAAGAGAGTCACTATCATATAGAGGGGGTGATGAAAAGAGAGTCACTATCTATAGAGGGGGGCGATGAAAAGGCACTATCGTATACAGGGGGCGATGATGAAAAGAGAGTCCACTATCGTATAGAGGGGCGTATGAAAAGAATCTATAGAGGGTGATGAAAAGAGAGTCACTATAGTATAGAGGGGCGAGGGGGCGATGAAAAGAGAGTCAATATCGATAGAGGGGGCGATGAAAGAGAGTCACTATCGTATAGAGGGGGCGATGAAAAGAGAGTCACTATCATATATAGAGGGGGCGATAGAACACAGGGGGCGATGAAAGAGAGTCACATATATAGAGGGGGCGATGAAAAAGAGAGTCACTATCGTATAGAGGGGGCGATGAAAAGAGAGTCACTATTGTATAGAGGGGGGCGATGAAAAGAGAGTCACTATTGTATATAGAGGGGCGATGAAATGAAAAGAGAGTCACTATCCTATAGAGGGGCGATGAAAGGAATCATATTAAGAGGGGGGCGATGACAAAGAATGAAAAGAGAGTCCACTATCGTATAGAGGGGGCGATGAAAAAGAGAGTCACTATCGTTATAGAGGGGGCGGTGAAGATGAAAAGAGAGTCCATACTCATATAGAGGGGGCGATGAAAAGAGAGTCACTTCATATAGAGGGGGGTGGTGAGTGATGAAAAGAGAGTCACTATCATAAGAGGGGGCGATGAAAAGAGTCACTATCGTATAAGGGGGCGATGAAAGAGAGTCACTATCTATAGAGGGGGCGGATGAAAAGAAAGTAATCGTATAGAGGGGGCGATAAAAAGAGGTCACTATGTTAGAAGGGGCGATGAAAAGAGAGTCACTATCTATAAGGGGGGGATGAAAAGAGTCACTATCGTATAGAGGGGGCGAGTGAAAAGAGAGTCACTATCTGTATAGAGGGGGCGAGATGAAAGAGAGTGCACTATTGTATAGAGGGGGCGATGAAAAGAGAGTCACTATTGTATAGAGGGGGGGGCGGATGAAAAAGAGAGTCACTATCTATAGAGGGGAGGAAAAGAGAGTCACTATCGCAAAGAGGGGGCAATGAAAAGAGAGTCACTATCGTATAGAGGGGTAATGAAAAGAGTCACTATTGTATAGAGGGGGCGATGAAAAGAGAGTCACTATTGTATAATGGGGGCGATGAAAAGAGAGTCACTATCGTATAGAGGGGGCGATGGAAAAGGAGGTCACTATGTATAGAGGGGGCGATATGAAAAGAGTCACTATTGTATAGAGGGGGCGATGAAAAGAGTCACTAATTTGTATAGAGGGGGGCGATGAAAAGAGAGTCACTATCGTATATAGAGGGGGCGATGAAAAAGAGATCACTATGATACAGGGGGCGATGAAAAGAGTCACTATCGTATAGAGGGGGTGATGAAAAGAGAGTCACTATCGTATAGAGGGGGCAATGAAAAGAGAGTCACTATCGCATAGAGGGGGCAATGAAAAGAGAGTCACTATCGTATAGAGGGGGAATGAAAAGAGTCACTATTGTATAGAGGGGGCGATGATAAAAAGAGAGTCACTATTGTATAGAGGGGGCGATGAAAAGAGAGTCACTATCGTGTACAGGGGGCAATGAAAAGAGAGTCACTATCGTATAGAGGGGTAATGAAAAGAGTCACTATTGTATAGAGGGGGCGATGAAAAGAAGTCAAGTAAATGGGGGCGAAAAGATGAAAAGAGAGTCACTATGTATAGAGGGGGCGGATGAAAAGAGAGTCACTATGTATAGAAGGGGGCGATGAAAAGAGAGTCACTATTGTATAGAGGGGGCGATGAAAAGAGAGTCACTATTGTATAGAGGGGGCGATGAAAAGAGAGTCACTATGTAGTAGAGGGGGCGATGAAAAGAGAGTCACTATCGTAAATGGGGGGGCGATGAAAAGAGTCACTATCGTATAGCGGGGGTGATGAAAGAGAGTCACTATCGTATAGAGGGGGCAATGAAAGAAGAGTACACTATCGCATGAGGGGGCACATGAAAGAGAGTCTTCGTATAGAGGGGGCAATGAAAAGGTCACTATCGTATAGAGGGGGCGATAAAAGAGAGTCACTATTGTTAAATGGGGGCGATGAAAAGAGAAGAGTCACTATCGTGTAAGGGGGCGTAGAAAAGAGAGTCAATATCGTATACAGGGGGCGATGAAAAGAGAGTCACTATTCGTATAGAGGGGGTGATGAAAAGAGAGTCACTATCGTATAGAGGGGGTGATGAAAAGAGTCACTATCGTAAGAGGGGCGATGAAAGAGAGTGGACGTCACTATGTTATAGAGGGGGCGATGAAAAGAGAGTAACTATGGATAAGGGGGCGATGAAAAGAGAGTCAATATCTATAGAGGGGGCGATTGAAAAGAGAGTCACTATCATATAGAGGGGCGATGAAAAGAGAGTCACTATCGTATAGAGGGGGCGAGTATAGAGAGTCACTATCGTATAGAGGGGGCGATGAGATGAAAGAGTCACTATCGTATAGAGGGGCGATGTACGGAGAGTCACTATCATATAGAGGGATAAGTATGGAGAGTCGCTATCATATAGAGGGGATTATGTATAGAGAGTCTCTATCATATAGAGGGGACTATGATGAGAGATCGTATCATATAGAGGGGACTATGTATAAGAGTCGCTATCATATAGAGGGGACTAGTATGGAGAGTCGCTATCATATAGAGGGGACTATGTATAGAGGTCGCTATCATATAGAGGGGGACTATGTATAGAGAGTCGCTATATCATTGAGGGGACTATGTATGGAGAGTCGCTATCATATAGAGGGGACATGTTAGAGAGTCGCTATCATATAGAGGGGACTTGTATAGAGAGTCGCTATCATATAGAGGGGGACTATGTATAGAGAGTCGCTATCATATAGAGGGGACTATGTAAAGAGCGTCGCTATCATATAGAGGGGACTATGTATAGAGAGTCGCTATCATATAGAGAGGACTATGTATGGAGAGTCGCTATCATATAGAGGGGACTATGTATGGAGAGTCACTATCATATAGAGGGGACTATGTGATGAGGTCGCTATCATATAGAGGGGACTATGTATAGAGAGTCGCTATCATATAGAGGGGACTATGTATGGAGAGTCGCTATCATATAGAGGGGACTATGTATGGAGAGTCGCTATCATATAGAGGGGACTATGTATAGAGAGTCGCTATCATATAGGGTGTTCGCTACCGTATATAGGGGGCAAAGTTATAACTGTTATAACGGGGACACAAGAGAGCCAAAAATAGCAAAGTAGCTTGTGAATCAGTTTATTGGAGAGAGGCTCAGGGCTCTTGGCTGTTTTGTGTCACTTTATCTACGTTTATGGTAATTGATGGGATGGTGGTGAAACCCCTTGAGTGTTGGTGAAATACTTACAGTACTTTCAGGGTTATTCAATAAATATGTATCATTAAAAATGGTGCTAATGTTGCCCTAACCAATCAGATGTTAGCTTTCAAATGTTAAATAACATCTGATTTGGTTGGGGCAACATTAGCACCATTTTTAACAATAAGAACTTTTATTGAATCTCCCCTTTTGTCTGCTGCTCAAGGTGCAATTGCTTGAGGGCTAATACAGAGAGCCTTAGACAGGTGTTTTAGAAAGGAAATGTAATCACCATATGTCCCTTAGCTAATGTGAGTGTCCTATACTTATATGTCTAGGATGGGCAATAATTATTTACTCAAATACAAAAAGGAATAATTGGTTAATATAACAAACTGAAACAATTGTATAGCAGTGGGGCACAAATCCCCCACAATCCCATGCTGTTTTCAACCTACACATTAAAAGTGTACTCTAGCCCGAAAAGTCATTTTGTCCTGCAATCCATTTTTTTGTAAATTCGGCACTATAAGAAGAACTTAAAGCTAAAATCAGAACGTATCTGTGGAATTCAGTTAGATCAACTGGACTTGAAGTTATTCTTAAAGACGTTTCTCTAGTCATCCGACTGGCTTTCTATAATCAGAATGACTTGTACAAGAACAGAGTACCGTAATAGTCCTTATGGAACATAAAATGTAGGAGTCTCAGAGCCCCTAACTGATGTCAATACAGAACTGCTGAGCAGACTGACCTTCTCAAGGTCATACATTGGCTGTGCACTGCAGTGTTCATTCCTGGGTACCAGAGCACTATCTGAAAGGGGCGTTTCTATTGGTGTACACTGGGAATTAGAATATGACAACCGAAGGTTCATTTTATAGGGTAATACAGACCAAACTGCAGGAACCCTATGGGGTCTCATTATTCACCGCTGTTTTAGTAAACGTTTCTCCTGTTATAAAGTCCTGTCTACGTGGCAGGTAAACGGCAGGTGAAAAAGGGAAGAATGTTTTGCTAATTAACACATTGTAGGATATTAATAAATCAACAGCATCTCCGGTAATTAAATGGATATCGCTGGAGTATTTGCTAATGATTTATTCATAGCTATATTATTTATTAAATAGCGTGATTAATAGGGGCAGCGCTGAGACTCCATCAATGAGGGGAAAACAGATGTGAGAGGTTTCTATGGGGTTCCCCACATAATAATAGGCACCAAGCTAACATATGCCTGTGCATCTATCGGGGAATAATCTTACTTCATGCAGTGAGGAGATAAAAGAACACGGACATTATACCTTGAAGAGTAATAAATGTATTTACTAGGAATGTGATTGGAGAGCGGAACGGAATAGGAAATTGTGCTTTAACCAAGGACGGTTTTCTGGTGCAGGATTTAGGAAATAGCAGTTATGACCCTATGACTGTATTTCACAGATGTAGGAATCGGATAATAAATGGGGCCCTAGGAAATGTTGTGATTCAGTGGTTGATTAAGCCAGTGGGGGTCCTACCCAAATCCCACTCATTTCACTTTACTCACATTCACAAAATCACACCCTATCCATGTTTTCCTACCCCTGGCCTCGTCCAGCATAAATTAAAATCATTTGCATATTAGCGATAGAGAAATATATACAGTAGCTATATATATAGAGAGAGGGGTAGAGAGACAGTAAGAGATATAGAGGTTGCTAGAAAGAGAGGTTGCTAGAGAGAGAGGTTGCTAGAGAGAGAGGTTGCTAGAGAGAGAGGCTGCTAGAGAACAAACGATCGGACGTGTTGGAAAATCCCGATCGATTGTGTGGTTCCCTATGGGCCGAATTTGCCGCGACCGACGGACATTTGTCCTGGCCGAGCGCTCGGTCGGGACAAATAGTCCCTCCATGTGTACCCAGCCATAGAGTTAGCTGAAGACAGATAGAGCTGGAGAGATAGGTAGCTATAGAGTGAGTGGTAGCTGGAGAGAGATAGAGGTAGCTATAGAGTGAGTGGTAGCTGGAGAGAGATAGAGGTAGCTATAGAGTGAGAGGTAGCTGGAGAGAGATAGAGGTAGCTAAGTAGAGTGGAGAGATAGCTGGATAGAGAGTAGAGTGGTAGCTGGAGAGAGATAGATGTAGCTATAGAGTGAGAGGTAGCTGGAGAGAGATAGAGGTAGCTGGAGAGAGATAGAGGTAGCTATAGAGTTGAGAGGTAGCTGGAGAGAGATAGAGGTAGCTATAGAGTGAGAGGTAGCTGGAGAGAGATAGAGGTTAGATGAGTAGTATAATAGAGTATAGATGAGAGGTAGCTGGAAGAATAGAGTTAGCTGGAGAGAGATAGAGTAGCTATAGAGTAGAGGTAGCTGGAGAGAGATGAGGTATGGAGAGATAGAGGTTAGCTATAGAGTGAGAGGTAGCTGGAGAGAGAGATAGAGGTAGCTGGAGATGAGAGTAGCTGGAGAGATAGAGGTAGCTGGAGAGAGATAGAGGTAGCTATAGAGTGAGAGGTAGCTGGAGAGAGATAGAGGTAGCTATAGAGTGAGAGGTAGCTGGAGAGAGATAGAGGTACTATAGAGTGAGAGGTAGCTGGAGAGAGATAGAGGTAGCTGGAGAGAGATGGAGGTAGCTGGAGAAAGATAGAGGTAGCTATAGAGTGAGAGGTAGCTAAACAATGATAGAGTTAGCTGGAGAGAAAGGTAGCTGGAGAGAGCGAGAGGTGGCTGGAGAGAAATATAGAGGTAGGTAGATAAAGAGAAAAAGCGAATGATAGAGGTAGATAGAGAGATAGAGGTAGGTAGATAGAGAAAGTGAATGATAGTGGTAGATAGAGATAGAGGTAGGTAGATAGAGAAAGTGAATGATAAAGGAGGTAGAGAGATAGAGGTAGGTAGATAGAGAAAGCGAATGATAGAGGTAGAGAGAGAGATAGGTAGAGAGAGAGAGATAGGTAGATAGTGGTAGATACAGAGTGGGAGATAGATATTTATAGATTGATTAAAACCATAGATATTATAGGTAGAGAGAACCACTAAAGAGGGCCTGTCCAGCACACAAGTTTCCTGGAATTGTAAGTGACAAAGTATTTAAGTACAATGTCACCACAAACTGTCCCCATCAATAGGCAGCACGGTGGCTCAGTGGTTAGCACTGATGTCTTGCAGCGCTGAGTTCGATTCCACCCTTGGAAACATCTGTAAGGAGTTTGTATGTTCTCCCCGTGCTTTTCCTCTGGGTTTCCTCTGGGAACTCCGGTTTCCCCACAATTGGGTTTAACTGCAGGGGCCCAGGCCACAACATGAGATTGGAGGCAGGGGCCATCCTGCGTATGAAGTAAACGTGCAGTTATCTGTTTAAAAGACCAGACTACCAGTTTGGTTCCGGAAGTGTGGGTCTGGTCTTTTAAACAGCTGATTGTGCTTATTTTTCCTTCATATTTGCGATCATGGAGGTTATGGGCTTGTGGCGGGCCCTGCTAGCTCAGCCCAACAGGCCCCAGTGCACCAAGTGTGGTGAGTCCAATTGGCCAACACTAGTGTGTGCTTTTTAACGTGTGATGGGATGGCCTAGCCCTTAGAGAAATAAATGGCCGGTACTGCTTATTTACAGTGTTTGGAGACTTCTGATTCCTACCCAAGACACCGTAGAGATCTCCATCACGTTAAGCAGAGTTGACATTTAGACTGAGAACATAAGGAAACGTCAGAATGTATCCAAAGTTTGATGCTATTTGTATGAGGCTCAAGGGGAGAGGGAGTCACTAACTGTAACATTATCTCAAATGCCACAAACCAGCACAACGGAAAGGTTTACAAGCAACTGCGGACAGCATTATAGATTTAAATGGCTCGATGCAAGGACACCACATTACAGGGATAAGTCATTCTTACCATATACAGTGCTGGAACCAGTTACCATTGACTACATTGACTATAATATAAAGCCCTCAATGAAAGGGATATAGAATCAGTAACTTTGTACACCATTTAATACGACTTTAATTAGACTGACCTACAGCGCAGGCTAGAAATCCCAGGGCCCCCCAACAAAATCTTTTCCTGCTTCATCTCCAGCATTTTTCTGTAGTGGGGGCTGTATATGTGGTAGACAAAGTAAGGAGTTGGGGCCCCCTAGATCCAGGGCCCCCATGTGGTTGCAGGGCAGCTCCCATGATAGTTACACCTCTGCATAGCCTGGATTATATTCAGTAATGAATATATTCCATGTTATGGGTGAATAGTACCAACGTATAAGGGTGGGTACACACCAAGGGACTATTTGTTCCGACCGCACTATCGGACGTGATTTATCAACATGTACGTTCTTCCAATCTGGACGAATGGACGATCAACATCGGTGGCTGAAAGCACCACAGATTTTTCGGGCCAATAGAACCATACACGGAAGTATCGGTCGATTGGCCCGACAAATCTGCCCATGTGTACCCAGCCTAATAAATGAAGTCCAGGTTATTCCACGTGTAATAAACAACTATTTTATCATGTTAAAATTGCCTTTCATTTAAAATACATGCAATTGTGGGATCTGCTCCTTCTATCCTTTCAATGTTCCCTACCACCTGGGGACATTCTCCAGCCTGCCGAATCTTCATTAGATATACCTTGTATAGGAAGCCATCGTCTCCTTCTACTTGTAACAAAGGGAGACGATAACAACCAATGGAAACCATCTACCATACAATGCCACCGGCAGTAGTTAGTTGGACATTGAGGTTAATCAGTTTCATTCCAAACATGTAAAAAAAATCCCATCAGTATCTGCTCAAAATCCGCAAATTGTGTGGCCATTAGAGGGAAGAATCCTGCTTACCTCTCACCAGACAAACTAGCGTGGCAACTCCAAGGTTTCCATGTAACATCTCATGTAAATTCAATTATCATTTGAGATTTTGACTTTATCTCACCGCAGTGTTGGATGTCAATTGATTATCCCCAACATGTGTCTTATTACAGGGAGAGGATGGAAGCAATGGAAAAGCAAATTGCCAGTTTGACTGGACTTGTTCAGAGTGCGTTGATGAGGGGATCAGACGGTGAAAGCCCCAGGTACAGTGAGACCACCAAACTCTGCTATGATGTCATGTTTCCTGTCTGTATCTGTAACTATAGTGTTAGTCTTGGTCTGACTCCCTGTGTTTTATTTGCAGTGAGAAGTATGAACCAAGTAATGGGGCAGCAACAAGCACAGCAGGTGAGATGACAGAATAGGGACTGTGAAAACAGCTTCCTGTACCAGTACCATATTCCTATGGGGTGTCAAGTCTTCATCATGGCTGTAATATTTTCCTTCTATTTATATACATCATGGCCCCCATTTTAATATATTTCCCTACCATTATAATACGTGATCCTTTTCTTTTTCAAACTCCCAGGCAGCCAGGTCAGTTAAGCAATATTAGAGGTATTAGGGGTACAGAAAAACAAGATGTAATATGGCTGAACATGACATGGGGCAGGGGTACCAATGTACCCAGCTGTGCGTGGCACTGGAGGGACTAATGTGAGGTATCTGTTATATAACTATTTTATAAGATATTATAAGATTATTTGTAAATCTTTTAAGGGGCCATAATTGGTCAGTAAACATTACATAACAGCTATTACTAAAAACAACTCCCATAATGCTCCAGTTTCTGTGCACTGTACTCCACGATAACCACCATTAAAATAAAGGCTTCATTCCTGTTTCTTTTTATAGGAACTTACTATGGGACCATAGGAAGAGGGTGCACCCCTGTATTACATGAGGGTGCAGTCCATGTATAAAGTATAAATTGGAAGAGCACAGTCAAAGCCACTTTCACATTTGAAACAGCCTTTAAGCAGGGGTGTAGCTAGATATCCCAGGGCCCTATAGCAAGATTTTAGGGCCCCCTACATTAAAAAAAGGTTGGTCCAGGTCAACCTAACCCCACCAAATTGCAGTGAGGTTGTTTAAAGGGCAGGTCCAACCTCCTAAGAAAAATCTTACCTCACGTAGTTCAGCCCCACAAACCCTATTTTAATTTTACTTAAACCTGGCAGTATCTTTGAAAGTTTTAAATAAACCGAAAATGGGGTTTGTGAGGCTAAACTACGTGAGGTTAAATTGTTCTTAGGAGGGTGGACATGCCTGCAGGGGACCTGGACAGGATCCCCTTTGGCTCCGGGCCCCATAGCGACTATGGTTGCTATAGTGATCCCTACGCCTCTGCCTTTAAGCAAAAGGCACCAATGTCACACAATCTGTAACATTATAGTGTTTTGCTGAGCAGATGATAATATTTACTTTGCTTTTCTGTTCCGACAGCTGGCCCGCAGAGTACAGGGACCCCTCTGTCCACACCCACTATAGGCTCAACTGCCACCCCAGCAGACCAGAGCAAGGCCATCACCCGCCTACACATGCAGCTACACCTTCATGATCTACAACACAATGCCAGTGAGCTGCGAAACCAGCTGCAGCAGTTGAAGAAACTGCAGGTACTAAAATGGTGAAACAATGACCCAATCAGAATGAGCCAATCAGAATGACCATTCTTCCTAAAAAATTCTGGTGCAAAAACGTTGTACAAACGTTTACTAAGAGTGATATGAATATTCTAACCCATAATTCCCTTTTCACCTCCTCATGTTTGGTCAATCTATGTTCCTTAGTCTTACAAAGTAAACCCTAAAAACCCTTTTTAGGGTCTCAAAAGTAACCATGGAACACATTTAATGTAAAAACTACACAACCTGCAAATAAGTGTTAATCATGGTTGTTTTTCTGAGCTGTATATTGCCAATAAAATGGATTTGATGTGCTAATTTTACATTATATATGTTCCAGGGTATATTTACTTACATATTGGAGTTTCTGACAATAAAGGGCGAGAATGTCAATGCCCAAATTGATTTCTCTAGAGAGACCAATTGGATCTGTAATTAACTGAGAAGTTCCAGAAGCAGTAAGTAACTGAGCATGCTCGGTACCAGCCAGTAAGATGTCTTCTTTACCAAACGCTACTGACATCATCAACATGCTATACTTTCAGTTTGTCTCAGATTCAGACAGTGACAACTTTCTCTAGAAATCCGTTTTGCAGGTGATTAATACCAGGGCCGCCTCTCTAATGAGGCAAGCTGAAGCACATTACAGAGCAGCACCCTGTAGGGAGGCAGCAGTTTTGATGGCAGAAAAAAAAAATGACTGGCTGGCTGTTCTGACTGGCAATTCATTTGATCAAAATCAATGTTTGTCAACTCTGCAGATCACAAATCAATGTTGGTCATCATTTACCAGTCACTGTGGGCATCATTTACCAGTCATTGTGGGTATTATTTACCAAGCCCCTCTCATTTCTGGACAAGCCATACCCCACTTCCGGACAAAGCATCACCCACTTTCAATTATAAAATGACACCCCTTCCGGTGGCACGGCGAGGGGGAGGGGCAGCGTTCGCTCATACACATCGTGCATCGCAGGTCGGGACCCGTGATCGCACATGTGTACGAGCCTTAATTCCCCCCACCCTCCCTTACTCACTGCCTCTTTGTAGTGTCTGCGACACTTATAAGTTCTGCACAGCCTCACTATAGACACTGCTCTGCTTAGAAAATTACGTTTTTTAGAGTATAGATACCCTTTAAGCTTCGTACTCATGTGATTTATGTCTGCTGCAAGATGAAACACGAATAGCTGAAAAACCAATGAAGTTGTCTCTTGTCAGTGATGTTAATGTCCTGCCAGTTCAACCATCTCTGTTTATGCGACCTGCCACACGTGCCCACTTCAGCTGAAAAATGTGTTACTGGCTTTTAGTGAGGGTACAATCGTTTGCCATAGGAGAGCGACAGGTTCTGCCACTACATTTTGGTAGTCAATATGTTTTCACAGATAAATATTGTAATAGAGTCGGACTATAACAATATAAACAATATAGGACAATTTACTCACCATTGAGTTCTAATTTATAATCATGCAGCTAATTTGCTTTCTGTCCCGTTCACTAGCTCCAGAACCAGGAGGCCGTACGGAACATGTTGAAACGGACTGAGACGGAGATCAGCGTCAGAGTGACTGACACCATGCGCAAGCAAGAAGACCCGTTACAGAGGCAGAGGGCGATGGTGGAGGAGGAAAGGCTGAGATATCTAAATGAGGAGGACTTCATCACCCAGCAACTGAAGTAAGAGCTAGACAAGGGCCATGGGTGTAGAATCTAATGGTCTTCAGGTAGAAGGATCCAGAGTGGAAATGATTAGATTTCTATTCAGATCTGCATCGTTTTATGTTGTTCCCTTTTCTATAAAATGGATTTCACACAGACTGTACAATAATCCCTATGGCTAACCCAGCAGTGAGTTAACATGGAGTAGTGCTCTACTGCAGGGCATTTTTTGGTGCTCTAGACATCGGGATGTTTTAGTCTAGAATGGATCATTGTTACAGTCTTATATACACTAGGTACACAGCTCTAATGAAGAAATGAACATTAATGTGCACATCTGATGCTGCCCTATTGGTATTTATACTTAGTACCCACAGGTTGGTTGTTTGGCTGTGAGATTTGCAGTGACCATTCCAGGTGATATTTTCACCCAAACGAACATAAATATTGTAACTGGCGATTGGTCACCAGGAATTTTCACTGCTGCTGATTCGTTTCTGCAGATTTTTCATCACAATTGGCCAAACTATTGATCGGACGTGTTAATCTATCAAATACGAGTGGGATATAGAGTAGAGGAGCACACTACTTAGGTAGAAACGTAATTTATTGGTGCAATAACATAACATACAACGTTTCGGGACACACTGTCCCTTCCTCAGGTAATCTACCAAATGCACAGGATTGGGATGAAATATTGTCTGTGCTAGATCTGTGGGGGGTAAATACCAGGTCCCAAGTGTACCTACCTAGCTTTAATGTAGTCGGTGTCTAGCAGCGCTCTAATAATAATAATAATATATTAACACTATTGCAGTTTTTAATGATGTATCCGGTAGCTATTAATCCTAAAGTGAGCTGAGCTAAAAGGGGCCTAAAAGCCCTAGACAGAGTGTTGCAGTAGAAGGTACTTTACACACTCGTGCTAATTAATATCATTACCCCAAAATCTAAGGAATATAACGTACTTATAAATATAAGTATTTTGCATATCCCCGCCCTCAATTCCCCAGAAATGAGACAAAAAGCATCAGGGGTCTGTGCATAATGTTACCAAGCACAAACCTTTGCAGCACTGTCTGTC
The DNA here is from genome assembly GCA_019447015.1 of Hymenochirus boettgeri. NCBI lineage: Eukaryota > Metazoa > Chordata > Amphibia > Anura > Pipidae > Hymenochirus > Hymenochirus boettgeri. Next base: position 75,147,028 of record CM033476.1, on the reverse strand, counting down.
AATCAGTCGAAATTGTACGGAAAGACAATTAAAACTGATGTTTATGTATCGGAATGCATTGCCTAGCTGTGCCATCTGGTGGTCGTACAAGGTAGTTGCTTGCACTGGTGCTTTTTGTTAGACATAGGGCTCAGCAGGGAAATTCAATAAAAGTTCTTAACATTTAAAATGGTGCTAATTTTGCCCCAACCAATCAGATGTTAGCTTTCAAATGTTACATAAGATCTGATTGGTTGGGGCAAAATTAGCACCATTTTAAAATAAGAACTTTTATTGAATAACCCTGAGTGCTGTGAGTTAAAAACAATATTACTGAAACATATAAATCCCCTTCATGGTATAATATATATTTATATAAATATATGTAAAGAACTTCAATGTTTTGTATGCCCTTTGTCTCGTGACACAGTGACCTGGAGAAGTCTATTGATAAAATTAAAAAGGACATTGCCCACAACCACAGCCTGATCACAGTGCAGGAGTTGGAGGAGAAAGCAGTGGTTCTGAAACACCTTGGGGAAACGCTGAGCGAGCTGAAAGGTAGGAGGCTTCTGTCTGCGCTGATACGGCTATGAAAGGGACCAATGACGTGTTGTAGAGCTACATGTACCATGTGTTGGTTAGCGTGTGTGGGGCAGTTGGATATCGATTGTACAATGTACTACTACATACATGTTATTAGTAAGTAGACTGACATTATTTCCTATGAATATAAGAATTAGTGTTAATCCATAGGGTGTGTGTACAGAAATCTATTTCTAGCACCTGTTTTTTTCCTTTCTGTGATTGGACAGTTTAGTTTTCCATTGATTTGATTGGCTGTGCAGTCTGATGACTAAACCATGTTTGTTATACTGTGAAATTATCTCTGTTATGTCAACACTCCAACGTCTGATCCAGTAATGCCTGCCTAGAACTATAGTGTAGGGTAACGGGCTGTGTCATGGGTGAGTACTAGTAGTTAATCACCTGTTCAATCCTGCTATGAAGCCCTAAACACTCTCAGCGCCATGATCTCCGGAGAGCTCCCTATCTGCTGCCTAAACAGGAGATATTCTAGAAAGTCCCATTTTAATGACCTAGTACAGTAATGTGGAAACTTTAATTCTGCAATCAAGGCATGCTGGGAGTTGTAGCGTCCAAAACATCTGAAGTGCCAAGGTTCCACATTACTGAAATCGTATGTGCGGGAAGTGAGACCAGTTGCAATGCCCATAAATGTTCCTGCATTGTGCTGCTCATTGTATTTACATAGCTCTCCCATTCTGCATTGCAGCTCAGTTTCCCAGCCTACAGAGTAAGATGCGGGTAGTTTTGCGCGTGGAGGTGGAAGCGGTAAAATTCCTCAAGGAGGAGCCGCACCGATTGGATGGACTGCTGAAGAGATGCAGGATGGTGACTGACACCCTGGCACAGATACGCAAGTGAGTCTAGAACACAGCTAGGGCTGTTTAGTATACTTGGGGCAGATGCAATAAGAGCTATTAATCTGCACCTACCAATGAGATGTTGGCTTCTTAGGCTGGGTAGACACCAGCAGAGTTTTTGCCCCAACCAAGCGTTTGCTACTAGCAAGTGCTTGGCCGGCACAAATGACTGACGGTCGTGGCAATAGTGGCTGTGGACGGCAGTTCACACGACCAATAGGGAACCGCACGATCGGCCGTGATTTACCAACAGGCCTCTTTGTCCAATCGGGCAACCGAGCTCAGTCACGGCCAGCCACCCCACACCATAAGATATTTCTGACTGACTGCTGTCATCCAGCCTAACTGGATTACTGCAGTCAGATAACATCGGAGTGGTTGGTAGTGCAGGCAAAGTTTTCTGTCTCTAAACCACTTGTGCTTTTTATTCCTTATGGAGGCCATACACGCACCAATCCAGATCATATCACAGAATGGAACGATGGGTATTGGTCAGATACAAATGTTTCCACTTTCCTATAGGAAAGACACAAAGTACAACCCCGATTTGTGCATATATGGCCTCCTAGACTCTCCGCTGTGCCATCGCTATTCATCTATCCTGTAGCCCTGGTTCTTCCCTTCTAACCTGTTCTAGAACTTTATTACATGATGTTCTGGTGTTAAATTCCACTATAATGAACCTGTTTCTATTGAATCTCTGTCTTTCACTAGACAAGTAGATGAAGGCGTTTGGAACACACCAGAAAACCTGCACAGCCAATCCCCCAAACAAATGACATCTTTCCCCAAGTGCACCGAGTTTGAGCTTCCTTCCAGCCCTCCAACCAATTTCCATGAATCTCAGACCCAGGGCTGGGAGCCAGTGTGTAGCAGTGAAGTGGCTTCCCACAACACTAACCCCACTAAAGGGGAAATGGTGACTGCAAGGACTGTTCCTGAGACTCACAGCAAGAGGGTTGGATCAGAGAAATCTGTGTCAATGGAGGTAAAGATGGGGAGGGGACAATATGGTAAAACTTTCCTCTATTTTTTAAGGAGTTGGTTCTCCTACCTCCAATTCCCTAAGGACCAGCAGGATTTTCTGGTCCTTATAGGGCCACAGTATAAATCCAAATATAATATTTGATTCCAAACACCATACTTTCTGGGGGAGGGGGAGGGGAGCTATTACCAGCAAAAGGGTTTTAAATTCATGTGGCTTCTTTTTTTTTTCTTTCAACAACATCGCCCCCTGGTGGATACATTGTTATCCACACACAAGAACATCGTTGGGAGACCCAGTCAACTGTAAAGATTTTGTGCATGAAATCTGGGAGCTTTTAGAGCAGATGAATATTGTAGGGAAGAAGGAATGGGATTATTGGGGTTAAAATAAAAAGTCCAAAACTGTTAGGTAGGGTTAAAGAGTAGGGTGAAATGGTTGGACTTGATGGACGCATGTCTTTATTCAACCTCAATTACTATGTTACAATGTCAATAGTTGCGTTGCCGTTTGTACTTGATCCCTTTGGCCTGTTCTGTGCCTTTTCTTGTTGTTTAGTTGTCCAGAGGTTCATCCAGCCCTTTCACCTTCCTACCAGAGAAATCCCACCCTATGACCAGGTCACCTGGGACCACAGAGATGAAAAGTGAGCCCTGTGGTTTCTTTCAGACCAATATGTCTCCCCACACTAGAGCATGAACTTGGTCTTGTCACAGGAGTGCACATTTCCAGTAGATAATGACATAGGGACAGCCAGGTGGCAGGGCTGTATTAAATTGGCCTCCCATCAATGGGCACATCTGTTATCAAACCTCCATAGCTTGGAGACATTCACTGACCTGTAACCTTAGCAGAGGAGGTAAAAGACCCAACTCATTAAAATGCCTGGCTATCGTGCAGCCTGTTGGAAGTTCATTCTTCATTCTGCATTCTGATACCTTCCCCCAGACCTGCACTTTTAATAAGCAGATGACAGAAGGAGGGTTATTCGTATAATGGACCTTTCTGCTGTCTCACTTCCCCAGGGCCCAGTAAATATAAATGGCCCCCATCTGAAGCTGTTACACAGGGAATATAAGCAGGAGAAAGTTGACCGTTAACTCCATATATTTAAATGCAGCTCCAGAAGATGTGGAATATTTAAAGGGCATGTTTACCCTAAAACAAAAAAATGGTTAGTTACCTGCCCCCAACCCCAACTGATATATCTTGCACTTTATTAGATGCATTACTAACCAAATATTTAAGGACTAGACATTAAGCCGTTACATTAACAGGCGCTAGAAGCCCAGAGACCCCCCTCAGTGTCCCAAAGCCGGAGTCCCCCCCTCTGTCCCAAGGTCAGAGTGACAGTCTGTGACAGAGTCCCCCCCTGACAGTCTGCCCCCCTCTGTGACAGTCCCCCCTCTGTGATAGCCCCCCCGTGACAATCTCCCTGTGACAGTCCCCCCAGTGACAGTCCCCCCTCTGGAGCTAGCTCCCCGTGACAATCTCCCCTGTGACAGTCCCCCCCCATGTGACAGTCCCCCCCTCTGTGACAGTCACCCCCCCACCTACCTTATCTGCGGTCAGCAATTCCTGCCTCAAACGGAACAGCAATGTCAAGAACTTGGCGCCGGAAGGCAGAAACTCGCAGCAGTTAAGATAGTAATGAGGAGTGTGGAGACACCTAGTGGCCACGGGAAAGAATTGCAGTGACACACAGGGTGCCAGACACACACATTGCACGGACGCAGCATTTAGGATTTTATAATATAGGATAATTGTCCCCATTCTGGCAAAATAAGCTGGCCCCTCCCTCTATGCAGCTGGCCCCTCCCTCTACTGCTCTTTTACCTGCTGCCTCTTATGCACATGCTCAATCATATAAAAAGCTCACTGAGCAAAGGGAGGAGGCAGATACCTTTGCTAGAAAGAAACATAACTTATCATTAATATCTGGTTCAAAATGCATGTAATAAATTTAGAAAATTAGCAGATGGGGTTAGAGGCAGATAACTGACCAATTTATTTTGTTTTAAGGGTGGACATGCCCTTTACCTCAGCACATTAGTAATAAACCATTTATTTATTTTATATTAATTATATTTTGCCCAAGAATATAACCATTTATGGACGCTGCATGTAGTAGCCCATAAATATTGTGCCAGCTTTCTATCAGTAACAGCACTAGAGGAAGTGCGGAATGATAAGAAAGGAGAATAGAGGAAAAAGAGTGGGCAGGAGAGGACCCCATCTCAGAATGACATTAAAGGCCAAGTCCACCCCTAAATCAAAAAATGTCTACAAGTAAACCCCCAAAAAACTGCAATAGTTATAAAGCTGAGAGGTGTAAGACTAGCCTGAAATTCTGCACAATGTTCTTTTACCGCTCTTTTTACAAGTGGAAACCTGAGAGGCAGAGGGAAGGGGGAGAAGACATTTCACTGCATAACAGGTTAGTCCTACACCTCTCTGCTTCCTAACTATTGGGGTTTGGGAAGTGATTTACCTTTATATAGTTGTTCATTGAAGGGGTGAGCAGGCCCATTAAAAGCCTGGTAGTATTGCTGTGCTGATACCGAATTTAGTTTGGATTAGAGGTATAACATTTCAATAACCCATATAACTAACCAGATATTTCGTTTTGTAATTTGCATAGCCCTATAATAACAATCACTCGCCTAGGGTTGCACACATAACAAACACTCACCTTTTATTATTCATGGTACAGGCAGCAGAACGGGACTGGGAGGAGAAGCGAGCAGCACTGACTCAGTACAGTGCCAAGGACATCAATCGCTTGCTGGAAGAGACCCAGGCAGAGTTGATGAAAGCTATTCCTGATCTGGACTTCGCAGCAAAACACAAAGCAGCTGGAAGTGCCCCATCTACCCCTGAACACCGCGTCAGCAAACCACAACAAGTGCAGAAGCTCGGTGCCAAAATAGATCCTAATGGGAGGAGAGGCTCTGGTAAGGAGAACTATGGGGATTTCTATAGAAAACAAAAGGAAACTATTTCCATGAATAAACTAGCAAATCGGACCCTTAAAATAGAGCTCATGGGGCCCTATTTGTAAAGGCGCGGTATTGCTTTAATGATCGTTAATTTCCAATAATTATAATTCTTATATTAAAGATCTTAATGCACGTTTGGCCCATCCAGTAACACATAACTAACAATAACCTTTTACTTTGTTCACAGATGAATTAACAGTTCCTAGATATCGGACCGAGAAACCATCAAAATCCCCTCCACCCCCTCCCCCACGCCGTAGCTTTCCCTCCTCTCATGGAATCACCACCACCAGGACAGGGGAAGTCATTGTTACCAGCAAGAAGGATGCTGCATTTATCAAGGTGAGGTTCCGGTACGAGCCAATGTGTGGGGGAGTGGCAAAGATCTAACAAAAGGTTTAAAAGATATTACTGTGGTGCTGATGCCTTCACTATTGATCTGCAGAAACCAATCAGCTGTTATTTAACTGCAGTAACCGAGTAAAAAATAACATTCGATTGGCTGCATCTAATTCATAGCACAGGCAAACTCATACCTCTTACTGCACAGGTCCCTACATTAAGTTAATGAAACACACTGGGAGTTAACTGATGGACTTTTGTATTTTGTACCACTTGTCCTGACTAATAGCACAGTAATGGATGTAACTGATAAATGCAGTTAAATGGGCCCAAACATTGTGATTTTGTGCCTCTCTCATCATATTTGTATATGATATTACTAGCCCCCTATGGGGTGGGGGTTTTCAGACATCTGCACCCATCCATGTGTACTGTGCATTTGGGATTTAATTCACTGTCAGTTAGATGTTTTGCATTTCTAGCTGCTTTCAACACAAAGAAACACGGGAGGAAGGGACTGGTCTGTCTGCTCTAGATAAAGAATTTTTTACAGAGGTCTCTGTGCAGAAAGCAGCTAGAAATGATTTAACATTAAATGAACCAGATTTGAAACCATTTAATACAATGCCATTATACACAATGGTTTTGTTGTAATGTCATTCTGTATTTTCAGAAATCAGACTCCGAAGAACTGGAGACCCAAAAGCCTCAGGTGAAGCTGCGCCGGACAGTGTCTGAAGTTGTCCGCCCTGCGTCTACACCACCTATCATTGCCTCGGGAATCAAGGACGATGATGATGAAGATCGGATTATTGCAGAACTAGAGGTGAGAATTAACAGATAGTCAAGTCTCCTGCACGGGTGTCCATAAATCCAGAGCCCTACAGTGTAGACTGGATTCAAGTTATACTAAGAACACTACATTTATAATGTGACCGTGGTCTCTATCTGGGAGTTGGCAGAAGATCTGAGCCACAAACTAAAATTATGCCTTCCCTGCTGTATGAGAATAGGGCTATGTATAGTCCTGGGGGCAGGAGTGGTCAATTCAGTCCTGTCCTGTTATAGTATTACTATTATTAATGACCCTCTGCCATGGGTGGCACAAGTCCAATGTTACCCAGTACTGATGTATCTACGTACTTTGCAGTTCATTCAATTGAAGGATTTCTGGCCAGCGTTTAATCATTGAGTGCACAATAGATGCAAAATCATTTTTGTAAATGGATCTGGGCTGCCATGCTGCTTCCATCTGTAGAGGTATTCTCCATAGAAAGCCACACGCAGTGCCTTGTGTGGTATGAAGTTCAACCGGAACTTTGACTGTAGATATTTCAAACTGATCGACAATTATCATGTCAGCTGGTTGATCGGCCTGAAACATTGAACCATGTTTATCTATGTAGAATTCATCATGTTCAATGGAGTATTCAGCTTCTATTTGCATGTAAAAATAAAACCTATAGAGTTAGGATGGTCAAACACATGAAAACAACATGGACCTGACCAACCTCTGATTCACTGTATGGGGATCGGTCAGCCATGCCCCTATACATGGACCAACTGAATCAGGTCTCTCTACTTACAGTTAATGGAGCCGTAACCGACCAACAGAAATTCCGACAGTCTTGACTGACTGCGATGCCTACACCTGTAGTTCAACAGCATCATGGTTGGTGGTTTTCAGCTCCCACACCTTGCTGAGCCAATGGGATTTCTTTACTATCAGCTGACACCCATGTGTCTTTTGGGGATACTTTTTATCCACAATAAGATATTTTAAAGGTTCCTTTCCAGCTACATAAAGTAAACTAAATGAATAATAAACCTTCCTTATATATTTCCTGTTTACCCTGTTGCATAATATTCTACCATCCTGCTATTTTGAGAATGGGTTGGGAATGCTATACCAGGATAGTCCGTTATTAACATGGAGCTCAGTCTGGAATCAGGATCTGAAACCACGGAACACTGAAACGGCAGAGAAACAGTTCCATTTTCCAAACACCTAAAGATGCAACTGCTGTATTCATTTCCTGCTGTCCATAGTGTATAATAACTGGTGATTGGGGGAGATGACGTGTACCAGGGATGGTAAACTGGAATGCAAGTAGGGAAACCAGTGATGTACTGCATGTAAACAGGCTTAATGGGTGGAATGTAGATGGTATCGCAACCCTTTCACTATGTTCCCTCTAATTTTCTCTCACTTGTGTGAACAGATAAATTTGATCTGTGAGGACACACATTTTGCATGCTACACACCATGTTACCTACATTCAACCAGATGATTTGCAGGAACAATTTTAACCTGTGCAGGCCTGCTAAGTTGTGTGCACGAGTGAGACTGTATAGCTTAGAGGAAACTCTGCTCCTAGGTGGGGGGGTTCGACACCAACTGTCTGCCATGTACAATGCTGTTTTGACACCTTACTCTGGGCGTTCCTATAACACCTCTTAAGCTAGGTACACACAGCACAGATTTCTGAAAGATGACAGACAGGATCTGCAAGATCTGCATACACACAGTACCGAGCGTTCTCCCTGAACTTCATAAGGAGAACGCTCGGGACTGTGTGTTTCCATCGGCCACGCTAGACCCCTCTATAGGGAGTCTAGCGTGGCCGATGGAAATTTTCGGCCTTTCACGAACGAGCCTACGGACGACCCGATCGTTCGGCGGCCACACGCTCTTTCGGGAAACGAGCGTACACACATAACGATAAAGCCCCGATACCGTCGGATCCGACAGTGTCGGGGCTTTATCGTTACGGTGTGTACCCAGCTTTAGCCACTATCCAATCACGCCCATAACACTTGGCTGTGATATGCTAATTGGGATTTTCCAGGGTACATAATTGCCACAGATTCTTGTACTAGTCTTTCTGAATTGAGAGATCCAGTCGGATGACTAGCGAAATGTCTTCAAGAACTAAACTTCAAGTCCAGTTGATCTAATTGAATACAACAGATATATCTGCTCCTAGTAGGTTACACAGGTAAAACCCTCATAATGAATTGACAGGTAGCACCTCTTGTTTTGAAGAACCATAAAGAATGAGCCGTCAGAAGGCTGAAGCTTTGTCCAGTAAAGCATACACGCAATTCCATGGAACTTATCACATCTGTGCAACTAGCAGCCAGTTGAAGGGTTGGGGAGTGATGGATAAGATGTAAAATCTATTTGGACTTTTATCTTTCTTGGTTGGAGGAAGCAGGTCATGTGGGGGTTTCCTCGTGGCAGAAAATAAGGAAACCGTCTGGTAATGAGCTTGTGAAGGTTCTCATTCATCCAGGTCACGGTATATCTGTAATATTCATCCTTCCAGGTCACGGTATATCTGTAATATTCATCCTTCCAGGTCACGGTATATCTGTAATATTCATATATCCAGTCACGGTATATCTGTAATATTCATTTCCAGGTCACGGTAATATCTGTAAATATTCAATATCCAGGTCACGGTATATCTGTAATATTCATTCATCCAGGTCACGGTATATCTGTAATATTCATTCATCCAGGTCACGGTATATCTGTAATATTCATTCATCCAGGTCATTGTATATCTGTAATATTCATTCATCCAGGTCATTGTATATCTGTAATATTCATCCATCCAGGTCATGGTATATCTGTAATATTCATTCATCCAGGTCATGGTATATCTGTAATATTCATCCAGGTCACGGTATATCCGTAATATTCATCCATCCAGGTCACGGTATATTCTGTAATATTCATCCATCCAGGTCACGGTATATCTGTAATATTCATCCATCCAGGTCACGGTATATCTGTAATATTCATCCATCCAGGTCACGGTATATCTGTAATATTCATCCATCCAGGTCACGGTATATCTGTATATTCATCCATCAGGTCACGGTATATCTGTAATATTCATTCATCACAGGTCACGGTATATCTGTATATTCATTCATCCAGGTCACGGTATATCGGTAATATTCATTCATCCAGGCAACGGTATATCTGTAATATTCATCCATCCAGGTCACGGTATATCTGTAATATTCATCCATCCAGGTCATGGTATATCTGTAATATTCATCCATCCAGGTGACGATATATCTGTTGTATACAGTTAGATCAACTGGACTTAAAATTTCGTTCTTTCTAAGTGAAACGTCTTCAAGAAGTAAAACTTAAGTCCAGTTGATCTAACTGAATACAACCGATAAAGTCTGGTAAGGAGTTAAAAATAGGAATGCGTTTCCAATTTATTTAAGTTAAATTACCTTCTTAATATATGTTAAGAGGCAGTTTTAAATGAGTTTGTTTAATGGGTTGGCTGTGAGTACCACAGGGAGTTGTAAGGAAGACAGCGTGCCTCCAATGATAATCCCTTTTGGTAATTCTACCTGGATCACAGTTCACATAAGGGTCCACGTGAAAAGCATGGAACAATTAATTGGGTTTGGAGCAGTTATAATAAGATAAGAGGGGACGGTTGGCTGGTTGTTGTTTGTATATAATATTTTATGGTTACTTTTCTTCTATATGACTCTCTAGGTGTTTCAGAGAAGCTCTGGTTCCCTGTTTATCCCTCAGTCCCAATATGGCCACACCACCGTACCCCATGTGGTGCCACGTCCGGCACAGCTGTGGTCTAATGAGGTCACAGTTACATCCAGTGGATGGCAGGTAACAGCTTGTCTTCTGGGCAAACTTGCCCCGATCTGCTGTGCACCCCTCACCATCTTCACTCTTCCCTTTCTTTTAACTGTCTGTTAACCAACTAATGCTTTTCACTTCCTTCCTTCTTCACCTCACTCCTGGTGCCAAACTCGGCTGGCATATTGACAAGCCTACTAATGCCATGGAGCCATGCCTACTACTTTGGTCACATACATGCACACCTCCAGATCTGACAAGGAGGCCATGTGATAACTGCATGTTCTGCCCCATAACGAAGGATTGTCATGATTAATTCCTTACCTGATACTTACTATATGGCATGAGCTAAGCCTAACAAGGGAATATAAGCAGCATTCTGGGAAATCCAATAATAAACATCTTTTAGAATGTTGGACTTTGATATAGAAGGGAAAAGTTTAAACTATAATCTTAGATCATTTAATGAAATTGTCTTTATAAAGTAAAGTGTCTACGCAACAGTTTATAGATTTATAATATTAGGGGGAAATAAAGAGAAAGTAATCAAATATGAAATTAAAGGGAAACTCAGAACTGCAGTCTTGTAGTGCAATGCAATATGCATCTTAATGACACAAAATCTTGGGGTTAAATTTGCAGTATAATGTTATTTCTCCCTTGCGGAATAGTGTCCGGATATATGCAAAATATTCCTCTCTTTTTCTTGCTCCAAATACAATTTTCGTGCTTATGGTTGCAATAGACTAAAAAACAATATCCACATTACCAGCTTTGCATGGGCAGTGCAAGGAAGTTTGCTTAGACAAAAAAATAACTATGATCGCTGCAGTTACACCAAGATCCATATACTGATTACCCGAATTGTGAGGTGCCCACATTACTGGAAAATCTCTCAGTCTGCTCCTGCCCTGTGGTGTGGGACCTGATGATCTGACTTTTCTTTTAACTTTTCTTATCACTTTGGAGTATTAACCCTGCTTCACCATAGAAACTTCATTCAAAGAAAATCTAACTGGGTTTCTACCAAAAGCTATCACCTTGGCTTTCCAGATCCTAGAAATAACCTTCTTGAATTCTTCGTGTACTTTCCACCTTGCTGTCATCTTTCCTTCACTACTGGAACTGGCAAAATGTGCCAAAAGGATTTTTTATTTTTTTTACATAACAATTATATATAATGTGGAATGAAGTTCTGAGAGGTTCAATCCTGTCCTGCCAGGCTACAGAATCTCATCAGTTGGATTATGGACAAAAGAACAAGGCTACAACATCACCAAAACTGTCACCAGCTCATAAAGTCCAGGTAATGTCAAAAGTATTCCTATGAGGAAGTTAAGACATTAACATTTAATTTCTAAATTATATTCAAGTTTTGTTACAGTAGTTGCTAAATATAGAGATGGCCAAGATAGTATTTGCATATAAAGTTAGTATACAGTAGTTATCTATAATTATGCTAAATATTAATAGGGAGATTCGATAAAAGTACTTATCGTTAAAAATGGTGCTAATTATGTTTCAACCAATCAGGTATTATTAATTTGGCTTAAAGAGACAAATTACTGTTCCTTCTATTTCTTCTTCTTTTTTAGACTGTATCTCCTCCCACAGTTTTTGAGATAGAGACATGAAATTCGGTACAGACGTGCAGGGCATATAGGAGAAGTGTGCTATTTCCTAGCTAAGGAATCCGCAGAAGCGTTCTGGCATTATCTGCGAATTTAGGGACATTTTTTTCCCATAAAATATAATGGTGACAATACTCAAATGTGGATATTTCGAGGTCTACGGGTCATGAGATCAAAACAGTTTGTTTCATGGTCATAAACAAATGCTGATACCCCCAACCCCCCGCACAGACACAGGTACACCCACCTAATGACCTACCTTTCCATTCCCATGGAAGCCATACTTAAAGGGTAACTATAATCAAAAAAAGAATATGATCAATCATTAATAAAACTTAGTTATATGGTCATACATGCAAAAACACATACCCCCCAAACTCACACGGGTACACACACCTACTGACCTACCCTTCCATTCCTGTGGCAGTCATACTTAAAGGGTAAATAAAGTGAAAAAAAAAACAATTTTGATATATCCTCAATGAAAGTTAGTTTTATGGTTGTAAACACACAAAAAGACATACCCCCTCAACCAGACCCAGGTACACACACCTACTGACCTAGCCTTCTATTTGAGTGGCAGCCATACTTAAAGGGTAACTATAGTCAAAAACAAATTTTGATAAATAAATCAAAAAGGTTTGTTTTTTAACCCCCAACCTGACCCAGGTACACGCACCTACTGACCTACCCTTCCATTTCCATGGCAGCCATACTTAAAGGGTAACTATAGTCAAAAATAAATTGACAATTCAGTAATAAATTTAGTTTTTTTAACCCCCAACCTGACACAGGTAGACACACATACTAACCTACCCCTTCATTACTGTGGCAGCAATAACATAATTAAAGGGTAACTAAAGTCAAATAACTAATTTTGATTAAGTCCTCATCACTGCCATTACTGAGTTTAAAAAATCGGTAGCACAAACACACACATTCTTCCAAAATCTGGTCTTTCAAGCCAATTTCAAAGTTTATACTTTAACTTTCCCTTTCTAGTTTAACATTTGAAAGTTAACATCTGATTGGTCGGGGCAAAATTAGTACCATTTTTAACGATAAGAACTTTTTTTGAACAACCATGTTCCTACCTAAAACACTGGTCTCTAACTGGATTTAGTCTCAATGCTACTTCAGTCTAGTCTAGTGACACCAAAGAGCAAAGTGCTATGTGATCTATTCAGCGGTATAGAAGAAATAAATACAGAATCAATATATATTTCACCTAAGAAAAGAATGAGAAGGATTTGGGGTTTTGTACATTCTTCATTGAATTACAGTCCTAACATTAAGAATGGAATGGTACCGTTTAGCATTGGAATGTTGGCCTTGCAGAGGGGATTAGAATAACATTTGATAATGAGCTTTTCTGCTTCCTAGGAATGTTCTAGCTCTTCCACAGTCAACAGAAAACTCTCCCTTCCTCAGATCATCCTCACAGACTGGACCTCCAACCCATCTTCACCTTCTTATGCGGATGATGATATATTTAGTACAACTGAAATGTGGAGATCCGAAGAATCAGGAAATATTGACTCCGTGTTTGAAACTGGAATCCCAGGAGGATTCACTGGAATTGATAGAGGCCCCAATGACTTCTCTGAAGGGTTTAATTCCACCTATGTGATTCCAGTTGCTCAAAGGCCTTTCTCGGACAATGTACCAAACAGTATTTCTGGTACACAATTCAAAACATCTTCATACGACTTACCCGATATCGATGGAGTGGCAGAAAGCAGCAGAGAGGCACAACAAAACAAAGAGATTATTGGTTTCATGGTAATGAATGACAGTATTGTGTCATTAACAACAGAAGATAAAAATGAATTAGCAAGGGGTGGAGAGATGTATCCAGTGAATGAAAACCCTATTAAAGAAATCACCGGTGTTTTAGCAAAGGAGTTTGATGACAAAACAGATAACAAACCTGTACTTGTACAATCTGAAAAACCAGCGCTGCTTGAAGATGCCTACAAACAGCTATGGAATGTTACAAAGAGTGAGAAGATTTCTACAAAGGTTCAGCTTAACACATCTGTGTTTGATGAGAGCATTGCCCAGTTGCAGTCATGTCAAGAGTCCTTGGATCCAATCAAAGCATCAGACAAAGAGTTTCAGCAATCATTAATGCAACATATTCCTGTGCCAAAACCGAGACATCTTCAGGGCAAAGACTCTAAATGTCAAAGTCCCAAGCACGAAAGCACAGAAATATCTAAGCTACACAGCAATGCCTTGCTAGAAGTCCTTGAGTCAGGAACAGCTTCTAGGATGAGAGTCATTGACGTTCAGAAAATGATATACACTGCATCTGAAAAGCTAGAAAGCAGCCAGGTTATTCCATTGAAAGAGCAGGAGATTTTGGAAGAAGATGGGAGAAACGTGGCCTGGAGAAGCATGGACATCTGCAGGAGTACATACAAGAGGTTGGACAGTCTGGAGGAAAGTATTCGAGAGCTTGAGCTCACTATAAATGAAATTGGAGTCAAGCAACCTACACAAAAAGAATCTACTCTGTCTGTTCAACTTCAGAAGGACACAGAGCAGGTTCAATCACACACAAGTTCCCTGCCTGCTATGAATAAGGATGGATCTCTCCAGTCTATACAGAACGAAGAGGAAGGAATGTCCTGCAGTTCACCAGCCAGAGCTAAACCTCCATTGCTGCCTAAGCCTCAGATCCCAAAGGTGTCGTTTTGGTTACTTTTTTTTTGTTTATTTCTACATCTTAAGGTTGCTTTTCTTGTTTCTTTAATTAAAGACAAGGTGCCTATTGTCACAAAGCAATTATAACAGGGTGTTGTAGACTTATTCTTCCAGGTCAGAGGAATCTATGAACTCCTACAAGACTGCTAGGAGAGCTGAGCAACCAGAAGGTCATTTAATAAGTTCTATTCTTCCTTTTTTCTCTATTGAAACCTTTTTGGTTTAATTTAGAACACACATTGTTTACTTCCAGTCTGAAGTACCAAGAGATGCTCCGCAGTTCAAAGGAAAGAGAATTGATCTCTCATCCTTTAGCCCTGCAGCTGACAAAATTGTACTTTATAAAGATCTGGGGAGCTACACATTGCCTGTCCCTGCTATAGACCCCAACAAAATCCCGTATCCTTCATAGTGACGCAGATTTCAGGCAGTCATTGCTTCCAAAAAAGTCTCCTGTCTTGGACCATCTGTACAAAGCTTATGCGCCTTTCTTTCTCTCTAGCCGCTTTCTTCTTCTCTACCTTCAGCTTTTATGACAGATTTTTTTTACCAAAGTGATATATGTATATACACACACTAACATAAAAAAAATACTTGTCACCAGACCAAAACCACAATTCAACTGCCTGGAGGTATGAAAGGAAATCTGCGCCTATTCCTCTTCGGTTGTAATAATACGGACCTGACATTTCAAGGATTTTCTCATAATGATAAAAATCCAGTTGGCAAAGAAATGTGTTAATAAAAAAAGCTCCAAGACCCAGTGAATGTTCCCATTACTGATTGTTACTATGTTTATTATTGCTATTATTTTATACATAATGTATAAAATACATATATACATAAGTAAATGTCTTAGTTAATGCTTCCTCGTCAGTTTATAATCTAATTATTACCTCAGCCAATCAGAAAATTAATTTTGGCTTTCATTTGGGGAAGGTTAGCATAAAATTGTGTCTGGGGGGGGTTGGTCATTATTATGACAGATTATTATTATTACAGATTATTGATTGAATACCGATTGCTAAATATGTATATTGGCAATATTACTGATTGGTATACATGGACAAAGGCGATATTAGGCAGATGTCTGTCCCTGTATACCAGGCCTTAAACCCAGTGATGTCAGATGTATGGTACAAAGGGATGACAGATTAGAATGGCCTTGGCTGGCGCTAGTATTTTCTCCTGGAACCGGAACGTCACTGACCTACATTACATTCCCAGCCTCCTTATTAGAACTGTTTCTCTGTTTTTTTTATTTTTAGAATTCTCTGTTGGTTTTCCTTATTTATCTTTCAAGGCCTTTCACTGTTTTACTCCAAGTTCTGTCACTGCCTTTCCCTCCCAGACACCGGCCCTCTTGTCTCATAGGATGACTGGGAATGCCAGGAATCTTGACTTCCATTTCCTCTCATTCACAGACTTCCTTTTGATTGCATGTTAGTTGGGGTGTGATTGGAATGAGCTGGTGGGCTCTCACCTGTAGCTCTTCCAGCCCGGCTGCAACGTTCTCATGGCATGAAACACCAAAGTTACTATTAGATTGTTTACTTAATTTTCACCCACACTGATGTTCAAGTAAATTACAGCCCTCCCTTCCTGCCCCCCAGTGTTTCCATGCCAATCTGCTTTCTGTTCTGCTCATTGAAGCGGTTTCCTGTATAAAAGGCCATACTTACATTACATGTTATAGTATTTACAGGATGTTATGAAGTACAAGGCGCTTTACACACTTATGTTAATAAACTGCATTAGTGAAGGACTAATTGGCGGTATGCTTGTGAAGGTTCTCATTCATCCAGGTCATGGTATATCTGTTGTATTCAATTAGATCAACTGGACTTGAAATGTAGTTCTTGAAGACGTTTCGCTAGTCATCCGACTGGCTTTCTCAATTCAGAATGACTTGTACAAGAATCTGTGGCAATTATGTACCCTGGAAAACCCCAATTAGCATATCACAGCCAGGTGTTAGGGACCTTCTGAATGCAAGGTGTGATTGCATTGTGGCTAAGAGGTGTTGTAGGCGTTACCCTGGGCGTTCCTATAACACCTCTTAGCCACAATGCAATCACACCTTGCATTCAGAAGGTCCCTATACCTGGCTGTGATATGCTAATTGGGGTTTTCCAGGGTACATAATTGCCACAGATTATTGTACAAGTCATTCTGAATTGAAGAAGCCAGTCGGATGACTAGCGAAACGTCTTCAAGAACTAAACTTTAAGTCCAGTTGATCTAATTGAATACAACAGATCTACTAATTGCAGTATATAAAATAACCATTATCTTTATTTTACCATGTGTTTTACCAAGTATATATACATATAGAGACAATGGGAACCTTTATAATTACGGCCCAACATCCGTGTAAAATAACACCCGTTATTTTACACTAACAGGTGTTATTTTACACTAACAGGTGTTATTTTACAGTAATGGGTGTTTATTTACACTAAAACCCATTGGTGTTATTTATAAAGGTTAGATATTGGCAAAATCCGATAACGAACCTTTATAGCAACCATTTAAACTTCCAGTCACAATTCAACTTTAAATAATACCTGGTAATGTAAAATAACATACTATTAATTTAAAATAACATTTGTTAGTGTAAAATAACACCCGTTAGTGTAAAATAACACAGTAAAATAACACTCTGTAATGTAAAATAACACCGCTAGTGTAAAATAATAACCCGTAATGTAAAATAACAGTGTAAAATAACTCTGTAATGTAAAATAACACCGCTAGTGTAAAATAATAACCCGTAATGTAAAATAACACCGCTAGTGTAAAATAATAACCCGTAATGTAAAATAACACCGCTAGTGTAAAATAATAACCCGTAATGTAAAATAACACCACTAGTGTAAAATAACCCGTAATGTAAAATAACACCGTTTGTGTAAAATAACACCCTGTAATGTAAAATAACAGTGTAAAATAACACTCTGTAATGTAAAATAACACCGCTAGTGTAAAATAATAACCCATAATGTAAAATAACACCACTGTGTTATTTTACATTACAGGGTGTTATTTCACACTAGTGGTGTTATTTTACATTCCGGGTTATTATTTTACACTAGCGGTGTTATTTTACATTACAGAGTGTTATTTTACACCAGTGGTGTTATTTTACATTAGAGTGTTATTTTACACTGTTATTTTACATTACAGGGTGTTATTTTACACTAGTGGTGTTATTTTACATTACGGGTTATTATTTTACACTAGCGGTGTTATTTTACATTACAGAGTGTTATTTTACACTGTTATTTTACATTACAGGGTGTTATTTTACATTACGGGTTATTATTTTACACCGGTGGTGTTATTTTACATTACAGGGTGTTATTTTACACCAGTGGTGTTATTTTACATTACGGGTTATTATTTTACACTAGCGGTGTTATTTTACATTAGAGTGTTATTTTACACTGTGTTATTTTACATTACAGGGTGTTATTTTACACTAGTGTAAAATAACACTCTAATGTAAAATAACACCACTAGTGTAAAATAATAACCCGTAATGTAAAATAACACCGTTTGTGTAAAATAACACCGTTTGTGTAAAATAACACCCTGTAATGTAAAATAACGTTGGTGTAAAGTAACACCATGTGATGTAAAATAACACCCGCTAATGTAAAATAACTCCCTTTAGTGTGAAATAACAACCCATAATGTAAAATAACACCCGTTAGTGTAAAATAACAACCGTAATGTAAAATAACACCAACGGGTGTTATTTTACATTATGGGTTGTTATTTCACACTAAAGGGAGTTATTTTACATTACGGTTGTTATTTTACATTAACGGGTGTTATTTTACATTACGGTTGTTATTTTACACTAACGGTGTTATTTTACATTACAGAGTGTTATTTTACACCAGTGGTTTTATTTTACATTACGGGTTATTATTTTACACCAGTGGTGTTATTTTACATTACAGGGTGTTATTTTACACCAGTGGTGTTATTTTACATTACGGGTTATTATTTTAACCTAGCGGGTTATTTACATTAGAGTGTTATTTTACACTGTGTTATTTTACATTACAGGGTGTTATTTTACACTTGTAAAATAACACTCTAATGTAAATAAACCCACAAGTGTAAATAATAACCCGTAATGTAAAATAAACACGTTTGTGTAAAATAACACCGTTTGTAAAATAACACCTGTAATGTAAATAACTTTGGTGTAAAGTAACACCATGTGATTAAAAATAACACCCCGCTAATGTAAAATACTCCCTTTAGTGTGAAATAACAACCCATAATGTAAAATAACACCCGTTAGTGTAAAATAACAACCGTAATGTAAAATACACCAAACCACGGGTGTTATTTTACATTATGGGTTGTTATTTCACACTAAAGGGAGTTATTATACATTATGGGTTGTTATTTCACACTAAAGGGAGTTATTTTACATTACGGTTGTTATTTTACACTAACGGGTGTTATTTTACATTACGGTTGTTATTTTACACTAACGGGTGTTATTTTACATTATGGGTTATTTCACACTAAAGGGAGTTATTTTACATTAGCGGGTGTTATTTTACATTATGGGTTGTTATTTCACACTAAAGGGAGTTATTTTACATTATGGGTTGTTATTTCACACTAAAGGGCGTTATTTTACATCACATGGTGTTATTTTACATTACGGTTATTTTACACTATTAGTGTAAAATAACACCCTTTTAATGTAAAATAACAACGCTAGTGTAAAACAACACCCGGTAATGTAAAATAACACCCGTTTGTGTAAAATAACGCTCATTAGTGTAAAATAACGCTCATTAGTGTAAAATAACACCCAATAATGTAAAATAACACTGCTAGTGTAAAATAACGCTCATTAGTGTAAAATAACTCCCGGTAATGTGAAATAACGCTCAATAGTGTAAAATAACACCCGTTAGTGTAAAATAACTCCCGGTAATGTAAATAACACCGTTAGTGTAATGTAACGCTCATCAGTGTAAAATAACAACCGTAATGTAAAATAACACCCGTTAACGTAGAATAACACCGCAGATGAAAAATAAAGTGCCACGCTTGTATTAATACGGCCAATATCCTTCTTCCCAGGATAGTGCATGTAATTCCTTAGGCTGGGGCCCCACTGCACCCCCCAAAAAAAGCTTTGTTTCCAAGGTGATTTATTAGGTGTGATTTTACTAAAACAGACCAAATATGTTGATTGGATGTGTAATGAAATGTGAAATACAGCAAAATGGCAGCAGTGGGGCCTTAATATCCCTCTGGCCAATACTTTTGTCTAAAACAATTACAGGGTTATTGTATCTGCAGTTCTCCAGCACTTTCTTTCTTAAAGGGTAACTGTGATCTAAAAAAAAGGACTTAAGTTTTTTTTTTGCCTTCAAAAAATCCCCATTGAGCATTTTGGCAGGAAGGGTTCTAAAGGGCTTTAAAGAAACTGCTGTAGTAGGCATGTGCCATTGCTTCTAGATGATGGGAAAGACGTGGCGATGCCTACAACACAAGGTGAAGCAGAACACTTCCACACTTCCCAGAATTCCAGATCTTGCTGACAGAACACTCAATAGGTTTACCCATAATGCCTTTCAAGAAGAGAACTCAGGGCCTATATTTAACCAATAATGGACAATAGCACATTGATGCTATTTATTTTACACGTCATATTTAATGTCCCACTATTGTAAAATATAAGGTGATTTGAGTATATTTATATATAAAACAGGAGAAGGTGCATTAATTTCATGGAGTTGACAAGTGACGTTGTTTAGTGACAATTGGTGATGACATCACAGAACTGTCTGTGCAAAAAAACTGATGTCATCACAAACACAAGACACACCGGATCGTGTAAATTACATTAACAGAGATTAATAAGGGGATTGGGTTTTTTTTAACTTTCTCCATAGATCTATTAGAAATATACCTAAATTTCATATTTGCCAAGGCTGTTAAAATACCAAGATTATTATATTCTGGTGACTGGTAGAAAGTGTTGGGTAAAGTTACCAAGATTTCAGACAATCCAGGGCGTCCTTTCAAAACTCTTTTTTCCCCCTTCCGTTTCCTCTTTCTGTAGAGCGGAGGAGTGTCTATCCCTCCCATGAAGATGGTTAACCCAGTGGGATCCCGTCTGAAAGGTACCCAGCAGACCAGCGGAGATAAGAGCAACAAGCACTCCAAGCAGAGAATGGAGTACATGAGGATTCAGGGCCACCAGCAGGTAGTTTATCTCTAGAGAAGATGTGAACACAAGGTTAGCACCCACCAAGACAATTCTGATTCTGCTCCTTCCTCAGTCTGTTATTATGTAACCTTGAAATTCACGGGGCAGGCAGTCCCTGGGTTACGTACCAGATCCCTTCTTATGTCCGTCTTTAAGCCAAATTTACAGCTAAAATTGGAACAACTTTACTGGACACTGAGTGGAGGAAGCAAGGAGAGTGAGTGAACACTCAGCAAATTCCAGTTCCATCAGCAACTGTTTATTCTTCTTTAATATAAACTGTCTTAACCTGGGGACTGCCTGTACTTTACACCACTTGTCCATATGAAGTTCATGGTGTACGTTATTAGCCTACTTACAAAGCTCTACTGCCAGTGTGCTATGTCTGTTGGCATATTCAGTCTCCACATTCACCCATCTGCAGACATAACACAGTATAGGGGCTCCTTTAGGTGGCTCAATGACACAGTGTTTAGTAGATTTAGTTGGATATTGTTAGTGACATTATCAGTGACTAAGCTGTTCAGCAAAGCATGCTGGGTAACGCTCAGAAACCAAAAATAAACCTAGACTTAAAAAGGAATCAAATGTACAAAATCCAAACTTAACCCTAACTGCCAATGTTTTATTCCTGGATTTTTGTCTGGTAGTTAACTTTGCCTTTGGCATGTTCCCCCTTCAAATGAAAAATTCTATATAGGTAAGCCACGCCCAAAACTACAATAGTTAGAAAGCTGATAGATGTAAAGCTAATCCCCCTTCTCTCTGCCTCTCAAAGGTTTCCGCCTCCTCTTCAAGCTTTTTTTTTATGAGCTTTTACATACTCAGAGGAGGCAGCTAAGCCGCTTTCAGTCATTGGCTGTAACATCATCTGATACACCCATGACAGCTGCTAACTGGAGGAACCAGAAAGCAGAATGAGAGGTAACAGAGCATCGGGAAGCATTTAAGGCTAGACTTGCATCCCTTAGGTGCACAGCCATTCATCTGAATCTAGCCTTAGCTTTCTAACTATTGCAGTTTGGGGGTGATTTACCTATATACAATTTTTAATGTGAGGGGTGAACTTTCCCTTTAATGTGCAAATATAGCTGCTTGTTTTTTTTCTAGAAATGTATGTCTAAATTGTACAAAGAAAGGTTTTTTGTAACATATAAAATCTGGTAGTTCACTATTATTTTAGGCTGTTCCCTGTTTCCAGTTGAACTCACTGAAGCACATTGTAGGTGATGCTAAGATTAACACAGAGAAGCTTAAAATCCATGAAGCAATTTTGGTCCAGCAAATAATCATGGGTGATTTTATGAGGAGGGGGGGGGGGCATTACCAGTGCCCATAATCCCCCGTCTGTTGGCTTTAATTTACCTGTACTGCTCGCCCCTTGAGTTCATAAAAAGTGTAAGGGGTGTCTGTGTGAAAGGGGATTAAAACAATGGGAGCCAAGATTGTTGACACAGACTTGAACAAGTGTGAAGGTTCATACATATGTTCAATGGCACGACGCCTAAGAGCATGCACACGCAGGACGAACTTCTGTTTCGGCACTTCGTTGTCCAAAACAGGCATTCGGTCGGGGCTCATTAATTATCCACCCAGCGAATCGGGGGGAACGAGCCCCGATCAAATGACCATTTCGACTGACTGAGCACCCATACACAGCACGGTCATTGGTTGAAACAGATGTTCATACACATTGTGCATCGTGGGGTGGTCCCCATGATCACAGGTGTAAATGAAAAGTAAACACTTGCTTATGTCTGTGTCAACACTCTTGGCTCCCATTGTTTGAATCCCCTTTCACACTTGTTTGTGTACAGGTGTGAAACCTATCAACTAGACAGAGGCCACACAGTAACACAACTTATCATCCTGATACCAGTATTGACATGAAATGGAATTAATAAAGTCTCCTGTAACATATAAATGAACACATTTAGTACAACAGTACTGACCACTGATCTAAAGTTTCATACACACTAGTGTCGACCCGCCACGCACGATGTGTATGCATGGCCTTTTCAGGCACTGTGTCGGCCAAAATGACCGTATATACTTGAGTATAAACCGAGTTTTTCAGGCTGTAAAATCAGCCTGAAAACTTGGACTCGGTTTATACTCGAGTCACTAAGTGCCATTGAAGATCAGCGTCCTCTCCATTCCGGCAGCCGCACGATCATTCCATGTACTGGCGCGCCGGCCGACGTCACTGCCCGGCGCCAATTGTGTGTCAGCCGGGTGACAGTACATGGAATGACGTGCGGCTGCCGGAATGGATAGGACGCTGTGCGGAATGGAGAGGGCGCTTACCTTCAATGCCAGCAACAGTCCCAGGAAGCCCTTGGATTTAGGAGAGCCCACAGCTCCTGGATGAAGGAGAGCCCACAGGTACAAACTGAACTGGGTGGGAGGGTGAGGGTGGCATTCAAGATGTTTGGAAACTACAACTCCCAGCTAATAAAGCATGCTGGGAGTTGTAGTTTTCAAACATCTTGAATGCCACCCTCACTTGGCATTCAAGATGTTTGGAAACTACAACTCCCAGCTAATAAGCATGCTGGGAGTTGTAGTTTCAAAACATCTTGAATGCCAAGTGAGGGTGGCATTCAAGATGTTTGAAAACTACAACTCCCAGCATACTTTATTAGCTGAGAGTTGTAGTTTCCAAACATCTTGAATGCCAAGTTTCTACCCTCGGTTTATACTCGAGTCAACAACTTTTATTAGATTTTTAGGTGAAATTGGGTACCTCTGTTTATACTTGGTTCGGTTTATACTCGAGTATATACGGTAACTGTTATATTGTACAACTTGAGATGTATTATTCTATATGTTATACAGGAAGGGGTACATTTATAACTGTTATACTGTACAATAGTAGATGTATTATTCTATATGTTATACAGGAAGAGGTAGATTTATAACTGTTATATTGTACAATAGGAGATGTATTCTATATGTTATACAGGAAGGGGTACATTTATAACTGTTATACTGTACAATAGGAGATGCATTATTTCCTTATAATTCTATATTTATAAGGAAATATAATTATAATGCCCAGAGCAAGAATATGGATAGTCGTACAAATGTATCATGTATTATTTCATTAATGCAAAATGCTATTTGCTGTTCCTGGTTAGATGCCAGCAGTTAGATATACAGTTAGTGGATACTTTTTCCCAGTATTTTGTGACTCTCCCCAGTTCTACTCTACCCAGAACAAACCTAGATACAATTTCCCTTCCATTGTCCTCACTCTGATATTTTCCCAAGCCTATTTATTCCCAATCATCTAACTACTCTACCATATACCAGCCATGTGTGAGACCCACAATATTTCAACTGTCTATTCTCATTCACATCTCTTCTACCGTCTACCCTCACACTAAGCCTTGAATGTCCATAACATCCCCCATTCTTTATCTAACCAAGTGTGTTTGGGTGAGGGCACTGATTGCACTGTCCTTTTCAATCTCAATGTGTCTCGATCTTCTTTCCAGGCTGCTAGACAATCTAAAGAAGCTGGTGGTGTGAATGAAACTAACCAGGGCTCCGATAAAAATGCACCTTCTCGAACCTCTATTCCTGTATTGACTTCCTTTGGCACAAGGAACTCCTCTATTTCCTTCTAAACAATCAGTTTTCCCCCTAACTCTCATCCAGCTTCTCTCCTTCCTACTTCTTGAACTGAGGACAATGTCGAAGGTTGACAGATCCTTTGGAGTCCAAATCCCACCTCATCTCTTTTTTTTTTTTGCATTTTATCAGCTGTGAGAAATCTGACAACCAAAGGGCTGGACACGTGGAATGGAGAGAGACTTTATACAGAACATCCAACGCGTTCCACTGTGCCCCTACCTTTCCCCAGGCCTGACTGTTATCGCGCCTGCAGCTACTCAACTTTCCAAATGATGTAAATAGAAATGTAATGAAGCTAGGGATTCATCATTTTGTAGTCGAGCTCACCGAGTGCTGCTTTGTTCTTTTTATTTATTTTCAGAATCTTTTTTGTAGTCCTGTAGTTTCTGTGAAAGTCTAGAAATATCAGGATGGAGTTGTCTGTGTTGCTTCGTTAGCAATAAGTGAAGAACCTCCCTGAGAGTAGACTGAGGCCGTTACTCTGCTCTGTACCCACACTTAAGTCTTTCATAGTAGCACAAGTGTATAGCGCAGACAGCCAGGTGCAATTCCCCTTCCTTGCCTGGGGAACTCTCACAAAATCCACAAAAAGAGGAAGGAAGGAAGAGGTGGGCGCTGACAGAATGAGATGCCAAGATAACCAACACATTCATCTGTCTCGGACAACAACAACACTGTAACACCTTGTCAAGCAATATCTGTCCTCTGACCAGCCCTGGGCAGGACAATGAGGTGGACTATATGGCACAATCTGACAGGGGTTTCTAGAGCCCTTACTTAGCGATATCATTTGGTAGGACCAAGAAGAGTCTGAGAATGTTTTATTGTGGGGTTGGTCCTGTGTGGACAGGAGGGAGAAACTGGGGGGGGGGTTAAATCATTGTAATATTGTACAATATAAGCACAGAAACTGGTTCCACTCTGTGTGTGATGTGTGTGTGTCTAGAAGTGCGTGTTCTGTGGAAAGGGGAGAGTTCTGGAGAGCAAATCACTTTATTCTGTCGATTCTGTCTGTTCATATTCTAATAAGTTTCCACAAAATTCTTTTTTGTAAACAAACCATTTTTTGTACAGACAGATTGAGTTTATATAACGAAACAATCCGACACCCTCATTCTGGATTGGGAAAAAGAGAAACTCTTTACATTCAGTGAAGTGTCTTACATTTTTTTATTGTTTTATGAATATATAAATATATATAAAATATACATATTATATATATAAAATAAATGCCTAATATAAATATATATAATATATACCTAAAGAATTCTTTCCTTGCCTGGTGCGAATGGGGATGTTTGAAGAAATTCTGGATTTGGTCATTAATTCATTAAAGGAGAAGTACACCCTAAAATCAAATTAAGTGTAATGGAAGCTGCAGCTTTAACTAACCATCTCCCCCTTTTTTTCTCTAGGCCCCTCCTGACCACCTGGATGATCTAAGTTCCCGAATCTTGGATCCTCATTTATTGTGTTTAGCTCCGCCCCCGAAACTTCCTGGCTCTCCATCTTGTGGGTGTCCAAGAAAGCACAGTCCGTTTGTGCCGTGCCTCCACGTGTCGGGGTGCACACGTCTGTGACATCAGCACGTGCACGGAAGGGTTCGTGCATGACATCATTGCGCCGTGCAATGTCACGCGCTGACGTCAAGTGCAGTGTGCACACACCTGCACGGCACAAAGGACCGTGCTCTCTTGGAAACCCACAAGATGGAGAGCCGGAAGTCTCGGGGGCGGAGCTAAACACAATACAATGAGGACCCAAGATTTTGGGAACTTTAGATCATCCCAGGTAGGGTCAGGAGGGGCCTAGAGAAAAAAAAGGGGGAGATGGTTAGTTAAAGCTGCAGCTTCCATTACACTTAATTTGATTTTAGGGTGTACTTCTCCTTTAACTTGTGACTGACTGTGTTCTGTGCTGATAGAAATTTGAACTGAATTGCATAGGGGCTGCTATATCTATGAAAGTAAACGCTAAAGTATTGATTCCGACAGTTTACTATATTTTCCTATCACTGCCTCTGCCAAAGTAATCTCTACTTCTGAAAAACCTTAATGGTCTAATAGGATTGTAAATATCAGGTTCAACAGTTTTAGAAAAAATTGTTTATTGCATTAGACCAGTAAAGGTTTCTAATGATTGTTCTATTCATTGTGTAAGTGGCCATACAGAGGCTCGGTTTTACTTACCCGACCGAGCGAATCCTGCGACATTCAATCTCTCTGCTGGAACCGCCTCTTCCGTTCTTCTATGCGACAGACATGCAACGGCAATATGAATGGGATTTGGCGATCGCATGTCTGTCGCTAGAAGAAGAAGAGGCGTTCCGGCAGGATCGATTGAATGTCGCAGGATCGCTCGTCGGGTAATTAAAATCGACCATATGTAGGTGGCTGGCACTAGGCTGGGTACACACCATCAAATTTTACTCCCTGACCAACCATCCGCCATTAGCGAGTGGTCTGGACGACACTGTCGGTTGCAGCTAAAGATTCGTGCGGACCATAAGGGATTTTCTGACATACCCGATCGTTTTTTTTGTGTGATCTGGACAAATTGCCAATGATATCGTATGGAGCCACAACCAATACACTACAACTTTTTTGTCCTGAGTGACCAACCGATACAGATTAATATCATTCGGTCAGCCTGAAAATGTGGATGGTGTGTACCCAACCTAAAAACAAAATGCCCCCTTTGTGAAATCTTTCTTTCTTATGGGACTATTTGTTACTAAAGGGAATGCCCACCCCTCTGGGCAAAAAAACCCAAAAGCTGGACTTGTTTCTATCATTAATTCTGCTCCCACCAAGAGATTTTATACTTAAAAGCTCCGCGATCCACACCCACAGCTCTGCAATAGGCTCTTCACTTCAGGGTAAGGCAATCAGTGTCGTTGGACAGTGATGTCTCGGCCATCACTGACTGCCATTCCCGGAGCAGTGAGAGGGAGTGAGGAGACCGGCGGCGGATGGCGGAGCTTGTAAGGATAAAATTTCTTGCTGGAAGCTGATTTAAACAAAACGATTCCGCTTTGGGATTTTTGCACAACATACTGATTTTTGCCCAAAGATTGGACAGTCCCTTTAAAACACACACCACCCTCCTGTATGTAAAGGGCCTGTCCATCCACAGAACGAAATTAGCCACTTGTGTAGAAGCCCAAAACCTACTTGCTATAATTAATGACGACGCTTCTAGCATATTTACTCATCCGTTCCCTCTATCTGCTCTGCGCTTCTGGGTCTGGCTGTCAAGCTGTGATGCTAACACATCAAAACCAATGCTGATGTTCAGTCCAAGTTGCCTCCTCTGCTGCAGTGTATCATATAAATTACATTTACTATGCAGAGGAGGCATTGGTAATGTTAACAGGGTCTTTAGTAAAGTAGTATGGCAAAAAGTCGGTTTGGGAGGATTCTTTGAAGTGGCTTAATTTTTCTCTGAGGGTGATCATGACCTCAATAAAAATAATTGGGTTTTTTTAGTGGGAATTTACAGAGCCGCAACGCTCTGCCACATGGCTCGGGTAAATGAAATTTCGACTTTAACGCCAGCTATAAACTGGTGGTTTGTAATGCACAGAGCGGTCAGTTCACATATCAGTGTTCTACTGTTGTACATTACCTATCATCTCCACAGACAAGTCAGGTGCTATTCTACTGGCTAAACCTTTTATGTATTTCTAATTTGCCGCCAAATGCTTTAAACGGTGTATCCTTGTCTTTAAATATGATGGATGAGCTTTAGCTTTTATCCCTCTGGCTTTGAGATGTCCGTCAAGCTACAGTGAACAAAGGCAGAAGGGATAAAGCCAGGAACATTTGCAATAATGCTTGTCATTTAGGCCTAAGAACCAATGACCATCCACTCCAGCTTAGTGACTACAGCCCTCAGAACGTTGTAGTCCTGCCACAGTCGGAGTACAGTTGACTTTCCTTTGCTGATCCCGATTTAGTGGAATCAATGAAATGATTCGTTTTGAAATGACAATAAAATAACCCTGATAATTTTCATGTGTGCGAGATATGCATGTGAGCACATGGTCTTTGCATGATCAATTTAGCAATACTGTCTCTATGTTATTTTTTAAGGGGGGGGGGTAAAGAAGTTGACATTGAGGGGTTTAAAATCGACCTTTACGAAAACGAGAGGAGTTTAAACAATTTTGTCTGTCTTTGAGCATGGATAGTATTGTGAAATGTACACAGGCCTCTCCAGCGTCTCTTTCTATCTTCGCAGTGGTTCTGGTAATGATGTCATTTTGTACATTCAATGCTACCATGTGTAGATTCTAGTTCTGTGTATAATATATGGATGCCATAAATATTCGTGGAAAAAATGAAAATGTCTCTGTTTAATTTCTGTTGATTCAAATGCAAAAGCTTAGAGGTGTCATATTTCCCCAATATACATTTCTTCCTTCTGTTACTTTTTCGAGTTAAATAAAAATCTTTTTTTTCCCCTCTATGAAAGAATGAAAGGGTGTAAGTCATATTCATTGGATTTAAAGGTTCTATGGTGTGTATGTGGACACACATATTGTTTAAACCCGCCGCCCTCCCATTAAGATTACCCAGGGTAAGGCGCTAAACCAACTCGGTACTTGCCCTGAGTTCCATTAATCAATATCCGATAGACTGATGTTCTAATTCCCCCCCTTTAATCTTGGGGACAAACCAGACTTCCCATTGGACACATTTGCATTGGGGAACTCCACAATGAGAACTCTCATTAAAGTTTCCCCCTGCCAATAAAGGATACCTTAGGTCCTCACTTTGGGTAGTCTCAATGGGAGGGGAGTGGGTTTGGCTTCTTATTGTATTGTTGACCTACAATTAACCGTTATGTACATTGTATTCACTTAGTTCAATTTGATAAAGGAGGATCTTTCTATCTTGTGATTGCCAGACTGAGATGTATCACTTTATAAATGTTATTGTTATAACAATAAAACTGGGAGCCCTATCTCTAGAATGATCACAAACCAACACCTTTGTACTGCCTAGCTAGTAGATGAACAGCTCTCCAGCAGGGAACAGTTGCCTAGTCTGTGTGACCAAACCTCATCACAAACTATTTTCACGGAGTCCAGCAAATATGACTTCCTGTATAAATTTACAACAAGCCATTTAGCTAGTAAATTCCTATGTACCATATCCAGCATTTTTTGTTAATCAGGAAGCTGCTTAGGTTTACTTATTAAGCCCACTTACTGAATTTATAGCATGAAGATGTTCGCTTTGGATTATCACCATGACAGACAATAGATTTAATGTCCATTCAATATAGAACTTTCCATTATTCTGTCAATATTACACTGACCATGAATAACCTAGAAAATAGTTATTTACCGTATATACTCGAGTATAAGTCCAATTTTTTAGGCTTTAAAGTTAGCCTGAAAACCTAACCTAACTGCATAGAAAGTTCCAGGAGCTGATCTGCCTTTACACATTCCTGCTTCCTGTAGTCAGGCTGCTGGACTCACTCAGCACGTCACTTCTCATCTGATGCTGTAAATCTGATGGGTCTCCTCAGTTTGGGGCAAAAAAACAGCTGCTGTTTAGTGCAAATGACAGCTTGAAACTACAACTCTCAGTGACATTTTTTTAACTATTGGGATAAGAAAGTCCTTTACTATATGGGGTCAGAGGGCCCATTACTACATGGGGGTCAGAGTGCCCTTTTACTATATGCGGGTCAAAGTGCCCTTTACTATATGGGTCAGAGGGCCCTTTACAATATGGGGTTCAGAGAATTGTAAATGATGGTAAGCTTAATTAAAAGTTTACTGAACCTTGCCACTCCACAGTTTAGAAACTGCAACTCCCAGCAACAAAGCATGCTGGGAGTTGTAGTTTCCAAACATCTCGGTTCCAAGGAATTGGATGTTACTGGTACGGATATAGCTATTACTGTATGGATCATTTATGGAATTCTGCTGTCCATTTAAAGGGCAATTTAAGCAACAAACAATACTGAATCAGAAGGCAGTAGTGGTCATAATTCTACCCTCGACTTATACTCGAGTCATCAGTTTTTATACATTTTTCAGGTATAAATAGATACCTCGACTTATACTCGGATCGACTTATACTCGAGTATATCGGTACATGTCAATGGAATAACAAGTTTGTGTAAATATTTAAAAACCCAGTTAATAGCCCTAGTGCCCACCTTAACCAGTAAGAAACAGAGGGAAAAAGCATCAATCTCCTACCTCCTCTATATCATCTGTAGATGCGAAACATCAGCACTAATGTGTCAATCAGAGGGATGAACATTCAGTGTTTCCTGTTGACACCAATCACATCTAGCCCATGAAAAATAAATCATCATTCATTAGCCCAAGGGGCCATAAACCTGAGAAATAAAGGATTTGTTGGTTTTCATTAACAATACTTAACATGTATTACTATGTAATGACACAGACGGTGGAGATCCTTGGTACAATAATATACAATATTTCCATGTGGTGCATTTTGGGGAAATTCTAGAATATCACCCATAATTAACACAAACCTGTACCTCCAACGTTTATGTAAAACAGGAAGAATATGTAAACCCCTCCCCGATCTGTTAAAACCCCAACCCCACAGTTATGGGTAATGCAAACCTGACAATTTAACCACGGGGACATGCAGAAAGCTTTATTCAGCAGTACTTTATGGTTTAGAGGAATAGGGGGGGCACACATTTAAAAATCCTGATACACTTTATATTATGTTACACTTTATGATAATATTTACAGAACAGAGGCAATAATATATTATATTTTTACAGTATGATCATAACTGATTATACATTAGTCCACATACTAGTCTCGGAATGAAGTCAGTTTGTATACAAAACATTTTATTACAAATACAGATTTATCAGGTTGCTGTAGCCCCTCTGCAACCAGCAACGCTTGGAATCTGTATTTTCCCATTAATGAAAAAAAGTACATGCACTTTTCTGGGTTTTTATTTTTGTAAAGACCAATATTCAATTGAATTGACTATTCCACAGTCACAGATTCTGGCAAATGCTCTTATTTCCAAAAGTAAGGTAGGTATGACTACTAACCTGCTGGACATTCGGCGGTGTGAACACACCACTTGTTGCTTCGACCGGTGGGACTTATTGGGAATCGCGTCTAAACAGCCCGCCCAGTTAACAACGGGGAGACGTGGAACATCCGTCAGGCTAAGTCCCACCGGTCGAAGCAACAAGTGGTGTGTTCACACCGCCGAATAAGTCCCACCGGTCGAAGCAACAAGTGGTGTGTTCACACCGCCGAAGGTCCAGCAGGTTAGTAGTCATACCTACCTTACTTTTGGAAATAAGAGCATTTGCCAGTAACTGTGACTGTGGAATAGTCAATTCAATTGAATATTGGTCTTTACAAATCAATTGAATATTGGTCTTTACAAAAATAAAAACCCAGAAAAGTGCACGGGTCCATCAGCTGGAACATTGAATGTGTAATCAGGCCACTAACATCACTAACAGCACAGGGGCACTTTTCCAAGGCATATTACATTCTAATGCGCGATCGCCCTTCTAATGTGCGTTCGCTTTTCCAAGGCATATTACATTCTAATGCGCGATCGCCCTATTACATTCTAATGCGCGATCGCCCTTCTAATGCGCGTTCGCTTTTCCAAGGCATATTACATTCTAATGCGCGATCGCCCTATGCGCGATCGCCCTTCTAATGCGCGTTCGCTTTTTCAAGGCATATTACATTCTAATGCGCGATCGCCTTTCTAATGTCGCTTTTTCAAGGCATATTACATTCTAATGCGCGATCGCCCTTCTAATGCGCGTTATTACATTCTAATGCGCGATCGCCCTTCTAATGCGCGTTCGCTTTTCGCTTTTCCAAGGCATATTACATTCTAATGCGCGATCGCCCTTCTAATGCGCGTTCGCTTTTCGCTTTTCCAAGGCATATTACATTCTAATGCGCGATCGCCCTTCTGTGCTGGCAGTTCCATTACTCCAATCTATTTCAGGGTAGTTAAAATCCCCCATAACCAGAACATGCCCCATACCAGCAGCCTTCGCCAACTGCATATGGAGATTCATTTCCACCTCTTCCCCGGCATTTGGCGGCTTATAACACACTCCAACAATTAATTTACCTACCTTCTTGCTTCCTGTACACAGTTCCACCCATAATGTTTCTGCCGCATCGTTTGCTCCCCCATCTATTCCATCTTTTAAATTTGGCTTCAATTCCTGTTTAACATACATACTCCTCCTCCTTTCTTATTAACTCGGTCATGTCTAAATAAGGAGTACCCTTCAATATTTACTGTCCAATCGTGTGAATCATTAAGCCATGATTCTGCTATACCAATTACATCATACCTTTCCTTTAACGCTATTATTTCAAGTTCGCCGGTTTTTCCAGCCAGACTCCTTGCATTTGTAAACATACATTTTAGATTATCAATTGTTTTACTTCCATACATGGTCGTACATGCCTCCTTATCCTCTATGCTCCCCCCTCC
The DNA here is from genome assembly GCA_019447015.1 of Hymenochirus boettgeri. Taxonomy (NCBI): domain Eukaryota; kingdom Metazoa; phylum Chordata; class Amphibia; order Anura; family Pipidae; genus Hymenochirus; species Hymenochirus boettgeri. Next base: position 75,113,903 of record CM033476.1, on the reverse strand, counting down.
TCCTTCTCCTCCCTCCGTTGTGTTACTAGCCCCCAGATCCCTAACTTCTCTATCTACCCCTGTGTAGTTAAACGTTCCCTCCCCCCCATACCTAGTTTAAAATCTCCTCCAACCCCCTAGCCATCTTCTCCCCCAAAACAGTTGCACCATCACCATTGAGGTGCAATCCGTCACTACTAAAGAGCCTGTTGCCAACAGAAAAGTCAGCCCAGTTCTCTAAAAACCCAAACCCCATCTCCTTACACCACTCTCTTAGCCACGCATTTATACTCCTGAGCTCCCGTTGCCTCCCTAGCGTAGCACGTGGCTGCGGTAGTATTTCTGAAATCACTACCCTGGAGGTCCTTGCTTTTAACTTGGCCCCTAATTCTCGGAAATCATTTTTAAGGACCTCACCTCCACCTCTAACTTTGTCATTGGCACCAATGTGAACCAAGACCGCCGGGTCACTCCCAGCCCCACCCAATAATCTGTCTACACGATCCACCACATGTTGAACCCTAGCACCAGGCAGACAACCCACTGTTCGGCATGCAGGGTCCTGGCGACAGATTACCCTATCTACCCTTCTAATAATAGAATCCCCTACCACTACCACCTGTCTATCCTTCCTAGCCCCCAGTTCTCCGTCCCTTGTATTGGAGATGGCCGTCCCCTGGGTGCTCAAGGGAAAGGCCCGCTCCTTACATGCTTCTTCCGAGCCATCGTCCTCCACATCTTCACCTAAAATGGCAAATCTGTTGGGATCGACCAGCTGGGAAGAAGCCCCCCTATCCTTCCGTCCCCTACTTCCCCTGGTGACCCTTACAAATCTATCTTCCTTCTCCACCTTATCTGCCCCATCTCCACCCACCAGTTTACTGGCCCCTGCCAGTACCTGCATTTCCCCCAGGTTTGCCAAGTCCTGCAATGCTGCAAGTTTACCCCTTAGAATCTGTACCTCAGATTCCAAATGGGCAACCCACTCACATCTGACACATACATAGGTCCCCTGGGGCGGCTGCTCCAAGATCCCATACATGCGGCAGGATGCACATTGCGCGGCCCCAACAAAACTGTCCATACTAAACAGCAATACACAGCAGAGAAATAGTGTTGTTCTTAAACGCTTTCTTGTTTTAAACGCTTTAGTTTTTTAACGCTGTCAATTCTCTTAAAAACAGAAAAATCTCTTTAAAACAGAAAATCGCTCAGAGCTAATCGCTCATGGGAAAGGCCTTAAATGAGGTTTAAAACTCCTACATTAACAACACAGATTCCATCTAAAACAATTTACTACAGAACCATCTATATCCATATTGGAAAAAAAATGACTATTCACTTGTAAAACCAAGGGCACTTAGTTAAAGAAACAGATCAGCTGCTTTGCTGGCACTAACAATTTTGTCCCCTCTTTTTCTATTAATCAAACATACCAACATCTGGAACTCATCTGAGTCTAATTCTTGTATCCTACCACACTATTTAATTATCTTTGATTGTTACTACATTTGCAATCAAGCTAATTTATTTCTAATCCTGTCAAATCCAGGGGTAAATGAAAATAGAACACACAGATAAGTCAAATACCAATCAGAACTTAACCCATATATACTTTTTTCCACAGAGTTGATGCATATACTTTATAATTGTCATTCTTCCACTATTATTAATAGATACCTAATTTGAGGTCTTACACCTCACAAATACTTCAATGAACTTAGTCAAAATGTACCAATCAGGATAAAACCCATTGGTTACCAAACAACCGGTGTCATTTTAACCGGAAACAAACTCTATGCTCTGATCACTATTTCAGTGTCAGACTTCTTTTGATCTTTTTCAATCAAAAGGTAAAGTTCCTCGTCAGGAACTACTACAATAGTTACTAACTTCTCAAAACAAACTAAGAATCTCTCACTGAAACTTTCTAACTTTGATTTTCTAAGTAGATACAGAGAAAAGAGCATTTGAAACAATTTTAAAAAGTGAAGAAATAATTTCATATAAACAATTCAAGTTGCAAATATGTTAAATCATTAATCATTAATATGTAGGCAACCTATAAGAAACTTAGATATTCAATTCACAGAAGCCAGAATAAAAGTTTGTCACAAATATCAACGATAAAATACAACTCTGTACAATACAAAACATCAAGTCAGAACATTAATGAAAAATATTAGTAGTACAAATAATTGAGTAGACAACATTCATACAAACTTTCAAATCGAGATTTTCATGGTTAACAAACTCCTAATAAGTTACTGACCCTAAATTATCCTATCCTGTTGTTTGGAACACTGAAAAGGCTCATTACACTACACCTGTCCTGAAGCTGCTTCAGGCTTATAAAACTATCCCTGTCCTTTTCAAATTCCAAAGACTCCTAAAACTAAAACAAATAGTGTGGTGCTGCTTTCCTCCAAACATTAAAATAAAGTTTAGATAAACCAGTACATCTCAAAAGACAAAACAAAAAATAATTATAAAATGTGTTCAGACAATAAATAGGGTTTTTACTCTAGAACTAAATCCATGCTAACATACAATGCACAAACCATTCACAAAACATATGGCACACATCAGGCTAAGAACAACATTAGTACAAAGGTTAACAGAAAAGCTAAGGTCAATACAATACAACCTACAATCACGACTGAGGGAAAGTTACTCGTGAACAGAACATACCTGGTCCTGCGATCAATTTCCAAAAAGGGACAATTATGGGTTAGAAACAACTCACCGGGCCCTTGATTTTGTCCTCCTTTTAAAAGTTGACCCCATCTGGACAGGTAGGTTTGTATCTTGAGTGCCCGCATTCTCCACCAAAAACTGTTAGGGAATTTAGAGCCACACCAGTCTTGAAAGTCGATAGTAGAGATTTATTGCATATGCATATAAACACATGTGCTGGTCACGCAACTGGATAGTGAGTGACAAAGCTTGCACAGACCCCTTTCTTATACACAATCTTGACTATGTCACAAACCCATCCTATAGAAAAGGACTTTGCAGTCCCTTTTTACTTTAGACATGTAACCTTATATGGCCATTTGTTACCTTACACAACTTTAACAAGAAACATATGTTATCCAATTGTGACTAGAGATCCCAGAGGTCCATGTTACATATACATCCCATATTCAAGCCACGTCTACAGTCATTGCATAATGTATGTAGTCAATACAGTGTCAATACAATGATAACATTGATAAATTATATCCTTAACACCTGGAACCACAGACAGATGGAACCGAAGAAGAAAAACAAAAAAGTGTTTTTAATCAAACAACCTTTATTTAATAACAATATAGTATCAAATGTAATAAAAGGTTTAAAATGTTTAGAAAAAACTTAATAAAAATGTATTGAAAATAAAATAAACACACAACAGATTTTAATTTCATTAAAAAACTGGAAAATTTTGTTTTCTTTTTCTAAAGCCGCCTTTTTTAATTTATGCAACTTTTTGAGGCGTTGCTCTAATTCCGTAATGGTAGTGGAGCTATCGGCAGAAAATATGTTCAACTGCTTCACATTTTTTAAGCAATTTGAAACTATATAATTTATTTCCTGTAAAGAGTTTTTTGCATAATAAAAGCGAATGAAGGACAACCACTTTACAGGCCATGTTTCTTTGTTTTTTTGGGGACATGGGCCCGTAAAAAGACGGGTAATTCGTCCACTTGAGGGATTTCTGTTTTTTCCATTTGGATGACAGGTTCCTCCTGGTGTCCACCGCTGTCTGTATTGGCTGCAATTAAATAATAACTTTCAGTTGTTTTAATCAATATACACTGAAAAGATTTTAGAGATGATTCAAATCTGATTAGACAAACATCAAATCAACAAATTCCTGCAATTAATTGATAGGTTTTTGCACCACATGAGTGCCTGTGTATTGCTACCAGCCTGCCTGCGACGCAGTACACGGTATGAATGTTTGTTTTATAGATTTTTTATGTACAATAAAGAATCCGGCCCATCTGGCTGTCTTTTGTGGGCCCGAGTGAATGTACAGCATCCAAGACACACTTCGCTTCTATCCATTGGTCCCAAACAGCAACATTATTATAGATTTGCCTGCTAGGTACCGATCAGCTGTTTTATATCTAGCAGGCAGATCTATAGATACACCACTGCTGGTGATGGTACAAATAGTTAACAGCATAGTAAGGCTTGGATGCAGTCACCGCTGTAATAACTATTTTATTTCAGCTGTTTTTACAATATCTAGCAGGCAGATCTATAGTTACACCACTGCTGGTGATGGTACAAAGGATAGCAGCATAGTAATGCTTGGATGCAGTCACCGCTGTAATAGCTAAAGGCGTATCTAGCCTGGCACTAGGCAGTGAGGTGACAAAAAGCCTTCCATTGGTTTGACCATTCCCTTATTGTGCCAGAAGAGTAAGGTGGGCATTCCACAGTATTGCATGATCCTGCCATAGGCACTGCCAAAACAGTGTGATTTATACTCTTCCCTGCTGACACCCAGCACTAGGCACAATCATAACACAGTCCCAATCCTGTACCTGCTAAGTGTATTAAAAGAAATTGGACCAACATTTAGCCTGTCATTTTGATTTTGGACCCTCATGTGGTCCAATGCTAATAGTAAAATAGTAATATAAAAAGTTCTACTTACCCAGTTCCAATAGTGTGTTCGCAAAATCCAAACCTTTGTTCAGCTATGAAAGTTCTCTGTAAAAGGGCAGAGATAAGGGACAAAGCTACTCAGATTACTTTTTATTGTATCACAGACCCCCTCCCCACTCCCCCATGACTGACATAATAAACACCCACCCAATGTACTATTGTATAACTTGGGAAAAATAGCAGCCATCCTAGATCTATAAATTCTAACTCTTAACCATCTACCTTAACTGGTGTGTCCTCCATGAATTGTTTTTCTAGCTGATCATTTCTTTTACATATTCTTACCCCCAAATATAATAAATCTATATGGAAAGGTCAGGTATACTCCCCTGCGTATTATATTACAAATAAGCATTATTTTAACATTTATTTAAACCTTCCATATATAAAATAGGTAAGAAATGGTCCAATATCATGGGTAAAAGTAGCATTGGTTGCAAATACTATCAATCTTTTGCCAAATCAGGCCCATGTGACTGTCCTTTGTGTCTTCTGGTGACTGTACAGTATCCAAGAACTAATACACTGCTATCCATTTGTGCAGTCCCCAGGAGCAAAACATTATTATAGATCTGCCTGCTAGGTACCGATCAGCTGTTTTTATAATATCTAGCAGGCAGATCTATAGTTACACCATAGTTACTGCTGGTGACTTCTAGCTGATAATTTCTTTTACATATTTTTATCCCCCAATATAATAAATTATATATGGAAAGGTCAGGTATACTCCCCTGCGTATTATATTACAAACAAGCATTATTTTAACATGATTAACAATTGGTCTTCTAACTGAGATTTGGTGTGCTTACAGCAGAGATGTATGTCTAAAAAGTTAAATGTCTAGTTCGCCATGTGATCAGGAGTTATGAATGATTCACCACTCAGGCAAAACAGCAAAGGTTTAAACTACTATAAGTCCAGAATTTGCGATCCAATCCACTTAAATTTTTGTGTGCTTGATGCAAAGATAAAGCATAGCAAAGATTTAAACTACTTAATATACTACTTTTATCCCTGTAACCCTATGGAGTATTGTTCTATCTAAGCTGTATGGCTGAATACACAGGCACAATTGGTGTGCACAAATCTGCTGAAAAATCTGCAGTGTGTACCACCAGGGGCGTATCTAGGGTCTAAGAAGATCATGGGCACTCCTGGGCTACGCGCGGCTACATGCTCAGATCTCTACTGAGCAACTGAATCAACACAGGGACTGGGTCAAGGGCAAGACCATAACGATCTCTATTAGGGGTCCTGCAAACAGGAAGTCATTATTTCGGTTGCATTTATTTATACACAGACACAATGCTGATTGCTGAATGGGCAGATTAAGGTCATTGGGATGGATAAATACTGCTCTCTTAAGTTTATGTATTTTAACTGAACTTCCACTTAAAGTGATATTATTGCATCATGGGGGATCACTGATAAACAGCAAGAGGTAATGCTGGCATGAAACATTACGTTTATTGCGAAATTGTATAAGAACATTTTTGGTTTTGTATCACTAGGACTGCTACATACAAAAGTGGTGCAGCCCCCATAAAAGCATTGTCAAACCCACATTACCCAATGTTGCATCATGTAGCGTGGATTTTACACTGGGAAAATACAGATATTAATAGTCTTGTATATAACATTTCATTAATGTTGCATATGATTTACTTACGGTATTCAATCATGGCCGCTAGAGGGACTGGAGGGGCTGGAGAGGGCGGAAAGCTTGGAGAGGCTGGTCCTGCTTCTAAAAAAAAAAAAGTTTATTTCAACAATCACTGTCCAATCCATTAGTAATATTTCATGTATAAGAACATTTCCTAAAAGGCTACGTAGTGAACATTTCTTGGATAATTTTTGAACCACAAAAATGCAATGAAAAACTGGTTTAATGAAAGATTTTAAAAAACAATAACTTCACTAGAATGCACTTATGTTGTTGGCTGCAAGAAGCACCCTCATCTTCATGCAGGGGTAGGGGAGTGGGGGTGGAAGAGTCATCATATAAAATAAAATAAAGACAATGATATATCTGAAGGTATTTCTTCAGACCAAAAAAATGAAAGGGAATGTTGGGAGGGTTGGGTGTAGGAGGATATCAGTAGTTGTGTTGTGTTTACCTGTATCTGTTTAGGTTTAGGGGGTATCATTTACCATTTTATAAAAATAACCTTTTCAGATAATTAATCAACATTTCATTTTGACTTTAGTTGCCCCAGTAGGTGTGAATAGCTGTGTGGGGTTCATGGGTATGTGTTTGTTGGACAATGTTGGAAAGGATACTTAAGATAATCGCACACTTGTACTGCACGTTTGCACCGAATTTCGTGACTTAAGCTCAAAAACAGAGACAAGATACAGCCCAAACAATGGGAAGTCGGGGACAATAAATGGGAATGAGAAATGAGAAGAACTGTGATCTCTCTCTCAAGCCAAATTAATAGATTGGTTGCATTTTGTTTTACAAAAATTTTATCAGTGATATATTAAAATTCACTTAATTATGAGTGATAATTTCACAGCACCATATTTGACACTAGCAATTAAGTGAACAAGATAATACTAAAGGTGGCCATACATCAGGCCGATATTACTTGCCCGACCGCTCACGCGACGTTCCTGCGATCCTGCCGGAACCACCTTTCCCGATCTTATATTCGACCGACATGTGATCGCAAAATGAATGGGATTTTGCGATCGCATGTCGGTCGAATATAAGATCGGGAGAGGTGGTTCCAGCAGGATCGCAGGAACGTTGCGGGAGCGGTCGGTTGGGTAAGTAATATCGCCCTGATGTATGGCCACCTTAACAACTAAATACTTCCACATTCACAATGAAGTTATGACTGGGGGAACAGGTTTAATGGGGGTGGCAATTTACATCATGTACCACGGAACTAGTGCCCCTGATTGGCACCTGGTGCCAAAACTGCCTACTCAGGTCCGGTCTATCCTGAGAGCTGTCAAGATCATACTGCTCCTGGCAGAGAATGCTAAATATATTTAAAAATCCATCTTTAGTTGTTGATCTTTATGGACATAAATGCCATTTGATGCAGGGTATAGGTGTGTTATAACTACTGGAAAGCTGGGAGTAACAGGGAGGTGATTGGTTAAAATCTCCAGCTCCTGGCAATAGAACTATAAATAGGTAAGTAGATTGTACCTGATGTGCCACATGGGAACCCTGTTATAAGGCTTGTGCTTATTAACCTTGCTAGAATAAGTAATTACTGAACACACTGTGTGACAGTGTTATTAATGTCATTCCAGGTTGACTTTGTGGGAGCCAACATTAAAGGGCAAGTCTACACAAAAGTTTATTCTAAAATAAAGATTAGCCCCCCAAACCCCACATTCACAATATTTACAGTTTCCAAAGTTGTTCCGGTCCCTGCTCCTGTTGTGAGCTTATTTCGAGCAAAAACAGGAGTGGGGGACTTATGTGCTGACCGACGCTTTAATTCCTGACCTCGGACAGAAAGTAGAGTGGCTGTCAGCAGCTGCAGCAGAGTAGGATGGTGAGCGATCAGGTCAGGAAATTTTAACAATGCAAAAGTGTGGTTTGGTGGGGTGATCCACATTTTTAAACAAATTTTTAAAGTACTGAGGGTGAGGACTTAGTGATTTAGGTCCTCACCCTGGGTTCTATGCTGCCACGGATCGGGGAATAGATGAGTATAATTGTATTTTAATGGGCCATACAATAAACTATATGGTATATTGTTCACCATTAGAACATGTGAGAGGACATCCCTGAAGACTAAGAAAATCATTTAAATCTTCAATTTTAGAAAGGGTTTTTTTTACCATGAGAACGGTAAAGATATGGATGTGGTGATGGCAGGTTCATTGGATAGTTTGAAAAAAGAAGCTGGATAAGTAGGTATTAATAAATACAGTTGGAGTTGATCTTTGGATATTTTCAATTGCCAAACAGTCGAGAAGGAATTTTCCCCCCTTTATACTGGGCTTTCTTTTTGCCTTCCTATGAATCAACTGTTAAGCAGGAAATGTGGGAATTGCAGAGTAGATTGGACTAGATTGAAGTAGGTCTTTATTCAACCTTAAATATTAAACTATTGGTAATCATAATGCTATAATAATCAAAATAACACGTACTAATACACTAACAATACAAATTAAAATAATATATTTACATACTGAACAGTGAAATATTATTTCAAGACTCCAAGAATGGTGATACCCTTGTATTTAGATAAAGGCTTCCAGGTAAAATCCATAGTCAACCTTGGTAATTACATGAAAAGACAGAAAAATATGTGCCACCTTTATTGCCTGTGTAGCCAAGTTTAACATTCTAAATTTACGTGACTTGAATTTATAGAACCCCCCCTATGATTACACATAAACCTCCCCTTATTTATGACCCCTAAACCGGTTTGTAGATGAAGTGCTACATATGTATCTCCTCCGGTTTGAATAAAAGTTTCATTGTATATTACCTGCACAAATGGGAACAGGGGAGTAAGACCAATAAAAGCTGAGTAGTAAAGCTTGGCCAATGCGTCACCAGCTTCTTGTGGATGGACAGAATTATACTTACCTAACACTACGTTCAAATCATTCAGCCTCACATGGACCATATCTGTCCAGCTGTTAGTGAATGTCAGTGGGGAAATCAATTACTTTGGTACCATACACAAGCCTCTGTTCTAGCATTTCTATTTCAAATGTTTACAGGACAATTCTACTCACCTTATCCATGATCCATACCTGCATAGTACCCAGAGTGAGAAGATAAATCACAAATTCCTCACCCTGGATATGAGCAGAGCATCAATGGAGGATTTCATCATTCCTATAGATTGGTTAAGTACCCAGATGTGAGGACTTAGCAATTTAGCTTATCCACTTAGGTACTATACAGGTATGGATCATGGATAAGGTGAGTATAATTGTCCTTTACATTGGAAAACATCATCTCAGTTTATATCTTCGTTTAATCATTTTCTAAATGCTACATCTAATTTTTTTTAAAGATCTTATTTAGATTTCCAAAAGAATTGTTTTCTGCTTGAGAAAAGCCTGAAACATGTCTCCCAGAGCAATATGACCCTTCCTGCAGTCCTACATAGGGCTGATTGGTAAATGATATATTTGTAAATTTCTTCATCTGCGCTATGACAGATAAAATCTGAAGCGAGAGTGCAGGACTCTCGGACGTGTATAATATATTCATAACACTTTGTTGAATGTTTCCATTATAAAGCATGTATACTGAATAACTTGATTGAGCAAATGTACTGACAGAACTACAATAATAACATAACTAATATAAAAAACCTGTTTTACATGTTTGTTACATGTATGTAAACATTTATAAATGAGTTCTATTGTTTTTTTTTTGTTGCCTGAGTGAAGTGAGTCTTGCTTTTACAATTGTGTAAAGCTCTTTTGTTTGTTTTTTTTCCATTGTCTTACTTTTTTTATGCAGTCTTTGATTGTGGTTTGGTCCACTCTTCCTTTAAAATGTACTTCAAAATAGTACTGCAGAAAAGCAGATTGCCGAATACTTAATTTATCATTTGGTGATTTTTTTTTTTTATGTATTCTTCCAGAAAATTTGGTAGAACCTTAGTTTCTTCTTCTTCTTGTCCCTCTTCTTCCTCGGAATCACAGGTTTCCACATTTTCATGTTCAGTAATACCTGCATGTTTTCTCTTGCGTGAAAATGCTATCATAAAAAAATACTTTAGTTTGAATGTAGCAATAATATTTCTGAGGTTTATAACTATATAATGTACCCCACTAATGGGTCTCTATAAGAACCAACTGTACTATGTAGTAACGTACCAATTATAACATTCAGGGAGTGTACTAACCATGTCGCTGCTGCTCTCACAATGGCTACTCAATTCCTGCAGTACAAGAGGAGTGATTGTGCGAGACTTGGGAAGAATTCACTGCATTGCTGGGATGGTAGAGGAACGAGCATGATCGGCGGCAAAACGGTCGGCCAGTATAGAGAGAGGGTGAAGGCATGGGCTGGTGTGTGTGTATATAGAGAGGGGGAAGGCAGGTGAATGTGTGTGTAATGAGAGAGGGTAAAGACAGGTGACTGAGTTATTTCAAGAGGTACTTTTTAAAAGATAATGCACCCCCTACTTTAAGTTATATGAACATCATATGTCACCTCTGAGTTCCGTGCCCTACATAAAAGCACGAGGCCGGTCACAGAACTCCTCTAACATCTAAAATCCTTATAATTTACAGTAGGGGATACATTATCTAGTATATATATACTATAAATTATAAAGAAAAAGGGAGCTGATGCAGACAGATGGAAATTTCCCATCTTTCCCAAAAGATAATGCCAACCATGGATGTTACGTTCGTCGGCAGTACAGTTGGTCGGATTTGCCCCTACACCTTAGCGATATTAGGTAAATCTTGTCATGGACTGACGGGCTTTACCTACTATAGCTAATATGTATGGCTACCTTTAGATTAACACTGTTAGAAATGTTCAGTGTATTATCTGCATAATGATATTTTTACAAACAATACATGTAACATATCCATGTATAATATCAGTCTAGGTATAATTTATAACCCTGTAATATTATATTAAGATAACAGACTAGAATAGAGATAAGTAATACTTACTTTCTATTGGTGAAGCAGTTGGGGAGTGTAGAATCGATGATTCTAAATGTTCAGTGTCTACGAAACATAACATTAAACATGGTCTAAATGACAAGAGCGTAAACATACAACATAATGATGGACTGAGGTAACAGGATAGAAGGAAAAGGTCCAGCTTTCTAGAGTGCTAAATTCTACAAATAAGGTGTTCATACAAATGCAACTTCACTTGCAATATGCTGACCAATCACACTGGTTTCTGATGGCACATTACAAAGGGAATTGCCCATATGGAACGGACTGATCGCCCGTATAATATATGGAGATTGGTCGTCCATGCGCCATACACAGGCTGACGATATCAGCTCTCTTTACAGCAGCCTCTTTTAATTTGTGCAAATGTATCAGTTGTTCCATGACCTGATGGAACTGGAAGTGAGTAGCTGAAAATATATTCAATGATTTTCCCTAACTTAAACACTCCACATCAATGTCTTGTCACAGGACATGTTTACTTTGGGTTTTCTCTTTTTGGGAACCCGTGGCTGCAAAAATAAGGAACGTTCATCCTCATTATGAGGGGTTTTACTTATTGGTCTAGTATCCTCTTTCTGAAGTACATGATTTAACTCCTGTGATAAATCACTTGGACAGTATAACATGATCTGTACTTATAGCAACATTATATAGAACATCATAGTGAATAATATTTTATATATATTTTATAACCCTATAGAATTATATGAGGATAAGAGACTAGAATACAAAATATTACCACTTTTACCAAGAATCAGCACAAAAAATGAATTCTAAATTTCCAGTGCCTAAGGAACATAACATTGAACATATTAGTCTAAATGACATGAGCATAAACATACAACCTAATGATGGATTGAGGTAACAGTATAGAAGGATAAGATCTAGCCTTCTATAGTGCTAAATTCTAGAGGTAAGGTGGTCATACACATGCGATTATAAATATTAGATCATCTGTAAACACTGTATGAGTTTTATCTAATTTTATAAAATAACATGCACATGTTAAATCATTTTGATATGAAGGTGTGACAATAACTGAAAGTCAAAGAATTAGTAAATCAAAATTAAAAGAATTGTCTGCCATGTAATAAAATTGATGCTATTTTTGTATCTATATGCAATTGTTGTGGTTTATATAGACATTCAGGGAGATTCAATAAAAGTTCTTATTGTTAAAAATTGTGCTATTTTTTCCCCAACCAATCAGATCTTATCCAACATTTGAAAGCTAACATCTAATTGGTTTGGGGTAAAATTAGCACTATTTTTAACAATAAGAACTTTTATTGAATCTCTCTGATTATATTTTAACCACTATACAGGTTATAATAAAGATATTTTCTTACCACGCTCCAAAGCTTTTTCATTTTCTGCCCTTAGATCAGATACAATGTCCAAAATGTTATTAGACTCCGTTGACAGGACGGACAAATGTTGTATCAGCGTTGCCCTTTTTGTTGCAAAACACTGATCAAAATAATTATAGTGCTTAATATTTATATTTAATTCCAATATTTTTTTTTCTAGTGTTATTTTTTCATCCAAATCTTTTTTTACTAATGCAATTTTTTTCTTCAAGTATAAAAATCTCTGATATTGTCCAATTTTAAGTCCATTTCTTGGATTTCAATGCTTAATTTATTTTCCAACTTTTTTCTCTCGTCTCTCAATATATTTAGCATGCAAGAGATTTTTTCATCAACTGTTAAAACATTATCATCTTCATCTGAACTTTCCATATTCTTTTATAAAAAAGAATATATTGTAATTTATTATTTCATAGTTGTGGTATTTATTATTATAATTCATTTTTTTGCCTATCATAGATCCATCTTATACAAAGCCCTTACTCACACTGCCTCCTCTCCCCTTAAATATTTTTCTCTTCTGGCTCCCATCCTCTAGAATTCTATTCCCCTTCCTTTCATCATGAAATCTCAATAAAAAAGTTTAAATCCTAGTCTTATCATCTCTCTCTGAGCACAGCATGGCATAAGGCTGTGGACACTGCACCATTTATTACTATAGCACTTCTACCCTTTCCTATGTATCTGTATGTTACCCACCTAATGAGATTGTAAGCGCTACGGGTTTGGACATCATGTTTCATGTTTCAATCACTTGTATATTTCACAATGTACATAATTATATAATTACTGTCCCCCATGTAGAACTTTTTGTATTCTAATATTATACAGTAGCACTGCATCCCCAAGTGGCACTAAACATACATAAATACAATCTAATCTATTGATATAAAGAGTGTGCCAGAGCTCCCCATCAGTGTCCCAAGCTCAGACCCCTCCCTCAGTGTCCAAAGCTTAGAATCTCTTAGGGCCATATTTATAAAGGATTCTTTTTCGCCAAATAATTAGCGCAGTACATCGCAGCGAAAATAGCGCCATTTGAAAAAGGCGAACGGGCGCAATAAAGAGCGAAAAGTATCGCAGCGAAAACTTAACGCATCTAAGAAGACTGCATTGCGAAAACCATTCGAAACCAGAAAAGCCCACTAGAAAATGATGTCAAGTTCAAAATGGCCACCTCACATTTACCAACAAGTCAGCCATGTCTTTAGTCAATCTTTTTAGAATTTCTCAATTGGAATACAATTCTCTTTTGCACTGCACATTCGCCTTTCTAATGCGCATTCGCTTTTCCAAGGCATATTACATTCTAATGCATGATCGCCTTTCTAATGCGCCTTTGCTTTTCCAAGGCATATTACATGCTAATGCGCGATCGCCTTTCTAATGCGCGTTCGCTTTTCCAAGGCTTATTACATGCTAATGCGCGATCGCCTTTCTAATGCGCGTTCGCTTTTCCAAGGCATATTCCCCATTAGAATGTGCAATTGCTTTTCGAAGGCATATTCCCCATTATAATGTACGATTGCCTTTCTAATGTGCGATGACTTTTACGGTGGGTCCCAGCAACCTCAGCAGGGCACAGGGACAATGACCCAATTCCTTTCTGTCCTGTATTTTTTGTGCAATGCCTCATTCCAGCCTGTGACCTTACATCTTCTTGTCAGGAGTCAGCCTTCTTTTTCCAGGATCCTTCCAAAGGTGATGAATGCAATTTTACCCTGGTCTATGGCATACATCACCTTTCCGTCTAGTCATGAGTCAGAGGGAAAAAACATCCAAAGTGATTTTTATCTTAAGGGGTTTTTCAGAAATGCCTATGAGCCATTGATTGTACGCATATTGCACTTGCACCGCCTAAACAGAGAATGGAAGTGTATCTTAACAGAAAACACGTCCATTCTCTTAATGTTCAGGTGGTATGCGACTCACACCTGCACATTGAGTATAATCGGTGCGTAGCATGGAAGTTGACACGACTCCCATAATAATAATTTGCACTGGTCAGCTCTCTACCACCAGTTTACCAATGGCAACATGCCTCAGGGTTTTGTGGGCTTTTGGGCCACAACTGAGTGTTTGATACTAGTGAGCGTTTGGTCAGGACATAATGTGGCATGTTATGTGGATACGTGTCCCTGCCTATGCAAGGATGGAACATTGTTTTCCAGAATTCATTATGTGTTTAAAATAGAATATATCCTATCTTGAATTTGAGGAGACTAATTAAGCCAATCTGGACATATAATAGGAAGACATCAAACAACTTATGTATGGAATATTTTCCTACTGTACGGTCACCTTAATATCATAAAAAGATAGAATTGGAATATTTAGGGAAGAAGAAACAGACAGACAACTTTACAGTTTGATTTTAAATATCATGTATATATTTATATAAGTAAATTTTTAAAACAATTTTTTTAGGTAAAAAACAAAAATAAAAGAATTTAAACTCTGCTCCTTACAAAAGCAATTTGGCGCTCCAGCCGGAGCAGCCTTTTCTTAATTTTGCGGACATCCTTCTCCACAATGCCACGCCAATCCTGCTCCAGGGGTGGTGGGGTGTGTCTTGTGGACACTGGTGGGGATCCTGCTACAGAGAATGGGGATAGGGTGGGTGGTGGAAGGCCAATGGTCCGGCCTCCTCCTCGGCCAATGGTCCGGCCTCCTCCTCGGCCAATGGTCCGGCCTCCTCCTCGGCCAATGTTCCGGCCTCCTCCTGTCGTTCCATGTCACCTTGAAATTAGAACAAAGTTCAAGAACTTGGCAACTATAATGCCATGGGGTCTATGCCACAGTAGCTTGCACTAGATTGTCCCTGTGATTTGGGCTAAAATGGAAATGTCGGGAACACGCAAAATCATGCTATTTATTATGGCTAGGCCACACTTTTAAGCGTTTGCGCACGCCTTTTGCGTTTGCGAACGCGCATGCGATTTGGTTATAATGGAAATCGCGGGAACGCTAAATGTGATTGTGCATGCATTCACCATTTTTGGTGCGTTAATGCATGCATTGCCATAATGGAAAACGGCCCCACTACAATGCACTAAATTGCGCACGCAATTATGAGCGTTATCGCACGCTTCATTGCGTGCGTCATTCTTGTGCGTTTTCCGTTTGCGTGTGTGTTGGGCGCATGCAATTTGCCCGTTTTCCATTATGGCAACGCATGCGTTACCAAAACGGAAATGGATGCACAATCGCATGCACATGGGAAATTGCGTGGATTTTTGCGTTCCCGCAGTTTTCATTAGAACCAAATTGCATGCGCTTTTGCCAAAGCAAAATGCATGCACAAACGCTTAACTAACGCGTAAGTGTGGCCTAGTCCTACGTGATTGCGCATCCGTTTGCATTTTGTTAACACATGCATTCCCTATTTTTGTGGCATTAACGCATGTGTTTCCATAATGGAAAATTTCGAAAAATGATTGTAAATTATGAAAATTAAAAGCACGTGAAAACGCAAAACAAACAAGAATTGCACACAAAATCGTGTGCCATAACGATAACAATTGCGTGCTTGATTTGGTGTGTTATAGTGTTGCCTTGGCTTAAGGCACGTGATATGTGCACAATTTGCATCATTACAAAAAGTAGGAATATATTATTTCGGATAATAATCTGCATTTTAAAAATACCTGTGCGCATCCTGCTCCTAATGTCCTGCACAAATGCAGGCCTCCTTCTTTTTAGGTCACTCCAGTTCCTCTGCAGGTCCTGGAGTGACAGTTGGAGCCCATACTTCCTCCCAATCTTCCTTTGGAGGCTCTCCATAATCAGGCGCTTTTTGTCTGTGGTCCCCACAGGCAGTGTATCATATTTCTTTTTGGTGAGCTGTTTCACCATAAGCTTTAAGTATGGCCTAGTCATCTTGAATACAGCAAACGCCCCGCCCCCTTGCTTTGGCGCCAAAACGACCGCGCTCTTAAACGCGAAAATACATGCTCGCTTTCGCTATTCGCTTTCGTTGTTTGCTTTCGCTATTCGCTTTTTAAAATAAAAGTGCAATTATGGAAAGTCTGCATAGGAACATTTCCACGAAATCTCACCTGGACATTTGGTTAAAGGACCTCCCAATCAATTGGAGCAAATGAAAGACGAGGATGCCTGGATTTGAGTCCGACAAAAGGACCAAGATGTCTGGTAGTAGTTTGACAATACACATTATTCTTGGTCCCAAAAATGTATTACATATTCCTGTGTTGAATTAGTAATGTTTGCTATAAAAAAAGCTAACCTAATATAATGTGATAGATTTGATGAATTGATTATTTTAGAATGATGTATCTAAACCTATATAATGCTCAAAATGTCTAAAGACAGATTCCATTGTGCCCATCTTGCACATATCATGTGCTTGCAACGAAGACCATTCCAAACCAGATTTGTCCGTTCCTAAACTCATCTAAGATTAGATTATACATTTCTAAACAAATGGAGAACTTTACCACATTTCAAGATAATTTTGGCTCAACTGCTCCAGAGTAAGAGGAGATGGACCACAATGAATAGGGTGAGGAGTAGCAGCAGGAGGAGAAGCCACAGGAGGAGGAGTAGGTGCTGCAGCAGGAGGAGGAGGAGGCACAGCAGCAATGAACTCCAATTACTCGGGCTAAATATGGCGGAGTATTTGAAAGTTATTATGGTGGACATGGGCCACATTCCAAAAAGGCTTAAGAGAATGGAGAGCAGGAAGGCCTTTTCATGTGTGCCTAAGTAGTGGCCTGGTTTTTGTTTTTCCGTTTGTAGAATGTCCTGGCTTTTGGGGGAGGGAATTGGATAAATGTGAAAAATGTAATCCCAAAGTCCGATTCCTACATCTACATGGCAAATATTCCACTTTCATGGCTGCAGAAACCAACAAGGACCACCTAGTTGTCCACCTTCCTAAGGGAAAAATACAAATGCATGTGCATGTATTGCGCGCGAATTGAAAAATGCGAAAATGGCAAATGCGCGCGTGTGTTTGAAAAACGCGAAAATGGCAAATACGCATGCGCATGTTTTGCGCGCAAATTGAAAATGGCAAATACGCATGCGCGCGATTTAAAACGCGAAAACGGCAAATACGCATGCGCATGTATTGCTCGCGAATTGAAAAACGCGAAAATGACATGAGATTAAAACCTAAAAATCAGATTGTTTGTAATGCTGCTCCTTGGGCCAGAAGTTAATTTTATTTAGAAAATAAGTTTGGAACCATAACTGTTTTCCTTACATCTCCCTCTATGTATGTAGGTAATGGCACTAGGAATTGGGAAAACACACAGGGAGTTAACTCCTCTAACTTAGTTTGTTGTTTGGCTGACCTTAACCCTTGGTGTGTGTGGGGTGTGCAGTTTGGAGGATTGTCCCTAACTAAATGTAATTACACATTATGCAACAGTCACTCTGGAAATGTTCACATAATCTTGATAATACGTGATCCCTCTTTTTTTTTGGACTCTTCTTTGCAGTGTCAGGAACATTAGGTGTGTATCTGCACAAATTATGTTGAAGTAAGTCCATGCTGACCCAAAAATATATACAACATACTTGTGCACAAACACACCAATCCTCCTTACTCCTTAAATGCAAAGATTAGGAGCTATGTCACTTTGGTGTAGGTTACAACGTGGTTCCTTAGCACACACAGTTAATGTGAAAATAACTCAGACATTTTTCCTTGGTGTTCTTACACGATGCTTAGATGAAAGCAAACATTTGCTTGTGCAGGGAGATATCAAAAGTCTACTGTGAAATAGGGAAACATGAGAGAACCTATCAAGGAATTCACACAAAACTTAAACTAATCTGCATTTAAAATGTGGATTCAACACATCAAACAATTGCAGGCAGACTTCCCACCAACCAACCAAATACACAAACCCCATGGAAATCATTTTTTGTTTGTGACTCTCTAAAGAAAAAGATGTAAAATAACAGAAAACAATGTGTTTTTGCTAACAGATGTGGCAGCTCCCACCCATTATGCCACACTTCCGAAGGCCAAGCGTGCTGCACGGCTCAAAGCCATATTTCAGCAAATGCTGGAGGAGGAGGTTTCTGATTTGGAGCTGAGCTCAGAAGCTGAGGAACTGGAGCAGACTCCAATGGCCCCAACTGAGCCTCAGCATGGCTCCCCTTTTTGGAGGTTGCCGTTCCAGCTCCCACCTCTCCACCTAAAGGGAGCAAAACGAAGAAAAAGGCAACTTTGGAAGAGGGGGAAGCACAAAAACTGGGTAAGATAAATGCAGGTTGGCTCTTAAAAACGTATTTATGTGAATGATAACATTCTAAATGCTTTCAACATATGTCGGCGAATGAAGAGCTCCTGCGACGCGTGACAAGGCAACGACGCCAGGAAAGACGGAGAAAATATTCTATGTTGAGCAAAATATATGGGAAGTTGGCTGAGTTCACCCACCAACAAAACAGCTACCAACAAGAAATGTTGAAAATCAAAAGGGAGGAGCTGCAGCTTCTCAAGGATCTTAAAGAGATCAAGCTCCAAAAGTTAAACTTACTCCAGGCCCAGCAAGTCGTGGGGGATCCTACACCTGCGGCTGAGACGGGAGAGTCTTCTGCAAGTGCTGGTCCTGTTGCCCCCCCAAAAAAGCAGCCCAAAACTGACAAACCGCCTAGAAGAAGTGGTCGGTTAGCTTCTAGTCAGTAGTTGTTTTTTTTATATATTCACATGAATAAATGTGCTTTTGCTTTATCAAACATTTCTTTGCCATTTGTCTTCTGTTAATGTCAATGTCCAGATGGATGTGTGGGCGTCCTCAGCAGTAGTAGTGGGGTGTCTGTGAGGGAGCAGGTTCAGATCATCTGTGTTTTCTTCCTCCTCAGCTCTTTGCTTCTCATCCTCTGTGATTTGGCAAATACAATATTTTCTGTATAATGTCATGTTAGCGGACGTAAGGTCTATGTCATTAATAGATAGTGGGTGTCATTAGCATCCATGCTCTGTGCTGAAAATCAAGGTTAAAGTTGAGCTAAACAAGATTAAATTGGATACTGCAAGTTTCATTACATATTAGCACCAGCTGAAGGGGAATTCCTAAAGATATCTATGCAACGGGAGCAATGTATTTAATAATGCATTTGCACCACTTTTAACTACACTATTTAACACCAGCTAGCTAATGGCTGCTGTTAAAGTGGCAGTGGTCTCAAATCCATTTTGTGATTTCCACACAGGTCCAAAGCAGATGGTAAAGACCAAACTCCACATTTCACCTTCTAATTAGCACCATTGCAATGCTAGCATGAGGACATTGGCATGCACACACTGATACATTGTTGTGAAAACTGGCACTGCAGAGCCAGGCACTGGTTAAATGATTGGAACACAGATCATGTTCAACAAGCTTTTGTACACAGAACACTGGGAAAGCAGTTGCCATACAGACTGGTATTTTCAGAACCTTACCACAAAATAAGGACCCTGGTGCATTCGCATCTCCTGCACCCCTGGTAGCTACGCCCTTGTACAATAAGAAACACACAATCATTTAAAAACTTCTAAATTAATCTATATATATTCTAGAAGGTTGCCTCTTTGGAAAGGCCACATTTGTTTGAGGTTTAACCAAAACAAATGCATTAATGGTCGCTTAAAGTAGTGCATATGGAAGGAGAGCAAACGTCACTACATGGAACAGTGACTTGATATAGTGCGTCAAACCCTCTATGTGTAATAGAGTGGAGCAACCTAACGGAGTTGGGGGGGAAACAATACATTCCTATTGATTATTCATTCTACTAGTCCTACACAAATAGCATGAAAAAAGCGATTGCGCATTCAAAAGGCGATCGCACATTCAAAAGGCTAACGCTATCGCTATTCGCTTTCGCTAAAAGCGAAAAAAGAAGAAAAGCGAAGGCGAAAGATGCGGAAAATAGAAGTGTCATTAATTATATAGCAATGCTGTATTGTTCTGAACAATGTAAAAATATTCATTTAAACACATTGAGACAATATTGTGCATCAAAAATTATTTCACAGCATACGCTCTTTAATTCACTTTCCGAATTTTGCCTTCCCCAGAATTTGGTTGATTATTCGCTTTTTTTGTTGCTTTTTCGCTAGCGACATTCGCTTTTTATGCCGGAAGTGCGCCACAGGCAAGGAGGATTGTTGTTCTCGCTCTAGATACACAGGCACCATGACTAGGAGGTATATGAGGGTGATGGTGAGGTACCAAGAAAATGTATGACAACCTCCCTGTTGGCACAACCAACAGGAAGGCAAAAAAAAGGGCCATAATGGAGAGTCTCCAAAGGAAGATCCTGCGGAGATATGGGGTGGATCTGAGCCTGAAGGAGCTCCAAAGAAATTGGAGCGATTTGAAGAGGAGGAGGCCCCAGTATGTCCAAGACATAAGGAGGAGGATGGATGAAGGTACTTTTCAAAGTTCATATTAGTGTGATTAGTGTGAGAAAATAATGAATAAATATTCCTACATGTATTGTTCGAAGTTTTACACTAGAATCTGATAACTTCATATAATGTGTCAGTAAGAACATAGAATCCTACAAAGGTTTAAACGCTGATTGCATTGTGCACATTTAGTACATATCATGTACCATAAACACATTACACAAAGCAGGGGCGTAACTGCAGGGGGAGCAACAACAGGGGGGCCCAGGAGCCAAGGGGGCCCCTTCTCATTTATCCTCTAACAAGTCTAGCCTTCTTTCCTAAAACCACCGTGGGTGAAGCACAGATAGGGGCCACATCATATTTTTGCTGGGAGGACCAGGGATTCCTATTTACGCCACTCAAAAGCTATTCTAACTAACAAAGATTTCACATAACATTACACTGTTCAATTTTTTTTCATTTCCAGATGAAGCGGAACCAACAGCTCCACAGGAGCATGATGAGGAGGAGGAGCAAGCAGCTGCATCTTCCACGCCACCAATGCTCTCCCCAGAGAGAACCCCACCACCACCGAGGAGCCCTCTACCACCACCACCACTACAGGAGATAAGGGACCTCATTCTGAACATGACTGAGGTCCTCAAATGCCAAATTGTATGAAAACAAAGTTTTAAAGAAAAAGGTTACAATTTTAAAAAAAAAAAAAGGCTTGGATAAAACATTTAAGCCAAATGTAAAGTTGTCTGTCGTTATTATTCCAAAACCAGGGTGCAGTTAGCCATCACATGATGTTTCCAGGAAGGAAGGCACACCGCCACAAACACCAATTTGTACTGCAAAACAAATAATTACTGGTCAAATGCTTTGTATGTAACCACTGGTAACATTGTTGACACAAAGGCTGATGAAATGCTTGGCATGCAGACACTGATAAATTGTTGGGGAAACTGGCACTGCACAGCCAGGCACTGGTTAAATTGGCACACAGATAATGTAACAAATGCTTTGTACACAGACCACTGGTAAAACAGTTGGCACACAGACTGTTATATTTAGAAACTTACCACAAAATGGGGGCCCCTTCTTGGACAAGGGCCCTGGTGTGGTCGCATCCCCTGCACCCCTGGTAGCTACGTCCCTGTATAATAAGAAACACACAATCATTAACTATCTTCCAAGTTAATCTATATACATTGTTGAAGGTTTTCTCTTTGGAAAGGCAACATTTGTTTGATGTTTATCCCTAGATTAATGCTCGCTTAAACTGGCACATGTGAAAGGAGAGCAAACGTGACTACATGGAACAGTGACTTGCTATAGTGCATCAAACCCTCTGTGTGTAATAGAGGGGAGCAACCTAACGGAGGTGTGTGAGGGAGCTATGCAACCAGTATGGGGAGTTGGCGGGGGGAACAATACATTCCTATTGATTATTCATTCTACTGGTCCTTCACAAATAGCATTAGGAAGTAATGAAACACTTGTTACAGAAAATCAGCCATACCCAAAAGTAGTAGCAGTCAAACAGTGCCAGTTAGGGGCAGGTCAGCCTTCTTTAGGTTCCTAATAAAGGGAGAAGATAATCAGTATAACATACCCTATGACATTAAACATGTTTTTTTGGACACGTATAACATAGTAAAATACCTTAATATTGATCGTCTCAACTTACCCTGAAAAAAAGAAGCAATTAATTCTGCCCTTGTCCTTTGTCCATCTTCTGAGGAATCCTCAGCATCTACAGACGGCCCCTCATCCTCGGCTGCCAGCATATCATCATTGTGCAGCTGTACCCCATGCTTTATTGCTAAATTATGGAGCACAGCGCACACAATGATGATATCTGACACCTTCCCGGGAGAATAAAGGAGTTTCCCACCGGTAGATGAGACACCGGAAACGTGATTTCCAGACTCCGAAGAGTCTTTCAATCACGTTTTTTGTCTGACGGTGTGCTAAATTATAGCGCCTCTCTGCAGGTGTCCTTGGATTCCTCAGGGGCGTCATGAGCCAGGAATGAATCCCATACCCTGCGTCTCCTATTTGGAAAGGGGAAATAATGGATGTAAGTCATTTGGATACACATTCCCTTGAAAATGGAGGAAAAGAACCACTTACCCACAAGCCAGCCCTCTGGCATCCGTCCGCTGGTAAACTTGCGGTAGAGAGCTGACTGGCGCAAAATATGGGAGTCGTGGCAACTTCCAGGAAACGCACTGTTTATACTCATAATGCGCAGGTGGGAATCACACACCACCTGAACATTCAGAGAATGGAAGTGTTTTCCAGATACACTTCCATTCTCTGTTTAGGTGGTGCGAGCGCAATATGCGTACAATCAATGGCTCCTAGGCAGTTAGGAAAACCCCCTAGCTGAAAAAAAAATCAGATTTGATGTTTTGCCACTCTGACTCACTGGACGGAAACAGGATATATTGTCTGGACAAGGGCAAAATTGCACTCAGAACCTTTGGGAGGATCCGAGAAAAAGAAGGCTGACTCATGCCAAGAAGTTGTGACGTCACAGGCTGGAATGTGGCATTGTCAAAAAAATAAAGGACAGACAAAAGCTTTGTCATCCCAGGCAATTCCACATTCCGCCTTGTTGTTGGCTCCAACAAATCGCCCAGTTTGCCATACAACTCCTGTATGGCTGGGCGATTTTAGGCGAAAGTGACGCACAACCTCCTCATCAGACAGCTTGTCCAGAAGACAAAATCTCCTTCGAAAGAAACGAGGCTGTCTGATCCTAACTGAAAAATGTTCCCTCCTCTGCACTCCACGCTGCCTGTGTTCCTCCTCATCCAGCAACACAGCAGCTGCTGACGCTATAACATTGCCACAGGCTGCAATCATGATCTCCTCCTGACTCATTTTCTCTACCCACAATGATCAGCTTCATCTGCTGGTTTAAATAGTGTTTGTTATCAATCAAACTTTATTGTTCCTGTTTTCTAAAGTCGCTCCAATTTGTGTCCAAATAAGGTAAAACCACATCCGATCTTTGTTAGTGACTAGCCAGCTGTTAAACGTTATTGGCAGTATATTTCAAATATACGAAAATTGGGCAAATTTGGAGAAACTAAACCAAGAAAGTGAACAACATGCCTATTCACCAGAAAAAACGCCCATTCTAAAGACGAACGCGCATTCAAAAGGCGAAAGCGCAATAAAAAAAAAGTGAACGCATATTCAAAAGGCGATCGCACATTCAAAAGGCGAACGTGCATTAGGAAAGCGAACGCGCATTAGCAAGATGAGCGGGTAGTAGGAAGACGAACGCGCATTCAAAAGGCGATCGCGCATTAGCAAGACGAACAGACAATGATTTTTTTAAAGGGTGAAGCCAAACAAGCGCGTTGTTTGCGTCCGCGTTTTGTGTTGATTTCAGATTGCATGTCCGTTTGCTTTTGGAGAATATCATGGAGATTCAATAAAAGTTCTTATCGTTTAAAATGCTGGTAATGTTGCCCCAACCAATCAGATCTTATTTAACATGTGAAAGCTAACATCTGATTGTTTTGGGCAAAATTAGCACCATTTTCAACGATATGAACTTTTATTGAATAACCCTGTATATGCGTTCACCATTTTGGATGCATTAACGCATGCGTTTCCATAACACAAGACTGAAAAAACGCATGCACAAAATAAATACATACAACAATCACGGCCAATAGCGTTTGCAATTTTGTGTCTCGTTCCTGTACGTAGCAGTGTGTCCCGAGCCAGGCTGAGGCCCCACTGCAACTCACACGAATCGCACACAAAATCACGAACACTATTGCACACAATTGTGTGCGCAAGCCTTCTGCATTTGGCGTTTGCACGTGCAATTGCAACTTTTTCGGTTATGGAAATGCATGCATTAACGCCACAAAAATAGTGAACACATGTGTTAACCAAAAGGGAAACGTAGGCACAATCGCATGCACGTCAGAAATTGAGGAACCTGACGCATTCCCGCAATTTCCATTTTACCCAAAATGCATGTGCATTTGCATGCGAAAACGTGTGAAAAAAGCACAAGTGTTGCCTAGCCCTTATTAACGCCACCAAAAAGAGCATAAAGCACGCACCCTGAATGCTAACAATTGACCTCGCATTGTAAATGAAAAATTGAGCGTACATTGCAAACGCTAAAACACACCGAGAAAGAAGGGGGTGACGGTGTGTTCACGTGAACGACAAAATACCGGAACTCATTTGACGTCCAAGCTACAATTATTCCTATACAGACCAAATGGAAATGCAATATCTTCATAGATGTGTTCCAAAACCATGTAAGACCATTTGTCTGAATGGCTTTTACATTTTTGTTGCCTTAAAAATCAGTAACCAATCCAAATTCCCTACAGACAGGCTCCAAACATGCCTTTTCGCTCAAACAATGACTTTTCACCACCTTCAGGGTCGCGCTAATCTTTCGCTCTTTTTAACGCAAAAAACACCTTTCGCTCTATTATAAATCGCGTTATGCCTTTTCGCTCCCTTTTCGTTAAAATTACCATTGCGATGCATGGCGAAGTAAGGCGAAAAGGGTTTTAGCGATAGCTCGCGGAAACTTTCGCCATTCGTTAACGCGACCTTTATAAATAGCGTTAACTGTCTTTTTGGCGAAAACCCATGCGAAAAGCGAATGCGAAAACATTTCACTACTTTTCGCTCTTTTATAAATATGCCCCTTAGTGTTCAAAAGTTAGAGTTCCCTATCAGTATCTGAAAGTTAGAATACCCCTCAGTGTCCCAATCCCTGAGCCTCCTCAGTATCCAAAGGTCATAGCCCCCCAGCAGTGTCCCAAGGCCATACCCCCCATCATTGTCCCAAGGAAAGAATACCATCATTGTCCCAAGGTCAGACCCCACTCAATGTCCCAAGCAAAGTCCTCTCTTAAATGTCCAAAGGCAAAAGCACCATAAATATCCCAAGGCAAGAGCCCCCATCAGTGTGCCAATGTTAGAGCTCCCTTAGTGTCCCAAGGGCAGAGCCCCAACTATATAGCCAAAGACGACCTTGTGGATCACGAATATCATATATAAAAACCCTTTATTAAATATAGCATGGATAAAAAAATTAAATAAACTATACATTCCAAACTATGGTCAAACGACCCAATGAGTGGACGGAAAACAATGTATATATGTATACAGATGTAATCTAATCAAAATGGTCTGTATAAAAGGTATTTAACAGAATATCCCTTTTGTATATAATTGCACTTATATTATATATATATATATATCACAATCTGAGACAAAGAAAGGCAGGATGGAAAAAGTCACTTCAATATTTCACAGTAATCCTATATACTAAGAGGTATAAATGACGGGCACATTCACTAGAGCACCATGTCATCAACCCTCCTCCCACTGTACTCGTACCATTGGAGAAGCGAACCCCTACTTGTGTGCAAACACTCTACAGTGGGAGGAAGGTTGATGAGGCTGCCTTTTCCAGGAGGAGACAGAGAGAGAGTGAAAGTAGAGAGGGAGAGAGTGAAAGTAGAGAGGGAGAGAGTGAAAGTAGAGAGGGAGAGAGTGAAAGTAGAGAGGGGGAGAGTGAAAGTAGAGAGGGGGAGAGTGAAAGTAGAGAGGGGGAGAGTGAAAGTAGAGAGAGAGAAGGGAAAGGGGGAGAAGGAAAAAAGGGGTGAGAAGGAAGGTGAGGTCCTAGTGGGCTCACTCTAGGTACTGTTGCGATAAGAATCAGGAGATTTGAATATTATTGTCCTATGAAAAAAAATACGCAACTACATGTATAGTATTCTATATTCTCATTTGGTTTCTATTTTACTATAAATAACAAAAAATGGTTGAGTAAACTATACCTGTGTCTAATACTTACTAAGTTCCAATGACATGTTATTGAAATCCAAAGCCTGTAGTCCTTGTTTTGCTGTGAAACTTCTCTGTAAAAGGGAGTGACAGGGAGACTCATTTAACTCTTTATTGTATCACAGCCCCCCTGCCTGCCATAATAAACCCCACCCAATGTACTATTGTATAACTTAGGAATCATAGCAGCCATCTTAGATCTAGAAATTAGAACTCTCAACCATGTACTACAATTGGTCTTCTAGATGATGAGGTATATTACATATAATTAACCGTAAATATATAACGTAGGTAAGAAATGGTCCAATATCATGGGCAAAAATAGCATTGGTTGCAAATACTATAAACCTTTTGTTATAAAGCTCATGTCAGACAAAATGTCCATGGGACAAATGTGGCTCTTTTGTTGGCCCAACATTTAGCCTGTGATTTTTATTTGGGACCCTCATGTGGTCCAATGCCAATAGTAAAATATTAATATAAAAAGATTTCTACCAAACTCAGTTCCAAATGAAAATCAATGTCTATAGTCTTTTGTCTGCTAAGAATCTTTCCTGTGAAAGACAGGCTAGTGAGAAGCTACAGAGAAGCTCATGTAAACTCACCCCCCCCCCCCACCCTTTGTCTGCCATAATAAAACCCCACCCAATTTACTGTTGTATAACTTAGGAATCATAGCAGCCATCTTAGGTTTAGAAATTAGAGCACTCAACCATGTACAAAAATTGGTGTATATATATACGTATATTTTTGGGCCCGAGTGAATGTACAGCATCCAAGACACACTTCGCTAATATCTATTTGTGTGGTCCGAAGCAGCAACATTATTATAGATTTGCTTGCTAGGTACCGATCAGCTGTTTTTACAATATCTAGCAGGCAGATCTATAGATACACCACTACTGGTGATGGTACAAATGGTTAGCAGCATAGTAAGGCTTGGATGCAGTCACCGCTGTAATAGCTAATCACGTATCTAGCCTGGCACTAGGCAGTGAGGTGACAAAAAAGCCTTCCATTGGTTTGGCCATTCCCTTATTGTGCCAGAAGAGTATTGTGGGCATTCTACATTATCACATGATCCTGCCATAGGCATAGGACCCAGTCCAAAACCGTGTACTTTCCCTCTTCCCTAACCCCAGCACTAGGCACAATCATAACACAGTTCCAATCCTGTACCTGCTAAGTGTATTAAAAGAAATTGGCCCAACATTTAGCCTATCATTTTGATTTTGGACCCTCATGTGGTCCAATGCCAATAGTAAAATAGTAATATAAAAAGTTCTACTTACTCAGTTCCAATAGTGTGTTCGCAAAATCCAAACCTTTGTTCAGCTAGGAAAGTTCTCTGTAAAAGGGCAGAGATAAGGGACAAAGCTACTCAGATTACTTTTTATTGTATCACAGATCCCTCCCCTCTCCCCCCATGACTGCCATAATAAACACCCACCCAATGTACTATTGTCTAACTTACTAAAGATAGCATCCATCTTAGATCTAGAAATAATAACTCTCAACCATCTACCTTAACTGGTGTGTCCTCCACAGGTTTGCCCTATTTCAGCGGGATTGTCCCAGCAGCATGGGTCAAAGTTCACAGGAGTGTTCGGTCAGGTAAGTAAAAATCATATATATATATGGCCACCTTTAGTGTAGGGATGCCTTGATTTACCTGCTTTGTTTGAACTGATTATGTAAAACCCAGCGGTGAGCACCTAAAAGATTAGGTCATCAAATGGGTGCTTTTATTGGAGGGGTCAATATTTATGGCTAGAGTTACCATTTAATAATTGTTTGTAATAATTATTTCACATTAATATAATTTTGCATCAATTAGTCCTTTCATTTTTTATAGTGAAAATGGAGCAGATGGAACAGATTAGAAAAGAATTTGTGGCTGATGAGCACGAGGTATTGAAAATAATGCAAAATACCAACCAATTAAGTGCAGAGAAGCGTCTATATGCCCATGAGGTGGCTCTGAATAAACAAAAAATGTTATCCTTAAAAAAGTATCTAAAGGAAATTCAAGAGGAACAAAAAGAATTAAAACAATCTTTAAGAAATTTAGAAGAAGAGAAAAAAAAAGCCCAAAAAATGTACCAAGAAGTAAAACCAAGTCGAGACATGTGGCTCACAGTGGTCAAAGAAGCTGAAAACACGCTTAAATTATCCTGCGAACTTCTCACAGACATCAGTGAAACGGGGCACGCTGCATCAACAATGGCTCAGTCTAGCTGTAAGTCTAACTGCAAATATTTCAACTGTTATTATGAACCATATACATAAGACAATTGTTAGACAAAATAGGTGAAGATAATCATTTTAAATGAAAATCTAATATTTGTAGATACATGATGGCATTGTTAAATGATCTTTTCGGACAATGCCGGAAAAATGATTGCATGGTTCTACTTACACTGTTAAGGTGGACATACACAGCACTTACCCTCCCATGCAATCCCACAACGTTAGACCAATCCTGCCAGAACCGCCTCTGGGATCGTAAAAAAAAATTAGGATTAGCGATGTCTGTTACAAAGAAGGCAGGATTGGTCTAATATTGTGGGATCGTTCAGAAAGGTAAGTGAAGTTTATGGCCACCTTAAGAGATCATGTGATCATTCCTCCAATCCTTATAAAACATTCCAGTTTGCTAATCTTAGTGGCAAGTACCTTGTCCATATGGGTATCAAGAAATAAATTCCCTTTTGACTTTAAACAAGATTTATTGCACATACACCTGAGTTTTTGTTGCTTAACATTGAAGGAAATTATAAGATATTTCTATTTTTTTGGCATAATAGATATATTAAATTTAATTATTCATTAAGTGGGACAGATAATTAGGGGGATGCCCCTAGGTTTTTTTTTTTCAACTTGCATAGTGATATTTATGTATCGATTTTTGATGTATATAAAAATGAGAATTATGAGAATTCTGCTCTCTATGTAAAAGACTACTAAAGCCTTGGCACTCAATATGTTTGGAAACTACAACTTCCAACATGCTTTATTAGCTGGGAGTTGTAGTTTCCAAACATCTGAACCCTCACTCTCCCACCTAGTTCAGTGGGTACCTACTGTGGGCATCCTTCCCGGATATCCTTCTGGAGAATACATACACACATCTATAAAGCAGTTAAGCAGCTTTGACATGATAAATGATTATAATCATAAATTCATACCAGATAGGTTTCCTCCAGGAACCAGGCTCCAGCTTCAGATGTCCTCGGTCATCACATGACGTAAGTTACGTAGAGCGGAAAACTGGCCAATCAGAAGTGTAGCAGTTGGTAATTTAAAAAATAATCTGTTCTGATGTGCTGCGATTGGTTCCAAACTTCCAGCTGTCCCCAGACTTCTACAGTACAGCTGCTGGCCAGCTGTGATTGGGTTCCGAGTCTCTACTACCATCACGGACTTCATACACAGGCGCTCGCGGATCAATAATAAGGTACCGCTGCGCTATTAAAAGGGGAGGAAATGCAGCCTATTAGGTTTTTTTTTACCTGGAGTGCCGACATGAGCAACTTTTTCAAGTTGCAGTGCTTGTTCTCTCTAGTCTCCTTCTGAAAGCAAACCATGATCTTGGGTGCCTATTTAGTTCAGCTCTCATCTTTCTTGTAAACAAATTGTACATGTCCTGGTGTGTGCCATGTGAAAGGGATATAACTTCATTTAGTAATTGTATCTCTACAATTTTCCAGTGTCCTTTGAAAGGAGGTAGAATATCTGGCAGAATTGCTCCCAAGTCCTCGTGATCTGATGAAATGGTGGCATCAAGCTCATTTATCACTGTATTCATATTAGCTGAAGAAGCAGAGCTATAGTGACCCACTGGGAGTACTTGAGCAATGTAATGTTCATTTGCCAAAATATTAAGCAGTTTATTACTTGCCTCAAACCCTAACATTTGAGCTGGGGTATTTCCACTGGCCAGTGTAGCAAGTCCTGATATACAGAGAGCCTCTACAGCTGGTTTCCAGTCCATTCTGCATTTGTGCAGTTTTGTGTAATTGATATACTGTTTGTTTTTCTGCAGTATGACTACTGACACACAAGCCAGAATGAAAGGATACCATTTGCGTGTAGTTTTCACACTCTGTAATACAGTTCTTACAAACTGCGGGGCTGATCCTGGAAATGTATTTCTAAATATGGTGTTAAAAACTTGAAGTTGATTAATCAGAATGGATTTGGCATCATCCCAGATTGCCTCCAATGATATCTGTTTTTTCTGTTCCTCTGTTCTTCTTTGATGCTTACAATATCTGGGAATGACCAGTCACATAATGGTTTCCTTGTTATTGTAGACAGTGTCAAAACTGGAAGAAACATGATTCCTCTTTTCTCCAAACCTTTACGGACGTGGGTTTTTAACTGATGTTTAGAAAAGAAGTGTAATCAGCATGGCATTACTGATGTACCAGCTCTGTGTGACAATCCTTTATCCAGGTATTTTTCCAGCCATAAGTCAATAGACATAGGTTTATTCAGCAGACGGAGGGGGTGTGTAATAGTACCACTGCACAGCTTAGGAAAGACTTTGATATTGTATGGTACAGCAAGATCCTCCAAGAGAACTTCTGCCAGTCACTGAAAATACGTCTGCTGTTGTTTGATCGTGCAGGGCAGATGTGAACACCTTAAGTAAAAGAAGAAAGGACTTTTGATAGTTTGATAATTTGTTATCTCCAAACCAGGACAGGAACGGAATCCTCATCTGTAGATCTTCACTTGGTCTTAACAGAAAGAATCCTCTTAGAGATGATTTCATATATCCAAATTCCGACATTAGTCTGTCTGACCTCCAACTTCTCACTCTGCCCCATGTAAAAATCTGTACCAGTGCCTCAGCCATAGTAACAGATGAAGACCTTTTTAATATGGAGATCAAATTTGCTTCCATACTCGGTGCTTCAAATATCTTCCATTTTGCCCACCTTGCCATTTCCAATATTAGCGAAAGGCCCTCTTTTGTTAAGCATGTTACAATTTTTTCATTCCGAAAAAGCTCTTCCACTTTCTTTTGATTCCATATTGTTGTTGTTTGGGAGTTAAAAAGGGTAAAATTTGTTGGTATTTGAGCCACGACTTCTAACCGAATTGGAAACGGCTTTGAGAGTCCAACAACAAGATGGTGGGCGATATTTTTCATTTGAACTGACCAAGCATCGTTGGTAAAAATCCCTGGCAATAACATGTGCCTAGTTATTGGAAAATTGATAGCCCCCTGGCTGGGAGGCATAGCATGAGGAAGAGGGACATAGGCCTGTAGGAATAAAACTTTTACTCCAGGTTCTGTAAACATGGGTTTAAAAACATCACTGCTATGGGGATTTACATGGAATGAAAAATTAGCAGCTTGGCTCAAACCCAGAGCCATAAAGTTACGCCGGTTACAGCAAAGCCTTGGCTTACAAAAGGCCTCGGATGACCAAAGTAATATTAATTGGGAGTGCTGTAATTTTATGGCCAAATGGAGATAAATGTTTTTAACTCAGTTGATGTCTATAAGATGTGTTATCGAGTTAACATTTTTATCTTTTTGTCCCATTCTAATGGCAAAAACGATTGGTTTTAGATTTGTTCCCGTTAGTGTTTTAGAGGCTATTCTTACGGCGTCATCAAGAAGAGCAAGTGCCTTGTTGCAATCCTGAGTAGATACCATGAAAACATTGTTGTCCTCCCTGTTAGCTGTAAAAAGGGCAGATCCTGGATTCCCTTTAGTAATTACCAAGCTGGCGAAAGTCTTGTGGAAACTTTGCAGAAATTTCTCCGTTTGTGATGGAGCAAGGCGTATTACTTTTTTATATTCAAATTCATTCAAATTATCTCTTGGCCAGAGAGTGACTACAATGTTGGTACCTCCTTCGGATATAATCTGGGCACCATGGCACACGTTTAGATATTTGAAGGCCAGACTTCCCGGTTCAAAGATTTTGTGAAAATGTTTGAGAGGAATTAAATTTCTTTTACCATAAGGCAAGAAGTAGATATGTGTAATATCAAACAGAATCGCCCAAAAGGTTGATAGTGATGCGACATAGTCATCCATATCTTCCTCTAGATAGATATCTTCAAATGTTAATCCAGAAGACTCTAGATTAATCACTTCATCCTTCTCCCACATTAAGAAGCTTTTTTTTAAGAAGTTTATTTTCATATGCAATTTGCTCCACTGTCCTCACAGGCTGGTTACAATCCTCTGTGTATACTGGGAAGGTGCTCGGTTAAGGGATATTCTGGTCAGGCTCTGTTTCCTCCATTTGTTCAAAAGAGACTCCTGGTAACTTTTCAAAAGGGCAGCCTGTGTTACATAAAGAAAAAAAAAGGATAACCTATGATTGGTAGTCTTTATCCAAGTGTGTGTATATATATATATGTGGATGTATGTGGGTGGATGTAACATAGTAATTAATTAAGGTTGAATAAAGACATTCGTCCATCAAGTCCAACCTATTCCCTTTTTTTTTTTTTTTTTTTTTTTTAACCCTACCTAACAGTTGATCCAGAGGAAGGCAAAAAACCCCAGCTAAAAAAGGGGGGGGGAAAATTCCTTCCTGACTCCAAACGGCAATCGGAAAGTATCCCTGGATCAACCAGATCTATATGCATTAATACCAGTAATTCTCAATATTTTTTAGTTTTAGAAACTTATCCAGGCCTTTTTTAAAGTTATTCAATGAACTTGCCATTACCACCTCTGCTGGAAGACAGTTCCACAGTTTCACCGTTTTCACTGTAAAGAAACCTCTCCTAACTTGAAGATGAAACTTCTTTTCTTCCAACCTTAAAGGATGTCCACGAGTCCTCTGATATGACCTATTAGTGAACAATGCACCAGAGAGTTCACTGTATGGGCCATTAATATATTTGTATAAGGTTATCATGTCCCCACGCAACCGCATGCGCGATCGCCCTTCTAATGCGCGTTCGCTTTTTCAAGGCATATTCCCCATTAGAATGTGCAATCGCTTTTCGAAGCCATATTCCCCATTATAATGTACGGTTGCCTTTCTAATGTGCGATGGCTTTTCCGGTGGGTCCCAGCAACCTCAGCAGGGTACAGGGACAATGACCCAATTCCTTTCTGTCCTGTATTTTTTGTGCAATGCCTCATTCCAGCCTGTGACCTTACATCTTCTTGTCAGGAGTCAGCCTTCTTTTTCCAGGATCCTTCCAAAGGTGATGAATGCAATTTCACCCTGGTCTATGGCATACATCACCTTTCCGTCTAGTCATGAGTCAGAGTGGAAAAACATCCAAAGTGACTTTTATCTTAAGGGGCTTTTCAGAAATGCCTATGAGCCATTGATTGTCCTCATATTGCGCTCGCACCGCCTAAACAGAGAATGGAACTGGATCTTAATAGAAAACACGTCCATTCTCTTAATGTTCAGGTGGTGTGCGATTCACACCTGCGCATTATGAGTATAAACAGTGCGTAGCATGGAAGTTGACACGACTCCCATAAGAATAATTTGCACCGGTCAGCTCTCTACCACCAGTTTACCAATGGCCACATGCCACAGGGTTTTGTGGGCTTTGTGGCCACAACCGAGTGTTTGATACTAGCGAGCGTTTGGTCAGGACAAATGAGTGTCTGTTGCCACAACTGTGCAGGCCTATAGGGAAACGCTCAATCATACCTGATTGGCAATTCTGAAAAATGGGAGAATAAACTTGTTTGGCCTGCACACATGTTAATCTATTTTTGTGCCACGTAATGATGCACAATCATTCGTTTTAAACAAAATTCTAATATGTACCCAGCCTTACATTGACTAATCTGTTAGGAATAATATGGCATGTTATGTGGATAATATGTATCCAGCCTTACATTGACTAATCTGTTAGGAGCTTCCATTACACTTAATTTGATTTTAGGGTGTACTTCTCCTTTAACTTGTGACTGACTGTGTTCTTGTGCTGAATAGAAATTTGAACTGATATTGCATAGGGGCTGCTATATCTATGAAAGTAAACGCTAAAGTATTGATTCCGACAGTTTACTATATTTTCCTATCACTGCCTCTGCAAAGTAATCTCTACTTCTGAATAAACCTTAATGGTTACTAATAGGATTGTAAGATATCAGGTTCAACAGTTTTAGAAAGAAATTGTTTATTGCATTAGACCAGTAGAAGGTTTCTAATTATTGGTTACTTACCCAGCCTTACAGTGGCCATACATATGTTCGATTTTTAATTACCCGACCGAGCGATCCTGCGACATTCAATCGATCCTGCCGGAACCGCCTCTTCCGTTCTTCTATGCGACAGACATGCGATCGCAAAATCCCATTCATATTGCCATTGCATGTCTGTCGCATAGAAGAACGGAAGAGGCGGTTCCGGCAGGATCAAACCAACAAGGACCACCTAGTTGTCCACCTTCCTAAGGGAAAAATACAAATGCATGAGCATGTTTTTTGCGCAAAAAGAAATGCGTGAAATGAAAAACGCGAAAATGGCAAATACGCATGCGCACGTATTGCGCGCGAATTGAAAAACGCGAAAATGGCAAATACGCGTGCGCACGCAGTGAAAAACGCGAATACGCATGTGTAGCGCGCCAAAATCAAGTCGCACTTTTATCCATATTGACGCGCAATTAGCGCGTCTTTCGCCCGCGAAAAATGAACCAATGAGCGAGAACACGCACTATTTCCCAACCCTTAAAAAGATCACACCCTTCACATACACCATGTCAGATGTGGCAGCTCCCACCCATTATGGGACCCTTCCGAAGGCCAAGAGGGCTGCACGGCTGAAAGCAATATTTCAGCAAATGCTGGAAGAGGAGGTCTCTGAGTTGGAGCTGAGCTCAGAAGCTGAGGAACTGGAGCAGACTCCAATGGCCCCAACCGAGCCTCAGCTTGACTCCCCTTCGGAGGTTGTTCCAGCTCCCACCTCTCCACCTAAAGGGAGCAAGAGAAAGACATCTTTGGAAGAGGGGGAAGCGCAAAAACTGGGTAAGATAAATGCAGGTTGGCTCTTAAAACCGTATTTATGTGAATAACATTCTAAATGCTTTCACTTCTGTAATATATTAGGTGGAGGACTCCGAAATGTGAGATTTTCGTATGAGGAAAATACGGCCCTTGTAGAGGCTGTGGTCCCCAAATGGGACATCTTATTTGGGGCCAAGTCCCTGAAGCTCTCAGCTGGCCGGAAGAACGAGATTTGGAAAGAAATAGCCAACAGGGTCAATGCCGTCAGCACGTACAGACGGGATGTGCCATTGGTCAAAAAACGACTCAGTGACATTAAGGGGTAAATGTTTATTTTGTTACTATACAAACAATTAAGTGCTGGCAGTTCCATTACTCCAATCTATTTCAGGGTAGTTAAAATCCCCCATAACCAGAACATGCCCCATACCAGCAGCCTTCGCCAACTGCATATGGAGATTCATTTCCACCTCTTCCCCGGCATTTGGCGGCTTATAACACACTCCAACAATTAATTTACCTACCTTCTTGCTTCCTGTACACAGTTCCACCCATAATGTTTCTGCCGCATCGTTTGCTCCCCCATCTATTCCATCTTTTAAATTTGGCTTCAATTCCTGTTTAACATACATACTCCTCCTCCTTTCTTATTAACTCGGTCATGTCTAAATAAGGAGTACCCTTCAATATTTACTGTCCAATCGTGTGAATCATTAAGCCATGATTCTGCTATACCAATTACATCATACCTTTCCTTTAACGCTATTATTTCAAGTTCGCCGGTTTTTCCAGCCAGACTCCTTGCATTTGTAAACATACATTTTAGATTATCAATTGTTTTACTTCCATACATGGTCGTACATGCCTCCTTATCCTCTATGCTCCCCCCTCCTCCTTCTCCTCCCTCCGTTGTGTTACTAGCCCCCAGATCCCTAACTTCTCTATCTACCCCTGTGTAGTTAAACGTTCCCTCCCCCCCATACCTAGTTTAAAATCTCCTCCAACCCCCTAGCCATCTTCTCCCCCAAAACAGTTGCACCATCACCATTGAGGTGCAATCCGTCACTACTAAAGAGCCTGTTGCCAACAGAAAAGTCAGCCCAGTTCTCTAAAAACCCAAACCCCATCTCCTTACACCACTCTCTTAGCCACGCATTTATACTCCTGAGCTCCCGTTGCCTCCCTAGCGTAGCACGTGGCTGCGGTAGTATTTCTGAAATCACTACCCTGGAGGTCCTTGCTTTTAACTTGGCCCCTAATTCTCGGAAATCATTTTTAAGGACCTCACCTCCACCTCTAACTTTGTCATTGGCACCAATGTGAACCAAGACCGCCGGGTCACTCCCAGCCCCACCCAATAATCTGTCTACACGATCCACCACATGTTGAACCCTAGCACCAGGCAGACAACCCACTGTTCGGCATGCAGGGTCCTGGCGACAGATTACCCTATCTACCCTTCTAATAATAGAATCCCCTACCACTACCACCTGTCTATCCTTCCTAGCCCCCAGTTCTCCGTCCCTTGTATTGGAGATGGCCGTCCCCTGGGTGCTCAAGGGAAAGGCCCGCTCCTTACATGCTTCTTCCGAGCCATCGTCCTCCACATCTTCACCTAAAATGGCAAATCTGTTGGGATCGACCAGCTGGGAAGAAGCCCCCCTATCCTTCCGTCCCCTACTTCCCCTGGTGACCCTTACAAATCTATCTTCCTTCTCCACCTTATCTGCCCCATCTCCACCCACCAGTTTACTGGCCCCTGCCAGTACCTGCATTTCCCCCAGGTTTGCCAAGTCCTGCAATGCTGCAAGTTTACCCCTTAGAATCTGTACCTCAGATTCCAAATGGGCAACCCACTCACATCTGACACATACATAGGTCCCCTGGGGCGGCTGCTCCAAGATCCCATACATGCGGCAGGATGCACATTGCGCGGCCCCAACAAAACTGTCCATACTAAACAGCAATACACAGCAGAGAAATAGTGTTGTTCTTAAACGCTTTCTTGTTTTAAACGCTTTAGTTTTTTAACGCTGTCAATTCTCTTAAAAACAGAAAAATCTCTTTAAAACAGAAAATCGCTCAGAGCTAATCGCTCATGGGAAAGGCCTTAAATGAGGTTTAAAACTCCTACATTAACAACACAGATTCCATCTAAAACAATTTACTACAGAACCATCTATATCCATATTGGAAAAAAAATGACTATTCACTTGTAAAACCAAGGGCACTTAGTTAAAGAAACAGATCAGCTGCTTTGCTGGCACTAACAATTTTGTCCCCTCTTTTTCTATTAATCAAACATACCAACATCTGGAACTCATCTGAGTCTAATTCTTGTATCCTACCACACTATTTAATTATCTTTGATTGTTACTACATTTGCAATCAAGCTAATTTATTTCTAATCCTGTCAAATCCAGGGGTAAATGAAAATAGAACACACAGATAAGTCAAATACCAATCAGAACTTAACCCATATATACTTTTTTCCACAGAGTTGATGCATATACTTTATAATTGTCATTCTTCCACTATTATTAATAGATACCTAATTTGAGGTCTTACACCTCACAAATACTTCAATGAACTTAGTCAAAATGTACCAATCAGGATAAAACCCATTGGTTACCAAACAACCGGTGTCATTTTAACCGGAAACAAACTCTATGCTCTGATCACTATTTCAGTGTCAGACTTCTTTTGATCTTTTTCAATCAAAAGGTAAAGTTCCTCGTCAGGAACTACTACAATAGTTACTAACTTCTCAAAACAAACTAAGAATCTCTCACTGAAACTTTCTAACTTTGATTTTCTAAGTAGATACAGAGAAAAGAGCATTTGAAACAATTTTAAAAAGTGAAGAAATAATTTCATATAAACAATTCAAGTTGCAAATATGTTAAATCATTAATCATTAATATGTAGGCAACCTATAAGAAACTTAGATATTCAATTCACAGAAGCCAGAATAAAAGTTTGTCACAAATATCAACGATAAAATACAACTCTGTACAATACAAAACATCAAGTCAGAACATTAATGAAAAATATTAGTAGTACAAATAATTGAGTAGACAACATTCATACAAACTTTCAAATCGAGATTTTCATGGTTAACAAACTCCTAATAAGTTACTGACCCTAAATTATCCTATCCTGTTGTTTGGAACACTGAAAAGGCTCATTACACTACACCTGTCCTGAAGCTGCTTCAGGCTTATAAAACTATCCCTGTCCTTTTCAAATTCCAAAGACTCCTAAAACTAAAACAAATAGTGTGGTGCTGCTTTCCTCCAAACATTAAAATAAAGTTTAGATAAACCAGTACATCTCAAAAGACAAAACAAAAAATAATTATAAAATGTGTTCAGACAATAAATAGGGTTTTTACTCTAGAACTAAATCCATGCTAACATACAATGCACAAACCATTCACAAAACATATGGCACACATCAGGCTAAGAACAACATTAGTACAAAGGTTAACAGAAAAGCTAAGGTCAATACAATACAACCTACAATCACGACTGAGGGAAAGTTACTCGTGAACAGAACATACCTGGTCCTGCGATCAATTTCCAAAAAGGGACAATTATGGGTTAGAAACAACTCACCGGGCCCTTGATTTTGTCCTCCTTTTAAAAGTTGACCCCATCTGGACAGGTAGGTTTGTATCTTGAGTGCCCGCATTCTCCACCAAAAACTGTTAGGGAATTTAGAGCCACACCAGTCTTGAAAGTCGATAGTAGAGATTTATTGCATATGCATATAAACACATGTGCTGGTCACGCAACTGGATAGTGAGTGACAAAGCTTGCACAGACCCCTTTCTTATACACAATCTTGACTATGTCACAAACCCATCCTATAGAAAAGGACTTTGCAGTCCCTTTTTACTTTAGACATGTAACCTTATATGGCCATTTGTTACCTTACACAACTTTAACAAGAAACATATGTTATCCAATTGTGACTAGAGATCCCAGAGGTCCATGTTACATATACATCCCATATTCAAGCCACGTCTACAGTCATTGCATAATGTATGTAGTCAATACAGTGTCAATACAATGATAACATTGATAAATTATATCCTTAACACCTGGAACCACAGACAGATGGAACCGAAGAAGAAAAACAAAAAAGTGTTTTTAATCAAACAACCTTTATTTAATAACAATATAGTATCAAATGTAATAAAAGGTTTAAAATGTTTAGAAAAAACTTAATAAAAATGTATTGAAAATAAAATAAACACACAACAGATTTTAATTTCATTAAAAAACTGGAAAATTTTGTTTTCTTTTTCTAAAGCCGCCTTTTTTAATTTATGCAACTTTTTGAGGCGTTGCTCTAATTCCGTAATGGTAGTGGAGCTATCGGCAGAAAATATGTTCAACTGCTTCACATTTTTTAAGCAATTTGAAACTATATAATTTATTTCCTGTAAAGAGTTTTTTGCATAATAAAAGCGAATGAAGGACAACCACTTTACAGGCCATGTTTCTTTGTTTTTTTGGGGACATGGGCCCGTAAAAAGACGGGTAATTCGTCCACTTGAGGGATTTCTGTTTTTTCCATTTGGATGACAGGTTCCTCCTGGTGTCCACCGCTGTCTGTATTGGCTGCAATTAAATAATAACTTTCAGTTGTTTTAATCAATATACACTGAAAAGATTTTAGAGATGATTCAAATCTGATTAGACAAACATCAAATCAACAAATTCCTGCAATTAATTGATAGGTTTTTGCACCACATGAGTGCCTGTGTATTGCTACCAGCCTGCCTGCGACGC
This sequence comes from Hymenochirus boettgeri, assembly GCA_019447015.1. Classification (NCBI taxonomy): domain Eukaryota; kingdom Metazoa; phylum Chordata; class Amphibia; order Anura; family Pipidae; genus Hymenochirus; species Hymenochirus boettgeri. Next base: position 75,073,283 of record CM033476.1, on the reverse strand, counting down.
AGTACACGGTATGAATGTTTGTTTTATAGATTTTTTATGTACAATAAAGAATCCGGCCCATCTGGCTGTCTTTTGTGGGCCCGAGTGAATGTACAGCATCCAAGACACACTTCGCTTCTATCCATTGGTCCCAAACAGCAACATTATTATAGATTTGCCTGCTAGGTACCGATCAGCTGTTTTATATCTAGCAGGCAGATCTATAGATACACCACTGCTGGTGATGGTACAAATAGTTAACAGCATAGTAAGGCTTGGATGCAGTCACCGCTGTAATAACTATTTTATTTCAGCTGTTTTTACAATATCTAGCAGGCAGATCTATAGTTACACCACTGCTGGTGATGGTACAAAGGATAGCAGCATAGTAATGCTTGGATGCAGTCACCGCTGTAATAGCTAAAGGCGTATCTAGCCTGGCACTAGGCAGTGAGGTGACAAAAAGCCTTCCATTGGTTTGACCATTCCCTTATTGTGCCAGAAGAGTAAGGTGGGCATTCCACAGTATTGCATGATCCTGCCATAGGCACTGCCAAAACAGTGTGATTTATACTCTTCCCTGCTGACACCCAGCACTAGGCACAATCATAACACAGTCCCAATCCTGTACCTGCTAAGTGTATTAAAAGAAATTGGACCAACATTTAGCCTGTCATTTTGATTTTGGACCCTCATGTGGTCCAATGCTAATAGTAAAATAGTAATATAAAAAGTTCTACTTACCCAGTTCCAATAGTGTGTTCGCAAAATCCAAACCTTTGTTCAGCTATGAAAGTTCTCTGTAAAAGGGCAGAGATAAGGGACAAAGCTACTCAGATTACTTTTTATTGTATCACAGACCCCCTCCCCACTCCCCCATGACTGACATAATAAACACCCACCCAATGTACTATTGTATAACTTGGGAAAAATAGCAGCCATCCTAGATCTATAAATTCTAACTCTTAACCATCTACCTTAACTGGTGTGTCCTCCATGAATTGTTTTTCTAGCTGATCATTTCTTTTACATATTCTTACCCCCAAATATAATAAATCTATATGGAAAGGTCAGGTATACTCCCCTGCGTATTATATTACAAATAAGCATTATTTTAACATTTATTTAAACCTTCCATATATAAAATAGGTAAGAAATGGTCCAATATCATGGGTAAAAGTAGCATTGGTTGCAAATACTATCAATCTTTTGCCAAATCAGGCCCATGTGACTGTCCTTTGTGTCTTCTGGTGACTGTACAGTATCCAAGAACTAATACACTGCTATCCATTTGTGCAGTCCCCAGGAGCAAAACATTATTATAGATCTGCCTGCTAGGTACCGATCAGCTGTTTTTATAATATCTAGCAGGCAGATCTATAGTTACACCATAGTTACTGCTGGTGACTTCTAGCTGATAATTTCTTTTACATATTTTTATCCCCCAATATAATAAATTATATATGGAAAGGTCAGGTATACTCCCCTGCGTATTATATTACAAACAAGCATTATTTTAACATGATTAACAATTGGTCTTCTAACTGAGATTTGGTGTGCTTACAGCAGAGATGTATGTCTAAAAAGTTAAATGTCTAGTTCGCCATGTGATCAGGAGTTATGAATGATTCACCACTCAGGCAAAACAGCAAAGGTTTAAACTACTATAAGTCCAGAATTTGCGATCCAATCCACTTAAATTTTTGTGTGCTTGATGCAAAGATAAAGCATAGCAAAGATTTAAACTACTTAATATACTACTTTTATCCCTGTAACCCTATGGAGTATTGTTCTATCTAAGCTGTATGGCTGAATACACAGGCACAATTGGTGTGCACAAATCTGCTGAAAAATCTGCAGTGTGTACCACCAGGGGCGTATCTAGGGTCTAAGAAGATCATGGGCACTCCTGGGCTACGCGCGGCTACATGCTCAGATCTCTACTGAGCAACTGAATCAACACAGGGACTGGGTCAAGGGCAAGACCATAACGATCTCTATTAGGGGTCCTGCAAACAGGAAGTCATTATTTCGGTTGCATTTATTTATACACAGACACAATGCTGATTGCTGAATGGGCAGATTAAGGTCATTGGGATGGATAAATACTGCTCTCTTAAGTTTATGTATTTTAACTGAACTTCCACTTAAAGTGATATTATTGCATCATGGGGGATCACTGATAAACAGCAAGAGGTAATGCTGGCATGAAACATTACGTTTATTGCGAAATTGTATAAGAACATTTTTGGTTTTGTATCACTAGGACTGCTACATACAAAAGTGGTGCAGCCCCCATAAAAGCATTGTCAAACCCACATTACCCAATGTTGCATCATGTAGCGTGGATTTTACACTGGGAAAATACAGATATTAATAGTCTTGTATATAACATTTCATTAATGTTGCATATGATTTACTTACGGTATTCAATCATGGCCGCTAGAGGGACTGGAGGGGCTGGAGAGGGCGGAAAGCTTGGAGAGGCTGGTCCTGCTTCTAAAAAAAAAAAAGTTTATTTCAACAATCACTGTCCAATCCATTAGTAATATTTCATGTATAAGAACATTTCCTAAAAGGCTACGTAGTGAACATTTCTTGGATAATTTTTGAACCACAAAAATGCAATGAAAAACTGGTTTAATGAAAGATTTTAAAAAACAATAACTTCACTAGAATGCACTTATGTTGTTGGCTGCAAGAAGCACCCTCATCTTCATGCAGGGGTAGGGGAGTGGGGGTGGAAGAGTCATCATATAAAATAAAATAAAGACAATGATATATCTGAAGGTATTTCTTCAGACCAAAAAAATGAAAGGGAATGTTGGGAGGGTTGGGTGTAGGAGGATATCAGTAGTTGTGTTGTGTTTACCTGTATCTGTTTAGGTTTAGGGGGTATCATTTACCATTTTATAAAAATAACCTTTTCAGATAATTAATCAACATTTCATTTTGACTTTAGTTGCCCCAGTAGGTGTGAATAGCTGTGTGGGGTTCATGGGTATGTGTTTGTTGGACAATGTTGGAAAGGATACTTAAGATAATCGCACACTTGTACTGCACGTTTGCACCGAATTTCGTGACTTAAGCTCAAAAACAGAGACAAGATACAGCCCAAACAATGGGAAGTCGGGGACAATAAATGGGAATGAGAAATGAGAAGAACTGTGATCTCTCTCTCAAGCCAAATTAATAGATTGGTTGCATTTTGTTTTACAAAAATTTTATCAGTGATATATTAAAATTCACTTAATTATGAGTGATAATTTCACAGCACCATATTTGACACTAGCAATTAAGTGAACAAGATAATACTAAAGGTGGCCATACATCAGGCCGATATTACTTGCCCGACCGCTCACGCGACGTTCCTGCGATCCTGCCGGAACCACCTTTCCCGATCTTATATTCGACCGACATGTGATCGCAAAATGAATGGGATTTTGCGATCGCATGTCGGTCGAATATAAGATCGGGAGAGGTGGTTCCAGCAGGATCGCAGGAACGTTGCGGGAGCGGTCGGTTGGGTAAGTAATATCGCCCTGATGTATGGCCACCTTAACAACTAAATACTTCCACATTCACAATGAAGTTATGACTGGGGGAACAGGTTTAATGGGGGTGGCAATTTACATCATGTACCACGGAACTAGTGCCCCTGATTGGCACCTGGTGCCAAAACTGCCTACTCAGGTCCGGTCTATCCTGAGAGCTGTCAAGATCATACTGCTCCTGGCAGAGAATGCTAAATATATTTAAAAATCCATCTTTAGTTGTTGATCTTTATGGACATAAATGCCATTTGATGCAGGGTATAGGTGTGTTATAACTACTGGAAAGCTGGGAGTAACAGGGAGGTGATTGGTTAAAATCTCCAGCTCCTGGCAATAGAACTATAAATAGGTAAGTAGATTGTACCTGATGTGCCACATGGGAACCCTGTTATAAGGCTTGTGCTTATTAACCTTGCTAGAATAAGTAATTACTGAACACACTGTGTGACAGTGTTATTAATGTCATTCCAGGTTGACTTTGTGGGAGCCAACATTAAAGGGCAAGTCTACACAAAAGTTTATTCTAAAATAAAGATTAGCCCCCCAAACCCCACATTCACAATATTTACAGTTTCCAAAGTTGTTCCGGTCCCTGCTCCTGTTGTGAGCTTATTTCGAGCAAAAACAGGAGTGGGGGACTTATGTGCTGACCGACGCTTTAATTCCTGACCTCGGACAGAAAGTAGAGTGGCTGTCAGCAGCTGCAGCAGAGTAGGATGGTGAGCGATCAGGTCAGGAAATTTTAACAATGCAAAAGTGTGGTTTGGTGGGGTGATCCACATTTTTAAACAAATTTTTAAAGTACTGAGGGTGAGGACTTAGTGATTTAGGTCCTCACCCTGGGTTCTATGCTGCCACGGATCGGGGAATAGATGAGTATAATTGTATTTTAATGGGCCATACAATAAACTATATGGTATATTGTTCACCATTAGAACATGTGAGAGGACATCCCTGAAGACTAAGAAAATCATTTAAATCTTCAATTTTAGAAAGGGTTTTTTTTACCATGAGAACGGTAAAGATATGGATGTGGTGATGGCAGGTTCATTGGATAGTTTGAAAAAAGAAGCTGGATAAGTAGGTATTAATAAATACAGTTGGAGTTGATCTTTGGATATTTTCAATTGCCAAACAGTCGAGAAGGAATTTTCCCCCCTTTATACTGGGCTTTCTTTTTGCCTTCCTATGAATCAACTGTTAAGCAGGAAATGTGGGAATTGCAGAGTAGATTGGACTAGATTGAAGTAGGTCTTTATTCAACCTTAAATATTAAACTATTGGTAATCATAATGCTATAATAATCAAAATAACACGTACTAATACACTAACAATACAAATTAAAATAATATATTTACATACTGAACAGTGAAATATTATTTCAAGACTCCAAGAATGGTGATACCCTTGTATTTAGATAAAGGCTTCCAGGTAAAATCCATAGTCAACCTTGGTAATTACATGAAAAGACAGAAAAATATGTGCCACCTTTATTGCCTGTGTAGCCAAGTTTAACATTCTAAATTTACGTGACTTGAATTTATAGAACCCCCCCTATGATTACACATAAACCTCCCCTTATTTATGACCCCTAAACCGGTTTGTAGATGAAGTGCTACATATGTATCTCCTCCGGTTTGAATAAAAGTTTCATTGTATATTACCTGCACAAATGGGAACAGGGGAGTAAGACCAATAAAAGCTGAGTAGTAAAGCTTGGCCAATGCGTCACCAGCTTCTTGTGGATGGACAGAATTATACTTACCTAACACTACGTTCAAATCATTCAGCCTCACATGGACCATATCTGTCCAGCTGTTAGTGAATGTCAGTGGGGAAATCAATTACTTTGGTACCATACACAAGCCTCTGTTCTAGCATTTCTATTTCAAATGTTTACAGGACAATTCTACTCACCTTATCCATGATCCATACCTGCATAGTACCCAGAGTGAGAAGATAAATCACAAATTCCTCACCCTGGATATGAGCAGAGCATCAATGGAGGATTTCATCATTCCTATAGATTGGTTAAGTACCCAGATGTGAGGACTTAGCAATTTAGCTTATCCACTTAGGTACTATACAGGTATGGATCATGGATAAGGTGAGTATAATTGTCCTTTACATTGGAAAACATCATCTCAGTTTATATCTTCGTTTAATCATTTTCTAAATGCTACATCTAATTTTTTTTAAAGATCTTATTTAGATTTCCAAAAGAATTGTTTTCTGCTTGAGAAAAGCCTGAAACATGTCTCCCAGAGCAATATGACCCTTCCTGCAGTCCTACATAGGGCTGATTGGTAAATGATATATTTGTAAATTTCTTCATCTGCGCTATGACAGATAAAATCTGAAGCGAGAGTGCAGGACTCTCGGACGTGTATAATATATTCATAACACTTTGTTGAATGTTTCCATTATAAAGCATGTATACTGAATAACTTGATTGAGCAAATGTACTGACAGAACTACAATAATAACATAACTAATATAAAAAACCTGTTTTACATGTTTGTTACATGTATGTAAACATTTATAAATGAGTTCTATTGTTTTTTTTTTGTTGCCTGAGTGAAGTGAGTCTTGCTTTTACAATTGTGTAAAGCTCTTTTGTTTGTTTTTTTTCCATTGTCTTACTTTTTTTATGCAGTCTTTGATTGTGGTTTGGTCCACTCTTCCTTTAAAATGTACTTCAAAATAGTACTGCAGAAAAGCAGATTGCCGAATACTTAATTTATCATTTGGTGATTTTTTTTTTTTATGTATTCTTCCAGAAAATTTGGTAGAACCTTAGTTTCTTCTTCTTCTTGTCCCTCTTCTTCCTCGGAATCACAGGTTTCCACATTTTCATGTTCAGTAATACCTGCATGTTTTCTCTTGCGTGAAAATGCTATCATAAAAAAATACTTTAGTTTGAATGTAGCAATAATATTTCTGAGGTTTATAACTATATAATGTACCCCACTAATGGGTCTCTATAAGAACCAACTGTACTATGTAGTAACGTACCAATTATAACATTCAGGGAGTGTACTAACCATGTCGCTGCTGCTCTCACAATGGCTACTCAATTCCTGCAGTACAAGAGGAGTGATTGTGCGAGACTTGGGAAGAATTCACTGCATTGCTGGGATGGTAGAGGAACGAGCATGATCGGCGGCAAAACGGTCGGCCAGTATAGAGAGAGGGTGAAGGCATGGGCTGGTGTGTGTGTATATAGAGAGGGGGAAGGCAGGTGAATGTGTGTGTAATGAGAGAGGGTAAAGACAGGTGACTGAGTTATTTCAAGAGGTACTTTTTAAAAGATAATGCACCCCCTACTTTAAGTTATATGAACATCATATGTCACCTCTGAGTTCCGTGCCCTACATAAAAGCACGAGGCCGGTCACAGAACTCCTCTAACATCTAAAATCCTTATAATTTACAGTAGGGGATACATTATCTAGTATATATATACTATAAATTATAAAGAAAAAGGGAGCTGATGCAGACAGATGGAAATTTCCCATCTTTCCCAAAAGATAATGCCAACCATGGATGTTACGTTCGTCGGCAGTACAGTTGGTCGGATTTGCCCCTACACCTTAGCGATATTAGGTAAATCTTGTCATGGACTGACGGGCTTTACCTACTATAGCTAATATGTATGGCTACCTTTAGATTAACACTGTTAGAAATGTTCAGTGTATTATCTGCATAATGATATTTTTACAAACAATACATGTAACATATCCATGTATAATATCAGTCTAGGTATAATTTATAACCCTGTAATATTATATTAAGATAACAGACTAGAATAGAGATAAGTAATACTTACTTTCTATTGGTGAAGCAGTTGGGGAGTGTAGAATCGATGATTCTAAATGTTCAGTGTCTACGAAACATAACATTAAACATGGTCTAAATGACAAGAGCGTAAACATACAACATAATGATGGACTGAGGTAACAGGATAGAAGGAAAAGGTCCAGCTTTCTAGAGTGCTAAATTCTACAAATAAGGTGTTCATACAAATGCAACTTCACTTGCAATATGCTGACCAATCACACTGGTTTCTGATGGCACATTACAAAGGGAATTGCCCATATGGAACGGACTGATCGCCCGTATAATATATGGAGATTGGTCGTCCATGCGCCATACACAGGCTGACGATATCAGCTCTCTTTACAGCAGCCTCTTTTAATTTGTGCAAATGTATCAGTTGTTCCATGACCTGATGGAACTGGAAGTGAGTAGCTGAAAATATATTCAATGATTTTCCCTAACTTAAACACTCCACATCAATGTCTTGTCACAGGACATGTTTACTTTGGGTTTTCTCTTTTTGGGAACCCGTGGCTGCAAAAATAAGGAACGTTCATCCTCATTATGAGGGGTTTTACTTATTGGTCTAGTATCCTCTTTCTGAAGTACATGATTTAACTCCTGTGATAAATCACTTGGACAGTATAACATGATCTGTACTTATAGCAACATTATATAGAACATCATAGTGAATAATATTTTATATATATTTTATAACCCTATAGAATTATATGAGGATAAGAGACTAGAATACAAAATATTACCACTTTTACCAAGAATCAGCACAAAAAATGAATTCTAAATTTCCAGTGCCTAAGGAACATAACATTGAACATATTAGTCTAAATGACATGAGCATAAACATACAACCTAATGATGGATTGAGGTAACAGTATAGAAGGATAAGATCTAGCCTTCTATAGTGCTAAATTCTAGAGGTAAGGTGGTCATACACATGCGATTATAAATATTAGATCATCTGTAAACACTGTATGAGTTTTATCTAATTTTATAAAATAACATGCACATGTTAAATCATTTTGATATGAAGGTGTGACAATAACTGAAAGTCAAAGAATTAGTAAATCAAAATTAAAAGAATTGTCTGCCATGTAATAAAATTGATGCTATTTTTGTATCTATATGCAATTGTTGTGGTTTATATAGACATTCAGGGAGATTCAATAAAAGTTCTTATTGTTAAAAATTGTGCTATTTTTTCCCCAACCAATCAGATCTTATCCAACATTTGAAAGCTAACATCTAATTGGTTTGGGGTAAAATTAGCACTATTTTTAACAATAAGAACTTTTATTGAATCTCTCTGATTATATTTTAACCACTATACAGGTTATAATAAAGATATTTTCTTACCACGCTCCAAAGCTTTTTCATTTTCTGCCCTTAGATCAGATACAATGTCCAAAATGTTATTAGACTCCGTTGACAGGACGGACAAATGTTGTATCAGCGTTGCCCTTTTTGTTGCAAAACACTGATCAAAATAATTATAGTGCTTAATATTTATATTTAATTCCAATATTTTTTTTTCTAGTGTTATTTTTTCATCCAAATCTTTTTTTACTAATGCAATTTTTTTCTTCAAGTATAAAAATCTCTGATATTGTCCAATTTTAAGTCCATTTCTTGGATTTCAATGCTTAATTTATTTTCCAACTTTTTTCTCTCGTCTCTCAATATATTTAGCATGCAAGAGATTTTTTCATCAACTGTTAAAACATTATCATCTTCATCTGAACTTTCCATATTCTTTTATAAAAAAGAATATATTGTAATTTATTATTTCATAGTTGTGGTATTTATTATTATAATTCATTTTTTTGCCTATCATAGATCCATCTTATACAAAGCCCTTACTCACACTGCCTCCTCTCCCCTTAAATATTTTTCTCTTCTGGCTCCCATCCTCTAGAATTCTATTCCCCTTCCTTTCATCATGAAATCTCAATAAAAAAGTTTAAATCCTAGTCTTATCATCTCTCTCTGAGCACAGCATGGCATAAGGCTGTGGACACTGCACCATTTATTACTATAGCACTTCTACCCTTTCCTATGTATCTGTATGTTACCCACCTAATGAGATTGTAAGCGCTACGGGTTTGGACATCATGTTTCATGTTTCAATCACTTGTATATTTCACAATGTACATAATTATATAATTACTGTCCCCCATGTAGAACTTTTTGTATTCTAATATTATACAGTAGCACTGCATCCCCAAGTGGCACTAAACATACATAAATACAATCTAATCTATTGATATAAAGAGTGTGCCAGAGCTCCCCATCAGTGTCCCAAGCTCAGACCCCTCCCTCAGTGTCCAAAGCTTAGAATCTCTTAGGGCCATATTTATAAAGGATTCTTTTTCGCCAAATAATTAGCGCAGTACATCGCAGCGAAAATAGCGCCATTTGAAAAAGGCGAACGGGCGCAATAAAGAGCGAAAAGTATCGCAGCGAAAACTTAACGCATCTAAGAAGACTGCATTGCGAAAACCATTCGAAACCAGAAAAGCCCACTAGAAAATGATGTCAAGTTCAAAATGGCCACCTCACATTTACCAACAAGTCAGCCATGTCTTTAGTCAATCTTTTTAGAATTTCTCAATTGGAATACAATTCTCTTTTGCACTGCACATTCGCCTTTCTAATGCGCATTCGCTTTTCCAAGGCATATTACATTCTAATGCATGATCGCCTTTCTAATGCGCCTTTGCTTTTCCAAGGCATATTACATGCTAATGCGCGATCGCCTTTCTAATGCGCGTTCGCTTTTCCAAGGCTTATTACATGCTAATGCGCGATCGCCTTTCTAATGCGCGTTCGCTTTTCCAAGGCATATTCCCCATTAGAATGTGCAATTGCTTTTCGAAGGCATATTCCCCATTATAATGTACGATTGCCTTTCTAATGTGCGATGACTTTTACGGTGGGTCCCAGCAACCTCAGCAGGGCACAGGGACAATGACCCAATTCCTTTCTGTCCTGTATTTTTTGTGCAATGCCTCATTCCAGCCTGTGACCTTACATCTTCTTGTCAGGAGTCAGCCTTCTTTTTCCAGGATCCTTCCAAAGGTGATGAATGCAATTTTACCCTGGTCTATGGCATACATCACCTTTCCGTCTAGTCATGAGTCAGAGGGAAAAAACATCCAAAGTGATTTTTATCTTAAGGGGTTTTTCAGAAATGCCTATGAGCCATTGATTGTACGCATATTGCACTTGCACCGCCTAAACAGAGAATGGAAGTGTATCTTAACAGAAAACACGTCCATTCTCTTAATGTTCAGGTGGTATGCGACTCACACCTGCACATTGAGTATAATCGGTGCGTAGCATGGAAGTTGACACGACTCCCATAATAATAATTTGCACTGGTCAGCTCTCTACCACCAGTTTACCAATGGCAACATGCCTCAGGGTTTTGTGGGCTTTTGGGCCACAACTGAGTGTTTGATACTAGTGAGCGTTTGGTCAGGACATAATGTGGCATGTTATGTGGATACGTGTCCCTGCCTATGCAAGGATGGAACATTGTTTTCCAGAATTCATTATGTGTTTAAAATAGAATATATCCTATCTTGAATTTGAGGAGACTAATTAAGCCAATCTGGACATATAATAGGAAGACATCAAACAACTTATGTATGGAATATTTTCCTACTGTACGGTCACCTTAATATCATAAAAAGATAGAATTGGAATATTTAGGGAAGAAGAAACAGACAGACAACTTTACAGTTTGATTTTAAATATCATGTATATATTTATATAAGTAAATTTTTAAAACAATTTTTTTAGGTAAAAAACAAAAATAAAAGAATTTAAACTCTGCTCCTTACAAAAGCAATTTGGCGCTCCAGCCGGAGCAGCCTTTTCTTAATTTTGCGGACATCCTTCTCCACAATGCCACGCCAATCCTGCTCCAGGGGTGGTGGGGTGTGTCTTGTGGACACTGGTGGGGATCCTGCTACAGAGAATGGGGATAGGGTGGGTGGTGGAAGGCCAATGGTCCGGCCTCCTCCTCGGCCAATGGTCCGGCCTCCTCCTCGGCCAATGGTCCGGCCTCCTCCTCGGCCAATGTTCCGGCCTCCTCCTGTCGTTCCATGTCACCTTGAAATTAGAACAAAGTTCAAGAACTTGGCAACTATAATGCCATGGGGTCTATGCCACAGTAGCTTGCACTAGATTGTCCCTGTGATTTGGGCTAAAATGGAAATGTCGGGAACACGCAAAATCATGCTATTTATTATGGCTAGGCCACACTTTTAAGCGTTTGCGCACGCCTTTTGCGTTTGCGAACGCGCATGCGATTTGGTTATAATGGAAATCGCGGGAACGCTAAATGTGATTGTGCATGCATTCACCATTTTTGGTGCGTTAATGCATGCATTGCCATAATGGAAAACGGCCCCACTACAATGCACTAAATTGCGCACGCAATTATGAGCGTTATCGCACGCTTCATTGCGTGCGTCATTCTTGTGCGTTTTCCGTTTGCGTGTGTGTTGGGCGCATGCAATTTGCCCGTTTTCCATTATGGCAACGCATGCGTTACCAAAACGGAAATGGATGCACAATCGCATGCACATGGGAAATTGCGTGGATTTTTGCGTTCCCGCAGTTTTCATTAGAACCAAATTGCATGCGCTTTTGCCAAAGCAAAATGCATGCACAAACGCTTAACTAACGCGTAAGTGTGGCCTAGTCCTACGTGATTGCGCATCCGTTTGCATTTTGTTAACACATGCATTCCCTATTTTTGTGGCATTAACGCATGTGTTTCCATAATGGAAAATTTCGAAAAATGATTGTAAATTATGAAAATTAAAAGCACGTGAAAACGCAAAACAAACAAGAATTGCACACAAAATCGTGTGCCATAACGATAACAATTGCGTGCTTGATTTGGTGTGTTATAGTGTTGCCTTGGCTTAAGGCACGTGATATGTGCACAATTTGCATCATTACAAAAAGTAGGAATATATTATTTCGGATAATAATCTGCATTTTAAAAATACCTGTGCGCATCCTGCTCCTAATGTCCTGCACAAATGCAGGCCTCCTTCTTTTTAGGTCACTCCAGTTCCTCTGCAGGTCCTGGAGTGACAGTTGGAGCCCATACTTCCTCCCAATCTTCCTTTGGAGGCTCTCCATAATCAGGCGCTTTTTGTCTGTGGTCCCCACAGGCAGTGTATCATATTTCTTTTTGGTGAGCTGTTTCACCATAAGCTTTAAGTATGGCCTAGTCATCTTGAATACAGCAAACGCCCCGCCCCCTTGCTTTGGCGCCAAAACGACCGCGCTCTTAAACGCGAAAATACATGCTCGCTTTCGCTATTCGCTTTCGTTGTTTGCTTTCGCTATTCGCTTTTTAAAATAAAAGTGCAATTATGGAAAGTCTGCATAGGAACATTTCCACGAAATCTCACCTGGACATTTGGTTAAAGGACCTCCCAATCAATTGGAGCAAATGAAAGACGAGGATGCCTGGATTTGAGTCCGACAAAAGGACCAAGATGTCTGGTAGTAGTTTGACAATACACATTATTCTTGGTCCCAAAAATGTATTACATATTCCTGTGTTGAATTAGTAATGTTTGCTATAAAAAAAGCTAACCTAATATAATGTGATAGATTTGATGAATTGATTATTTTAGAATGATGTATCTAAACCTATATAATGCTCAAAATGTCTAAAGACAGATTCCATTGTGCCCATCTTGCACATATCATGTGCTTGCAACGAAGACCATTCCAAACCAGATTTGTCCGTTCCTAAACTCATCTAAGATTAGATTATACATTTCTAAACAAATGGAGAACTTTACCACATTTCAAGATAATTTTGGCTCAACTGCTCCAGAGTAAGAGGAGATGGACCACAATGAATAGGGTGAGGAGTAGCAGCAGGAGGAGAAGCCACAGGAGGAGGAGTAGGTGCTGCAGCAGGAGGAGGAGGAGGCACAGCAGCAATGAACTCCAATTACTCGGGCTAAATATGGCGGAGTATTTGAAAGTTATTATGGTGGACATGGGCCACATTCCAAAAAGGCTTAAGAGAATGGAGAGCAGGAAGGCCTTTTCATGTGTGCCTAAGTAGTGGCCTGGTTTTTGTTTTTCCGTTTGTAGAATGTCCTGGCTTTTGGGGGAGGGAATTGGATAAATGTGAAAAATGTAATCCCAAAGTCCGATTCCTACATCTACATGGCAAATATTCCACTTTCATGGCTGCAGAAACCAACAAGGACCACCTAGTTGTCCACCTTCCTAAGGGAAAAATACAAATGCATGTGCATGTATTGCGCGCGAATTGAAAAATGCGAAAATGGCAAATGCGCGCGTGTGTTTGAAAAACGCGAAAATGGCAAATACGCATGCGCATGTTTTGCGCGCAAATTGAAAATGGCAAATACGCATGCGCGCGATTTAAAACGCGAAAACGGCAAATACGCATGCGCATGTATTGCTCGCGAATTGAAAAACGCGAAAATGACATGAGATTAAAACCTAAAAATCAGATTGTTTGTAATGCTGCTCCTTGGGCCAGAAGTTAATTTTATTTAGAAAATAAGTTTGGAACCATAACTGTTTTCCTTACATCTCCCTCTATGTATGTAGGTAATGGCACTAGGAATTGGGAAAACACACAGGGAGTTAACTCCTCTAACTTAGTTTGTTGTTTGGCTGACCTTAACCCTTGGTGTGTGTGGGGTGTGCAGTTTGGAGGATTGTCCCTAACTAAATGTAATTACACATTATGCAACAGTCACTCTGGAAATGTTCACATAATCTTGATAATACGTGATCCCTCTTTTTTTTTGGACTCTTCTTTGCAGTGTCAGGAACATTAGGTGTGTATCTGCACAAATTATGTTGAAGTAAGTCCATGCTGACCCAAAAATATATACAACATACTTGTGCACAAACACACCAATCCTCCTTACTCCTTAAATGCAAAGATTAGGAGCTATGTCACTTTGGTGTAGGTTACAACGTGGTTCCTTAGCACACACAGTTAATGTGAAAATAACTCAGACATTTTTCCTTGGTGTTCTTACACGATGCTTAGATGAAAGCAAACATTTGCTTGTGCAGGGAGATATCAAAAGTCTACTGTGAAATAGGGAAACATGAGAGAACCTATCAAGGAATTCACACAAAACTTAAACTAATCTGCATTTAAAATGTGGATTCAACACATCAAACAATTGCAGGCAGACTTCCCACCAACCAACCAAATACACAAACCCCATGGAAATCATTTTTTGTTTGTGACTCTCTAAAGAAAAAGATGTAAAATAACAGAAAACAATGTGTTTTTGCTAACAGATGTGGCAGCTCCCACCCATTATGCCACACTTCCGAAGGCCAAGCGTGCTGCACGGCTCAAAGCCATATTTCAGCAAATGCTGGAGGAGGAGGTTTCTGATTTGGAGCTGAGCTCAGAAGCTGAGGAACTGGAGCAGACTCCAATGGCCCCAACTGAGCCTCAGCATGGCTCCCCTTTTTGGAGGTTGCCGTTCCAGCTCCCACCTCTCCACCTAAAGGGAGCAAAACGAAGAAAAAGGCAACTTTGGAAGAGGGGGAAGCACAAAAACTGGGTAAGATAAATGCAGGTTGGCTCTTAAAAACGTATTTATGTGAATGATAACATTCTAAATGCTTTCAACATATGTCGGCGAATGAAGAGCTCCTGCGACGCGTGACAAGGCAACGACGCCAGGAAAGACGGAGAAAATATTCTATGTTGAGCAAAATATATGGGAAGTTGGCTGAGTTCACCCACCAACAAAACAGCTACCAACAAGAAATGTTGAAAATCAAAAGGGAGGAGCTGCAGCTTCTCAAGGATCTTAAAGAGATCAAGCTCCAAAAGTTAAACTTACTCCAGGCCCAGCAAGTCGTGGGGGATCCTACACCTGCGGCTGAGACGGGAGAGTCTTCTGCAAGTGCTGGTCCTGTTGCCCCCCCAAAAAAGCAGCCCAAAACTGACAAACCGCCTAGAAGAAGTGGTCGGTTAGCTTCTAGTCAGTAGTTGTTTTTTTTATATATTCACATGAATAAATGTGCTTTTGCTTTATCAAACATTTCTTTGCCATTTGTCTTCTGTTAATGTCAATGTCCAGATGGATGTGTGGGCGTCCTCAGCAGTAGTAGTGGGGTGTCTGTGAGGGAGCAGGTTCAGATCATCTGTGTTTTCTTCCTCCTCAGCTCTTTGCTTCTCATCCTCTGTGATTTGGCAAATACAATATTTTCTGTATAATGTCATGTTAGCGGACGTAAGGTCTATGTCATTAATAGATAGTGGGTGTCATTAGCATCCATGCTCTGTGCTGAAAATCAAGGTTAAAGTTGAGCTAAACAAGATTAAATTGGATACTGCAAGTTTCATTACATATTAGCACCAGCTGAAGGGGAATTCCTAAAGATATCTATGCAACGGGAGCAATGTATTTAATAATGCATTTGCACCACTTTTAACTACACTATTTAACACCAGCTAGCTAATGGCTGCTGTTAAAGTGGCAGTGGTCTCAAATCCATTTTGTGATTTCCACACAGGTCCAAAGCAGATGGTAAAGACCAAACTCCACATTTCACCTTCTAATTAGCACCATTGCAATGCTAGCATGAGGACATTGGCATGCACACACTGATACATTGTTGTGAAAACTGGCACTGCAGAGCCAGGCACTGGTTAAATGATTGGAACACAGATCATGTTCAACAAGCTTTTGTACACAGAACACTGGGAAAGCAGTTGCCATACAGACTGGTATTTTCAGAACCTTACCACAAAATAAGGACCCTGGTGCATTCGCATCTCCTGCACCCCTGGTAGCTACGCCCTTGTACAATAAGAAACACACAATCATTTAAAAACTTCTAAATTAATCTATATATATTCTAGAAGGTTGCCTCTTTGGAAAGGCCACATTTGTTTGAGGTTTAACCAAAACAAATGCATTAATGGTCGCTTAAAGTAGTGCATATGGAAGGAGAGCAAACGTCACTACATGGAACAGTGACTTGATATAGTGCGTCAAACCCTCTATGTGTAATAGAGTGGAGCAACCTAACGGAGTTGGGGGGGAAACAATACATTCCTATTGATTATTCATTCTACTAGTCCTACACAAATAGCATGAAAAAAGCGATTGCGCATTCAAAAGGCGATCGCACATTCAAAAGGCTAACGCTATCGCTATTCGCTTTCGCTAAAAGCGAAAAAAGAAGAAAAGCGAAGGCGAAAGATGCGGAAAATAGAAGTGTCATTAATTATATAGCAATGCTGTATTGTTCTGAACAATGTAAAAATATTCATTTAAACACATTGAGACAATATTGTGCATCAAAAATTATTTCACAGCATACGCTCTTTAATTCACTTTCCGAATTTTGCCTTCCCCAGAATTTGGTTGATTATTCGCTTTTTTTGTTGCTTTTTCGCTAGCGACATTCGCTTTTTATGCCGGAAGTGCGCCACAGGCAAGGAGGATTGTTGTTCTCGCTCTAGATACACAGGCACCATGACTAGGAGGTATATGAGGGTGATGGTGAGGTACCAAGAAAATGTATGACAACCTCCCTGTTGGCACAACCAACAGGAAGGCAAAAAAAAGGGCCATAATGGAGAGTCTCCAAAGGAAGATCCTGCGGAGATATGGGGTGGATCTGAGCCTGAAGGAGCTCCAAAGAAATTGGAGCGATTTGAAGAGGAGGAGGCCCCAGTATGTCCAAGACATAAGGAGGAGGATGGATGAAGGTACTTTTCAAAGTTCATATTAGTGTGATTAGTGTGAGAAAATAATGAATAAATATTCCTACATGTATTGTTCGAAGTTTTACACTAGAATCTGATAACTTCATATAATGTGTCAGTAAGAACATAGAATCCTACAAAGGTTTAAACGCTGATTGCATTGTGCACATTTAGTACATATCATGTACCATAAACACATTACACAAAGCAGGGGCGTAACTGCAGGGGGAGCAACAACAGGGGGGCCCAGGAGCCAAGGGGGCCCCTTCTCATTTATCCTCTAACAAGTCTAGCCTTCTTTCCTAAAACCACCGTGGGTGAAGCACAGATAGGGGCCACATCATATTTTTGCTGGGAGGACCAGGGATTCCTATTTACGCCACTCAAAAGCTATTCTAACTAACAAAGATTTCACATAACATTACACTGTTCAATTTTTTTTCATTTCCAGATGAAGCGGAACCAACAGCTCCACAGGAGCATGATGAGGAGGAGGAGCAAGCAGCTGCATCTTCCACGCCACCAATGCTCTCCCCAGAGAGAACCCCACCACCACCGAGGAGCCCTCTACCACCACCACCACTACAGGAGATAAGGGACCTCATTCTGAACATGACTGAGGTCCTCAAATGCCAAATTGTATGAAAACAAAGTTTTAAAGAAAAAGGTTACAATTTTAAAAAAAAAAAAAGGCTTGGATAAAACATTTAAGCCAAATGTAAAGTTGTCTGTCGTTATTATTCCAAAACCAGGGTGCAGTTAGCCATCACATGATGTTTCCAGGAAGGAAGGCACACCGCCACAAACACCAATTTGTACTGCAAAACAAATAATTACTGGTCAAATGCTTTGTATGTAACCACTGGTAACATTGTTGACACAAAGGCTGATGAAATGCTTGGCATGCAGACACTGATAAATTGTTGGGGAAACTGGCACTGCACAGCCAGGCACTGGTTAAATTGGCACACAGATAATGTAACAAATGCTTTGTACACAGACCACTGGTAAAACAGTTGGCACACAGACTGTTATATTTAGAAACTTACCACAAAATGGGGGCCCCTTCTTGGACAAGGGCCCTGGTGTGGTCGCATCCCCTGCACCCCTGGTAGCTACGTCCCTGTATAATAAGAAACACACAATCATTAACTATCTTCCAAGTTAATCTATATACATTGTTGAAGGTTTTCTCTTTGGAAAGGCAACATTTGTTTGATGTTTATCCCTAGATTAATGCTCGCTTAAACTGGCACATGTGAAAGGAGAGCAAACGTGACTACATGGAACAGTGACTTGCTATAGTGCATCAAACCCTCTGTGTGTAATAGAGGGGAGCAACCTAACGGAGGTGTGTGAGGGAGCTATGCAACCAGTATGGGGAGTTGGCGGGGGGAACAATACATTCCTATTGATTATTCATTCTACTGGTCCTTCACAAATAGCATTAGGAAGTAATGAAACACTTGTTACAGAAAATCAGCCATACCCAAAAGTAGTAGCAGTCAAACAGTGCCAGTTAGGGGCAGGTCAGCCTTCTTTAGGTTCCTAATAAAGGGAGAAGATAATCAGTATAACATACCCTATGACATTAAACATGTTTTTTTGGACACGTATAACATAGTAAAATACCTTAATATTGATCGTCTCAACTTACCCTGAAAAAAAGAAGCAATTAATTCTGCCCTTGTCCTTTGTCCATCTTCTGAGGAATCCTCAGCATCTACAGACGGCCCCTCATCCTCGGCTGCCAGCATATCATCATTGTGCAGCTGTACCCCATGCTTTATTGCTAAATTATGGAGCACAGCGCACACAATGATGATATCTGACACCTTCCCGGGAGAATAAAGGAGTTTCCCACCGGTAGATGAGACACCGGAAACGTGATTTCCAGACTCCGAAGAGTCTTTCAATCACGTTTTTTGTCTGACGGTGTGCTAAATTATAGCGCCTCTCTGCAGGTGTCCTTGGATTCCTCAGGGGCGTCATGAGCCAGGAATGAATCCCATACCCTGCGTCTCCTATTTGGAAAGGGGAAATAATGGATGTAAGTCATTTGGATACACATTCCCTTGAAAATGGAGGAAAAGAACCACTTACCCACAAGCCAGCCCTCTGGCATCCGTCCGCTGGTAAACTTGCGGTAGAGAGCTGACTGGCGCAAAATATGGGAGTCGTGGCAACTTCCAGGAAACGCACTGTTTATACTCATAATGCGCAGGTGGGAATCACACACCACCTGAACATTCAGAGAATGGAAGTGTTTTCCAGATACACTTCCATTCTCTGTTTAGGTGGTGCGAGCGCAATATGCGTACAATCAATGGCTCCTAGGCAGTTAGGAAAACCCCCTAGCTGAAAAAAAAATCAGATTTGATGTTTTGCCACTCTGACTCACTGGACGGAAACAGGATATATTGTCTGGACAAGGGCAAAATTGCACTCAGAACCTTTGGGAGGATCCGAGAAAAAGAAGGCTGACTCATGCCAAGAAGTTGTGACGTCACAGGCTGGAATGTGGCATTGTCAAAAAAATAAAGGACAGACAAAAGCTTTGTCATCCCAGGCAATTCCACATTCCGCCTTGTTGTTGGCTCCAACAAATCGCCCAGTTTGCCATACAACTCCTGTATGGCTGGGCGATTTTAGGCGAAAGTGACGCACAACCTCCTCATCAGACAGCTTGTCCAGAAGACAAAATCTCCTTCGAAAGAAACGAGGCTGTCTGATCCTAACTGAAAAATGTTCCCTCCTCTGCACTCCACGCTGCCTGTGTTCCTCCTCATCCAGCAACACAGCAGCTGCTGACGCTATAACATTGCCACAGGCTGCAATCATGATCTCCTCCTGACTCATTTTCTCTACCCACAATGATCAGCTTCATCTGCTGGTTTAAATAGTGTTTGTTATCAATCAAACTTTATTGTTCCTGTTTTCTAAAGTCGCTCCAATTTGTGTCCAAATAAGGTAAAACCACATCCGATCTTTGTTAGTGACTAGCCAGCTGTTAAACGTTATTGGCAGTATATTTCAAATATACGAAAATTGGGCAAATTTGGAGAAACTAAACCAAGAAAGTGAACAACATGCCTATTCACCAGAAAAAACGCCCATTCTAAAGACGAACGCGCATTCAAAAGGCGAAAGCGCAATAAAAAAAAAGTGAACGCATATTCAAAAGGCGATCGCACATTCAAAAGGCGAACGTGCATTAGGAAAGCGAACGCGCATTAGCAAGATGAGCGGGTAGTAGGAAGACGAACGCGCATTCAAAAGGCGATCGCGCATTAGCAAGACGAACAGACAATGATTTTTTTAAAGGGTGAAGCCAAACAAGCGCGTTGTTTGCGTCCGCGTTTTGTGTTGATTTCAGATTGCATGTCCGTTTGCTTTTGGAGAATATCATGGAGATTCAATAAAAGTTCTTATCGTTTAAAATGCTGGTAATGTTGCCCCAACCAATCAGATCTTATTTAACATGTGAAAGCTAACATCTGATTGTTTTGGGCAAAATTAGCACCATTTTCAACGATATGAACTTTTATTGAATAACCCTGTATATGCGTTCACCATTTTGGATGCATTAACGCATGCGTTTCCATAACACAAGACTGAAAAAACGCATGCACAAAATAAATACATACAACAATCACGGCCAATAGCGTTTGCAATTTTGTGTCTCGTTCCTGTACGTAGCAGTGTGTCCCGAGCCAGGCTGAGGCCCCACTGCAACTCACACGAATCGCACACAAAATCACGAACACTATTGCACACAATTGTGTGCGCAAGCCTTCTGCATTTGGCGTTTGCACGTGCAATTGCAACTTTTTCGGTTATGGAAATGCATGCATTAACGCCACAAAAATAGTGAACACATGTGTTAACCAAAAGGGAAACGTAGGCACAATCGCATGCACGTCAGAAATTGAGGAACCTGACGCATTCCCGCAATTTCCATTTTACCCAAAATGCATGTGCATTTGCATGCGAAAACGTGTGAAAAAAGCACAAGTGTTGCCTAGCCCTTATTAACGCCACCAAAAAGAGCATAAAGCACGCACCCTGAATGCTAACAATTGACCTCGCATTGTAAATGAAAAATTGAGCGTACATTGCAAACGCTAAAACACACCGAGAAAGAAGGGGGTGACGGTGTGTTCACGTGAACGACAAAATACCGGAACTCATTTGACGTCCAAGCTACAATTATTCCTATACAGACCAAATGGAAATGCAATATCTTCATAGATGTGTTCCAAAACCATGTAAGACCATTTGTCTGAATGGCTTTTACATTTTTGTTGCCTTAAAAATCAGTAACCAATCCAAATTCCCTACAGACAGGCTCCAAACATGCCTTTTCGCTCAAACAATGACTTTTCACCACCTTCAGGGTCGCGCTAATCTTTCGCTCTTTTTAACGCAAAAAACACCTTTCGCTCTATTATAAATCGCGTTATGCCTTTTCGCTCCCTTTTCGTTAAAATTACCATTGCGATGCATGGCGAAGTAAGGCGAAAAGGGTTTTAGCGATAGCTCGCGGAAACTTTCGCCATTCGTTAACGCGACCTTTATAAATAGCGTTAACTGTCTTTTTGGCGAAAACCCATGCGAAAAGCGAATGCGAAAACATTTCACTACTTTTCGCTCTTTTATAAATATGCCCCTTAGTGTTCAAAAGTTAGAGTTCCCTATCAGTATCTGAAAGTTAGAATACCCCTCAGTGTCCCAATCCCTGAGCCTCCTCAGTATCCAAAGGTCATAGCCCCCCAGCAGTGTCCCAAGGCCATACCCCCCATCATTGTCCCAAGGAAAGAATACCATCATTGTCCCAAGGTCAGACCCCACTCAATGTCCCAAGCAAAGTCCTCTCTTAAATGTCCAAAGGCAAAAGCACCATAAATATCCCAAGGCAAGAGCCCCCATCAGTGTGCCAATGTTAGAGCTCCCTTAGTGTCCCAAGGGCAGAGCCCCAACTATATAGCCAAAGACGACCTTGTGGATCACGAATATCATATATAAAAACCCTTTATTAAATATAGCATGGATAAAAAAATTAAATAAACTATACATTCCAAACTATGGTCAAACGACCCAATGAGTGGACGGAAAACAATGTATATATGTATACAGATGTAATCTAATCAAAATGGTCTGTATAAAAGGTATTTAACAGAATATCCCTTTTGTATATAATTGCACTTATATTATATATATATATATATCACAATCTGAGACAAAGAAAGGCAGGATGGAAAAAGTCACTTCAATATTTCACAGTAATCCTATATACTAAGAGGTATAAATGACGGGCACATTCACTAGAGCACCATGTCATCAACCCTCCTCCCACTGTACTCGTACCATTGGAGAAGCGAACCCCTACTTGTGTGCAAACACTCTACAGTGGGAGGAAGGTTGATGAGGCTGCCTTTTCCAGGAGGAGACAGAGAGAGAGTGAAAGTAGAGAGGGAGAGAGTGAAAGTAGAGAGGGAGAGAGTGAAAGTAGAGAGGGAGAGAGTGAAAGTAGAGAGGGGGAGAGTGAAAGTAGAGAGGGGGAGAGTGAAAGTAGAGAGGGGGAGAGTGAAAGTAGAGAGAGAGAAGGGAAAGGGGGAGAAGGAAAAAAGGGGTGAGAAGGAAGGTGAGGTCCTAGTGGGCTCACTCTAGGTACTGTTGCGATAAGAATCAGGAGATTTGAATATTATTGTCCTATGAAAAAAAATACGCAACTACATGTATAGTATTCTATATTCTCATTTGGTTTCTATTTTACTATAAATAACAAAAAATGGTTGAGTAAACTATACCTGTGTCTAATACTTACTAAGTTCCAATGACATGTTATTGAAATCCAAAGCCTGTAGTCCTTGTTTTGCTGTGAAACTTCTCTGTAAAAGGGAGTGACAGGGAGACTCATTTAACTCTTTATTGTATCACAGCCCCCCTGCCTGCCATAATAAACCCCACCCAATGTACTATTGTATAACTTAGGAATCATAGCAGCCATCTTAGATCTAGAAATTAGAACTCTCAACCATGTACTACAATTGGTCTTCTAGATGATGAGGTATATTACATATAATTAACCGTAAATATATAACGTAGGTAAGAAATGGTCCAATATCATGGGCAAAAATAGCATTGGTTGCAAATACTATAAACCTTTTGTTATAAAGCTCATGTCAGACAAAATGTCCATGGGACAAATGTGGCTCTTTTGTTGGCCCAACATTTAGCCTGTGATTTTTATTTGGGACCCTCATGTGGTCCAATGCCAATAGTAAAATATTAATATAAAAAGATTTCTACCAAACTCAGTTCCAAATGAAAATCAATGTCTATAGTCTTTTGTCTGCTAAGAATCTTTCCTGTGAAAGACAGGCTAGTGAGAAGCTACAGAGAAGCTCATGTAAACTCACCCCCCCCCCCCACCCTTTGTCTGCCATAATAAAACCCCACCCAATTTACTGTTGTATAACTTAGGAATCATAGCAGCCATCTTAGGTTTAGAAATTAGAGCACTCAACCATGTACAAAAATTGGTGTATATATATACGTATATTTTTGGGCCCGAGTGAATGTACAGCATCCAAGACACACTTCGCTAATATCTATTTGTGTGGTCCGAAGCAGCAACATTATTATAGATTTGCTTGCTAGGTACCGATCAGCTGTTTTTACAATATCTAGCAGGCAGATCTATAGATACACCACTACTGGTGATGGTACAAATGGTTAGCAGCATAGTAAGGCTTGGATGCAGTCACCGCTGTAATAGCTAATCACGTATCTAGCCTGGCACTAGGCAGTGAGGTGACAAAAAAGCCTTCCATTGGTTTGGCCATTCCCTTATTGTGCCAGAAGAGTATTGTGGGCATTCTACATTATCACATGATCCTGCCATAGGCATAGGACCCAGTCCAAAACCGTGTACTTTCCCTCTTCCCTAACCCCAGCACTAGGCACAATCATAACACAGTTCCAATCCTGTACCTGCTAAGTGTATTAAAAGAAATTGGCCCAACATTTAGCCTATCATTTTGATTTTGGACCCTCATGTGGTCCAATGCCAATAGTAAAATAGTAATATAAAAAGTTCTACTTACTCAGTTCCAATAGTGTGTTCGCAAAATCCAAACCTTTGTTCAGCTAGGAAAGTTCTCTGTAAAAGGGCAGAGATAAGGGACAAAGCTACTCAGATTACTTTTTATTGTATCACAGATCCCTCCCCTCTCCCCCCATGACTGCCATAATAAACACCCACCCAATGTACTATTGTCTAACTTACTAAAGATAGCATCCATCTTAGATCTAGAAATAATAACTCTCAACCATCTACCTTAACTGGTGTGTCCTCCACAGGTTTGCCCTATTTCAGCGGGATTGTCCCAGCAGCATGGGTCAAAGTTCACAGGAGTGTTCGGTCAGGTAAGTAAAAATCATATATATATATGGCCACCTTTAGTGTAGGGATGCCTTGATTTACCTGCTTTGTTTGAACTGATTATGTAAAACCCAGCGGTGAGCACCTAAAAGATTAGGTCATCAAATGGGTGCTTTTATTGGAGGGGTCAATATTTATGGCTAGAGTTACCATTTAATAATTGTTTGTAATAATTATTTCACATTAATATAATTTTGCATCAATTAGTCCTTTCATTTTTTATAGTGAAAATGGAGCAGATGGAACAGATTAGAAAAGAATTTGTGGCTGATGAGCACGAGGTATTGAAAATAATGCAAAATACCAACCAATTAAGTGCAGAGAAGCGTCTATATGCCCATGAGGTGGCTCTGAATAAACAAAAAATGTTATCCTTAAAAAAGTATCTAAAGGAAATTCAAGAGGAACAAAAAGAATTAAAACAATCTTTAAGAAATTTAGAAGAAGAGAAAAAAAAAGCCCAAAAAATGTACCAAGAAGTAAAACCAAGTCGAGACATGTGGCTCACAGTGGTCAAAGAAGCTGAAAACACGCTTAAATTATCCTGCGAACTTCTCACAGACATCAGTGAAACGGGGCACGCTGCATCAACAATGGCTCAGTCTAGCTGTAAGTCTAACTGCAAATATTTCAACTGTTATTATGAACCATATACATAAGACAATTGTTAGACAAAATAGGTGAAGATAATCATTTTAAATGAAAATCTAATATTTGTAGATACATGATGGCATTGTTAAATGATCTTTTCGGACAATGCCGGAAAAATGATTGCATGGTTCTACTTACACTGTTAAGGTGGACATACACAGCACTTACCCTCCCATGCAATCCCACAACGTTAGACCAATCCTGCCAGAACCGCCTCTGGGATCGTAAAAAAAAATTAGGATTAGCGATGTCTGTTACAAAGAAGGCAGGATTGGTCTAATATTGTGGGATCGTTCAGAAAGGTAAGTGAAGTTTATGGCCACCTTAAGAGATCATGTGATCATTCCTCCAATCCTTATAAAACATTCCAGTTTGCTAATCTTAGTGGCAAGTACCTTGTCCATATGGGTATCAAGAAATAAATTCCCTTTTGACTTTAAACAAGATTTATTGCACATACACCTGAGTTTTTGTTGCTTAACATTGAAGGAAATTATAAGATATTTCTATTTTTTTGGCATAATAGATATATTAAATTTAATTATTCATTAAGTGGGACAGATAATTAGGGGGATGCCCCTAGGTTTTTTTTTTTCAACTTGCATAGTGATATTTATGTATCGATTTTTGATGTATATAAAAATGAGAATTATGAGAATTCTGCTCTCTATGTAAAAGACTACTAAAGCCTTGGCACTCAATATGTTTGGAAACTACAACTTCCAACATGCTTTATTAGCTGGGAGTTGTAGTTTCCAAACATCTGAACCCTCACTCTCCCACCTAGTTCAGTGGGTACCTACTGTGGGCATCCTTCCCGGATATCCTTCTGGAGAATACATACACACATCTATAAAGCAGTTAAGCAGCTTTGACATGATAAATGATTATAATCATAAATTCATACCAGATAGGTTTCCTCCAGGAACCAGGCTCCAGCTTCAGATGTCCTCGGTCATCACATGACGTAAGTTACGTAGAGCGGAAAACTGGCCAATCAGAAGTGTAGCAGTTGGTAATTTAAAAAATAATCTGTTCTGATGTGCTGCGATTGGTTCCAAACTTCCAGCTGTCCCCAGACTTCTACAGTACAGCTGCTGGCCAGCTGTGATTGGGTTCCGAGTCTCTACTACCATCACGGACTTCATACACAGGCGCTCGCGGATCAATAATAAGGTACCGCTGCGCTATTAAAAGGGGAGGAAATGCAGCCTATTAGGTTTTTTTTTACCTGGAGTGCCGACATGAGCAACTTTTTCAAGTTGCAGTGCTTGTTCTCTCTAGTCTCCTTCTGAAAGCAAACCATGATCTTGGGTGCCTATTTAGTTCAGCTCTCATCTTTCTTGTAAACAAATTGTACATGTCCTGGTGTGTGCCATGTGAAAGGGATATAACTTCATTTAGTAATTGTATCTCTACAATTTTCCAGTGTCCTTTGAAAGGAGGTAGAATATCTGGCAGAATTGCTCCCAAGTCCTCGTGATCTGATGAAATGGTGGCATCAAGCTCATTTATCACTGTATTCATATTAGCTGAAGAAGCAGAGCTATAGTGACCCACTGGGAGTACTTGAGCAATGTAATGTTCATTTGCCAAAATATTAAGCAGTTTATTACTTGCCTCAAACCCTAACATTTGAGCTGGGGTATTTCCACTGGCCAGTGTAGCAAGTCCTGATATACAGAGAGCCTCTACAGCTGGTTTCCAGTCCATTCTGCATTTGTGCAGTTTTGTGTAATTGATATACTGTTTGTTTTTCTGCAGTATGACTACTGACACACAAGCCAGAATGAAAGGATACCATTTGCGTGTAGTTTTCACACTCTGTAATACAGTTCTTACAAACTGCGGGGCTGATCCTGGAAATGTATTTCTAAATATGGTGTTAAAAACTTGAAGTTGATTAATCAGAATGGATTTGGCATCATCCCAGATTGCCTCCAATGATATCTGTTTTTTCTGTTCCTCTGTTCTTCTTTGATGCTTACAATATCTGGGAATGACCAGTCACATAATGGTTTCCTTGTTATTGTAGACAGTGTCAAAACTGGAAGAAACATGATTCCTCTTTTCTCCAAACCTTTACGGACGTGGGTTTTTAACTGATGTTTAGAAAAGAAGTGTAATCAGCATGGCATTACTGATGTACCAGCTCTGTGTGACAATCCTTTATCCAGGTATTTTTCCAGCCATAAGTCAATAGACATAGGTTTATTCAGCAGACGGAGGGGGTGTGTAATAGTACCACTGCACAGCTTAGGAAAGACTTTGATATTGTATGGTACAGCAAGATCCTCCAAGAGAACTTCTGCCAGTCACTGAAAATACGTCTGCTGTTGTTTGATCGTGCAGGGCAGATGTGAACACCTTAAGTAAAAGAAGAAAGGACTTTTGATAGTTTGATAATTTGTTATCTCCAAACCAGGACAGGAACGGAATCCTCATCTGTAGATCTTCACTTGGTCTTAACAGAAAGAATCCTCTTAGAGATGATTTCATATATCCAAATTCCGACATTAGTCTGTCTGACCTCCAACTTCTCACTCTGCCCCATGTAAAAATCTGTACCAGTGCCTCAGCCATAGTAACAGATGAAGACCTTTTTAATATGGAGATCAAATTTGCTTCCATACTCGGTGCTTCAAATATCTTCCATTTTGCCCACCTTGCCATTTCCAATATTAGCGAAAGGCCCTCTTTTGTTAAGCATGTTACAATTTTTTCATTCCGAAAAAGCTCTTCCACTTTCTTTTGATTCCATATTGTTGTTGTTTGGGAGTTAAAAAGGGTAAAATTTGTTGGTATTTGAGCCACGACTTCTAACCGAATTGGAAACGGCTTTGAGAGTCCAACAACAAGATGGTGGGCGATATTTTTCATTTGAACTGACCAAGCATCGTTGGTAAAAATCCCTGGCAATAACATGTGCCTAGTTATTGGAAAATTGATAGCCCCCTGGCTGGGAGGCATAGCATGAGGAAGAGGGACATAGGCCTGTAGGAATAAAACTTTTACTCCAGGTTCTGTAAACATGGGTTTAAAAACATCACTGCTATGGGGATTTACATGGAATGAAAAATTAGCAGCTTGGCTCAAACCCAGAGCCATAAAGTTACGCCGGTTACAGCAAAGCCTTGGCTTACAAAAGGCCTCGGATGACCAAAGTAATATTAATTGGGAGTGCTGTAATTTTATGGCCAAATGGAGATAAATGTTTTTAACTCAGTTGATGTCTATAAGATGTGTTATCGAGTTAACATTTTTATCTTTTTGTCCCATTCTAATGGCAAAAACGATTGGTTTTAGATTTGTTCCCGTTAGTGTTTTAGAGGCTATTCTTACGGCGTCATCAAGAAGAGCAAGTGCCTTGTTGCAATCCTGAGTAGATACCATGAAAACATTGTTGTCCTCCCTGTTAGCTGTAAAAAGGGCAGATCCTGGATTCCCTTTAGTAATTACCAAGCTGGCGAAAGTCTTGTGGAAACTTTGCAGAAATTTCTCCGTTTGTGATGGAGCAAGGCGTATTACTTTTTTATATTCAAATTCATTCAAATTATCTCTTGGCCAGAGAGTGACTACAATGTTGGTACCTCCTTCGGATATAATCTGGGCACCATGGCACACGTTTAGATATTTGAAGGCCAGACTTCCCGGTTCAAAGATTTTGTGAAAATGTTTGAGAGGAATTAAATTTCTTTTACCATAAGGCAAGAAGTAGATATGTGTAATATCAAACAGAATCGCCCAAAAGGTTGATAGTGATGCGACATAGTCATCCATATCTTCCTCTAGATAGATATCTTCAAATGTTAATCCAGAAGACTCTAGATTAATCACTTCATCCTTCTCCCACATTAAGAAGCTTTTTTTTAAGAAGTTTATTTTCATATGCAATTTGCTCCACTGTCCTCACAGGCTGGTTACAATCCTCTGTGTATACTGGGAAGGTGCTCGGTTAAGGGATATTCTGGTCAGGCTCTGTTTCCTCCATTTGTTCAAAAGAGACTCCTGGTAACTTTTCAAAAGGGCAGCCTGTGTTACATAAAGAAAAAAAAAGGATAACCTATGATTGGTAGTCTTTATCCAAGTGTGTGTATATATATATATGTGGATGTATGTGGGTGGATGTAACATAGTAATTAATTAAGGTTGAATAAAGACATTCGTCCATCAAGTCCAACCTATTCCCTTTTTTTTTTTTTTTTTTTTTTTTAACCCTACCTAACAGTTGATCCAGAGGAAGGCAAAAAACCCCAGCTAAAAAAGGGGGGGGGAAAATTCCTTCCTGACTCCAAACGGCAATCGGAAAGTATCCCTGGATCAACCAGATCTATATGCATTAATACCAGTAATTCTCAATATTTTTTAGTTTTAGAAACTTATCCAGGCCTTTTTTAAAGTTATTCAATGAACTTGCCATTACCACCTCTGCTGGAAGACAGTTCCACAGTTTCACCGTTTTCACTGTAAAGAAACCTCTCCTAACTTGAAGATGAAACTTCTTTTCTTCCAACCTTAAAGGATGTCCACGAGTCCTCTGATATGACCTATTAGTGAACAATGCACCAGAGAGTTCACTGTATGGGCCATTAATATATTTGTATAAGGTTATCATGTCCCCACGCAACCGCGGTGGGGATGGGGCTGGTGCAGGTGGGAATGGGCTGATGCAGGTGGGAATGGGGCTGGTGCAGGTGGGGATGGGGCTGGTGCAGGTGGGA
This sequence comes from Hymenochirus boettgeri, assembly GCA_019447015.1. Lineage (NCBI taxonomy): Eukaryota > Metazoa > Chordata > Amphibia > Anura > Pipidae > Hymenochirus > Hymenochirus boettgeri. Next base: position 75,043,326 of record CM033476.1, on the reverse strand, counting down.
ATGGGCTGGTGCAGGTGGGGATGGGGCTGGTGCAGGTGGGGATGGGGCTGGTGCAGGTGGGAATGGACCTTCTGCAGGTGGGGATGGGGCTGGTGCAGGTGGGAAAGAACCTTCTGCAGGTGGGGATGGGGCACCATCTGGGTCAGGCTGTCCCTCTTCTTCTTCCTCCTCCTCAGCCCTTTGCTCAGTATCTGGGATGTAGACAAACTCACATTTGTTGATAATTGAAAGGCAATCTTAGCTGACATTATGAAGTTTAAAGTAATAGATTAGACGCCTTTTGTGCTGTGTATGTCCCGTGCTAAGACTAACCAGCACTAGGAATGTTCCATCAATTGGTAAGAGACAGCTGTGGTTAGGAAAGGCAGAACACGTCGTGGCTTTCACCATTGCATGCAATGCTAGTCCTTTGCAAATTGCATACACTAGGAAAAGGGAGCACAGCGCAATGGACAACAACACATGTCAATGTAGCCATACACATTGACATGCATTCTACTGCATTGGTCACATGATAAAAATTTGCAAAGGACAAGCGTAAGCACATGCTAAACACACTGGTCTGGAGTAGTGTGGCCTTCAGAGTAAGTTCAGACTCCTATTTACTGTTGTACGTTGTAAGCGGTCACGATAACGGGGGCCACGATAATAGGTATGGCATGCTCTACAATTGATGGATGGCACGTGCAGCACACGGCAGTGCACTAGTGTGCAATACGATTTGTATAAGGCCACACTAATACACTTATTAGGCATTAGAAAACATATTTCTTACCATGTAAATAGCTGGTCCACAAAATTGTTTGATGCGCATGTGATTATGCATCTGTTTCTGTTTAGGAAGCGCATGCAATCAGCAATTTTGGTCCACAATTGCATGCATTTCCATAACATTAAATGTGACAATTGCATGCAGAAAGGCACACAATGCGCCAGACGTACATGCTTTAATTACATTGCAGTGCGCACTCACACTAGAAGCTTGTTCGCTTTTCGGCTCCTGAGCGCGAGGGCGCTTGGGAAGTGGGCGTGACGTTTTCGCTTTCTCTTCATTGCAAAAATGACCCGAAAATATTTGAAGATGATGGTCAGGTTTCTGACTAAAAAGGGTTATGATCTGCCTGTAGGAACCCCTAATAGGGTTGAAAAAAAGAGGGCGATCATGGAGAGCTTGCAGAGGAAGATCGCCAGAAAATATCACATTTCTGCAGAGAAACTGGAGTGACCTTAAGAGGAGGAGGCCCAGATATGTGCAGGATATAAGGAGCAGGATGTCTCATGGTAGGTTTCAAATACATATTAATATTGTGACAAATATTCCTACATGGAATTTGTCTGAATACATATTAATATTGTGACAAATATTCCTACATGGAATTTGTCTGGTTTAAAAGAGAAACTAGTAAGTTTCTATAATTTGTCATTAAGCAAATATAATCCTCCCAATGTTTAAATGCAGATTCCATTGTGCACATCCTGCACATATCATGTGCCCTAGGCTGGGTACACACCAGCCAAGATTTGCAGACAACAGGCCGATTCACAGCACTTTGGTTGGAACATCTTGGCTGCTGTGGAGCAGGCGGCGGCAACATAAATCGATTGTTCATTCAGCAGAATTGGCTGAACAAACGATCGGATGTGCATGAAAATTCCCATCGATCACCTGATTCCCTATGGAAACACAATTGACCATTTGCAAATTCAAACCCCCAAAAAATTGCTGCAAGACCAAAGGACGTTTGTCCCGGCCAAGCACTCACTCAGTAACAATACTCCCTCTGTAACAATACTCACTCAGTAAAGCTTTGAAGTCAAACAAAATTGTGATAAGAAATTTAAAAAAAAAACGGTTGCTCCAAAAATTAATAGAACTAAAGCTGACAATACAGCAATTAACATTTTTGTTGCCTTAAAAATCAGGAACCAATCCAAATTCCGAACAGGCTCCAAACATGCCTTTTCGCTCAAACAATGACTTTTCACCACCTTCAGGGTCGCGCTAATCTTTCGCTCTTTTTAACGCCAAAACCACCTTTCGCTCTTTTATAAATCGCGTTATGTCTTTTCGCTCCCTTTTCACTAAAATTACCGGTGCGATGTGTGGCGAAGTAAGGCGAAAAGGGTTTTAGCGATAGCTCGCGGAAACGGTTTCGCCATTCGTTAACGCTACCTTTATAAATAGCGTTAACTGGTATTTTGGCGAAAAACCATGCGAAAAGCGAACGCGAAAACTTTTCGCCACTTTTCGCTCTTTCATAAATATGCCCCTTAGGGTTTTATTATATATGATAAAGAGAATAAATGTTAATATACTATATTTTCCATACCTGAGAGAGATACAGTAGTAAATATGAGGAAACCAGATTTTCCCAAAAGATATACAGTAAGAGCTGATTACAAGGTAACCCAACATAGATTAAATACACAGTTTGTTATCAGTAAGAGTATCGGAGCTTTATCGTTACTGTGTGTACCCAGCTTAACTGCTAGAAACTTGTTGGTTTCCTCCTCCTGGGACACGTCACCTGCAGCTCTGTCCTGCCGAGATGTCCTGCTCCCTCCAGCTTCCTGGGCCTCCAAATGTAATTTCTGGATGTTCCACGTGCGCGTGACGTCAGTGTTCAACTGGCATGACGACTTGCGCGTGTGTAAAATAATCACGCCGTGTTTGGTCGCAGTGCGATTCCGACACACACGCGTGCATGGTGGAACATCACTATCTTTATTAGAGGAAGGCCATAACCTGGCAGATGAAAACTATATGCACTGTAGCTCTTTAACAAAACACTAATGGGAGGTGGGAATAATCAATCCTATCTCCCTTCCCCAGGTGCTTCACGGCACTTTCGGTTGGCCAAAAATATCGGCTGGTGTGGGGCGGTCAGCCGTGACAGACATCGATCGTTCGGAAAAAATTCCAATCGATCGTGCGGTTCCCTAAGGGGCCGCACAATCGATCGTTCGCAAATTCGGCTGCAGACTAATTTGCCACGACCAACAGACATTTGTCCTGACCGGGCGCTCGCTCGTAGCGAGCGCTTGGTCGGGACAAAGTCCGGCTGTGCCCTAATCTGCAGCAACCAATCAGATGTTATTTAATGTTTTCTAACTATAGTAGACCAGTAAAAAGGTATCATCTGATTGGTTGGTGATAATTAACAGCCCTTGCACATTTTTTACAGTTCTCTAGACAATTAATGGTAAGGCCTATTTACAATATGTATTTGTACAAAAAGAACTCATGCAAAACGCATGTGAATAACCCTGACATGACTAATGTACCATCATATCAAGGCTCCACCGTTCCTCTTTGTTAATTTAATTGCCTTTTTGCAAACCCTCTCCAGTTCCATACTGTCATTTCTGTATAAATGCAGCTTTGCCAGACCTCTGCGGGTAACTAGCATGTAATATCAGAGAACACATACTATATTTCCTCTTACCTGGTCCTGAATGTTTGTTTCACTTAGTCCCTTGTTCAGCTGTTCTTGCAGACTGCTAACCACGGCGTTATTTCCAGGGACTCTGTAAATTCCCAAGTACTCCAGACCCTTCTCTTCCACCAAAGAACAGCACAACTCGACAATCAGGGGCACCCACTGCAGAAAAACCACAGCAGCAAAGCTGATAATGCAGGATGCAATACAGAACATTTCAGAGACAAGGCTACATTTCAGTGTTGCCTCACCTTATTGTCCATAGCCGGCTGGCAGTCCTCCAGTCTCACACCAAATGCTCGTGGGGGGCACTTTTTGTTCTTTTTCATAAGATTTATTCCCCATGTCACTTTGGATGTTTGAGCTTCTTCTGTCATGGTTAAAAGGAGGTGAGACAGCAACACAAAACATACAAAAGAAGCCACAGAATTTATTTAGCAATAATATATTTACCTTTGGTATCTTGTTTTTGAGACCAAGCAGAACTCAGTCCAGTTGTCCATAAGAGATCTGGTCGGATAGCTGTACTCCGTGACCCTTTGGGGGAGGTGTCCTGTTTGGCCCCTGTAATGCTAAAAAGACAAAACATAAAAATGCGGATAAAGAAGAGAATCACAACATAAGGGCTTCCCCCTTTATTATTTATATCCCCAATGTGCTGCTGAGAACTTACCTTACTTTCCGATAATCATTTAATTTCTTGTTAATTAATGCTTGGCTGGCAAAGCTGGGGTCCTAGGAGAGAAAAACAGATATTACTTGCTATGCAACACTGTCAACTAAAAGTACAGATAGTGAGATTTCTCTGCTTCCCTTCCTTGAAGGGAAGCAAACACACTGCTTTAACTCTCACCTCCCCTTCCATCCGACTATTCTCCCGGATGGCTTTGACCCAGCCGAGCATGTCGTCACGATCCTCAGCCTGAAAAAGATATTCACAGAAGTCAGGAGTTGTCAGCCGAAAGACGTGTTTTCTCTTGGTCTCGCTGTAGGAGATGTCCACCAGGCTTCCGAGGATGCTGACTGGCTGCTCCTCCTCACCTAGGCCTGAACCCTTAGCTTCTGGACGATCCTTGTGCAAAAAGAGCAAATGCGGACGCAGGACTGCAAACATACGTTTCCACTGACGGAGTCCACTGCCAACCTTCTGAGGGGACAGAAACATTATTTATAGTACAGACAATTTACTAGAAATGCAGTCTTCTGTGCAAGCTACGGGCTGTAATAAATCTACATCAAGGCAAATGTACAATTTCTATGTATAGTGGGGCATATGGTGGCTAGAGGCAGTGTGACTATATTTTCAGGATACATTTTATCACTCAGGTCTGGATATAAATCCCTATGTATATTTTAACAGTAGTTTTTTTTAAGCATATCTACTGTATGCACCTCTGCAGATCATCTCCCAGTGCTGAAACACAAAAAATCTCTCCTGTCAGCTTAGGTTGAGGTCCACACAGCTCAATGAGTATATTGTCATTGTGAACTATGATGGCCTAGTGTAACTCCTTTATGTACACAGATCGCGTTCCAGAGCTGCCTATAGTGGCTTTTCTAGAACAATGTCTGCAGATCAGCAATGCAAGTGTTAAAAGACTTTATTGTGGACACTTCTGGGGCCCCCTTTAGACTTATTAACAAAATATTCAATCCCACTAGTAATGGTTATTGTCTGAAATCCACTGTTAACTATATTTATAATATATAAATGAGCCTGAATGAATTTCTTAAATCTTTGCTAGAAGAAATTAAAAACACGGCCAGGAAATAATCTTTTTGCACTTACCAGATCCTGAAAAAACAGAAACAAGCAAGTATTTTACACCCCTAAAGAAATCTAACTGCTGATCCGAATCTGCACCATACCTTTCCCTTATTGGTGAGGATCTGCTTATAAAGCAGCCAGCCTTCTCTACGCACGTCACTTAATTCCGTCTCCGAAAGCTCAGAGGCCGAGTGACATTTTGATCGTCCTTCCTCAGAGGCAGCCAGACTATCTAAGGACTGGAGGAAACAGGCAACTTGAGAAACAATTAGGTAACAAGAAAAGAAGTTTCACATGAAACAACAATCTCTTCTCCCCTGACTACCCAAGCTTTTACAAGCTCGCACATGCTCAGAGGCAGCATCTAGGGGAATAGCATTGAGTCATTGGCTGTGATGTCAACTGTGACAGCTACTAACCTGAAGAACCAGGAAGCAAAAAGAAGGGTAACAGAACACAGCAGCATTTCAGGTTAGTCCAACAACTCTTAGCGTTTTAAGTGTTTGGGGGTTTTAGGGTGCGATTTAATTATATACAATTAAGGGGTGGACATTAATGTAAACACATTAGTTCTCCTTTTGTTCAAATGAAATAAAAATGTTTCTGGATTTTTCTGAAAGGCAATTCAAACAAAAAACGTGATTCTCATAAATTAGCCCAACACGAGACAATATTTATTCAGTTTCAAACACAAAACGGTGATAATATGTAAATAAACTGGTTATTGTGCATCTTTCAGAGAGGACAATGTAGTTCATTGTCCTTCATTCTCACCCCATCAGTAAAGAAGCTTCGAAGCATCTTCAGACTTGGCATGCGACCCACAATCCGCCTACAAAGAAGAAATGGAATTATTAGAAAAAATCCAGCCATACACATTGCCGATAGATAATATATCCCCTCCGGACCGGAACAGACGGGATCTACCCAGTATTGGCAGTGTGTCGGTATCGGCTCCCTTTACTTCTAGGCTGGGTGCACACGGGCCAATCAAATGATATTTTTTTGTGTTTTGGTTAGTCGGGCCGAAAAATCTGTGCTAGTCGGACTTGTTGGTAAATCAAGGCAGTCACGCGGTTCCCTATGGGACCGCACGATTAGTCACACAAACTATGGCCGCAACAACAGTCATTTGTCCTGCCCGAGTGCAAAGTCCCCTCGTGTCCATTTATGGCTGCAAGGCCGACCGATCTCCCTATGTATGGGTGACCATTTGGGTCTGTGTGTGAGTTTCCACCACATGAGTTTCCACCACATGATCTGTCGGCACAATGCAAAAGGAATTGCATGTGTAAGGCAACTTTTAAACCCAATGTATTAATCCCCTCATTGTCCATAACACACCCCATATGATCCTCATAACAATGCCAACTAACAAATAAATCCTTAGCTGTCCATTCATTCTCTCCCATGAAAAAAGCCGACCATAACGTTCATTCTTGACCAATAGCCTCTTAATTACATTTCCCATAGCCTACAGTACAATCCTTTACTTTCTCAGGTGCCCATTGTGATTTCCAAAATCAGAGACTTCAACACCCGCCCAGAGCAATGCTTGTTCACCAGCCCCACTCCCCCCAGTAATAGCTGTCAAACTCGTACCCAGCAAACCCTCCAACAAACCCTCCAATCATACCTCCCCATTCAACTATCACAGTGACCAAGGTCACCTTCCCCAATATACCCATCACATTGTCTAGACACAGTCACCTTTGCAGTCTTCCTTCATCTCGAAAATTGTTGAGTCCATCATCACACGATTTGGACCTTTCAGTGGTAATAGCGAGAAGATAAGAGGAACGCCGACTTGACTTAATACTGCCTGTAAAGAAAAGCAGAGGGATAGTCAATAAAGAGGGGGAAAGAAGAGGTCTAATGGTCGGGAATTATTATCAAGAGATTGAAAAACACTTACTGCAGTCTTGAGAGTAATGTCGACTTATGGAAAAACTGAATGTTGGGGAGGAAGGGCTGGTGGACATTGCAGGGGCAGAGTTTATGGCGCTAGATACAACACAGGACGCAGGAACATGTTTGGCCCGAAGGTCAATGCTGGGACTCGTTGGCTCATCTGTAAAGGGGGATACAATGTTACTAGCAGTGCGGTTGCAGAGATTTGCCATTGCTGCTTTACAGTTCTAGTCTTATTAAGAAGATGGCTATAGACATGTTTCTAATGTACAGCTGATAGTGGATACAAGGCAGGGCAGTGGAAGATCTCAGTATATGAACACAGACATGTGAAATTCTGGATATGATCCACTTGAGCTATGGGGTAGACGCACGGACCAGAATAGGAAATGTCCTTAGGATTCTGTCAGCTGAAATAAATTATAGGACACTGAAAATCAAATTCTTATTATAAGAGTGGATATCTACTAAAACTTCACACTAATTAAAAGACACTGGGCCTCATTCAATAAGAGGTGCAGAATTTTCTTGTGTTCTTTTTTCTGTTTGCAAGAAGCAATCATAGTTTTCTAACTGTAATAGACTAGTAAAAGTATAATCTGATTGATTGAGGTAAATTAACAACAGGCAAAATTTTGCGCCTCTTATCGAATATGCCCGAGTGTCCCAATTCTAAAGGGCAAGCTTTAGTTTCAGAAAGAAAACCTTCCAAGTAGTTCTAGCAAATAAAATTACTCTTATTACTTTCAACTACAAAATGGCAATTCATGCAGTGGCGTAACTAGGAATCCCTGGGCCTCCCAGCAAAACTATGATGGGGCCCCTATCCGTGCTTCACCCACATTAGTTTTCGAATCCCTGGTAGTTGGTGTTCTGATCCTTGAACACATCTAATACTTGTTGCTCTCCACATTGTTACTATTGTGGCCAACGCATTTTGGATACTTAGTTTCCCTCTCTTTACCTGTGCGGCCAGACAAAGTGAACGTCTGTAACAGGCAACAAAGCCTAGATGGCGAGTGGTCCCATTCTGTCCAACGGTTTTGTTTGTTTGAAAGGGTTAATACTGTAATATGTCCCAACTCACCATAATATATATATTATTTGTGTAACGGATTGTTGCGTGTTCCTGCATTTTCTCTTACCAATGAATGGAATCGATGCCAGTGGCTCCTCCGAGGGGGGCAGTGGTGGCACCCTCTGTAAAGGTCGCTCCCGGGGAGTTTCATCAGCAACTGAGGTAGATGATGGTAGATCTGCATCCTTTATCTCTGATGGGAAAAGTACATTGACTTGCCTCGCAGCCGGTGTAACCTTTCGACCTGAGGGGGGTTTCTGCCTCAGCACTACCTCCTCCCTTTTTTCTTCTGTGGCGCTGGTCTCATCTGTGGAACTTGCAGACACTGCTGACTCTCTCCTCTGTGGTGGAGAAGTTGGAGAGCCAGAATATTGCTCTGTCCTAAATGTTGGGAGGCCACTAAAAGCAGTTTCCCTAAATGAAAAGGCATTGAGATGTTCAGTTCGTCTCTGGAATGAGGGACTATAACTGCGATATCCAATATACCCAGAGTCCCCTGAGCTGGGATGTGAATGTGGGGGCTTTGTTGCTTCACGCATACCAGGTGACTGGCTTGGGGGAAAATGGGACAGTGCTGTGGCTGAACGAGGGGGCCTTTCTTTGGGCCAAATGCGATGTTCATAGGGTGGAGAAATTAAAGCATTTAAGTTAAGTTGCTCTGCTGATTTCCCATAATGAGCTAGAAAGTTGTCAGACTGTGCTCTGTGACCCCAAGACTCATACAATGAAGCCTGATGAAGGGTGTCTTGAGACACACTTTGGGGCCATTTAGTTGGTGTTTTGGTCTCTCCTAGGCGGTCCTGTGATGCACTACGCCTCCTCGGGGGCAAGGCTGAGCCCTTTCTAGGAGGATGCTGTGACATCCAGTTGCACAGTGCTTGCTGTCGTTCCCACTGACTTACACAGCGTGGGCTAGCCAATCGCTCCCAAGGTTCAGGAGAAATGCTACTTGGTGTCTCTTGGATAAAGCGAGAATGCCAACCATGACTGGTAGCTGTGGGAGGGCCCGGACCCCGGAATCTGTCAGATGAGGATGGTGATCCCTGGTAGGATCGAGGATGATGAAGAGGAGTAGGAACAGTTCGGGGATAATTCTCACGGTGGACTGGACTATATCTTGGCACTTCAGTATGAAGAGGACTTCTAATAGAGGTAGCATCTGCAGAGTATTGGTGATGGTACCAAGAGGTGGGAGAATGTCCAGAAACAGGGTCAGGAGTTCGCCATGGATAAAACAGAGGTGGAGGCTCGGGTATACGGTGCGCACCACCTCGATATGGCTCATTCCCTTTAAGATATGCATCCTGGGAGTATGCCTGGGGAGATGGAAAGGAAACTATGAGGAAGGTAGAAGACGGAGATTGTAAAAAGTACCAGTAACAAACACAAAAGCCCCATGGAAATAAAGGACATTTTTTCCTTCCCCCACTTATCTACATTACAAAATAGATTGTGGCATCCTGTTAGAATGGTATAGAAGGAAAGGAGGGTTATGCCCATTGCTTACCAGTTGTAAAACATCTTCATCTCTGGGCATAATGGAGAGTTCCAGGGCATCCTCGCTGCAAAATAAGGTAGTGATCAGGTCAATGGCACAGAACATGGAAAGGCTAGAATACGTCTTACCCACACGCACTATTCAATGCATTCTAACACACAGACTACATCCAAGGTGTACACATCATTATCTGCCATGCATACATATGAAAGCACAACATCCACTCACAGGTATTGTATTTAAAATCACAATTTATTAACATTCCATGAAACACATTTCGACTATAAACCCTAAAAAGAGAGACCCTGTTGAAGCCCACGTGGTGTGGGGGAAACATCTGTTAGTCGGTGTTCCCTGGAAGGTGGCGGTGCTGGTCTGGGTAATTTAGGAAATACAGCTGTTAAAGATGCGGTGGGGGGATGGCCGGATTGTGAACCAGGTGAAGAGTGAGAGTGGTAAGCCAGGTGCTAAGTGCACAAGCTGATAAGATTTCAGAACTTTGGCGAGACACTATTGATAGAACCGTGTAAGTACTGGGATGGTACAATGGTTGGTTCCAGTGGAATACACAGCTGCATGCCGATTGGCTGTGTGAGAGATACACTTTTTATACCAAGATGACATGCTAAATCCACTCAGTACCACCAAGGATGGATGCAGTGTCATAGATGTTTCCTTTATCGGGGACGCCCGGCATTGACTGTGCTGCTACCCCTAGGAGTATGTTTTTTTAGGGGTGGGGATTATAGTAGGAATGTGTTTTATGGAATGTTAATACATTGTGATTTCTAATAGAGAGAGAGAATTCTTACAAAGCGCGAGTGCTATATTCTAAATAGCATACATATGAAAGCTGTTAAATAAAACCCTTGTGTGCCATGAACTAGGGATATTCCAGAATTGTCCAGGTAATAACCTGTTACCAACAAGTTAACCTGGAACCACACCACACACTAGGAAATGTTCAGGCGAGTAGCAGAAAACTCCTGTGTTCCCAAAGTCTATGACAGACAGCGATGTCCCACTGTACACGCCAATTCCATGCATACTTAATCAGGCTCACAATAGAAAACAACACACATTACAATCCAAATCCATTCAAGTAAACTAGGTCACTGCCTTGCCATTAAATAAACGGTTGTAACATTTGTCTGTAATCAGACTGGTGTAAGAATCCTCTAGTATATGGGCTGCTCGCCAAGAGTAGAAATGACCAACTAGAAGTCCAAACGCAAGTCAATCCATTTTATGTAGATTACACAGGACAAAAGGTAAAGTTAAGGCAAGGGAATAATGAAGTTCACTCGCTGTGAGCTTTCACTTCAAGACCACGGCGATGAGTAGCGATCTACCCTGGAAGATCATTTATGTAAATGGATATTGTGTATAACCAGAAGAAAATTTGGTGAATTGGAACCTAATGCTTTTATTCATTTTAAATTGATATCCACTCTCTGGGACCTTGTGGTGTGGCATGGGGCTATGACACAAGAAAGAACTTGTGCTCTTATTGGCAATGCTGGGTGTAGGCGGAGCAAAGGTTGTCCAATGGAATCGGAGTTTAGGCAGGAAGTAGAATTGGCATACAAGACGTAATAATACAATATTAGAATGTGTATATATGGAGTTGTAGATTTAAATAGGGATTCATCTTTGAAATATGATCCTATTATCTGCTCTAAACACTGTTGATAGTATAATGGAGTGTATTCAGCAAAATATGTTGTAAACTATGTGTGAAGCAGATGGACACTGTTTCAAGCCACGTGGTATTGGATACCTTGGGGCTGGTGCAATAAGAGGTGCAGAATAGCTTTAAAAATGGCCTGGATAAGTTTCTAAAACTAAAAAATATTGAGAATTACTGGTATTAATACATATACTGTAGTTCTGGTTGGTACAGGGATACTATATAATATTGAGAATTACTGGTATTAATACATATACTGTAGTTCTGGTTGGTACGGGGATACTATATAATATTGAGAATTAATGGTATTAATACACATACTGTAGTTCTGGTTGGTACAGGGATACTATATAATATTGAGAATTACTGGTATTAATACACATACTGTAGTTCTGGTTGGTACAGGGATACTATATAATATTGAGAATTAATGGTATTAATACATATACTGTAGATCTGGTTGGTACAGGGATACTATATAATGAGAATTAATGGTATTAATACATATACTGTAGTTCTGGTTGGTACGGGGATACTATATAATATTCAGAATTACTGGTATCAATACATATACTGTAGGTCTGGTTGGTACAGGGATACTATATAAATATTGAGAACTACTGGTAATAATACATATACTGTAGATCTGGTTGATCCAGGGATAGTTTCCGATGGGTCAACTGTTAGGTAGGGTTAAATAAACACATAAATAAATAAAGGAGGGTGAATAGGTTGGACTTGATGGACAGATGTCTTTATTCAACCTCAATTACTATGTTACTATGTTAGAAGTTAGCTTGTTCTATTCATTTGCAAAAAATCAGATGTTAGCTTTTTACTAGGTTACTGCAGTAAGAGAATATTTGATTGGTTGGTGCAGATTAATAGCATTGCATCAGCCCCTTTTTTGTTTTTCCTGTATCACGCACTCAGTTGCACACAATTCCCTTATTTCGTCTTGCTGTGTGCTACCTGTTCTGTATAAGAGCGATAACTTGTGAGTATGTTTTCCCGATAATACTCTCCCCATTCACCTTCACGAGTCGGTCCCCTATAAAAGAAACCAAGTGTTAACAACAGAAACCTCAGCTACAATCTGTCAGAGCTTTGCCGTCTGTGCCTGCACTGCCAACCATGGCCTGGTACACAATATCATTTTGAAAAAAAATTGTCTCAGTGTGTTTGTGCGTACCAGGTCGTACACAATGTCAAGGTGGTTTATCACTATATGCCATAATAGATACAAACACAGACTCCACCAACATCGTACACTATTACCTGTGCACAATCCTGCCTTCTGTGCTGGGCCTCCTTCCTTCACTTGCTTAACAAAGATGGTGTCCATCGGCTCAAGGCGGCTGTTTGAGTCTGTAATAAAGCATTGAGAGAGAGTGTTCACACAACAAAGTGCATAAAAGGCAAAAATATCATTACAACAAGGGGAGATATTCCCCATTTAATAATACCCTAGTTTCTGCTCATTATAATTCCTTTATTTGCGTATTCATTCATTTACATGAATGGTAAATTCACGGTCCGCTCCAGAATCAAAGATGGGAATGTCAATATATTTTTATATAAATATAATATAAAACCTCTAAAAATATCCCAAGAAATGTGGCACGCCTGTCTCCTATTTTACTATGTGATTGAATATGGATTCGATAAATTATTTTTGATATATATATATATATATATATATATATATATATTGACTTTCCCGTCTTTGGTTCCGGACAGTGATCCTCAGTGTTTGTGTTTATCTATAAGGGTGCTGCCCCGTCTTTTATAGGAGTTACGGTACCTGCATGATAGAAAGGAGGATTACACAGCTTGACCCTGAAGTGCTCCCACCGATTCCTACCGGCCTTTATTTCAGTATAATTGCAAAGCAATACCCATTTGGATAGATTCCATTTTTACTGTAATGCCAGAGCAATGGCAGAATGACCGATTCCTATGCCGGACCCTTGTTTTACCAGTTTTAAAAAGACATTTATTGGTTTTACTGTTTTTAAATGTGTTTTAGCCTGAAGTGCTCCTTTAAGGAGAATTAAAACTGTGTCTGTACTCGCACACACCTTCCTTAGCACTGCCATTCAGATTAGGCCATAAATTCCCGCATGTGAAGTGACATCTGGAGTGAGTTATGGGTATCTGATGTTTCGTCCCCTGACCTCACACAGCACCAACATTAATGGCTGCATTGTACAAATGCTGTAGTCTAGGCATGACAAAACTGCAGCCCCACAGATATTTGCAAATGACAACTTCCAGCATTTCCTGGCTACAGAATGCTGGGAGTTGTCATTTGCAAAAATCTGTTGGTCTCCCAATAGGTGGGTGCTTTAGGATAGGTGATAGTCTGCTTCAAACCAGCAGCAGATGACTGTGACTTAATATCCTTATATTACACTGCATTATCCCTTATATCTGCATTAACTACTGCAAGACAATGCATCGTTTTTACTTCCTTCTTTGCAAATACGAATAGTAAATAAATCAGGCCACATAAATTAATGTCTGTACAGGGAAACTATAAACAGAAACCAGGTGCTACTCCTAAACCCGTTATATAGGCAGCTAAAGCCCAACAAGGATACAATGTATGAATGATACCAGTGATGTACCAGTTTGAAATGTTCAGCAGTCAGATCTGGGCTGTCATTGGTACACAATGTAAAGCAAAATATTACTTTAATCAGAGAGGCCAGTGTGGGAATGTAGGGTTGGGGCCCACCAGGACAAGTTTATCACCCATTTACATATCTACCTTCCTCCTACTGACTCCTATTGTTTATTAAAATACATTTCTTTCTGTCCCTTTAGCTCTGTATTTAAATTTGAGCTGTTTTTGTGGGTGAATGGGGTGTGGGCCCACTGGGGGATTCCCCTGTAACCCTGTGGGCCATTTCGATGATGAAAAAGGCCCTGCTGCATGTATGAATAAATTCAAGCTTTTAACACATTAACGATGCAGCTCTACATATGGGGAAAATCTGAGCAAACACATTTAAACTCTCATTCCTCAGGGACAATTACTAATCAGCTGTAATGAATCCTGCAAAGTGAGTGTTTTTATGGAGCTCTGCAGTGAGCTACCATCTCTGCACAATGGGATTGGGTTACCAAATAATGGGCACACTCCAGTCTATAAACTCTGATGAGTAAGGTAACTGACTGCATCATCCCTAATGGGACCCACTGGCCTCTGCAAACGCTGCTGGGAGTAAATAACAGTGGAAATAGTGACCACATAGGTGCTATTTCCGGCATCAGTTACTTGCAGTAATTACTGTTTTTGTATGTCACTATCAGTATTTACCAGAGATATTTATCCACCAGGCTTGCTGTAGCTAAACCTTATGGTATTTACCAACAGTGTTTAACCCTCATGGCAAACATAACACTTTTATAAATACGTGTGAGTAATAAAGTGCTTGGAGTCTGCAGATTTCTATGCTGAGAGGTGGTGCACGCAAAACGCCCGTGGGGACCCACGTTTGGAAGAACTGGCTACGCAATTTATTGAATTATTGTCCCGAACGAGCGTTCGCTACTAGCGTGCACTTGGCCGGGACAAATGGTTGGTCGCGGCAATAGTGTCCAACAGTCCCGATCGCCGGTTTGTCTGATACGGACGAACAGGCGACCAAGCTCGGTCGCGGCAGGCCACCCAACACCATCAGATATTTCCGACCGACACACAGCACTAGTGCTCGGATAGACAGAAATATCGGATGGTGTGTACCCAGCCTAAGCACAGTCTGTGTTCTCGGTCTTATCTGGACAAAGGTTAGCAAACCTACAACAGTGCAGTGCACACAAACATGCTCAGCTACACAAGGACACATTGAAAAGAACGGAGCGTTGGTTCTTCACATTTATGGATTATCCCGGTCATACTAATGCAATATATAGCACAGTAAGGCTGAGGCCTCACTATGCTGGATGGCAATGAGCGTGAAAAAGTGCTCACCCACTGGTGCATCTTTCCCGTGCATTACCTTCTATTTGTGCTGCGATCTGCAAAGTCGGCCGCAATCAGAGCACATTCAATCCAAAAAATGGTGAACTGTAGGTTCTATAGTAAAGGTAAGTAACTATCGGGGGGAGTTTCTGGATATAACATTATAGTGGTTGGGGCTGGGGGAACTAGCCCTACCACATACTAACAGGATTTTACACTAGGGGGTGGGAGACCAAATCGGGTGGGAGAGGGGGGGGGGCGTAGGGGAGGCCTGCAGTGAACATGCCAAACTTCTCCTTCCTATATGGACTCTGCTATCCTCCTGGTGGGCAGTTTTTGGGAATTTGGGGGGGGGGGGGGGGGCCCAGGGGAACCTCATTGTGGTGCGGGGATGGGAGGTAAGGATTAAACTACACTACACAATGGGGCCAGTAGTGGGGGGAATTATAGTTTTGGGGGTGGACATGCCCTTTATGGAGTAAAAACCTTGAATTTTGAAGACCAGATAGACTATAGAATGGGAGATGGGAAGAAATGAATAAGAAAGCAAAGAGTGAACTGAACGGACTTACCATCACTTCCATTCTCCTCCTGTATAAAAACACAAAACATAACAAGGAATGAATAAGCAGAAAGATAAATGGAAACCTTCATACCTGCCTTATAGGGGACCTCTCCTGTTCTACTGCCCCACGTGCCAGCAGTGCCTGATCAAGTTAAATTCTACATTTTATACACCTGCTGTGCTGAAATCTAAATGGGATTGATGATCTGAATTACCCAGCCTGCCTGGAACCCACTCCCGAAAAGCATGAAACAAACTGACCATTTCCTGCCTGAAATAAAAAGACAAATGCTACACAGTGTAAAATGTTGGTACCAGCAAAAATGCTACGGACAAACTATACAAGATTCGACGTAGGGAGGGGGGCCTGATGTCATTCCAACCTTTCCCAGCTACACCACACCCAGCCCTCCCTGATATATAGCACTGCAGTATGCAGCACACAACATGTTATATTGCACCTGTCAAAATAACATACAACTGATAACTTAGTAGGTTTTTATGGATACCTCATGGGAGCAGGTCACTGCAGACTCAGGTGGATACACTATAAAGTGGCGCAGAGTGAATCCAAAACCTTGTGAAGTCTTCCTGATGATCAGTGTTCTGGGTCCAATCCAATTGAACGATTCATCAGCGGGTGGAGAATTGCTGGGGCAGCCCCCATCACGCTGCACCACGGGGGCCTACATAAACAAGAAATTAAACATTTAGGATCAGGTGGGATATTCAATGGTTTGGGTAAAAATCATTAAATTACAGAAAACCATCAACTAAATTTCACAAAATTTTACTTGCACAGGGAACTACATAGAAACAGACTGGACAATTCCTCTTTCTTCATGGGTGAACCACATTGAGCATGTCTGAGCTCAATGAGCTAAAGGAAGGATAGGCATTTCTGTACAGAAAGGTTTAATTGTATATCTTTGGTTAGGAATCAGTGACACATTGTTGTAATCAGCACATTTTAGGCTATAATGTCAGAGAAATATGTGTTTTACGGTGAAGTTGAACTGAACATAGTTTCAGCTCCCATGTTGAAATAACAGTTTGTAGGGCAGATCCAGTAACTTTGATTAAATCAGCTCAAAATGTAATACTTTCAACCTGCTAAATGATAGCCCAAGCAATCGGGGGGTTCAACAGGATGTGGCTAACAAATGGGGGATTGACACATGTGTTGTATTGAAGGCAGTATGAAGTATGCCTTGCTTATTTCCTGGTCAGATTTGCCCAAGGTGGTAAAAAGATTGCTACTCCCTGATCAATTTCTGTTTAAGAGGTGAGCAATCGTTAATGTATATGGCTAGCATTTCTTGTATAAATATTATAAATGTTAGCAGGATTGAGAAGTATAATGGATTAACTACAGGAAAGAGGAGCACTTTAACTTAAAGGAAAACTTTAGTGTGTATAAAGTTAAAATGAAAAGTACCTGTGTCA
Organism: Hymenochirus boettgeri; assembly: GCA_019447015.1. Classification (NCBI taxonomy): domain Eukaryota; kingdom Metazoa; phylum Chordata; class Amphibia; order Anura; family Pipidae; genus Hymenochirus; species Hymenochirus boettgeri. Next base: position 75,025,960 of record CM033476.1, on the reverse strand, counting down.
GGGAGGTAGGATCAACCAATATAAATTTTATAAGGAGTGGCAGCACAATGAAAACTGCTTTTGCCAGGCTTCCTGAGTGCTTCAGCACTATCTTCACTACAGGAAGGCTCGGGGCACTAACCTGGCAGATGAACTGTATGTACTGTAGCACATCAACAAAACAATATTTTTAGGTAAGAATAATCAATCCTACCTCCCAGCCACAGGTACTTTCCATTTTTAAAGAGTTCATTTTTACAGTGTAGTTGTCCTTTAATATAAAAAAACATCTGCATAAACATTTCAAAAGCAGAGGTTGGAAATGGGACATAGCAGAGTTATGTTACTTACGCCTATTATTGATCTACATGTAGCAACACCCACCATATCCTACACAGCCATCAGTATAGTGTTTTTGTTATCCAAGTGAGTGGACACACCCGCATCCCCTATAGACTGCAGAATTTCTCACCACACATTCCTGAACAGCTGACCATAGCCATGAAACCCCCTCTGTGCCTGCATAAAAGGCAGAGCATAACATTATTATTCCCTATGTAACTAGATTTTCCCCATCATCCTTTTAATTAACTCATTATCACTGCAACTGCAGCAATGCAAAAGCCAATGGTTAGGATAGGGAGGGAGGCCGTGACAGACAGAGACATCCTGGAAATGAGTCAATTCCACACACAGCTGAGCCGATGAGCACACAGGACCCCAAGGACACGGCCGAGAACAATGCCCAGCTGGCACCGAGAGGCTTTCACATGTGGTGAGGAGGGTGGCTGTGCGACCTCCCATAATTCCTCCCCACACCAGTGAAACTACAAAGGTATTAATGAGGGTAACTGCCAGCCAGCATGGGAGGAGGGAGGGATGCAGAACTATAGCACAGGATTGGAATGCCCACAGGGAGATATCAAGATCAGAAGGATTTGCTCTGTAATACACAAGGTTGCAGATGGACGAAGAAAAGGCTCTGCATTGAAATATAGATGAAAAGATACCCCCCCCCCCCCACAGCTCTGCGTATTTTACTGAACTTCAACTTCCAGCATGCACAGCAACATTTCCTTTACAATTCTTCTCAATATTGTTTCATACCACAGCCTGCAAAAAGTCTCCATAAAGTACCCAGCAAACCACAATAAACTCTACTGAGCGCTTTAAGCCAATCCCTTAATGGCTAGACCACACTAGCCTGATTTCTCATGAGCCAACGTTTCATTAGGCTGGGGCCACAGTATACCGCGCTTGTGCGTGCGCAGAAGTGTGTGCGTGCGAAACGCTTGTGTTGATTCGCAATCAGAGCGCATGTGAAATGCAGAAAGCGTGCGCTGCGATTTAGGAATCGCAACGCATTGCTCCCTAGCGCACTAGTGTGGCCACATCAACTGGGGTACACTAGTGTGCGCTTTGAAAGCACGATCGCATTGCGCTTCAGTGTGGCCTAGCCCTAAGTGTGTGACAATCGACGCACAGAGAATGTCAATGTGGCCACACTGTTTGCAATGCGATGTGATCCCTTTTTCTAGCGCATGCGGTCACCATTACTTTCACAGATCGAATGCGCTGATTGCGGGATACGCCACAAATCGCAGCACAAATGGGAGGTAATGCCCGTGAAAGGTGCGCCAGTGTCATCCGCCAAAGCGAGGCGTCAGCCTAACTGTGCTATACATTGCATTAGTATGACAGGGATATACAGATATCATGCCTTCTTTTGTGCTACATATTAGTGCAATGTATTTGCCCAGGTAACAAACAATCTAGTAATAAAACATGTACGGTATATCCTACGCAGTACAAGCGCAGTACAATGACAGCTATAAGCACAGAGACTATACATCATGTTCATTAGAAGTGATGATTTTATCCCCATGCCCCAATGTCAGAAGTAACATGTTCTTGTAATAAACAAGCTACTTCTCCATATGGAGTATTATGTGAATGATGTTTTAAGAAGCATCATCTGTCTCCTGGCTGTGTTGGTTCCCTGCAAAATTAATTGCGAACGATTTGTCAATATAGAACTCAGCTGGGGACAGTGTCTTTTCTTTGTTAGCGCTGAGCTACTGACTTGATTGGTAGCCCAGTGTCCTCTTTTTCATTGCTCTGCATTGAGAAAAGCTAAACTTCTTAGTAGCACCCCCAAATCAGATCTAATGCCTGTTTGGGGGGTGATTCTATGCAATTTATCTATCACAATGTGTTTCATGGCTGTGAAAGAAACCAGAGAGCCCGGTAGCGACAGCGCAGGGAGAACAAGAAACAGATGCCTTAGTGCATTTTAATTCCTATTTGTGTTTCCCATCAGATGGAGAGGTCCTTGAATCGCTGCTTTAGGAGAAACATCCTTTTGTTTGTTCCAATATATATGGAACATTTTCCAAAACCACATTAGCAAATCCATAAATCATATCCCGATGTAGGTGTCTGTGTCACTGTATTTGCGGCCTTGAGAGTAGCACTTTGGGGTGATAAATTGATATCAATGTCCGTCGTTCAGTCTGGCGTCTAACATTTTTATTTGTTTGCCCTTTCCTTCCTATTTAACACATCTGTCCTCGAATAAAAAGTTCAACTATAAGGAATTCTAAAAAAAAGTCATTTTACCATCAGCTGCACCAGCAGCAACTCTAATGCCCACTCTTAACCCAGTGAAGCTGTTCAGATCCAAAGAACTTCAAAGCTGTATGGAATAAAACGCTTGGCTTTGTTCCAAAGCTAGTAAATACTCATTAGAATAAATGGGGGTGACATTATAAATGAGACCATTGTTTGTTTGATGCTGATTAATAAAGAAACAGCAGTGAGGGAGTACTGGAATTTTGCATTTATAAAACTCTATGAACAGTAGCCGGTCAAAAAATCTTCTATAACAGTCTTCAACCAAAATGTTTAAGTACAACTATTGTGTTGTTGCTCCTCCCCCCTTGTGGCCCAGGACCTAACAAATGGTAAAATGAGCTAAGCAAGAAGCACTTCTTTTTATCGGATAGATCCCACAATCAGTAGACACTATAGAATGCGTTTGTGAACAAACTGTAGTAGAATACAGGTCGCTCCTGGTCCATGAAATATCTTCATAGGAATCTTTTTTATAGGACTCTGGTTCATATAACTTAAGTATAAAATATAGGAAGACTCCATTGCTCCGAATTACATGAAAAGGATGTAAATTAATTGAAAGATTATAAATTCAAAGAAAGATTAAACATTCATAGAAAGATAAGACGATTAGAATGAATACTGTAGGATTTAATCAAAAATATTAAATGGATGAGGCAGATTACAAAGGGATTCACAGAAATCCAGACATTTTAAAGGACATTCTACTCATCAGCTATGAATTTTGCAAACCTTTTTTGCAATTTAAAGGACAGTTTTTGCTGGCAGTGTTGGACTGGTCAGTTGGGGCCCACCAGGAAATCCGAGACCAGTGGCCCACTTATATCTCTATTATCACTCGTTTACAGATCTATCTTACTACTACTAACACTTATTGTTTATTAAAATGCGATGCCTTAGCCAATCACAGGAGCGGACGCCGGTCGAGCCCCTCCTGCTTGACGTCCGTGCACGGAAAAGGCAAGGAAGTCAAGCAGAATGTGTCAGGTGAACGAAGGCTGGGGGTTTTGGGGGTTTATAGCAATTTGCAGGCACACAGTAAAAAATAGTTTGGGGGTGGACATACCCTTTAACCCTACCTAACAGTTGATCCAGAGGAAGCCAAAAAACAGCTAAAAGGGGGGGGGGGGGGGAATTTCTTCCTGACTCCAAATGGCAATCGGAAAGTATCCCTGTACCAACCAGAACTACAGTATATATATTCATACCAGTAATTCTCAATATTATATAATATTCCTGTACCAACCAGAACTACAGTATACGTATTAATACCAGTAATTCCATATTATATAGTATCCCTGTACCAACCAGAACTACAGTATATATATATTAATACCAGTAATTCTCAATATTATATAGTATCATCGTACCAACCAGAACTACAGTATATGTATTAATACCAGTAATTCTCAATATTATATAGTATCCCCGTACCAACCAGAACTACAGTATATGTATTAATACCAGTAATTCTAAATATTATATAGTATCCCTGTACCAACCAGAACTATAGTATATGTATTAATACCAGTAATTCTCAATATTATATAGTATCCCCGTACCAACCAGAACTACAGTATATGTATTAATACCAGTAATTCTCAATATTATATAGTATCCCCGTACCAACCAGAACTACAGTATATGTATTAATACCAGTGATTCTCAATATTATATAGTATCCCTGTACCAACCAGAACTACAGTATATGTATTAATACCAGTAATTCTCAATATTATATAGTATCCCCGTACCAACCAGAACTACAGTATATGTATTAATACCAGTAGTTCTCAATAGATATACTGTAGTTCTGGTTGGTACAGGGATACTATATAATATTGAGAACTACTGGTATTAATACATAATACATAATATAATGACAGAGATGAACAAGTTACCACAAGTCAATAAGGACTAATTTTACATTAATACATTTGTAAAGTTTGATTGGGTAGCACTTTCTGAACATTTACATGCAGATAACTTTTGGTTGCTATAGGATTAGATGCAGGTGGGTACAGGTGAATCAAATACTGGAGCTTATATAACTTATTCTTCACAACAGATTATTGTGCCAAAATGTCAGACTTCATAGTACAGGACAATTATACCAACCTCCCCCATAAACTGCTGAGTCCTCACTTAAGGTAAGTAGCATTACTTAAGATTGCTTTGCTTCTCCGGTCCTCTGCGCCTCCCTTGGTCAGCGATGAGGCTAATGAGAAGACACTTTCTGCAAAGGACGCATCTTCCTATTGGCCCCATCGCAAAGAGGAACCTGGGTACAGTGCATTTGTGGAGCGGGGAAGGGGACAAGTATAGTCCTCAGCCACAATTTTCTAAAAACATATCTTGTATCTCAGACAGCAAATAGATTATTTCTATGCACTGTAAGTAGTTGTAGGTCATTGTAGGACATCTATGCCCCTGCTGGTTTGCCACTCCCTGTCAGCCCAGATAAATGACCCAAGGTAAATTGTTACCTTTCATACTGCGGTTACCTTGACGTGGTTGGAAGGCTTTTCACTTTTATGCCTAAACCCCCATGTTTTTACTGTTTGCACTAGCATAGATATTGATATATGGGGGCCAGGAATGTGCATTGATCATCTCTTTTCTTGTTTGTTCTAATGTTTTGGTCAGATCAGTAGCACTTCCACTATTTATGATAAAGTCATTTTGCCACAGGAGCTCCCACAGCCCCCCTTTTGAGCATAAGAGCAAGCAACGAACATCCAACTCCTTTGTGGCTTGTGTTGCAGTCAGTGATCCAGCAGGACAGGATCCACTACGCAGGTAAGAATGTAGGGCAAAGCATTTGCTCTTTAAATGTTCCTTGGCGCTTTGGCAGGAAGAATCGTATGTGTGTATGAAGCTACAGTAACATGTTCCATCTCTACAGAGACCCTCTCTATAAGGAAGACTATTTGCTACAGTTGTGGCAACCTCAGGGGGGAATTCTAGTATCCTTCATTAGTCTTGGGAACACACCCAAGATAACAATCCATTCAGTAATTTGCCATTTGTAGTAGTTGACTATAGATCTCCATTTTTAGCAGAGTTTAAAGGATAACTACACTGTATATATAAATAAAAATGGTGGGACTGGTTAGTGTCCTACCTTTTCCGTATTGAAGATAATGAAGAGAAAGTCTGGCTTAGGCATTTTTCTTCACGCTGAAGCTCCTTAAAGAAACTATTGGGAGGTAAGTATTACTGATCCTACCTCCCTGCCTTGGGTACTTTTCATTTTAACTGTTTTTTTAAACTTTTTATGCATTATAGTTCTCCTTTAAAGCCAGAGGTTCTAGGAGTTGCAGACGTTTGCCTGTGCTATTACTTTGCAGCAACCAATCGGATGTTAGATTGTTACTGGATTACTACAGTCAGGCTGGGAACACACTATACAATATTTTCAGACTAACTACCAATAGTGTCGTGTATGGGTGCGGACGGCCCCAACCAAGGTTGGTTGCCTGTTTGTCGAATGGGCCTGTTGGTAAATACAGCCGATCGTGCGGTTACCTATCGTGCAACTCCCCGAAACCAGCACAGATTTTTCGGACGAAAATTCTGCCTGTGTGTCCCCAGCCATACATCTTTCCCACAATTCATTTTATACGAATATGTGTGTGGTAGGGTGCCGTTGTATAGAATAGTCTGCTGTTCCAAATTAAACATACAGGGCGCTTCTCATTGTTAACAAACACAAAAATACTTTAAGACTAATTGATTATACCGAACCTACTCCAAACATGGGGATTAGCTACGAGGAAATAATTCCAAGAGAAAAATCACAACGCAACTTTATTAAACAATTAGACAGGACAGTACCATCTCTAAACACGAAAGTGCCATTCCGACCAGAAAAAGGTCAGCAGAGTACTATGGCCCTGCTATATAACAATACACGTATATTGTCACTAACAATTTGGCTACTAAATGCATTATAAAGTGTCCATGTATCCAGAATGAGGATCACATTGGATATCTCTGACTAACACACGGTTCCGTACACTCTATACCAGGCCTGGAAATAGATTACACTTTGGACAGTCATGGTACCCAGTACAGACTAACACACGGTTCCGTACACTCTATACCAGGCCTGGAAATATATTATACTATGGACAGTGATGGTACCCAGTACAGACTAACACACTGTTACGTACACTCTATACCAGGCCTGGAAATAGATTACACTTTGGACAGTCATGGTACCCAGTACAGACTAACACACTGTTACGTACACTATCGGAGCTTTATCGTTACTGTGTGTACCCAGCTTAACTGCTAGAAACTTGTTGGTTTCCTCCTCCTGGGACACGTCACCTGCAGCTCTGTCCTGCCGAGATGTCCTGCTCCCTCCAGCTTCCTGGGCCTCCAAATGTAATTTCTGGATGTTCCACGTGCGCGTGACGTCAGTGTTCAACTGGCATGACGACTTGCGCGTGTGTAAAATAATCACGCCGTGTTTGGTCGCAGTGCGATTCCGACACACACGCGTGCATGGTGGAACATCACTATCTTTATTAGAGGAAGGCCATAACCTGGCAGATGAAAACTATATGCACTGTAGCTCTTTAACAAAACACTAATGGGAGGTGGGAATAATCAATCCTATCTCCCTTCCCCAGGTGCTTCACGGCACTTTCGGTTGGCCAAAAATATCGGCTGGTGTGGGGCGGTCAGCCGTGACAGACATCGATCGTTCGGAAAAAATTCCAATCGATCGTGCGGTTCCCTAAGGGGCCGCACAATCGATCGTTCGCAAATTCGGCTGCAGACTAATTTGCCACGACCAACAGACATTTGTCCTGACCGAGCGCTCGCTCGTAGCGAGCGCTTGGTCGGGACAAAGTCCGGCTGTGCCCTAATCTGCAGCAACCAATCAGATGTTATTTAATGTTTTCTAACTATAGTAGACCAGTAAAAAGGTATCATCTGATTGGTTGGTGATAATTAACAGCCCTTGCACATTTTTTACAGTTCTCTAGACAATTAATGGTAAGGCCTATTTACAATATGTATTTGTACAAAAAGAACTCATGCAAAACGCATGTGAATAACCCTGACATGACTAATGTACCATCATATCAAGGCTCCACCGTTCCTCTTTGTTAATTTAATTGCCTTTTTGCAAACCCTCTCCAGTTCCATACTGTCATTTCTGTATAAATGCAGCTTTGCCAGACCTCTGCGGGTAACTAGCATGTAATATCAGAGAACACATACTATATTTCCTCTTACCTGGTCCTGAATGTTTGTTTCACTTAGTCCCTTGTTCAGCTGTTCTTGCAGACTGCTAACCACGGCGTTATTTCCAGGGACTCTGTAAATTCCCAAGTACTCCAGACCCTTCTCTTCCACCAAAGAACAGCACAACTCGACAATCAGGGGCACCCACTGCAGAAAAACCACAGCAGCAAAGCTGATAATGCAGGATGCAATACAGAACATTTCAGAGACAAGGCTACATTTCAGTGTTGCCTCACCTTATTGTCCATAGCCGGCTGGCAGTCCTCCAGTCTCACACCAAATGCTCGTGGGGGGCACTTTTTGTTCTTTTTCATAAGATTTATTCCCCATGTCACTTTGGATGTTTGAGCTTCTTCTGTCATGGTTAAAAGGAGGTGAGACAGCAACACAAAACATACAAAAGAAGCCACAGAATTTATTTAGCAATAATATATTTACCTTTGGTATCTTGTTTTTGAGACCAAGCAGAACTCAGTCCAGTTGTCCATAAGAGATCTGGTCGGATAGCTGTACTCCGTGACCCTTTGGGGGAGGTGTCCTGTTTGGCCCCTGTAATGCTAAAAAGACAAAACATAAAAATGCGGATAAAGAAGAGAATCACAACATAAGGGCTTCCCCCTTTATTATTTATATCCCCAATGTGCTGCTGAGAACTTACCTTACTTTCCGATAATCATTTAATTTCTTGTTAATTAATGCTTGGCTGGCAAAGCTGGGGTCCTAGGAGAGAAAAACAGATATTACTTGCTATGCAACACTGTCAACTAAAAGTACAGATAGTGAGATTTCTCTGCTTCCCTTCCTTGAAGGGAAGCAAACACACTGCTTTAACTCTCACCTCCCCTTCCATCCGACTATTCTCCCGGATGGCTTTGACCCAGCCGAGCATGTCGTCACGATCCTCAGCCTGAAAAAGATATTCACAGAAGTCAGGAGTTGTCAGCCGAAAGACGTGTTTTCTCTTGGTCTCGCTGTAGGAGATGTCCACCAGGCTTCCGAGGATGCTGACTGGCTGCTCCTCCTCACCTAGGCCTGAACCCTTAGCTTCTGGACGATCCTTGTGCAAAAAGAGCAAATGCGGACGCAGGACTGCAAACATACGTTTCCACTGACGGAGTCCACTGCCAACCTTCTGAGGGGACAGAAACATTATTTATAGTACAGACAATTTACTAGAAATGCAGTCTTCTGTGCAAGCTACGGGCTGTAATAAATCTACATCAAGGCAAATGTACAATTTCTATGTATAGTGGGGCATATGGTGGCTAGAGGCAGTGTGACTATATTTTCAGGATACATTTTATCACTCAGGTCTGGATATAAATCCCTATGTATATTTTAACAGTAGTTTTTTTTAAGCATATCTACTGTATGCACCTCTGCAGATCATCTCCCAGTGCTGAAACACAAAAAATCTCTCCTGTCAGCTTAGGTTGAGGTCCACACAGCTCAATGAGTATATTGTCATTGTGAACTATGATGGCCTAGTGTAACTCCTTTATGTACACAGATCGCGTTCCAGAGCTGCCTATAGTGGCTTTTCTAGAACAATGTCTGCAGATCAGCAATGCAAGTGTTAAAAGACTTTATTGTGGACACTTCTGGGGCCCCCTTTAGACTTATTAACAAAATATTCAATCCCACTAGTAATGGTTATTGTCTGAAATCCACTGTTAACTATATTTATAATATATAAATGAGCCTGAATGAATTTCTTAAATCTTTGCTAGAAGAAATTAAAAACACGGCCAGGAAATAATCTTTTTGCACTTACCAGATCCTGAAAAAACAGAAACAAGCAAGTATTTTACACCCCTAAAGAAATCTAACTGCTGATCCGAATCTGCACCATACCTTTCCCTTATTGGTGAGGATCTGCTTATAAAGCAGCCAGCCTTCTCTACGCACGTCACTTAATTCCGTCTCCGAAAGCTCAGAGGCCGAGTGACATTTTGATCGTCCTTCCTCAGAGGCAGCCAGACTATCTAAGGACTGGAGGAAACAGGCAACTTGAGAAACAATTAGGTAACAAGAAAAGAAGTTTCACATGAAACAACAATCTCTTCTCCCCTGACTACCCAAGCTTTTACAAGCTCGCACATGCTCAGAGGCAGCATCTAGGGGAATAGCATTGAGTCATTGGCTGTGATGTCAACTGTGACAGCTACTAACCTGAAGAACCAGGAAGCAAAAAGAAGGGTAACAGAACACAGCAGCATTTCAGGTTAGTCCAACAACTCTTAGCGTTTTAAGTGTTTGGGGGTTTTAGGGTGCGATTTAATTATATACAATTAAGGGGTGGACATTAATGTAAACACATTAGTTCTCCTTTTGTTCAAATGAAATAAAAATGTTTCTGGATTTTTCTGAAAGGCAATTCAAACAAAAAACGTGATTCTCATAAATTAGCCCAACACGAGACAATATTTATTCAGTTTCAAACACAAAACGGTGATAATATGTAAATAAACTGGTTATTGTGCATCTTTCAGAGAGGACAATGTAGTTCATTGTCCTTCATTCTCACCCCATCAGTAAAGAAGCTTCGAAGCATCTTCAGACTTGGCATGCGACCCACAATCCGCCTACAAAGAAGAAATGGAATTATTAGAAAAAATCCAGCCATACACATTGCCGATAGATAATATATCCCCTCCGGACCGGAACAGACGGGATCTACCCAGTATTGGCAGTGTGTCGGTATCGGCTCCCTTTACTTCTAGGCTGGGTGCACACGGGCCAATCAAATTATATTTTTTTGTGTTTTGGTTAGTCGGGCCGAAAAATCTGTGCTAGTCGGACCTGTTGGTAAATCAAGGCAGTCACGCAGTTCCCTATGGGACCGCACGATTAGTCACACAAACTATGGCCGCAACAACAGTCATTTGTCCTGCCCGAGTGCAAAGTCCCCTCGTGTCCATTTATGGCTGCAAGGCCGACCAATCTCCCTATGTATGGGTGACCATTTGGGTCTGTGTGTGAGTTTCCACCACATGTATGCCAACAACATGTGATCTGTCGGCACAATGCGAAAGGAATTGCATGTGTAAGGCAACTTTCAACCCAATGTATTAATCCCCTCATTGTCCATAACACACCCCATATGATCCTCATAACAATGCCAACTAACAAATAAATCCTTAGCTGTCCATTCATTCTCTCCCATGAAAAAAGCCGACCATAACGTCCATTCTTGACCAATAGCCTCTTTCCCATAGCCTACAGTACAATCCTTTACTTTCTCAGGTGCCCATTGTGATTTCCAAAACAATTTTGACCAATCAGAGACTTCAACACCCGCCCAGAGCAATGCTTGTTCACCAGCCCCACTCCCCCCAGTAATAGCTGTCAAACTCGTACCCAGCAAACCCTCCAACAAACCCTCCAATCATACCTCCCCATTCAACTATCACAGTGACCAAGGTCACCTTCCCCAATATACCCATCACATTGTCTAGACACAGTCACCTTTGCAGTCTTCCTTCATCTCGAAAATTGTTGAGTCCATCATCACACGATTTGGACCTTTCAGTGGTAATAGCGAGAAGATAAGAGGAACGCCGACTTGACTTAATACTGCCTGTAAAGAAAAGCAGAGGGATAGTCAATAAAGAGGGGGAAAGAAGAGGTCTAATGGTCGGGAATTATTATCAAGAGATTGAAAAACACTTACTGCAGTCTTGAGAGTAATGTCGACTTATGGAAAAACTGAATGTTGGGGAGGAAGGGCTGGTGGACATTGCAGGGGCAGAGTTTATGGCGCTAGATACAACACAGGACGCAGGAACATGTTTGGCCCGAAGGTCAATGCTGGGACTCGTTGGCTCATCTGTAAAGGGGGATACAATGTTACTAGCAGTGCGGTTGCAGAGATTTGCCATTGCTGCTTTACAGTTCTAGTCTTATTAAGAAGATGGCTATAGACATGTTTCTAATGTACAGCTGATAGTGGATACAAGGCAGGGCAGTGGAAGATCTCAGTATATGAACACAGACATGTGAAATTCTGGATATGATCCACTTGAGCTATGGGGTAGACGCACGGACCAGAATAGGAAATGTCCTTAGGATTCTGTCAGCTGAAATAAATTATAGGACACTGAAAATCAAATTCTTATTATAAGAGTGGATATCTACTAAAACTTCACACTAATTAAAAGACACTGGGCCTCATTCAATAAGAGGTGCAGAATTTTCTTGTGTTCTTTTTTCTGTTTGCAAGAAGCAATCATAGTTTTCTAACTGTAATAGACTAGTAAAAGTATAATCTGATTGGTTGAGGTAAATTAACAACAGGCAAAATTTTGCGCCTCTTATCGAATATGCCCGAGTGTCCCAATTCTAAAGGGCAAGCTTTAGTTTCAGAAAGAAAACCTTCCAAGTAGTTCTAGCAAATAAAATTACTCTTATTACTTTCAACTACAAAATGGCAATTCATGCAGTGGCGTAACTAGGAATCCCTGGGCCTCCCAGCAAAACTATGATGGGGCCCCTATCCGTGCTTCACCCACATTAGTTTTCGAATCCCTGGTAGTTGGTGTTCTGATCCTTGAACACATCTAATACTTGTTGCTCTCCACATTGTTACTATTGTGGCCAACGCATTTTGGATACTTAGTTTCCCTCTCTTTACCTGTGCGGCCAGACAAAGTGAACGTCTGTAACAGGCAACAAAGCCTAGATGGCGAGTGGTCCCATTCTGTCCAACGGTTTTGTTTGTTTGAAAGGGTTAATACTGTAATATGTCCCAACTCACCATAATATATATATTATTTGTGTAACGGATTGTTGCGTGTTCCTGCATTTTCTCTTACCAATGAATGGAATCGATGCCAGTGGCTCCTCCGAGGGGGGCAGTGGTGGCACCCTCTGTAAAGGTCGCTCCCGGGGAGTTTCATCAGCAACTGAGGTAGATGATGGTAGATCTGCATCCTTTATCTCTGATGGGAAAAGTACATTGACTTGCCTCGCAGCCGGTGTAACCTTTCGACCTGAGGGGGGTTTCTGCCTCAGCACTACCTCCTCCCTTTTTTCTTCTGTGGCGCTGGTCTCATCTGTGGAACTTGCAGACACTGCTGACTCTCTCCTCTGTGGTGGAGAAGTTGGAGAGCCAGAATATTGCTCTGTCCTAAATGTTGGGAGGCCACTAAAAGCAGTTTCCCTAAATGAAAAGGCATTGAGATGTTCAGTTCGTCTCTGGAATGAGGGACTATAACTGCGATATCCAATATACCCAGAGTCCCCTGAGCTGGGATGTGAATGTGGGGGCTTTGTTGCTTCACGCATACCAGGTGACTGGCTTGGGGGGAAATGGGACAGTGCTGTGGCTGAACGAGGGGGCCTTTCTTTGGGCCAAATGCGATGTTCGTAGGGTGGAGAAATTAAAGCATTTAAGTTAAGTTGCTCTGCTGATTTCCCATAATGAGCTAGAAAGTTGTCAGACTGTGCTCTGTGACCCCAAGACTCATACAATGAAGCCTGATGAAGGGTGTCTTGAGACACACTTTGGGGCCATTTAGTTGGGGTTTTGGTCTCTCCTAGGCGGTCCTGTGATGCACTACGCCTCCTCGGGGGCAAGGCTGAGCCCTTTCTAGGAGGATGCTGTGACATCCAGTTGCACAGTGCTTGCTGTCGTTCCCATTGACTTACACAGCGTGGGCTAGCCAATCGCTCCCAAGGTTCAGGAGAAATGCTACTTGGTGTCTCTTGGATAAAGCGAGAATGCCAACCATGACTGGTAGCTGTGGGAGGGCCCGGACCCCGGAATCTGTCAGATGAGGATGGTGATCCCTGGTAGGATCGAGGATGATGAAGAGGAGTAGGAACAGTTCGGGGATAATTCTCACGGTGGACTGGACTATATCTTGGCACTTCAGTATGAAGAGGACTTCTAATAGAGGTAGCATCTGCAGAGTATTGGTGATGGTACCAAGAGGTGGGAGAATGTCCAGAAACAGGGTCAGGAGTTCGCCATGGATAAAACAGAGGTGGAGGCTCGGGTATACGGTGCGCACCACCTCGATATGGCTCATTCCCTTTAAGATATGCATCCTGGGAGTATGCCTGGGGAGATGGAAAGGAAACTATGAGGAAGGTAGAAGACGGAGATTGTAAAAAGTACCAGTAACAAACACAAAAGCCCCATGGAAATAAAGGACATTTTTTCCTTCCCCCACTTATCTACATTACAAAATAGATTGTGGCATCCTGTTAGAATGGTATAGAAGGAAAGGAGGGTTATGCCCATTGCTTACCAGTTGTAAAACATCTTCATCTCTGGGCATAATGGAGAGTTCCAGGGCATCCTCGCTGCAAAATAAGGTAGTGATCAGGTCAATGGCACAGAACAAGGAAAGGCTAGAATACGTCTTACCCACACGCACTATTCAATGCATTCTAACACACAGACTACATCCAAGGTGTACACATCATTATCTGCCATGCATACATATGAAAGCACAACATCCACTCACAGGTATTGTATTTAAAATCACAATTTATTAACATTCCATGAAACACATTTCGACTATAAACCCTAAAAAGAGAGACCCTGTTGAAGCCCACGTGGTGTGGGGGAAACATCTGTTAGTCGGTGTTCCCTGGAAGGTGGCGGTGCTGGTCTGGGTAATTTAGGAAATACAGCTGTTAAAGATGCGGTGGGGGGATGGCCGGATTGTGAACCAGGTGAAGAGTGAGAGTGGTAAGCCAGGTGCTAAGTGCACAAGCTGATAAGATTTCAGAACTTTGGCGAGACACTAGTGATAGAACCGTGTAAGTACTGGGATGGTACAATGGTTGGTTCCAGTGGAATACACAGCTGCATGCCGATTGGCTGTGTGAGAGATACACTTTTTATACCAAGATGACATGCTAAATCCACTCAGTACCACCAAGGATGGATGCAGAGTCATAGATGTTTCCTTTATCGGGGACGCCCGGCATTGACTGTGCTGCTACCCCTAGGAGTATGTTTTTTTAGGGGTGGGGATTATAGTAGGAATGTGTTTTATGGAATGTTAATACATTGTGATTTCTAATAGAGAGAGAGAATTCTTACAAAGCGCGAGTGCTATATTCTAAATAGCATACATATGAAAGCTGTTAAATAAAACCCTTGTGTGCCATGAACTAGGGATATTCCAGAATTGTCCAGGTAATAACCTGTTACCAACAAGTTAACCTGGAACCACACCACACACTAGGAAATGTTCAGGCGAGTAGCAGAAAACTCCTGTGTTCCCAAAGTCTATGACAGACAGCGATGTCCCACTGTACACGCCAATTCCATGCATACTTAATCAGGCTCACAATAGAGAACAACACACATTACAATCCAAATCCATTCAAGTAAACTAGGTCACTGCCTTGCCATTAAATAAACGGTTTTAACATTTGTCTGTAATCAGACTGGTGTAAGAATCCTCTAGTATATGGGCTGCTCGCCAAGAGTAGAAATGACCAACTAGAAGTCCAAACGCAAGTCAATCCATTTTATGTAGATTACACAGGACAAAAGGTAAAGTTAAGGCAAGGGAATAATGAAGTTCACTCGCTGTGAGCTTTCACTTCAAGACCACAGCGATGAGTAGCGATCTACCCTGGAAGATCATTTATGTAAATGGATATTGTGTATAACCAGAAGAAAATTTGGTGAATTGGAACCTAATGCTTTTATCCATTTTAAATGGATATCCACTCTCTGGGACCTTGTGGTGTGGCATGGGGCTATGACACAAGAAAGAGCTTGTGCTCTTATTGGCAATGCTGGGTGTAGGCGGAGCAAAGGTTGTCCAATGGAATCGGAGTTTAGGCAGGAAGTAGAATTGGCATACAAGACGTAATAATACAATATTAGAATGTGTATATATGGAGTTGTAGATTTAAATAGGGATTCATCTTTGAAATATGATCCTATTATCTGCTCTAAACACTGTTGATAGTATAATGGAGTGTATTCAGCAAAATATGTTGTAAACTATGTGTGAAGCAGATGGACACTGTTTCAAGCCACGTGGTATTGGATACCTTGGGGCTGGTGCAATAAGAGGTGCAGAATAGCTTTAAAAATGGCCTGGATAAGTTTCTAAAACTAAAAAATATTGAGAATTACTGGTATTAATACATATACTGTAGTTCTGGTTGGTACAGGGATACTATATAATATTGAGAATTACTGGTATTAATACATATACTGTAGTTCTGGTTGGTACGGGGATACTATATAATATTGAGAATTAATGGTATTAATACACATACTGTAGTTCTGGTTGGTACAGGGATACTATATAATATTGAGAATTACTGGTATTAATACACATACTGTAGTTCTGGTTGGTACAGGGATACTATATAATATTGAGAATTAATGGTATTAATACATATACTGTAGATCTGGTTGGTACAGGGATACTATATAATGAGAATTAATGGTATTAATACATATACTGTAGTTCTGGTTGGTACGGGGATACTATATAATATTCAGAATTACTGGTATCAATACATATACTGTAGGTCTGGTTGGTACAGGGATACTATATAAATATTGAGAACTACTGGTAATAGCCTTCCTCTGGATCAACTGTTAGGTAGGGTTAAATAAACAAATAAATAAATAAAGGAGGGTGAATAGGTTGGACTTGATGGACAGATGTCTTTATTTAACCTCAATTACTATGTTACTATGTTAGAAGTTAGCTTGTTCTATTCATTTGCAAAAAATCAGATGTTAGCTTTTTACTAGGTTACTGCAGTGAGAGAATATTTGATTGGTTGGTGCAGATTAATAGCATTGCATCAGCCCCTTTTTTGTTTTTCCTGTATCACGCACTCAGTTGCACACAATTCCCTTATTTCGTCTTCCTGTGTGCTACCTGTTCTGTATAAGAGCGATAACTTGTGAGTATGTTTTCCCGATAATACTCTCCCCATTCACCTTCACGAGTCGGTCCCCTATAAAAGAAACCAAGTGTTAACAACAGAAACCTCAGCTACAATCTGTCAGAGCTTTGCCGTCTGTGCCTGCACTGCCAACCATGGCCTGGTACACAATATCATTTTGAAAAAAAATTGTCTCAGTGTGTTTGTGCGTACCAGGTCGTACACAATGTCAAGGTGGTTTATCACTATATGCCATAATAGATACAAACACAGACTCCACCAACATCGTACACTATTACCTGTGCACAATCCTGCCTTCTGTGCTGGGCCTCCTTCCTTCACTTGCTTAACAAAGATGGTGTCCATCGGCTCAAGGCGGCTGTTTGAGTCTGTAATAAAGCATTGAGAGAGAGTGTTCACACAACAAAGTGCATAAAAGGCAAAAATATCATTACAACAAGGGGAGATATTCCCCATTTAATAATACCCTAGTTTCTGCTCATTATAATTCCTTTATTTGCGTATTCATTCATTTACATGAATGGTAAATTCACGGTCCGCTCCAGAATCAAAGATGGGAATGTCAATATATTTTTATATAAATATAATATAAAACCTCTAAAAATATCCCAAGAAATGTGGCACGCCTGTCTCCTATTTTACTATGTGATTGAATATGGATTCGATAAATTATTTTTGATATATATATATATATATATATATATATATATATTGACTTTCCCGTCTTTGGTTCCGGACAGTGATCCTCAGTGTTTGTGTTTATCTATAAGGGTGCTGCCCCGTCTTTTATAGGAGTTACGGTACCTGCATGATAGAAAGGAGGATTACACAGCTTGACCCTGAAGTGCTCCCACCGATTCCTACCGGCCTTTATTTCAGTATAATTGCAAAGCAATACCCATTTGGATAGATTCCATTTTTACTGTAATGCCAGAGCAATGGCAGAATGACCGATTTCTATGCCGGACCCTTGTTTTACCAGTTTTAAAAAGACATTTATTGGTTTTACTGTTTTTAAATGTGTTTTAGCCTGAAGTGCTCCTTTAAGGAGAATTAAAACTGTGTCTGTACTCGCACACACCTTCCTTAGCACTGCCATTCAGATTAGGCCATAAATTCCCGCATGTGAAGTGACATCTGGAGTGAGTTATGGGTATCTGATGTTTCGTCCCCTGACCTCACACAGCACCAACATTAATGGCTGCATTGTACAAATGCTGTAGTCTAGGCATGACAAAACTGCAGCCCCACAGATATTTGCAAATGACAACTTCCAGCATTTCCTGGCTACAGAATGCTGGGAGTTGTCATTTGCAAAAATCTGTTGGTCTCCCAATAGGTGGGTGCTTTAGGATAGGTGATAGTCTGCTTCAAACCAGCAGCAGATGACTGTGACTTAATATCCTTATATTACACTGCATTATCCCTTATATCTGCATTAACTACTGCAAGACAATGCATCGTTTTTACTTCCTTCTTTGCAAATACGAATAGTAAATAAATCAGGCCACATAAATTAATGTCTGTACAGGGAAACTATAAACAGAAACCAGGTGCTACTCCTAAACCCGTTATATAGGCAGCTAAAGCCCAACAAGGATACAATGTATGAATGATACCAGTGATGTACCAGTTTGAAATGTTCAGCAGTCAGATCTGGGCTGTCATTGGTACACAATGTAAAGCAAAATATTACTTTAATCAGAGAGGCCAGTGTGGGAATGTAGGGTTGGGGCCCACCAGGACAAGTTTATCACCCATTTACATATCTACCTTCCTCCTACTGACTCCTATTGTTTATTAAAATACATTTCTTTCTGTCCCTTTAGCTCTGTATTTAAATTTGAGCTGTTTTTGTGGGTGAATGGGGTGTGGGCCCACTGGGGGATTCCCCTGTAACCCTGTGGGCCATTTCGATGATGAAAAAGGCCCTGCTGCATGTATGAATAAATTCAAGCTTTTAACACATTAACGATGCAGCTCTACATATGGGGAAAATCTGAGCAAACACATTTAAACTCTCATTCCTCAGGGACAATTACTAATCAGCTGTAATGAATCCTGCAAAGTGAGTGTTTTTATGGAGCTCTGCAGTGAGCTACCATCTCTGCACAATGGGATTGGGTTACCAAATAATGGGCACACTCCAGTCTATAAACTCTGATGAGTAAGGTAACTGACTGCATCATCCCTAATGGGACCCACTGGCCTCTGCAAACGCTGCTGGGAGTAAATAACAGTGGAAATAGTGACCACATAGGTGCTATTTCCGGCATCAGTTACTTGCAGTAATTACTGTTTTTGTATGTCACTATCAGTATTTACCAGAGATATTTATCCACCAGGCTTGCTGTAGCTAAACCTTATGGTATTTACCAACAGTGTTTAACCCTCATGGCAAACATAACACTTTTATAAATACGTGTGAGTAATAAAGTGCTTGGAGTCTGCAGATTTCTATGCTGAGAGGTGGTGCACGCAAAACGCCCGTGGGGACCCACGTTTGGAAGAACTGGCTACGCAATTTATTGAATTATTGTCCCGAACGAGCGTTCGCTACTAGCGTGCACTTGGCCGGGACAAATGGTCGGTCGCGGCAATAGTGTCCAACAGTCCCGATCGCCGGTTTGTCTGATACGGACGAACAGGCGACCAAGCTCGGTCGCGGCAGGCCACCCAACACCATCAGATATTTCCGACCGACACACAGCACTAGTGCTCGGATAGACAGAAATATCGGATGGTGTGTACCCAGCCTAAGCACAGTCTGTGTTCTCGGTCTTATCTGGACAAAGGTTAGCAAACCTACAACAGTGCAGTGCACACAAACATGCTCAGCTACACAAGGACACATTGAAAAGAACGGAGCGTTGGTTCTTCACATTTATGGATTATCCCGGTCATACTAATGCAATATATAGCACAGTAAGGCTGAGGCCTCACTATGCTGGATGGCAATGAGCGTGAAAAAGTGCTCACCCACTGGTGCATCTTTCCCGTGCATTACCTTCTATTTGTGCTGCGATCTGCAAAGTCGGCCGCAATCAGAGCACATTCAATCCAAAAAATGGTGAACTGTAGGTTCTATAGTAAAGGTAAGTAACTATCGGGGGGAGTTTCTGGATATAACATTATAGTGGTTGGGGCTGGGGGAACTAGCCCTACCACATACTAACAGGATTTTACACTAGGGGGTGGGAGACCAAATCGGGTGGGAGAGGGGGGGGGGCGTAGGGGAGGCCTGCAGTGAACATGCCAAACTTCTCCTTCCTATATGGACTCTGCTATCCTCCTGGTGGGCAGTTTTTGGGAATTTGGGGGGGGGGGGGGGGGCCCAGGGGAACCTCATTGTGGTGCGGGGATGGGAGGTAAGGATTAAACTACACTACACAATGGGGCCAGTAGTGGGGGGAATTATAGTTTTGGGGGTGGACATGCCCTTTATGGAGTAAAAACCTTGAATTTTGAAGACCAGATAGACTATAGAATGGGAGATGGGAAGAAATGAATAAGAAAGCAAAGAGTGAACTGAACGGACTTACCATCACTTCCATTCTCCTCCTGTATAAAAACACAAAACATAACAAGGAATGAATAAGCAGAAAGATAAATGGAAACCTTCATACCTGCCTTATAGGGGACCTCTCCTGTTCTACTGCCCCACGTGCCAGCAGTGCCTGATCAAGTTAAATTCTACATTTTATACACCTGCTGTGCTGAAATCTAAATGGGATTGATGATCTGAATTACCCAGCCTGCCTGGAACCCACTCCCGAAAAGCATGAAACAAACTGACCATTTCCTGCCTGAAATAAAAAGACAAATGCTACACAGTGTAAAATGTTGGTACCAGCAAAAATGCTACGGACAAACTATACAAGATTCGACGTAGGGAGGGGGGCCTGATGTCATTCCAACCTTTCCCAGCTACACCACACCCAGCCCTCCCTGATATATAGCACTGCAGTATGCAGCACACAACATGTTATATTGCACCTGTCAAAATAACATACAACTGATAACTTAGTAGGTTTTTATGGATACCTCATGGGAGCAGGTCACTGCAGACTCAGGTGGATACACTATAAAGTGGCGCAGAGTGAATCCAAAACCTTGTGAAGTCTTCCTGATGATCAGTGTTCTGGGTCCAATCCAATTGAACGATTCATCAGCGGGTGGAGAATTGCTGGGGCAGCCCCCATCACGCTGCACCACGGGGGCCTACATAAACAAGAAATTAAACATTTAGGATCAGGTGGGATATTCAATGGTTTGGGTAAAAATCATTAAATTACAGAAAACCATCAACTAAATTTCACAAAATTTTACTTGCACAGGGAACTACATAGAAACAGACTGGACAATTCCTCTTTCTTCATGGGTGAACCACATTGAGCATGTCTGAGCTCAATGAGCTAAAGGAAGGATAGGCATTTCTGTACAGAAAGGTTTAATTGTATATCTTTGGTTAGGAATCAGTGACACATTGTTGTAATCAGCACATTTTAGGCTATAATGTCAGAGAAATATGTGTTTTACGGTGAAGTTGAACTGAACATAGTTTCAGCTCCCATGTTGAAATAACAGTTTGTAGGGCAGATCCAGTAACTTTGATTAAATCAGCTCAAAATGTAATACTTTCAACCTGCTAAATGATAGCCCAAGCAATCGGGGGGTTCAACAGGATGTGGCTAACAAATGGGGGATTGACACATGTGTTGTATTGAAGGCAGTATGAAGTATGCCTTGCTTATTTCCTGGTCAGATTTGCCCAAGGTGGTAAAAAGATTGCTACTCCCTGATCAATTTCTGTTTAAGAGGTGAGCAATCGTTAATGTATATGGCTAGCATTTCTTGTATAAATATTATAAATGTTAGCAGGATTGAGAAGTATAATGGATTAACTACAGGAAAGAGGAGCACTTTAACTTAAAGGAAAACTTTAGTGTGTATAAAGTTTTTTCTAAAAAAGTTAAAATGAAAAGTACCTGTGTCAGGGAGGTAGGATCAACCAATATAAATTTTATAAGGAGTGGCAGCACAATGAAAACTGCTTTTGCCAGGCTTCCTGAGTGCTTCAGCACTATCTTCACTACAGGAAGGCTCGGGGCACTAACCTGGCAGATGAACTGTATGTACTGTAGCACATCAACAAAACAATATTTTTAGGTAAGAATAATCAATCCTACCTCCCAGCCACAGGTACTTTCCATTTTTAAAGAGTTCATTTTTACAGTGTAGTTGTCCTTTAATATAAAAAAACATCTGCATAAACATTTCAAAAGCAGAGGTTGGAAATGGGACATAGCAGAGTTATGTTACTTACGCCTATTATTGATCTACATGTAGCAACACCCACCATATCCTACACAGCCATCAGTATAGTGTTTTTGTTATCCAAGTGAGTGGACACACCCGCATCCCCTATAGACTGCAGAATTTCTCACCACACATTCCTGAACAGCTGACCATAGCCATGAAACCCCCTCTGTGCCTGCATAAAAGGCAGAGCATAACATTAATATTCCCTATGTAACTAGATTTTCCCCATCATCCTTTTAATTAACTCATTATCACTGCAACTGCAGCAATGCAAAAGCCAATGGTTAGGATAGGGAGGGAGGCCGTGACAGACAGAGACATCCTGGAAATGAGTCAATTCCACACACAGCTGAGCCGATGAGCACACAGGACCCCAAGGACACGGCCGAGAACAATGCCCAGCTGGCACCGAGAGGCTTTCACATGTGGTGAGGAGGGTGGCTGTGCGACCTCCCATAATTCCTCCCCACACCAGTGAAACTACAAAGGTATTAATGAGGGTAACTGCCAGCCAGCATGGGAGGAGGGAGGGATGCAGAACTATAGCACAGGATTGGAATGCCCACAGGGAGATATCAAGATCAGAAGGATTTGCTCTGTAATACACAAGGTTGCAGATGGACGAAGAAAAGGCTCTGCATTGAAATATAGATGAAAAGATACCCCCCCCCCCCCACAGCTCTGCGTATTTTACTGAACTTCAACTTCCAGCATGCACAGCAACATTTCCTTTACAATTCTTCTCAATATTGTTTCATACCACAGCCTGCAAAAAGTCTCCATAAAGTACCCAGCAAACCACAATAAACTCTACTGAGCGCTTTAAGCCAATCCCTTAATGGCTAGACCACACTAGCCTGATTTCTCATGAGCCAACGTTTCATTAGGCTGGGGCCACAGTATACCGCGCTTGTGCGTGCGCAGAAGTGTGTGCGTGCGAAACGCTTGTGTTGATTCGCAATCAGAGCGCATGTGAAATGCAGAAAGCGTGCGCTGCGATTTAGGAATCGCAACGCATTGCTCCCTAGCGCACTAGTGTGGCCACATCAACTGGGGTACACTAGTGTGCGCTTTGAAAGCACGATCGTATTGCGCTTCAGTGTGGCCTAGCCCTAAGTGTGTGACAATCGACGCACAGAGAATGTCAATGTGGCCACACTGTTTGCAATGCGATGTGATCCCTTTTTCTAGCGCATGCGGTCACCATTACTTTCACAGATCGAATGCGCTGATTGCGGGATACGCCACAAATCGCAGCACAAATGGGAGGTAATGCCCGTGAAAGGTGCGCCAGTGTCATCCGCCAAAGCGAGGCGTCAGCCTAACTGTGCTATACATTGCATTAGTATGACAGGGATATACAGATATCATGCCTTCTTTTGTGCTACATATTAGTGCAATGTATTTGCCCAGGTAACAAACAATCTAGTAATAAAACATGTACGGTATATCCTACGCAGTACAAGCACAGTACAAGCACAGTACAAGCGCAGTACAATGACAGCTATAAGCACAGAGACTATACATCATGTTCATTAGAAGGGATGATTTTATCCCCATGCCCCAATGTCAGAAGTAACATGTTCTTGTAATAAACAAGCTACTTCTCCATATGGAGTATTATGTGAATGATGTTTTAAGAAGCATCATCTGTCTCCTGGCTGTGTTGGTTCCCTGCAAAATTAATTGCGAACGATTTGTCAATATAGAACTCAGCTGGGGACAGTGTCTTTTCTTTGTTAGCGCTGAGCTACTGACTTGATTGGTAGCCCAGTGTCCTCTTTTTCATTGCTCTGCATTGAGAAAAGCTAAACTTCTTAGTAGCACCCCCAAATCAGATCTAATGCCTGTTTGGGGGGTGATTCTATGCAATTTATCTATCACAATGTGTTTCATGGCTGTGAAAGAAACCAGAGAGCCCGGTAGCGACAGCGCAGGGAGAACAAGAAACAGATGCCTTAGTGCATTTTAATTCCTATTTGTGTTTCCCATCAGATGGAGAGGTCCTTGAATCGCTGCTTTAGGAGAAACATCCTTTTGTTTGTTCCAATATATATGGAACATTTTCCAAAACCACATTAGCAAATCCATAAATCATATCCCGATGTAGGTGTCTGTGTCACTGTATTTCCGGCCTTGAGAGTAGCACTTTGGGGTGATAAATTGATATCAATGTCCGTCGTTCAGTCTGGCGTCTAACATTTTTATTTGTTTGCCCTTTCCTTCCTATTTAACACATCTGTCCTCGAATAAAAAGTTCAACTATAAGGAATTCTAAAAAAAAGTCATTTTACCATCAGCTGCACCAGCAGCAACTCTAATGCCCACTCTTAACCCAGTGAAGCTGTTCAGATCCAAAGAACTTCAAAGCTGTATGGAATAAAACGCTTGGCTTTGTTCCAAAGCTAGTAAATACTCATTAGAATAAATGGGGGTGACATTATAAATGAGACCATTGTTTGTTTGATGCTGATTAATAAAGAAACAGCAGTGAGGGAGTACTGGAATTTTGCATTTATAAAACTCTATGAACAGTAGCCGGTCAAAAAATCTTCTATAACAGTCTTCAACCAAAATGTTTAAGTACAACTATTGTGTTGTTGCTCCTCCCCCCTTGTGGCCCAGGACCTAACAAATGGTAAAATGAGCTAAGCAAGAAGCACTTCTTTTTATCGGATAGATCCCACAATCAGTAGACACTATAGAATGCGTTTGTGAACAAACTGTAGTAGAATACAGGTCGCTCCTGGTCCATGAAATATCTTCATAGGAATCTTTTTTATAGGACTCTGGTTCATATAACTTAAGTATAAAATATAGGAAGACTCCATTGCTCCGAATTACATGAAAAGGATGTAAATTAATTGAAAGATTATAAATTCAAAGAAAGATTAAACATTCATAGAAAGATAAGACGATTAGAATGAATACTGTAGGATTTAATCAAAAATATTAAATGGATGAGGCAGATTACAAAGGGATTCACAGAAATCCAGACATTTTAAAGGACATTCTACTCATCAGCTATGAATTTTGCAAACCTTTTTTGCAATTTAAAGGACAGTTTTTGCTGGCAGTGTTGGACTGGTCAGTTGGGGCCCACCAGGAAATCCGAGACCAGTGGCCCACTTATATCTCTATTATCACTCGTTTACAGATCTATCTTACTACTACTAACACTTATTGTTTATTAAAATGCGATGCCTTAGCCAATCACAGGAGCGGACGCCGGTCGAGCCCCTCCTGCTTGACGTCCGTGCACGGAAAAGGCAAGGAAGTCAAGAAGAATGTGTCAGGTGAACGAAGGCTGGGGGTTTTGGTGGTTTATAGCAATTTGCAGGCACACAGTAAAAAATAGTTTGGGGGTGGACATACCCTTTAACCCTACCTAACAGTTGATCCAGAGGAAGCCAAAAAACAGCTAAAAGGGGGGGGGGGGGGGAATTTCTTCCTGACTCCAAATGGCAATCGGAAAGTATCCCTGTACCAACCAGAACTACAGTATATATATTCATACCAGTAATTCTCAATATTATATAATATTCCTGTACCAACCAGAACTACAGTATACGTATTAATACCAGTAATTCCATATTATATAGTATCCCTGTACCAACCAGAACTACAGTATATATATATTAATACCAGTAATTCTCAATATTATATAGTATCATCGTACCAACCAGAACTACAGTATATGTATTAATACCAGTAATTCTCAATATTATATAGTATCCCCGTACCAACCAGAACTACAGTATATGTATTAATACCAGTAATTCTAAATATTATATAGTATCCCTGTACCAACCAGAACTATAGTATATGTATTAATACCAGTAATTCTCAATATTATATAGTATCCCCGTACCAACCAGAACTACAGTATATGTATTAATACCAGTAATTCTCAATATTATATAGTATCCCCGTACCAACCAGAACTACAGTATATGTATTAATACCAGTGATTCTCAATATTATATAGTATCCCTGTACCAACCAGAACTACAGTATATGTATTAATACCAGTAATTCTCAATATTATATAGTATCCCCGTACCAACCAGAACTACAGTATATGTATTAATACCAGTAGTTCTCAATAGATATACTGTAGTTCTGGTTGGTACAGGGATACTATATAATATTGAGAACTACTGGTATTAATACATAATACATAATATAATGACAGAGATGAACAAGTTACCACAAGTCAATAAGGACTAATTTTACATTAATACATTTGTAAAGTTTGATTGGGTAGCACTTTCTGAACATTTACATGCAGATAACTTTTGGTTGCTATAGGATTAGATGCAGGTGGGTACAGGTGAATCAAATACTGGAGCTTATATAACTTATTCTTCACAACAGATTATTGTGCCAAAATGTCAGACTTCATAGTACAGGACAATTATACCAACCTCCCCCATAAACTGCTGAGTCCTCACTTAAGGTAAGTAGCATTACTTAAGATTGCTTTGCTTCTCCGGTCCTCTGCGCCTCCCTTGGTCAGCGATGAGGCTAATGAGAAGACACTTTCTGCAAAGGACGCATCTTCCTATTGGCCCCATCGCAAAGAGGAACCTGGGTACAGTGCATTTGTGGAGCGGGGAAGGGGACAAGTATAGTCCTCAGCCACAATTTTCTAAAAACATATCTTGTATCTCAGACAGCAAATAGATTATTTCTATGCACTGTAAGTAGTTGTAGGTCATTGTAGGACATCTATGCCCCTGCTGGTTTGCCACTCCCTGTCAGCCCAGATAAATGACCCAAGGTAAATTGTTACCTTTCATACTGCGGTTACCTTGACGTGGTTGGAAGGCTTTTCACTTTTATGCCTAAACCCCCATGTTTTTACTGTTTGCACTAGCATAGATATTGATATATGGGGGCCAGGAATGTGCATTGATCATCTCTTTTCTTGTTTGTTCTAATGTTTTGGTCAGATCAGTAGCACTTCCACTATTTATGATAAAGTCATTTTGCCACAGGAGCTCCCACAGCCCCCCTTTTGAGCATAAGAGCAAGCAACGAACATCCAACTCCTTTGTGGCTTGTGTTGCAGTCAGTGATCCAGCAGGACAGGATCCACTACGCAGGTAAGAATGTAGGGCAAAGCATTTGCTCTTTAAATGTTCCTTGGCGCTTTGGCAGGAAGAATCGTATGTGTGTATGAAGCTACAGTAACATGTTCCATCTCTACAGAGACCCTCTCTATAAGGAAGACTATTTGCTACAGTTGTGGCAACCTCAGGGGGGAATTCTAGTATCCTTCATTAGTCTTGGGAACACACCCAAGATAACAATCCATTCAGTAATTTGCCATTTGTAGTAGTTGACTATAGATCTCCATTTTTAGCAGAGTTTAAAGGATAACTACACTGTATATATAAATAAAAATGGTGGGACTGGTTAGTGTCCTACCTTTTCCGTATTGAAGATAATGAAGAGAAAGTCTGGCTTAGGCATTTTTCTTCACGCTGAAGCTCCTTAAAGAAACTATTGGGAGGTAAGTATTACTGATCCTACCTCCCTGCCTTGGGTACTTTTCATTTTAACTGTTTTTTTAAACTTTTTATGCATTATAGTTCTCCTTTAAAGCCAGAGGTTCTAGGAGTTGCAGACGTTTGCCTGTGCTATTACTTTGCAGCAACCAATCGGATGTTAGATTGTTACTGGATTACTACAGTCAGGCTGGGAACACACTATACAATATTTTCAGACTAACTACCAATAGTGTCGTGTATGGGTGGGGACGGCCCCAACCAAGGTTGGTTGCCTGTTTGTCGAATGGGCCTGTTGGTAAATACAGCCGATCGTGCGGTTACCTATCGTGCAACTCCCCGAAACCAGCACAGATTTTTCGGACGAAAATTCTGCCTGTGTGTCCCCAGCCATACATCTTTCCCACAATTCATTTTATACGAATATGTGTGTGGTAGGGTGCCGTTGTATAGAATAGTCTGCTGTTCCAAATTAAACATACAGGGCGCTTCTCATTGTTAACAAACACAAAAATACTTTAAGACTAATTGATTATACCGAACCTACTCCAAACATGGGGATTAGCTACGAGGAAATAATTCCAAGAGAAAAATCACAACGCAACTTTATTAAACAATTAGACAGGACAGTACCATCTCTAAACACGAAAGTGCCATTCCGACCAGAAAAAGGTCAGCAGAGTACTATGGCCCTGCTATATAACAATACACGTATATTGTCACTAACAATTTGGCTACTAAATGCATTATAAAGTGTCCATGTATCCAGAATGAGGATCACATTGGATATCTCTGACTAACACACGGTTCCGTACACTCTATACCAGGCCTGGAAATAGATTACACTTTGGACAGTCATGGTACCCAGTACAGACTAACACACGGTTCCGTACACTCTATACCAGGCCTGGAAATATATTATACTATGGACAGTGATGGTACCCAGTACAGACTAACACACTGTTACGTACACTCTATACCAGGCCTGGAAATAGATTACACTTTGGACAGTCATGGTACCCAGTACAGACTAACACACTGTTACGTACACTCTATACCAGGCTGAAATATATTATACTATGGACAGTCATGGTACCCAGTACAGACTAACACCTGTTACGTAACTCTACCTGGCCTGGAAATATATTATACTATGGACAGTCATGGTACCCAGTACAGACTAACACACTGTTACGTACACTCTATACCAGGCCGGGAAAATATTATCTATGGACAACCTCCATTGACTAGTCTGTACCCGGAAAGCCTGACAGACTACATCCAAGCTTGTTACGTACACCTATTATACGACCAGAGCCTGGAAAATATATTATACTATGGACATGCATGGTATTCCAGTACAGACTAACACACTGTTACGTACACTCTATACCAGGCCTGGAAATATATTATACTATGGACAGTCATGGTACCCAGTACAGACTAACACACTGTTTACGTACAAACTCTATACCTGCTGGAAATATATATTATCTATGGACAGTCATGGTACCCAGTACAGACTAACACACTGTTACGTACACTCTATACCTGGCCTGGAATATATTATACTATGGACAGTCATGGTACCAGTACAGACTAACACACTGTTACCGTTACATCTATACTCATACCTGGCCTGGAAATATTATACTTGGACAGTCATGGTACCCAGTACAGACTAACACACGTTCCGTACACTCTATACCAGGCCTGGAAATATATTATACTATGACGTCATGGTACCAGTACAGACTAACACACTGTTACGTACACTCTATACCTGGCCTGGAAATATATTATACTATGGACAGTCATGGTACCCAGTACAGACTAACACACTGTTCCGTACACTCTATACACGGCCTGGAAATATATATTACTATGACAGTCATGGTACCCAGTACAGACTAACACACTGGTTACGTACACTCTATACCTGGCCTGGAAATATATTATACTATGGACAGTCATGGTACCCAGTACGACTACACACTGTTACGTACACTCTATACCGGCCTGGAAATAATATTATACTATGACAGTCATGGTACCATACAGACTAACACACGGTTACGTACACTCTATACCGGCCTGGAAATATTATACTATGGACAGTCATGGTACCCAGTACAGACTAACACACTGTTACGTACACTCTATACCTGGCCTGGAATATATTATACTATGGACAGTCATGGTACCAGTACAGACTAACCAACGTTACGTACACTCTATACCGGCCTGGAAATATTAATACTATGGACGTCATGGTACCAGTAAGACTAACACACTGTTACGTACACTCTTACCAGGCCTGGAATATATTATACTATGGACAGTCATGTACCCAGTACAGACTAACACACTGTTACGTACACTCTATACCAGGCCTGGAAATATATTATACTATGGACAGTCATGGTACCAGTACAACAGACTAACACACTGTTACGTAACACTCTATACCGGCCTGGAAATATTTATACTATGGACAGTCATGGTACCCGTACAGACTAACACACTGTTACGTACACTCTATACCGCCTGGAATATATTATACTATGGACAGTCATGGTACCCAGTACAGACTAACACACTGTTACGTACACTCTATACCTGGCCTGGAATATATTATACTATGGACAGTCTGGTACCCAGTACAGACTAACACACTGTTACGTACACTCTATACCTGGCCTGGAAATATATTATACTATGGCAGTCATGGTACCCAGTTACAGACTACACACTGTTACGTACACTCTATACCGGCCTGGAATATATTATTACTATGGACAGTCATGGTACCCAGTACGACTAACACACTGTTACGTACACTCTATACCTGGCCTGGAAATATATTATACTATGGACAGTCATGTGTACCCAGTACAGACTAAACACACTGTTACGTACACTCTATACCAGCCTGGAAATATATTACTATGGACAGTCATGGTACCCAGTACAGACTAACACACTGTACGTACACTCTATACCCGCTGGAAATATATTATACTATGGACAGTCATGGTACCAGTACAGACTAACACACTGTTACGTACATCTATCCTGGCCTGGAAATATATTACTATGGACAGTCATGGTACCAGTACAGACTAACACATGTTACGTACACTCTATACCTGGCCTGGAAATATATTATACTATGGACAGTCATGTACCCAGTACAGACACACAACACATGTTACGTCACATCTATACCTGCCTGAAATATATTATACTATGGACATCATGGTTACCAGTACAGACTAACACACTGTTACGTACACTCTATACCGCTGGAGAAGCACAAGAATAACGAAATGTGACAAAATTATTATACTATGGACAGTCATGGTATCCAGTACAGACTAACACACTGTTACGTACACTCTATACCTGCCTGGAAATATATTATACTATGGACAGTCATGGTACCCAGTACAGACTAACACACTGTTACCGTACACTCTACTACAGGCCTGGAAATATATTATACTAGGACAGTCATGGTATCCAGTACAGACTACACACTGTTACGTACACTCTATACCTGGCTGGAAATATATTATCTATGGACAGTTCATGGTACCCAGTACAGACTACACACACTGTTACGTACACTCTATACCAGGCCTGGAAAATAATTATACTATGGACGTCATGGTACCGTACAAAGACTAACACACTGTTACGTACACTCTATACCAGGCCTGAAAATATATTATACTATGGACAGTCATGGTACCCAGTACAGACTAACACACTGTTACGTACACTCTATAACCTGGCCTGGAAAATATATTATACTATGGACAGTCATGTACCCAGTACAGACTAAACACTGTTACGTACACTCTATACAGCCTGGAAATATATTATACTATGGACGTCATGGTACCCAGTACAGACTAACACACTGTTACGTACACTCTATACCAGGCCTGGAAATATATTATACTATGGACAGTCATGGTACCCAGTACAGACTAACACACTGTTACGTACACTCTATACCTGGCCTGGAAATATATTATACTATGGACAGTCATGGTACCCAGTACAGACTAATACACTGTTACGTACACTCTATACCAGGCCTGGAAAATATATTATCTATGGGACAGTCATGGTACCAGTACAGACTAACACACTGTTACGTACACTCTATACCGGCCTGGAAATATATTATACTATGGACAGTCATGGTACCAGTACAGACTAACACACGTTTACGTACACTCTATACCGCCTGGAAATATATTATACTAGGACCGTCATGGTACCCAGTACAGACTAACACACTGTTACGTAACACTCTATACCTGCCTGGAAATATTATATACTATGGACACAGTCATGGTACCAGTACAGACTAACACACCTGTACGTACACTCTATACCAGGCCTGGAAATATATTATCTATGGACAGTCATGGTATCCAGTACAGACTAACACACTGTTACGTACACTCTATACCTGGCCTGGAATATAGATACTATGGACAATCATGGTACACAGTTACAAGACTACCCACTGTTTACGTACCTCTATACCTGGCCTGGAAATATATTATACTATGGACAGTCATGGTATCCAGTACAGACTAACACACTGTTACGTACACTCTATACCAGGCCTGGAAATATATTATACTATGGACCATCATGGTACCTAGTACATCAAGAACAATAATACCTCATAGATAATAGAATAACAGCCTACCTCCAAAGATAAATATAATAAAACTAGAAAAAGCTAGAGGAAAAAAGCGGCTAGTATAAAACTTAGTATTTATTAGGTCTATTAAAAATAGTATCAAAGATTAGTATCAAAAAGTATTGACTTCACAGAGTAAATATAATAATACAATTAGTGTGCAGATGATCATGTACAACAAACATGTAAGTATCACATGCCTATGCCCCACCTACACATATAAGTATATGTATATATAGGACTCCCAACCACCCTATTATACTTATCAGTCAGAAAGTCAATGTCATCCGTGCACGGCAGTCAGGACTTTAAGCAGAGTAACAGGGCAGAAGTTGATTAAGCAGTGTCACAACTTCCAATAGAGGTAGGAGAAACCATAGGTGGGGGAGCACCCCAAACGCATTTCGCTCCAAAATATATTATACTATGGACAGTCATGGTACCCAGTACAGACTAACACACTGTTACGTACACTCTATACCTGGCCTGGAAATATATTATACTATGGACAGTCATGGTACCCAGTACAGACTAACACACTGTTACCGTACACTCTATACCTGGCCTGGAAATATATTATACTATGGACAGTCATGGTATCCAGTACAGACTAACACACTGTTACGTACACTCTATACCTGGCCTGGAAATATATTATACTATGGACAGTCATGGTACCAGTACAGACTAAACACACGTACGTACACTCTATACCTGGCCTGGAAATATATTATACTATGGACAGTCATGGTACCCAGTACAGACTAACACACGGTTACGTACACTCTTACCTGGCCTGGAAATATATTACCTATGGACAGTCATGGTACCCAGTACAGACTAACACACTGTTACCGTACACTCTATACCTGGCCTGGAAATATATTATACTATGGACAGTCATGGTACCCAGTACAGACTAACACACTGTTACGTACACTCTATACCTGGCCTGGAAATATATTATACTATGGACAGTCATGGTACCTAGTACAGACTAACACACTGTTATCAGGGCTGATAATTTACCATGGTATTCTTATCCTACAGGGTTAAAGAATGACAATAAATAAATAAATCCCAAATGAAACAAAGACGACTGCAAACAAAACAACACAAATAACACAACTGCAAATCTTGTATCTATTGCAACTGTTCAACCAGAAGATAACCAATCTAATGTCCAACCCTGGACAACCCTCTGCTGTTACAAATACAGCTCTCAGCATCCCAGCAATGGACAAAGGCACAAAGGAAACAAGCAATAAAAAACTTAATTACCCTCATCAAACTGAAATCAAGGCAATCCGTGTACATGACTGTAGACATTAACCTAGATAGATCCACTGTACTACTCGCGATCTATGCATAGCTCTGAAGTAAATACTTGACATAGCTCAGAGATGACACCCAAGTAGCCCAGTGAGCCTCGGAAGACTATAAATTGCTCTCAGTGGATATATATATTTGTTTTGAAATTGTCTGCATATTTCAAAGTCAGCTTTGCTCTATGTAAACACAGCTGTACAATTGCAGTTTGTTAAACCTATTGCACATCTTACCACTTGCATTTTGTCTAACTGAGGGTTCCTAGCTCGATTTGGTAACGTGGAGTCCCTTGGTCCTTCATTTCTGGAACTTGCCAGCCAAATGCAACATGGTTCCGGGGAACTGCAATCGATTCCCACCACCTTTTCCCAGTGCCATGATAGGCCTTGGGGTCCACAGACATTGTTCTGCACTCCAGGCATGTCCATATCTCTCCACAGTATTACAATGTGCTCAGCAGATTATGGGGCGTCATTTCCCTTTCCAGAACAAGGTAGATTGTCAAATTGGAGAGGTGAGGCATAAAAGGAAACCATCCAGGATGGACCGGAGATAAAAGGCCTCAAAGCAGATGAACACTAGCTACATTATAGGAAACATTCAGCAACAAAGAAGCATTGCCAGAGTATGACAACACAGCTGTCTGTATGACAGATCCACCACATGCATCCTGGCACAAACACATGACTTAAGAGAGAATGAGTGTCTGAACAGTTACCAAGAAGCAGAAAGCAAAGACAGAAAACAGGTAACAGAGACACAGGAAGAAAGTCCTGCAAAAAGAGACAACTTAAGGCGCACACACACTCAAAAACACAAAGAGAGAGAAGTACAGTTACACTGGGACATAGACACAGAGGGAACCCCAGGCCAGCTAAGCCTCAGCTGCTATGGGCTCTCACCCCACCCTGCCTGTGCCTCTCCCACCTAACCCTACCCCTCTCCACACCCCTTCACATGTCTCATTCCACACCCCTCCATTAACAGAGACACAGCTGACAGCAGCATGGAATGGGGCAGGGGGGGGGGGGGGGAGAGGGGAAGGGGTGAGGGGAGGGGGGGGGGGGGGGGGGGGGGGCAGAAGACTTAAATACCAACCAGCACTACCCAGATTCTCCGAACAACCCAAGTTAATGGCCAGACAGCGTCCTTTCCAGAGGTTATGGTCATTGTGATTCGATGATGGGACTTAAAGAAGAATGGTCCAAGCTCCCCAGACGGAACCTCAGATGATACAATCCTAAAAATTTAATGAGCAAGTGATGAGAATCCTAGGGAACTTCACTTGGGGCTGGGAAAGACTTGAGATCTTTCAGGAGCCATAGTGAGGAGCTTGCCGTGGTTTAGATCATTCAGTAAATTCTATTGACAGGTGCACCCGCCTGCTTTACCACCTCACTTAAAGCCTGTCAGTTTCTTTCAGCTTTCCAGTCTCTGAAACACTTTCATCTTTTTTCCCCCACAGCATTATGACTGCCTATTATTACTGGTAAAAGGTGATAATAAAGGGGGACTAGGAAACCCGCCATGTTAAAAGATGAAAGGGTTTCTTTTGATTATTCTGCAAAAACATCCAGAAATCATAAAACATCTTGCCCTATCAAAGGGCTTTGTTTTAAGGCTTATTGATTAATGCAATATCATCCAATCAAATGTTAGACAACTGCAATAAACCAGTAAAAAGTTCAAATCTGATTGGTTTGCAGCACTGACAAAACGTTGAACCTCTCATATGCCTCACTAGGTCTCGTATGCAGATTGTATTAGTGACCCTTTGTACTACACCTCCCTGATTCACTTATGTGTTTATTGTTCACAAACTTTTCCCCACTAAATGTGCATCCGTTCCCCTGTCTGTGCACGTCTCTTGCCCTATACCCCATACTAACTTTTTCTCAGATCTAACAAATGTATAAAGCAATGGGGTTCCCTTTATGCCCCAAGGATCAATAGTGATCAATACGGTGACCCGGGTGGCACTTTCTCTAAACTTTACTCTCTCCACTGTCTCTGGTCAACACCATGTGTTTTTTAACTTGCTTTTTTATCACAATTTATCTGCTGTCACATTTCCTTCCTTCCTAAACATGTTCTCACTCCGGCTGCTCACAGGGACACTGCGCCTGCACAAGACACACAGGAAAAGAGCCAGGGAAGACGACAGAGGGGGGTTAATTTATTCGCAAAGAGATCAACAACTCAGGGGACAAAACATAAACCCACCAAGAGCTAAATCCAAGCTGCGTGTAATGGGGGAATCAGTAAATATAAAATATCTATGCGGTGACAACCCCTAACTGGATTATTACAGCCCTCCTTCTTTTTGGACAATGAGTGTTATTATGCTGCTGTTATGGCAGTTCATAAATAAATTATAAATATCATGTGGACTCAGATCATCCTGCAGCCAATAAAATACAGAGGGCACAGTATGGGGTAAAGGGAGGCTGAAGGGAACACAAGACAGAGGGGGTTAGAGAAAGGGGAGACAGATACGAGGAGAAAAAATGAATGGGCAATAGGCTAATGGCACCAGGGAATATGGCTATTGTTCTGTGGGTGGGTGTGTTTTGTCTGGGTCTGTAATTATAGCTGAACAGGACCAAACCATGATAACCCTGCACACTTCCTCCAATAGATAACACTGGTGTGTTCTGCACCAAAAAAAGGGCCTGGAAGTCAATCGGTTCACATTTCCACTCAAATCCCCTGACAGGAGTGGGTGGCAAAAAATGAATTATTCATAATGGATTCTAAACAAAGAGAGGGTTGTGGGAGGGGTAGGCAGTGGGGTAGGGGGCATGACAGAAATATATTAACCCTTTAAATTAAACAACCAAGAGTGGCCATTTACAGGAGGATTATGGGTAAAGCCAATAGACAGGCAGGTTCAGATATTACTATCACACTGCTCCTGCATGGCAGTCCGATATTAATGTGTACAGTAGCCACACTGTAGTCACCGTGACATGCGCGTGTACAAGTCACAATACTGTTCAGGGAAGTGCACAATGAGGGAGGGGTACCAATATGTGACAGTGGTGGGAGGAGGCAGGAATGTGGCTTAGGAAAATGTACTGGAGCTAATTCCCATTCAGACGGTGCTCTGCACCTGCTCTATTGCTTATGCAGAAAATAATAATCTCCCTCTTTAAATAGCAAAGAGAAAGAAGATTTGCCAAGACAGGCAGAGCCGTGTTTAAACAACCGTGAACTATTATACAAATACAATAACAAGCACTACTGGGAATCGGAAATCTACATAGAAATGTATAGAGCACGATAGGACACCTTCTAGCCCTGACTGATAGTGATGCAGGATTCACGAGAGGCTGTAACTGTGCAGCCTGTGTAGTGGGCAGAAAATCTGAATAGTTGGATTTTTCCAAACATCCTGTATTATATGGGGGGAGTCAGAGTACCAGTCATCCCTCTCTGCTGTTAAGGTGATCTATGGACGTCTTTATTAGTGCCCTCAGCGACCCCCATCTCCCCCTTACTAAAGCAGGAATGGGCAGTGCAGCCTGGAGGTTCCTGTGAATTCAGCACAGGATATTAAGATGGAAATGTTAACACCTTCCTCCCTGCATTCCTCTAATCTGTTCATCCTCCTTAACAGCAAACCCGCACAGGTAATAGGACACACATCTAATAGTGTGATATCCACCTGATCCAGTTGGCACCAGAATCTTTAAAGCTCCGAAACCCTTCACCCGATTAGACAGTTAAGTTTCCTTTGCCATAAAGTAATGTAACGTTATTAGAAGGTCATGTCTTGAATTCCCAGCAGTATAGGGAATTTCTAGTTGACTTGTCTCTATTGTGTTCCAACAGGAGATTGTTAAAAGGGACCCCATGGTTACAGAACTACAACTTGGGCCAGCCCTGATATAAATAGCCCACAATCACAGTTCATTATTGTGCTGCTGCCAAACACTTTGTTATTTATAATACTGCATTATAAATAAAGAAATGATAATACTATTATAACACTTTATTTCCTTCCACCTCCATTCGTATGGAGTCTTACTGCCTCGCACGTGCGCCGTCGCTTTTATATCTCGAAATCAATCGATACATTTATATAAAAAAATCTATAGGAGGTGTAACGTGTAGGCCTAGACCAGTGACGCCGAATCTTTTAGAGGCCGAGTGCCCAAACTGCAACCCAAAACCCCACTTTTTATTGCGTAGTGCCAACATGATCATTTAACCGAATACAACGTTTTTACAACACAAAGAAGCACAGACCAATACAGTAGATGGAATCGATTATAGATTACCTATTAACCTCTACATTACCACACAGGATCTAAAACAGTGACATTAACCCTACATTATTGGATAGGAGTTTGAGGTCCTAAACAGCAGAGCTGAATGTTATAGCACGTGACCTCTCTCGCTGTCTCGCTTTCTGGTAACAAACTCTGGTGAACTCGGGGGTGTGCATGAGTGCCCACAGAGAGGGCTTCGAGTGCCACCTCTGGCACCTGTGCCGTAGGTTCGCCACTGCTGGCCTAGTCCCTGAAGGGTTAAAAGTAATAATCCTCATCTGACCTGCTACTGACCTAACAAGCACTAATGAATAGGGATGTCTAGCACTTTCTAATAGTTCAATGCAAGAGCAAAATAACCGCAGTACAATACAGAAATCCACTACAGTGTATACTTTGTGATGACACAGCCTTGTGGGTTCGAACACAGCCACAATATCACATGCGCTCACCACTGCACATTCATAATATCAAGATGGAGTTTGCTCTTAAAGGGAACCAGTTAAAAGGTTTTCGCACCACAGCTCAAAAAATAAATGTCTACTGACAACACAGGGACGCCGTTTCTGGGATGGAGGTGACACTTTTTGTATGGACACCACAAAGTGCTGCAGGTGGGCTAGTTCTGGTTTAAACACTGAGATGCACAGATATTGGTTTATTACGGCGTTATCTAGGATTATGGGTATTGTACTTTAGCTTTAACTGTCAGGACTCTAATCCCTTCTGTCACATACACCTACCTTAGGAAAGATCAAAGGACACTTAAGTAGCCTAGCATATAGCATGCCGTCATAAGTAATACATTTAAAGGGCAACTAAATTTTGCTTAGTTGAGCTGTAAAGTATAATTGAGGGGGTAGGCATGAGCACTTCTACTCCCTGCACTGAGCTGTCCTGCCCAACAGAAGGCTTTGGATGGGAGGCAGGAATACTCAGGCAAAGGTTGTGATAAGAATAACAAACCAGTAATATCCTCCCTCTGATAAGCGGGCAACCCTGGGAGATGGTGTTCTGTCCTGTGTAAAAGGGGTTCTACATCAAAAATGCAATTACGGTAAATTACATTTTTGCATCGAAAATAAGGGGAAAGTTAAATAAAAATGTTCATGACCCTTTGGATGTGCATCAGGACCGATTCCTATATTAGATACAGAGGCGCTTCTATAGCCAACAGCATATGGTACATCAGGTGACTATTAGGAATCTGCAGTGTGATCTCCATGTAGACATTATATAATTATGTGCATTCAGACAGTGTTTTCTGCAACAGTAATGTGACTCCAAAGCTACATAGCAATACAACCAGCGATTACTTGTATGGTTATATAATGCCATGAAAAAGGGTGGTTATTGCTTAGTTTTTTTGTCACAATCTTAATTTACCAACAAAATCGATCAAAACCATTGGTCCTTGTAGACTAAAATGTTAATGGAATAAATATTACCAAATGGCGGGGTGTTCAGCCAAACATCGGTCAGGTTGCAAAACACAACCCAATGTGTGTTTAACCATGTTTTGCTGAGAATGCTGGGAAGTGCAGACAGCCACATGTTTAGGATTTATTACACATTAAGGCAACGTTTCATTTAGCAAATCCGTGCACTTAGTGCAGTTTTTAACTACGGTGACTTTATATGACTATGGTAATTAGTGTGCTGAGCAAACAGGCAGTTCAGCCATGGCAGAGGGTCCTCACCCAGCTGTGTACTGAACAGCCAGGGATGTTGTGCACTAAGGTGAAAGAAGTCACAGGGGACAGAGGCATTTCAACTAGATGAGAGAGTCACACTCCAATGGTACACGTGTTTAATGGTGAACCACAAACATCAAAAATCACAATGTTTCACCACCTGATGAAGGGGTAACACCCCCAAAACGTTGTGATATTGGATGTTAGTGGTTCACTATTAAGCACATGTACATTTAGAGTGCGACTCTCCCATCTAGTTTGTATACTGTATTCCTATACCCCTAGGGGTGGGCGTTTGAGACGTCTGCATCCTACCAGGTGTGAGTGAATTTGGCTCTTTGCTTCTATACAGAGGCATTTCCCTTATTCTGGCATTAATAGAACTACACCACCCAGAATTCTAATGCAGTACTACTGTCCTGTCCATATATTGGGAATCTTTGGGGCTAGGCCACACTTTGTACCGAACCTAGTAATCGCGGCAACGCACCGAAAATGTGCGTTTTCAGATGAGATACACAATCGCATGGAAATCGACATTTTTATGCGCAATCGCATGGGAATCGACTTTTATGCGCAATAGCATTCGATTTCATATCCCAAAAGGAGAAATCGAGCAAATGCACCGGAATCGCAGCCTGTTTTAGACTACGTTCACACAAAACCTGAAAAAACACAATAAATTGCATAGAGATACCAAAAATTGCCGCAAGCAGTGTGTGACCAAACAACACACAAAAACGCAGTAGTGTGATATTCATGTCCCCTTGGGACCAATTAGGTTGACAGTCAGTCCAAATAAAGTTGATTTTATTGTTCTGTACAATTCTCCCTTCCTGCAGAATGTAGATGATATCCTTCTATTGGAGTGTTTATTTAAATGGTGGAACATGCCTGTAGGTGGCACTATTGTGGGGTGGCAATAGTTTTAATGGTAAAATGAAATGCAGGAACTTAAAAGGGAAACTTTATTAATGATGTGGAGAGTAAATCTGCAGCTTTAAAAATACCGTTGCCATATTTTTATTATTTCTATGCCCCTCCAGAGCCTAGCTTTGTGCCTTGAAAGTTGCTGACATCTTGTTGCTGGTTTGCTGAATGTTATGCTCCGCCCCTCTGAGATTTCCTCTGCTTTCTCCTGCTTGAGCCTCAAACAGTAATGCTTGTGAGTTCCGTGCACTTTCCTGCTTGAGCCTCAAACAGCAACGCCTGTGAGTTCCGTGCACTCTCCTGCTTGAGCCTCAAACAGCAACGCCTGTGAGTTCCGTGCACTCTCCTGCTTGAGCCTCAAACAGCAACGCCTGTGAGTTCCGTGCACTCTCCTGCTTGAGCCTCAAACAGTAACGCCTGTGAGTTCATGTGCACTCTCCTGTGCACTCTCCTGCTTGAGCCTCAAACAGTAATGCCTGTGAGTTCCGTGCACTCTCCTGCTTGAGCCTCAAACAGTAACGCCTGTGAGTTCTGTGCACTCTCCTGCTTGAGCCTCAAACAGTAACGCCTGTGAGTTCCGTGCACTCTCTGCTTGAGCCTCAAACAGCAACGCCTGTGAGTTCCGGTGCACTCTCCTGCTTGAGCCTCAAACAGTAACGCCTGTGAGTTCCGTGCACTCTCCTGCTGGAGCCTTAAACAGTAATGCCTGTGAGTTCCGTGCACTCTCCTGCTTGAGCCTCAAACAGTAATGCCTGTGAGTTCCATGCACGCTCCTGCTTGAGCCTCAAACAGCAACGCCTGTGAGTTCCGTGCACTCTCCTGCTTGAGCCTCAAACAGTAACGCCTGTGAGTTCCATGCACGCTCCTGCTTGAGCCTCAAACAGCAACACCTGTGAGTTCCGTGCACTCTCCTGCTTGAGCCTCAATCAGTAATGCCTGTGAGTTCCGTGCACTCTCCTGCTTGAGCCTCAAACAGTAACGCCTGTGAGTTCCATGCACGCTCCTGCTTGAGCCTCAAACAGCAACGCCTGTGAGTTCCGTGCACTCTCCTGCTTGAGCCTCAAACAGCAACGCCTGTGAGTTACGTGCACTCTCCTGCTTGAGCCTCAAACAGCAACGCCTGTGAGTTCCGTGCACTCTCCTGCTTGAGCTCAAACAGTAACGCCGTGAGTTCCATGCACGCTCCTGCTTGAGCCTCAAACAGCAACGCCTGTGAGTGTGCACTCTCCTGCTTGAGCCTCAAACAGTAACTAACGCCTGTGAGTTCCATGCACTCTCCTGCTTGAGCCTCAAACAGTAACGCCTGTGAGTTCCATGCACTCTTCTGCTTGAGCCTCAAACAGTAATGCCTGTGAGTTCCGTGCACTCTCCTGCTTGAGCCTCAAACAGTAATGCCTGTGAGTTCCGTGCACGTGCGTGTGCACGGAACACACAGGCATTATCGTTTGAGGCTCAAGCAGAGGAAATCTCAGGGGGAACCAGTAACAAGATGTCAGCAACTTCCAAGGCACAAAGCTAGGCTCTGGAGGGGAATAGGTAAAAAAAAAATGGCAACAATATTTTTAAAGCTGCAGCTTCCAAATGAACAGAACTTGATTTTACAGTGCACTTATCCTTCAAGCATGACAACCGGGTTTCAATATATTTTCCTTAATTAAGTTCTTTATTGGATCTCTCTATTACGATTATCATCATGTAAAATTCTACATTCTATGTAACAATCTATGTGACATTCAGTACATTCTACATCTAGTAACAACATCAATGTACAATATGAACATGTACACTACAATCTATGTACATGACATCTATGAACATTGTCAATCTATGAACAATCTATGTAACATTGTACAATCTGCAACATTGTAAATATGAACAATCTATGTAACATTGTACATTATGCAACATTGACAATCTATGCACATTCTATGTAACTTCTACAATCTATGTAACATCTAGAACATTACATCTTGTAACAATCTATGCAACATTACAATCTATGTAACACTATGCAACATTTACAATCAGTAACATTGTACATCTATGAACAATCTATAACATCTAACATCTATGAAACAATCTATGTAACAATCTATGCAACATTGTACAATCTATGCAACATTGTACAATCTATGCAACATTCTATGTAACATTCTACAATCTATGTAACAATCTATGCAACATTCTACAATCTATGTAACAATCTATGCAACATTCTACAATCTATGTAACAATCTATGCAACATTGTACAATCTATGTAACAATCTATGTAACATTCTACAATCTATGCAACATTGTACAATCTATGTAACAATCTATGCAACATTGTACAATCTATGTAACAATCTATGTAACATGTACAATCTATGTAACAATCTATGTAACATTCTACAATCTATGTAACAATCTATGTAACAATCTATGCAACATTTTACAATCTATGCAACATTCTACAATCTATGTAACAATCTATGCAACATTCTACAATCTATGTAACATTCTACAATCTATGTAACATTCTAAAATCTATGTAACAATCTATGTAACATTCTATGCAACATTGTACAATCTATGCAACATTCTACAATCTATGTAACATTGTACAATCTATGCAACATTCTATGTAACATTCTACAATCTATGTAACAATCTATGCAACATTCTACAATCTATGTAACATTGTACAATCTATGTAACAATCTATGTAACATTTCTACAATCTATGCAACATTGTACAATTTATGTAACAATCTATGTAACATTCTACAATCTATGCAACATTGTACAATCTATGTAACAATCTATGTAACATTCTACAATCTATGTAAACAATATATGCAATTTTACAATTAGCACATTTACAATCTATGTAACAATCTATGCAACATTCTACAATCTATGTAACAATCTATGCAACATTCTACAATCTATGTAACAATCTATGCAACATTCTACAATCTATGTAACAATCTATGTAACATTCTACAATCTATGTAACAATCTATGTAACATTCTACAATCTATGTAATACAATCTATGTAACATTCTACAATCTATGTAACAATAATATGGTAGGTCAAAACTTTTTATGGTGTGTACCCAGCCTTTAAGCTCTGTGCTTGTGCAGCGGCTAACAACTGTAAATGTGCTTATAGCAGGGATGTCCAATCTGCGGCCCGACAGATCTTTGCAAACTACAACTTCCAGCATTATGCTGATAAGGAATGCTGGGATTTGTAGTTTGCAAACATCTGGAGGGAAGCAACTGGGAAATCCCTTCACTCTGTTGCACCTGCCATATCTGAGCTATGGATCCTCAGATATCTACTGAAAAAATGCTGTGGGCTTTTTTAAGTTCAGGTCATGCCAATTTGGTTGTCTCATGGGCCAGCTGGATATTTGTTTGTGCTTTTACTAGCAGTGATGCACATTCTAAAGCTTATTAAATAGGACAGTCTGGTAGGTTTATAGTGTGATTTACCCAAAGATGTAGCATCTTTGGGTAAAAAAAAAAAAATTTGCTCACTTTTCCATTATTGAATATGCAGTTAGTGCTAAAATCTGATTGGTCAGCAGTGTAAAGGGGCAGGACTAATTATAAACATCATAAACATTCCTGCACATATCTCAGGAATCAGAATACATAGAAAGGTGATACAGCTCATTTTAATTGGCTCTTTGTGATGTCTTTCCATTGGCTGCATAGCAAACTGTCACTGACATTGGCAGAGAGGAGGATCGGAGTGGAGTGCAGAGGGAGACTTTAAATATTCCAACCGTTAGGTAAAGAATCCAGAGATGGGGACTGTGCAGCTATGGATCGGGAGAAAGGGAACGTATTATTTATGTATGTATTTTATTTCTTATATAGCGCTACATATTCCGCAGCGCTTTACAATTATTTACTCAATTAACATCAGGCCCTGCCCCGAAAAGCTTACAATCTAA
This sequence comes from Hymenochirus boettgeri, assembly GCA_019447015.1. NCBI lineage: Eukaryota > Metazoa > Chordata > Amphibia > Anura > Pipidae > Hymenochirus > Hymenochirus boettgeri. Next base: position 74,981,447 of record CM033476.1, on the reverse strand, counting down.
TCACTTTATGTACATATACAACCTATCAGTATGTCTTTAGGATTGTGGGGGAAACCGGAGTGCCCGAAGGAAACCCACGCAGGCACGGGGAGAACATACGAACTCCTTGCAGACGTGTCGAACTCAGGACCTCAGCGCTGCAAGGCGTCAGTGCTAACCACTGAGCCACCGTGCTGCCTTTTTAAAGTACAACAGTAGGGAGGTGGTCAGTTTGGAATTTTAGTTCCCCTTTAAATATAAACTTGTCCCCCACCCTTCAAAGAACCAATTCTCGGAGGCAGGGGCCGGTTTATGTAACATTGTACAACATCTATATAAAGTTCTCCACACACTTTAATGGCAATCTGTAAAAAGCAGAAATGTTTGACAGGACATTTTTAATTCTTATACGTGACTTATTTCTTTATATAGATATATAAACGCCTTTCACAGCTGCATCCTCTACTATTCCCAGAATGCTTCATGTTTGGTCATTGTCACGCTATCTGATCAGTTGCTTGTGTCTCTACATATAGTTTCCTCCAGGGGTTTTTCCATTCTTCTCTGTCATTTAAAACATGCTGAAAAGTGGCTCCGACATAACACATATTCAATGATATCCCCCAGGCCATCACTTTGTTAATATGGGAGTTAACTTCATTCAGGCACAATGCCATAAGATGGTACTTGACATTCCTGCCACCACTCACACATTGATAGAGGACTGTGCTGTGTAGGAATTAGCACCCTCCATATCATTCCACAGCAGCGTTAACTTCAACTGACCAGGGACCTGGCACTCTATGGTGGGTTTACATGTCCGGGGCTTGGCTATGAATGACTATTACATTTTTGCTTTACGTAAGTGGAACCCATGCTTGAATTTTAATCACCACATCTATCATTTCAAGTTTTTACAGACAGTGTTCCCATAGGTCTATACGAGGAATGGCTGGAGCCCTCCAGATGTTTGAGAACTATAATTCCTAGCATTCCCTGGCCACACTGAATTATGGGAGTTTTAAACATCTGGAGGGCCACAGGTAGGACTATAATCAGTCTCTATATCATTTCAAAAGTGCAGACACAGCCAGACAATTATTTATACCCTGTTCTCGCAAGTGCTACCTCATTGATGTTATTAATGTAGGTTTTCCTCCTCTTCCTATACAACCTATCAGTATGTCTTTATGATTGTGGGCAAAACCGGAGTGCCCGGAGAAAACCCACACAAGCACGGGGAGAACATGCAAACTCCTTGCAGATGTGTCCAAGGGTGGAATCAAACTCATGACTTCAGTGCTGCAAGGCTAACCACTGAGCCACCATACATTTATATGTAACTATAAAGTTTATATGTATGTTCATAGCCTTGCAGCTTGTAGATTTTATATAAATGAGACGGTAACTAACCTTACATAATATACTATTTTGCACTATTTTCAATAGCCAATAACAACCCCCCCAGCCACACACACCTCTCCATATCAAAGTACCCATGGTGTGGACCTAAACCACTAGATTCTCGCTATGGGGTTCAGGGGCGTACTTGCCGTAAAGCAAACCAAGTCCTGTAGGCACATTTCAAAGTCTGCGTGGGCAGCTTATATTTCCAAGACTGTGTGGGCATTTCATATTTAAATGTCCGTGTGGGCATCTCAGATTTACAAGTCTGTGTGGGCTGGGCATCCTATAAGTCTGGGTGGGCATCCTTTACTTACAAGTTTGTGTGGGCTGGGCCCTCCTGTTCCCCAGCCAGTGATAAGTCAGATCTTCAGTTCACCAGCTGGTATAAAGTCAGCCTTCCAGTTCACCAGCCAGTGTTAAGTCAGCCCTCCAGTTCACCAGCCAGTACAAAGATGGGTACACACAAAGGGACTTTTTGTCCAAACCAAGCGTTCGTTACTAGTGTGCGCTCAGCCAAGATAAATGACTGTCGGTCGCAGCTATAGTTGCCGCTGCAGACAGTTTGCGTGACCGATCATGAGGTCTCATAGGGAACCGCACAATTGCCTGGGATTTACGAACAGGTCCAATCGCCCGTTCATTTGATCTGGACGAACGGGAGGGACACCAACATAGGTTGCAAACAAAACCAGTGCAGATTTTTCTGCCCAACCAACCGATACACAAAAGTATCAGTCGATTGGTCCGAACAATCTGCCCGTGTGTACCCAGCCTTAGTCAGCCCGCCACCCCTACAAGCCATGGACAGCTTTTTTTGGCGCACGTGCCGAAGGAACATATAGGGCCAGCTTTAAAAATTTGTTTCAGGTAACAAAAGGTCTAGAAATGCCCTTAATTGGGTCTTTCCTAATTAAATATTTACAAACCTTCCAAAAACAGCTTTGTGAATCCAGTTCTGGCCCCACCACAATCTGACACTGCAAGGAGCATGTCTTCCATCCATTAGTCCTGCCATAGGGGGACGGGGTTAAGCAGCTTCACAAAGCCTCATTTGGAAGGCTTGTTCTATTGAATTAGGTCCTCACCCTGGGTAATTTTATGTGAGGGGATAATAAGGGTTTAATTGCCCTTTAAAGCAGTAAAAACTCGTACACAGGTAACAATCTGCACAATGCTGGGAGTTTATTTCTCACCGAGCAATGCTAATGTACCTTCTGTTTGAAGAAGAATATAAAGTATTACCATGTATACAAAAAAAAATGTAACAGGATTTTCTATTCCTAGTGAGTTGCGGATACCCTTCTGGATGGCTGGAAGAACAAACTGGTTCCCAAACTGCACAGGGCACCCCACCCAGCTTTTCCATTTCATAACTTACGCACTTAAGTAGATTAGTTAATTAACTTCATGTGGTACCGATTAGACTAACAATGTGCACTAATGGTCACAAACCTACATAGGATGTTGTGCAGGGAACAGACAAGCAGATTTTCTGAAAATGAGGCTGAGGCCACACTATAGCGTGTCCAAGCACACCGGAAACTTGCACACAAGTGCGCACATTTCCGATGCACACTGCAATTGTGCAATTTGTGCGCATGCGATTGCACCAAAAATGTGGAACGTACGTGCTATGATTAATGGACACTAGTGTCCAATCCAACACTAGTGTGTGCTTTTTAAACATACGGTCAGATCGCATGTTAAAATGCGCTGGTGTGGCCTAGTCCTTTATAATAGTTGCCAAGGTGGTCCTTGCTATTAGTCTGCATCAACCAATCAGTTTGATTGTTTTCTAACAGCAGTGACCCAGTAAAAAGCTAACGTCTAATTGGTTGCTTTGAATGAACTGCACAGGCCAAGTTTTGCACCTCTTTTTGCATCAGCCTCAAATTAAGGACCTTTTTTAATAAAATGCGCAACATTTTGCTGGTGTTTTCAATCTGCAGAAATCAATCAGACGTCATCTGATTGGTTACTGCATATTAAAGTTCCGTACAGACGTGCGACCACAGGGCCGACCCTTAACGCAGGATTTTGCCCGATTATTGTTTGGTCTATGGGTGCTAGATCAGGCTGGGTCGGATCATCAGTGACGCCCAAACGTCCATAGACGAACTCATAGTTGACAAAAAAACACAGTTCATCTGACAGTTGTGCTTCACGGGTCATCCCCACTATTGCACATCTGTACCGGGATTAAGAGCATGGACAAATTTTTGCGCCGCTTATTAAATAAACCCTCAGGGGCTGATGCAATACGATGTGCAAACGTTTGCCCATTCAATTAATTTGCAGTATCCAATCAGATTTTCACTTTTTACTAGGTTACTGCAGTTAGATAACTTGTGATTGGTTACTGCAGATTAAAAACAAGGCCAAACTTTTTAAAATTTTATGGTCGCTAAACTGCCAAAACAGTGTGAAACCCACGCTACCCGGTTCTTAGGTTACCATTGGGTTCAACAATGATTTTGCAATGCCTGCACCTAGCACAATGTCACATTGGCTAAGTTACAAATTGAATGGAGAAGTAAGCTGGCGTACAGCAATGCAGTAAGTCTCACATAGGGATCACTGGATTGCAGGATCTTGAGAAGGTTGGAAGAGAGGATTGTGCTCATAACATCGCCATGTTAGTGTCTGGCACAAGTGATAACTCGTTATACTTCATTTTCTTAACGATTGTAACAGCAATGATCCCTTTTTTAGAATCCAAGTACAACGTGATATTCCCCATTAAAAACTCCTTGCCGTATATAGTTTTATCGTGTTTCCTCTCTATAATCTCCTGTCTCTGGCCTAAACTGTAACTGGGGTGGACTGAAGGAGAAGCTTTGAATTTGTTAAGCAGATACATTTTGACAGAAAATCACAGATTTACACTAATACGGTCACAGCCAACAAGTTTGGTCACCAAACTGGATTTTCAAGCTATGTTAAGGCTGTCATGAGAAGACATTTTTTAATGCAAGCTGGAAGCTGTAAAATGAGTCTGACAAAAGGCTTAAAGTTGAAGTTCAGTGCTAATACATATACTTTTACAAAAAGAGAGCAGCAGTATTTTTCCATCCCAATGACCTTTACCTGCCCTTTCAGTATTTTGTCTGTGTATAAATAATAATTCTAAAATACTGACTTCCTGTTTGCAGGACCCCTAGTAGAGACCGTTATGGTCTTGCCCTTGACCCAGTCCCTGGGTTAATTTAGTTGCTCAGTAGAGATCTGAGCATGTTTGACCCATCCAACAGCCAATCAGTAGACATTACTGTTAGGAACATTACAAGGAATTGTGCATTCTGGGAAGAAGGACCATTACAGAACCTGAAATATATACATTCAAATGATTTTTCAAAATGGGAGAGAATATGTAGAATAACTAGGTATGCATTGTATAAACTAACAGTGAGATTCAATAAAAGTTCTTGTTGTTAAAAATGGTGCTGATTTTGCCCTAACCAATCAGATGTTATTTAGCATTCGAAAGATAACATCTGGTTGGTTGTAGAAATTACTGTTAAGCTGGGTACACACAGTAACGATAAGCCCCGTTACGGTAGGATCTGACGGTATCGGGGCTTTATCGTTACTGTGTGTACCTTATATCTTTTGTATTCAATTAGATCAACTGGACTTGAAATGTAGTTCTTGAAGACGTTTCCTAGTCATCCGACTGGTTTTCTCATTCAAATGAATTGAGAAAACCAGTCGGATGACTAGCGAAACGTCTTCAAGAACTACATTTCAAGTCCAGTTGATCTAATTGAATACAACAGATATACCATGACCTGGATGAATGAGAACCTTCACAAGCATATGTGTGTACCTTAGTTTTCAAAATGAGCGCGTGGCCGCCGAATGATCGGGTCGGTCAAAAGCTCATTTGGGAAAGACCGAAAATTTCCATCAGCTGCACTAGACTATAGAGAAGTCGGCCGTGGCCGAGAGAAACACACAGTCCCGAGCATTCTCCCTATAATGTGCAGGATGTTGCAGATCCTGTCTGTCATCTTTCAATGATCTGTAGTGTGTGTACCCAGCATTCCAAGATAGTGTGCATTCTGGAAATAATGACCATTACAGAACCAGAAATGGCAGCTCACTAATGTCAACAGCAAGGAATAGCAAGGGGAATGGAAGAGAATATGTACAATAATTAGATTTGCGTTATATAAACAAATAACATTTTCCACTGAACTTTGGTCTAAAACTCACTTTTACCAGGCTTATAGTCCATAGGAAAAAATGACAACAGGAATGGTAGTGTGCATTGGGGTTTAAAATCCTTGTGCCACCTACACCATAAATAATTCTGTGTTAAGTGAATCTCTAATGGGAAAAGATTTAGGGGTTCAGGTAGATAACAGACTAAACTGTAGCAAATAATGCCAGGCAGCAACGGCTAGAGCTAGCAAGATATTGTCTTGTATAAAGAGGGGAATAGATTCAAAGGAGAAAAATATTATTAGCCCTCTTTTCATTTGGAATATGTGGTGCAGTTTTGGAATCCCATATACAAAAAACACATGTTGGAAATGGATGGAGTTCAGAGAAGGGCAACTAAAATAATAACGGAATGGATGAGGTTGACTGTAGGCAGATTAGACAAGTTAGGGCTGTTTACATTGGAGAAGCGACGTTTACGTGGGGACATGATTACCTTATACAAATATATTAATGGGCCATATAATAAACTCTCTGGTGCATTGTTCACTAATAGGTCATATCAGAGGACTCGTGGACATCCTTTAAGGTTGGAAGAAAAGAAGTTTTATCTTCAGGTTAGGGAAGGTTTCTTTACAGTGAAAACTGTTAGGTAGGGTTAAAAGGGAGGGTGTAAAGGTTGGACTTGATGGATGTATATGTCTTAATTCAACCTCAATTACTATGTTACTATGTCATCTGTGGGATTGGACAATTTCTCACCCCACAAGTGGCAGGTAACAGGCTATCCCATCAGACAGGGCTGTCATAATATTACTGTAGAGCTGCAGTACTGAAGTATTTTACCCAGGGATATATTTTTAATTAGAAATCAAAGAATAAAGTGATATGTCATTTTCATTAACAGATTGAACAAAATAGTTCTCCTTTAAAGGACAACTATACTGTAAAAATGTACTTTTAACAAATTAAAAGTTCATGGGGCAGGTAGGTTGAGGAGCTACAGCACATACAGTTTTCATCTGCCAGGTTAGAGCCCTGGGCCTTCTTGTATTAAAGCTGGTGCTGAAGCTCTCAGGAAGCCTGGCAGAAGCAGTTCTCTTCGTGCTGATGCTCCTTATAGAAATGATATTGGGAAATAGAAAGTACCAATCCTACCTCCCTGCCCCAGGAACTTTTCAATTTAACCGTTTTGTTTTTTTTTATATATACAAACTTCATTCTCACTATATTTTACAAATAAATTATTTAAAGGGGAAGTTCAGTGCAAATACACATGCATTTAAGAATAAAGAGCAGTCATTTTCAATCCTAATGATCTTAAACTGCCCATTCAACATTGTGTCTGTGTATAAATAAATGCAACCAAAATACTGACTTCCTGTTTGCAGGACCCCTAATAGAGACCGTTATGATCTTGCCCTTGACCCGGTGCCTGGGTTGATTCAGTTGCTCAGTAGAGAGCTGAGCATCTTTGACCTATCCGACAGCCAATCAGTAGAAATTACTGTTAGGAACATTCCAAGGATGTGGTGCATTCTGGGAAGAAGAAGGACGATTAGAACCTGAAATGTCAGCTCACTAATGTCAACAGCAGGGAACAGGAAAGGGTATGAAATCAACTGATTTTTCAAAACATATGTAGAATAACTAGGCATGCACAATACAAACCAAGAATTTATAAAATATTGATATTTTCCACTGAACTTTCCCTTTAAATATAAGAATGAGCCAGATTCTATGACATGGTCTTGGTCTTATGGGAAGTTGCAAATAAGAAAATATTGTAAAGAGAGAAAACGTTGAAAGGGTCTAATGACGTCCCAAATACACTGCAAACTCAGTTAAGCTCTACAAGGAGCAAAACTCTGCACAATGAGCTATTAGATTATTATCAGATCTCTAGAGGCATAGGGATCCCCATAGCAACTACAGAGGTTGCTGGGGCCTTTCATGTCCGGTAGGCCAGACCTCCAAAAGGCCTTTCAGTTCCAGTGCTGCCAAATGGGTAATGCTCCAGGGCCCCAACAGCTCTTTAAACAAGTGGCATAACACGGGACAGGCAAGGGGTTGCTTTTCTGCTAACTGCATCCAATGCATTGCTTGTCTTGAGATCTTAAGGGGTCAGGTTCTGTAAGCAGATTGCTCTGTGCATGTCAACACACTAAGCATGGGGGGGGGGGGGGCAGTACACATGGCAGTCAGTGTGTCTGTCTTAAGGTGGCCATACATATAAACGATAAAGGGTGCATCACGTCGTTCCTCGACAGGATTTACCCGTTATCGTTCAAGTGTATGGGCTGTTCCTGACCAATCGTAGTGCTGATGAACGACTGTTATCGCCACCGCGTATGGGGATTGGTCGGTTCCATGTGTGCAGGTTCCCAACGCAATGTGCCGACAGATACCAATGTGATCTGTCGGCACACACATTGTGATGGAAATCGCCTGTGTATGGCCAGCTTTACAGTCTCTGTCATTAAGTGACTGAGCCCAGCGATTTTTATCTACGCCCCTGCTCACCTTCACCTAACCATCTGCTAGAGAGTAGATTCATCATTTTGTTCCAGCAACACACAGCGATGCAATATCATTATTTGGCATTAGAATTGTAATCACAACTACATGACCGCACTCACAAACCGCTACAACATTGTTCTTGACCCTGGTCCCTGCCACATACATAGGTAACGGTATTTAATCCCATGGAACCCTGCCCATTCTTGTACTAGCCTGCCTCTTGGACAGGGACAGAGAACCATAATGCTACATAACTTCACCCCAGCCCTGCTCCAGAATGTTATGTTTCACCCCTTTCTACAGCAATATGCAATGTTACTTCTCTACTATACACTCACACATTCATTCTGCGCGGCACACACCTAATATCATATTACCGTCATAGTCAATAACACGCTTACATGTTATACGACTTTCCTCCTATGGCAAAACAAAACGGTTATTCAGTTCCCTCTCCTTACCCCAGTCCTGATTGATATTAAACATATAAATGTTTTCATACATTAAAGAGGAACTGTGGTCCAAAAATGACTTTAGGTAAATTAATAGGAATTGCTCTCCTGGGAGTTTTTGCAATTTATTTCCATTGTTTATTTTGCATAGTTTTGAAGATATTTACATTTTTGTGTGTGAAATGGCAGCAGCATCACCAGGTCCCCTGCACTTCCTGCTCTGAAACCTGTCAGTCAATCTACCCTGTGTCTCCTCCCCTTTGCAGCCCCCCTGGTCCCTCCAGTTGCAGGCCCTCCTTGTCCCATTCCCTTACAGCCCCATGTGGCTCCGCCCACTCGTGGGGTGCCGTGGCCCCGTCCACTCACAGGTGCCATGGCCCCACCCGCTCACAGGTGCTGTGGGCCACAGCATTGGGCTATGGTGGTGGTTACACCATCTCCGTTGTGATCACATGGGATCACCACTTTTGGTGCGATTCGCATGCGCTCTGATAAGAACAACTTGCTGAAATCGCACACACAAGAGGAACCAACAGAAGGTAATTCGCGTGATTGCGCAATCATGTGTGTTGTAGTGTGACCTCAGCCTTGGAAACAATTTTCATTCATACTCTTTAGGCCTGGAATGCATGGTACAATTTTCTACCTAACGTCGAGGCTACCGACCAATAAACAAATTCGTAGCCTGCCGCTCAAAAGAAAAAGAATCACATCCAGAATTTTGGGGCAACCCATCGTGCGGCCCATTCAAGGAGAAAATTACCATTGATTTTCACCACTGCGAATGCCAAAATACTGGACTGTTTGGACTGGGCCTTGATCTACTGATCAATAAAATGATCGCAAAAAAAGAAAAATGATTGAATTGGACAGGATTTTGGACTGTGTGCCAGGCCTTAGACCAAATACAACCCAATAGACTAAAATAGTTTTGCCTTTTTTTCTAGCACAATAGGGAGAGAAGTTGCATTACAGGTGCTTCTAGTAGTCTTCGTAGAACTAAGCCAACCATCTCTATACAAAACAGTTAGTACACTTCAACAGTGCCATGCTTAATCTTGCATAAAAAAATATGTTTAACTGTGTCCAAATAAATAGTTGCGGTTTATTTGTTCTACATTTAGCCTCATTTGTACAAAGTCTCAATGGCACAGAGGAAATTGGTAGGGACAGGTATACGAGAAGAAACTCCCAGTCAGCCTTACATGGCAAAATACAGGCCCTCTATACAAGCCAGTCAGTGTTTCTCTAAATGCCAAGGCAAGGTTAAAATTGTTGTATCTGTTGCATTGGTCCCTGAAACATTCATTTATCTATCAAACCAAATACAAACGGAATCTACCTAGTTTCAGTATTTGCATACTACACCTACATCCTAGTGCTCCGACCTGGCAGATCAACAACAATCGCCCGGCCAACTGCCAATACATGAACCAATTGTCGCCAAAGATGACGTTTATCGTCTAGTCAGGTGCACAATACCATAATGTTTTTAAAAGACAATTGCAAGAACAGATATCTTCACACATTCCACTGTTACCTGTCTGAAAACATTACAGGACAGGTATACAGAGGATGGTTCCAGGAGTCTCCCTCATTCTGGGGTGGTCTCCCGCACTCCTGCGAGACCACCCCAGATTCCAGGACTTGAGAGGAGACTTAAGTCTACTCCCCACTCACATCCCCTTTTGGTGACCATGCCCCCGGAATGCCCTGGGAACACCCCTAACTCCGCCCTAACCCCACCTCCCCTAGAATGCTGGCCCCGTCTCCATGTGACATCACGCCCTGCCCCCACATGACGTCACACCCCACTCGCCACGCCCCGTATTCCACCCTGCCCAGTAGCCTGAAAGGGCAGGGTGGGATGTCTGGACATATACTGTAGATATTCCATTAGATATGATGTATACAGCACAAATACATTCCTATCTATACACAGTATATCTGAACCCTCTAGACATGACTGTTTGTATTTTAGGGTAATAAGGTTTAGTGGGTTGACTGGTCACACAGTTTTAAATGAATGGCCCTGCCCCCCCCCCCCCCCCATCATGTTGCACATGGTTTTTACCATTAAGAGTGAAGCCCCTAACCAATCAGACTTCTTGCATTGACCTGCAGTTGTGACACTGCTGGGACAAGCACAAGACTAAGCACGCCAGCAGCAGCATGAATCAACTGCAATCACACAAGGAGGTCAAGCAAACCATTCCCTCCACCTATCCACATGGCAGGCACACCGACATCTTCGCATAAATATCAGGCCCGTCTTCTTCCTTTCCCTTTCATTGACCTTTCCCACCCCACCCCCACAGCCACTTCAGACCCTGGCTTTGTTCTCTTTCCTCCTAGAACATCCTCAAGTTCACTCCCAACTCCTGGACCAGTCTGTGTGGGAGAAAGAAGATCTTCACTTTCCTGGGAACCTAAACAAAACCCAACTAGACCTGAAATATCTTAAAACCCCATTCCCCATCAACACCCAAACTGGGAACCTCCAAAATGGTGGAGTAACTTGGAATCACTTGGTAACCCTCCAGCAAACCTATTATGGGGCCCCTAACCCTGTTTCATTTCCATTGGTTTTCTGGGAGGAGGCTTTATCTGTCTGGAAAAATAATAAGATGAGGCCCCCTTGGCTCCCGGCCCCCCTGGCAGTTAAGCCCCTGCAGGATTAAAATGTTATTACAGACACTCCCCCTTAAAAATACACAATCTCCTGTTTTTGAAAGGCTTCTAGAGCAATGTAGAGTAAAGCTGGGTACACATCAACACATTTCAGTGTTTCAATCAGTATGGCCAAATTATTGGATGTTTTTTGTGGCAGGATACAACCAGCGTTCGAAAAAATGGACGGACGAATGATCGGATGCGTCAGAAAACCATGACCGATCCATAGAGGACCACACACTTGGTTGTGGCAAACTGTCGGATGCGGCTACTTTTGCCGCGACCGCCAGTCCGGAGGAAGAATTGGAAAGATTGTACCTAGCTTTAGGTCACCTACCAGTGCCCCCAGGCTAAAGTCTGTTATTCAGCTTGGCACGAGACCAGCCCCATTCATACAAAAATGAATAAATAAATAAGGGCCCCCAGTTCTACACAGAGCATAGACTGTTTCAGACAGGGATTCTATAGCCCACACAGTGAAATACTATGGGATTGTGTTCATTCTGTTCTGCACCTGCGTCAAGATTACCGGTATAATAAATTTGCAGGAAGATTCAATATCTTATCGTTTAAAATGGTGCTCATTTTCCCCCAACCAATCAGATCTTATTTAACATTTGAAAGCTAACATCTAAGATCTGATTGGTTGGGGAAAAATGAGCACCATTTTAAACGATAAGAACTTTTATTGAATAACCCTGTAAGATCAGCATATTCCAAACAATTAGACCTGTAATGTTGCTGTAATTCTGTAGCCCCTTGGTCTGCATATAATAACGAGTCATTTCCAGGCTATAAACAGAAATAATATTACAACATGCTCCATTCATAATCTAATGCGAAAGCCCCCTAAGGCCCTCTGGCAAGACGTCATTGTAATTTAACCCTTGGTTCTTACTGGTATGATAATGTCAGGAGTCCTTATTCTGTATATGTTAGTGTTACACAACAACACATAGACATTATCAGCCCAACTCCCACCAGCAATTACTCCCAGATCAATATTCTGTACTTCTGACAGTTACATAAATCCTCCCATCACGTTAAAGGGATATAGCAGAAATCTTACTGGCTGATACACAGCATTTTTACGCCTCATTCACACTAGACACAGACCAAAATGGACCACAACGGACAGTCCATTTGAGCAGTACGTTTTCCCTATCTTTTTAATTAAAGTGCGTTTTTGGACATAAATTGCATGCAGCAGGCTTTTTTAACAGATTGGGTCAATCCGACCCATTAAATAACGTACCAAAATGCATATTTATATCCTAAAATGGACAGAAACGGGTCTAGTGTGAACAAGCCCTTATCGACACAGGCCATCCTCGGTCAGTGTTGCACATTCAGTGCCTAAATCACCCACTTACTGCTCCTTAACTCTGCGACATTATGAATGCACATTCAGACACTATTAGAACCACAACCTTTAGTTCCTGAATAACTGTATCCGTGGCCGGCCAAAAATCCTGGGATCAGCACCAAAGACCCTAAAATGATTCCTGGATTCTGTTCATCTCTACATATTAACAGACACACTCAGAATTTTGTATTACCAACACAGATGTGAGCTAACACATAAAAAAAAAACACCTTTGCTTAGCATGGAAAGTGAGAAAGCATTACAAGCCAGTGCTTAGTACATCCTGCTAAAAGAGTAACAAGCCCCAATGCAACATGCCCGAGCTTAACATAGCATTCTTTCAGCATTACAACACTATGCTTACAAAGGCATAGTCTGACAAAGACTGTTGAGCGCACAATACACAGCCTAAGAAACCTGCGCTTGACATCAGTGCTAGCATGGCATATTCTGTGTAACACGACTATGCTGAGTTTGGAATAAACAACAGTACACAAAGTGCTTACAAAAGCATTCATCAAACGTCAACAGCCTCTTGTATGACCTGTCACACATGCTACAAGAATACTGTACATACATGCAACCAACTACCAACAATGTTAAGCTTCTCCGTTAATATGCAGTTGACAATGCATGCTAAACGTCCAAGGCTGCACTTATGGCAAACTCCAGTATAAAGACATCCTGCGCATTGGTCCATGAAAGACAAAGCTTCTTGCGTATTCATAGAATAGAAATACGTTAAACATTGTCCAGTATATGGGAAATTCTATAAATACAATGGTATATATAAAACTTGACCATCACACACTGGGTTTATCAGATGCAATAGAGACTTTATTATCAAAGTTTCAGTGCACATTGCATCTTCATTTGGACATAAAAGCAACAGTCCATCTGCCATAATTTCCTGGTGAAGGTGAAATATGCCCCAAAACGGCGATAACGTATTTTGCATCTAATAAATCCAGTGTGCGCTGGTCAAGCTACATTTAGCTAGATATTACAGTGTAGAGCCACACAGGCGCTTTGGGCCCCCAGTCCCTATTGTGATGGTGTGCAGAATTTATCTGTTTATAACATTAGGGTAGATCCACATGCAGGAAACATTGCACATAACAGTAGGATCATTGCACTCTGATTGCTAGTTGAGTAGTTGCAGGTCTGTTTGTTAGAATGGCCCAATCTGTTATGTAGATTGGCAGATGATGCACAGTGTACTGCATACCCTACAGCGCACAGCATACCCTACAGCGCACAGCATACCCTACAGCGCACAGCATACCCTTTAAGTCACTATGAATGCGCAAATTTGATTGCTCATCTTCCACAGATATGGATAAACAGAGCTAAATGGAACCAACGAGCCCGGTCTGGGTGTATCTGACACAAAAGACTGAAAACACATAAAGGTATCCTATTCCTAGAATCACCCTGAGAGTCCTTGAAGACACTTTCTCCATATACTGTTATTTAGCAGGTACGACAGGGCCAAACATATCTGAATAAGTTCTCCGTTTATTTACCATTTATTTAGTCAGAATGAGCTTTGATTGTGAGCTCTTAACCTGGTGAGTCTAACGGAGCGCTGCTTGCATTAATCAGACTTTAGATTGTGAGCTTTTAACCTGGTGACTCTAACGGAGCGCAGCTTGCATTACTCAAACTTTAGATTGTGAGATCTTAACCTGGTGAGTCTAACGGAGCGCTGCTTGCATTACTCAGACTTTAGATTGTGAGCTCTTAACCTGGTGAGTCTAACGGAGCGCTGCTTGCATTACTCAGACTTTAGATTGTGAGCTCTTGCAAGCAATAGGTGAACAATGTGAAACTACTAGGTGTAAAACAAGAGACGAAATCTATCATCTTACGAAGGATCATTTGTGTTCATGCTGCACCATTACTCACATAAATGGAAAGGGACAAACATTTGTTGAATTCTTCTCTCTGACTTGTGGAAAGAGAATATGAAGGGACAGACAGATTAAATAAACAGATCAACAATGATTGTTGGTATGGCAACCACACATTCTGGCAATCCAAAGGTTCAGACATCTCCTTTATAAACCACAAATATGCACAAATAATATCACAAGGAAACAAGCAGCCGTGGTAAGAACATGTTATAGCATGCAGATCAAAACATGGGCTTAATATGTTCCATTTGAATATGCAAATATGCAGGAAAAGTACTTGTGTGTTGTTCCCATGCACTGATTGGTTGTTATCAGAAAGGGAAGCAATCCTTATTATTATGTTAAACGTTCATGGGATTTCTACATGTGGAATGACAAGTCGCTGTAATAGAAAATGATTAATGATTACTATGTAAAAAATGTATTACTTAGGCTGCGGGCACACATATCACACACGACAACAGGCGTGGAAAGAGCAATGCAATGTTAATAACCTGTTATCGTATCGCATGCGATCTGCATAAAAAATGGCGACTGCGTGTGCTATGAAAATGGATTGCAGCGCATATAGTGTGGTCACCCATATTGAAATGCACTGGCATGCAACTCTCAATGGATCACAAAGCGGGATCAGAAGCATACGCTTAGACTTGCGGGGGGCCCTCAACCCCAACGACTTTAGACCGATCCTGGGCATATAATATGGTGCAGAATAATGTTACAAATGTATAAAACCAATACAATTCCGTCATTTAGGTGATACTAATAATACATTTGTCACTAGGTTTTACCATAACACACCAGGGCTTTTTGGCTGCCTCTTTGAGAACATCACCAGTTAGCCATCGCTGTGAGTAGCCCATACACATTATTATATGTGAACAATCAGATGTAGTCCCAGCAGATATAAATCACGGCACATTCGGTTCAGGTTTGTATCCAACTCTTACAGTTTGATGAATATAAAACATGCAGTTGCACAACATTATCACATGTAGGGATGACATAGGGATTGCCATGGATGAATAAACAACAGCGGGTTTTCAGCAAGGGTTGCCAGATCAGTGAAACATGTAAGGACATCTATTAAAAACACATGTAGCATGGCTGAGTTAGAATTAATATTGTTTAATTGCAATGAGTGAAGCCCTGCTAATTACATTTATTAAGTGTGTCCCCACTAGACCAAATGATCCGGAAACTCAGACTGATACACAATGTTAACACAATTAGAATCTGCACTTAACAAGAAAACAGCTGTTCTCAAATGTAAAATCCCCTGAACCAACTCATTTAAACCACTGGGAGATGTCCAGCGATGAAAATGATCATTTTCTAGCAGAAGAAATAAGGTTGGCAACAAATAAAGCATTGTTAAGAAACTGTTCACCAGCAAAAATATGTACCAACTTCATACAACCATATCTAGGTTAGGGCAAATATGGTTCACCAGCAATGACATGTACCACCGTATCTAGGTTAGGGTAGATATAGTTCACCAGCAACAACATGTACCACTGTATCTAGGTTAGGGTAGATATAGTTCACCAGCAATGACATGTACCACCGTATCTAGGTTAGGGTAGATATAGTTCACCAGCAATGACATGTACCACCGTATCTAGGTTAGGGTAGATACAGTTCACCAGCAATGACATGTACCACCGTATCTAGGTTAGGGTAGGGTAGGGACAGAATGGAGTCTGAACATACAAATAACTAAAAACTCCCTCCCTGCAGCAGGTTCAGACAGAGGATGCTGGGAGTTGTAGTGTAATCAGTGGGAGGGGCTTTCAGTGGTAGGTGAATTATAATATGAAACTCTCTCTATATAGAATATATAGAGAGAGAACACATTGACTAGGGGTAGGTACAGGGACACATTGAATAGCCAGGGGTAGGTACAGGGACACAATGACTAGGGGTAGGTACAGGGACACATTGACTAGGGGCAGGTAAGTACAGGGACACATTGACTAGGGGCAGGTAGGTACAGGGACACATTGACTAGGGGCAGGTAGGTACAGGGACACATTGACTAGGGGCAGGGAGGTACAGGGACACCATTGCTTAGGGCAGTAAGTACAGGGACACATGGACTAGGGCGTGTAAGTACGGACACTTTACTAGGGCAGGTAAGTACAGGGACACATTGACTAGGGGCAGGTAAGTACAGGGACACACTGACTAGGGTAGGTAGGTAGGTACAGGGACACATTGACATGGGGTAGGTAGGTACAGGGAGACATTGACTAGGGGTAGGTAGGTACAGGGACACATTGACTAGGGGCAGGTAGGTACAGGGACACCAGGAACCATGGGACCCACCCATAAGCCCTGGGGAACCAGACAGACCCCGAGTCCATAGCCAAGTCTCTGTCATCCTCCAGCACCGCTGTCCCTGTCACCCACTGGGCCCCACCAACCCCCCATCTCAACCATCTGGTTCCTCCCGAAACTCCATTTAGTCACCGAGGACGCGAACACTTACTTGTGCGGCGGGGGGAGACGGGGATCCCACCAGGCAGAAAGCCACGCCATTCATTTGATGGAAGGGCCGGGAATCCCAGGCAATGGCCGGACCCTTCCTGTTCACTATCTCCCTCACTGCCTGTCTGCACTGCTTCTCCCTCCTCACAGGATGACAGAGGGACGGGGACCTTCCTCCTCCTCCTCCTCCTCCCTCCTGCCCCCTCCTCCTCCTTCCTGCTCCCTCCTCCCTCCTCTCCCCAACTCCCCCCTCCCTCCTCTTCGCACAGAGGCTGCTGGAGGCAAGTGGGATCTAGAGCTGGGCATGGCATGGGACGTGGGGGGAGAATATGGAGGGATGATGGGAGATTGGATTAGGGTCAAGGGAGGCAAAAATGGGATGGAGGGGATAAGATATGGGGCAGGGGAGGCTGGCCTATTAGGGCTGGTCTCCAAAGAAAAATTTGGGCCACAGAAGCTATTACTAGGGAACGTGTTTAAAGGGGAAGTTCAGTGTAAATACATGTACTTATTAGAACAAAGAACAGTATTTATCCATCCAATGACCTTAATCTGCCCATTTAGCATTTTGTCTGTGTATAAATAAATGCAACCGAAATACAGACTTCCTGTTTGCCGGACCCCTAGTAGAGACCGTTATGGTCTTGCCCTTGACCCAGCGCCTGGGTTGATTCAGTTGCTCAGTAGAGATCTGAGCATCTTTGACCCACTCAACAGCCAATCAGTAGAAATTACTGTTTGGAACATTTCAAGGAAGTGGTGCATTCTGGGAAGAAGAAGGACCGTTAGAACCTGAAATGTCAGCTCACTAATGTCAACAGCAGGGAACAGCAAAGGGAATGAAATCAACTGATTTTTCAAAACAGGAGAGAATATGTAGAATAACTAAGAAGGCATTACACAAACTAACAATTTAACAAATATTGATAAATTCCACTGAACTGTCCCTTTAAATGGCACCGCGCATGCCTCTACCTCTAACATGGGCAAGGAACAGATGACCTCTCCTCTGTCAAATTAAAAGAAGCAGCACAGTGTTAGTAATCCCTCCAGTTCATTAGCCAGTGTTAGTCAGCCCTCCAGTTCATTAGCAGTGTTAGTCAGCCCTCCAGTTCATTAGCCTGTGTTAGTCAGCCCTCCAGATCATTAGCCTGTGTTAGTCAGCCCTCCAGTTCATTAGCCAGTGTTAGTCAGCCCTCCAGTTCATTAGCAGTGTTAGTCAGCCCTCCAGTTCATTAGCCTGTGTTAGTCAGCCCTCCAGATCATTAGCCAGTGTTAGTCAGCCCTCCAGTTCATTAGCAGTGTTAGTCAGCCCTCCAGTTCATTAGCCAGTGTTAGTCAGCCATACATTTCATTAGCCAGTGTTAGTCAACCCTCCAGATCCAGGGAAATATCCGATTGCCACTTGGAGTCAGGAAGGAATTTTTTTCCCCCTTCATAAATTTGGTGGGGTTTTTTTTGCCTTCCTCTGGATCAACAGTTAGGCAGGAAATGAGGGTATTGCTAGATGGGTTGGACTGGATGGACGTATGTCTTTATTCAACCTCAAATTCTATAAACTATAATCAGTGTTGTCAGCCCTCCAGATCATTACCCAGTGTTATTAGTCCTACAGATCATTAGCTAGTGTTGTCAGCCCTCCAGATCATTAGCCAGTGTTAAGTCATAGGTAGAATGGACTCGCAGACACAGGTAGGTAGAACGGACTCACACACATAGGTAGGTAGAATGGGACTCAGACACAGGAAGGCAGGTAGGTAAGTAGAATGGGGGTCACAGACACAGGAAGGTAGGTAGAATTGGACTCAGGCGTAGGTAGGTAGGAAGAATGGGACTTACAGACAGGTAGGTAGATGGGTAGAATGGGACTAACAGACATAGGTAGGTAGGTTGAATTGAACACACAGGCATAGGTAGGTAGAATGGGACTCACAGACAGGTAGATGGGACTAAACAGACATAGGTAGGTAGGTAGAATTGGACTCACAGGCATAGGTGGGTAGGTAGAATGGGACTCAGGCATAGGAAGGTAGGTAGAATTGGACTTACAGGCATAGGTAGGTAGAATGGGACTCAGGCATAGGATAGGAGGTAGAATTGGACTCACAGGCATAGGTGGATAGGTAGAATGGGACTCAGACATAGGTAGGTAGGTAGAATTGGACTCACAGGCATAGGTGGATAGGTAGAATGGGACTCAGACATAGGTAGGTAGGTAGAATTGAATTACATACAAAAAATAGAAGCCTAGTGCACATCCAATTAATTTGCTTATATTTTACTTTACCGTTGTATTGCGACTCAAAAACCCTGCCCTTCTCTCTGGATAAATTAAAGCAATTAGTTCAATAACTTGGCCAAATTATTTTAAGTAGATGGGACTAACAGACATAGGTAGGTAGGTAGAATTGGACTCACAGGCATAGGTAGGTAGGTAGAATGGGACTCAGGCATAGGTATGTAGGTAGAATTGGACTCACAGGCATAGGTAGGAAGGTAGAATGGGACTCAGACATAGGTAGGTACCGTAGGTAGAATTGGACTCACAGACATAGGTAGGTAGAATGGGACTCACAGACAGGTAATGTGTAGAATGGGACTAATAGGCATAGGTAGGTAGGTAGAATTGGACTCAAGTCCCATTCTCCTACCTACCTAGCCTGTGAGTCCAATTCTACCTACCTACCTATGTGCATTTAGTCCGCACTACTTAAAATAATTTGGCCAAGTTATTGAAACAATTGCTTTAATTTATCCAGAGAGAAGGGCAGGGTTTTTTGAGTCGCAATACAACGGTAAAGTAAAATATAAGCAAATAATTGGATGTGCACTAGGCTTCTATTTTTTTGTATGTAATTCATTCTACCTACCTACCTATTCTGAGTCCCTTCTACTATCCACCTATGCCTGTGAGTCCAATTCTACCTACCTACCTATGTCTAGTCCCATTCTACCTATCCACCTATGCCTGTGAGTCCAATTCTACCTACCTACCTATGCCTGAGTCCCATTCTACCTACCTATGCCTGTAAGTCCAATTCTACCTACCTTCCTATGCCGGTTCCCATTCTACCTACCACCTATGCCTGTGAGTCCAATTCTACCTACCTACCTCTGTCTGTTAGTCCCATCTACCTGTCTGTAGTCCCATTCTACACCTATGCCTGTGTGTTCAATTCAACCTACCTACCTATGTCTGTTAGTCCCATTCTACCCATCTACCTACCTGTCTGTAGTCCCATTCTTCTACCTACCTACGCCTGAGTCCAATTCTACCTACCTTCCTGTGTCTGTGACCCCCATTCTACTTACCTACCTGCCTTCCTGTGTCTGAGTCCCATTCTACCTACCTATGTGTTGAGTCGTTCTACCTACCTGTGTCTGCGAGTCCATTCTACCGATGACTTAACACTGGCTAATGACTGGAGGGCTGACAACACTAGCTAATGATCTGTAGGACTAATAACACTGGGTAATGATCTGGAGGGCTGACAACACTGATTATAGTTTATAGAATTTGGGTTGAATAAAGACATACTTCCATCCAGTCCAACCCATCTAGCAAACCCTCTTTCCTGCCTAACTGTTGATCCAGAGGAAGGCAAAAAAAACCCCACCAATTTATGAAGGGGGAAAAAATTCCTTCCTGACTCCAAGTGGCAATCGGATATTCCCTGGATCTGGAGGGTTGACTAACACCTGGCTAATGAAATGTATGGCTGACTAACACTGGCTAATGAACGGAGGGCTGACTAACACTGCTAATGACGGACGCTACTACACTGGTAATGAATCTGGAGGGCTGACTACACAGGCTAATGAACTGGAGGGCTGACTAAACTGCTAATGAACTTGAGGGCTGACTAACACCTGCTAATCTGGAGGGCTGACTAACACAGGCTAATGATCGGAGGGCTGTAACAGGCAGAACTGAGGGCTGACTAACACTGCTAAGGAACTGGAGGGCTGACTAACACAGGCTAATGATCTGGAAGGGCTGACTAACCTAAATCTGAGGCACACGGCTAATGATCTGGAGGCTGACTAACCTGGCTAATGAATGGGGGCTGACTAACACAGCGAATGATCTGGAGGGCTGACTACACAGGCAATACCTGGAGGGCTGACTAACACTGCTAATGACTGGAGGGCTACTAACACTGGCTAATGAACGGAGGCTGACTAACACTGGCTAATGAATCCTGGAGGGCTGAACTAGCACTGGGCTATGAACTGGAGGGCTGACTAACACTGCTAATGAACTGGAGGGCTGACTAAACACTGGCTAATGAACTGGAGGGATTACTAACCTGTGCTGCTTCTTTAATTTGACAGAGGAGAGGTCATCTGTTCCTTGCCCATGTTAGAGGTAGAGGCATGCGCGGTGCCATTTAAAGGGACAGTTCAGTGGAATTTATCAATATTTGTTAAATTGTTAGTTTGTTTAATGCCTTCTTAGTTATTCTCATATCTCTCCTTTTTTGAAAAATCAGTTGATTTCATTCCCTTGCTGTTCCCTGTCTGTTGACATTGTGAGCTGACATTTCAGGTTCTAACGGTCCTTCTCTTCCCAAATGCCCCACTTCCTTGAAATGTTCCAAACAGTAATTCTACTGATGGCTGTTGAGTGGGTCAAAGAGCTCAGCTATCTCTACTGAGCAACTGAATCAACCCAGCGCTGGGTCAAGGCAAGACCATAACGGTCTCTACTAGGGGTCCGGCAAACAGAAGCCTGTATTCGGTTGCATTTATTTATACACAGACAAAATGCTAATGGGCAATTAAGGTCATTGGATGTATAATACTGTTCGTTTTTAATAGTACATGTATTTACACGAACTTCCCCTTTAAACACGTTCCCTAGTAATAGCTCTGTGGCCAAATTTTTCTTTGGAGACCAGCCCTAATAGGCCACCTCCCTGCCCCATATCTTATCCCCTCCATCCCATTTTTGCCTCCCTTGACCCTAATCCAATCTCCCATCATCCATCCTCATATTCTCCCCCCACTCCCATTGCCATGCCCAGCTCTAGATCCCACTTGCCTCCAGCAGCCTGTGCGAAGAGGAGGGAGGGGGGAGTTGGGGAGAGGGGGAGGAGGAGCAGGAAGAGAGGAGGGGCAGAGGGAGGAGCGAGGAGAGGAGGAAGGTCCCGCCCCTCTTTCATCCTGTGAGAGGACAGGCATAGGTAGGTAGGTAGAATGGGACTCAGGCATAGGTAGGTAAGTAAAATTGGACTCAAACAAAGGTAGTTACGTAGAATTGGACTCACAGACATAGGTAGGTAGAATGGGACCCTTTGTTTTGAGTCCCAATTTTCACTTACATGACCTATGCCTGAGTCCATTCTACCTACCTACCTATGCTGTCTGAGTCCAATTCTACCTACCTACCTATGCCTATTAGTCCCATTCTACACATTACCTGTCTGTGAGTCCCATTCTACCTACCTATGTCTGTGAGTCCAATCTACCCTACGTACCTACCTATGTCTGAGTCCCATTCTACCTTCCTACTATGCTGTGAGTCCCAATTCTACCACTACCTATGCCTGAGTCCCATTCTACCTACCTACCTATGGCCTGTGAGTCAATTCTACCTACCTACCTATGTCTGTTAGTCCGCACTACTTAAAAATAATTTGGCCAAGTTATTGAAACAATTGCTTTAATTTATCCAGAGAGAAGGGCAGGGTTTTTTGAGTCGCAATACAACGGTAAAGTAAAATATAAGCAAATAATTGGATGTGCACTAGGCTTCTATTTTTTTGTATGTAATTCATTCTACCTACCTACCTATTCTGAGTCCCTTCTACTATCCACCTATGCCTGTGAGTCCAATTCTACCTACCTACCTATGTCTAGTCCCATTCTACCTATCCACCTATGCCTGTGAGTCCAATTCTACCTACCTACCTATGCCTGAGTCCCATTCTACCTACCTATGCCTGTAAGTCCAATTCTACCTACCTTCCTATGCCGGTTCCCATTCTACCTACCACCTATGCCTGTGAGTCCAATTCTACCTACCTACCTCTGTCTGTTAGTCCCATCTACCTGTCTGTAGTCCCATTCTACACCTATGCCTGTGTGTTCAATTCAACCTACCTACCTATGTCTGTTAGTCCCATTCTACCCATCTACCTACCTGTCTGTAGTCCCATTCTTCTACCTACCTACGCCTGAGTCCAATTCTACCTACCTTCCTGTGTCTGTGACCCCCATTCTACTTACCTACCTGCCTTCCTGTGTCTGAGTCCCATTCTACCTACCTATGTGTTGAGTCGTTCTACCTACCTGTGTCTGCGAGTCCATTCTACCGATGACTTAACACTGGCTAATGACTGGAGGGCTGACAACACTAGCTAATGATCTGTAGGACTAATAACACTGGGTAATGATCTGGAGGGCTGACAACACTGATTATAGTTTATAGAATTTGGGTTGAATAAAGACATACTTCCATCCAGTCCAACCCATCTAGCAAACCCTCTTTCCTGCCTAACTGTTTGATCCGAGGAAGGCAAAAAAAACCCCACAATTTATGAAGGGGAAAAAATTCCTTCCTGACTCCAAGTGGCCAATCGGATATTCCCTGGATCTGGAGGGTTGACTAACACTGGCTAATGAAATGTATGGCTGACTAACACTGGCTAATGAACGGAGGGCTGACTAACACTGCTAATGACGGACGCTACTACATGGTAATGAATCTGGAGGGCTGACTACACAGGCTAATGAACTGGAGGGCTGACTAAACTGCTAATGAACTTGAGGGCTGACTAACACCTGCTAATTACTGGAGGGCTGACTAACACAGGCTAATGATCTGGAGGCTGATAAACAGGCTAGAACTGAGGGCTGACAACACTGCTAAGGAACTGGAGGGCTGATAACACAGGCTAATGATCTGGAGGGCTGACTAACTAAGATCTAGGCATAAGGCTAATATCTGGAGGCTGACTAACACTGGCTAATGAATCGGAGGGCTGACTAACACAGCAATGATCTGGAGGGCTGACTACACAGGCAATGAACTGGAGGGCTGACTAACACTGCTAATGACCTGGAGGGCTGACTAACACTGGCTAATGAACGGAGGCTGACTAACACTGGCTAATGATCTGGAGGCTGAACTACACTGGGCTATGAACTGGAGGGCTGACTAACACTGCTAATGTAACTGGAGGGCTGACTAAACACTGGCTAATGAACTGGAGGGATTACTAACCTGTCTGCTTCTTTAATTTGACAGAGGAGAGGTCATCTGTTCCTTGCCCATGTTAGAGGTAGAGGCATGCCGGTGCCATTTAAAGGGACAGTTCAGTGGAATTTATCAATATTTGTTAAATTGTTAGTTTGTTAATGCCTTCTTAGTTATTCTACATATCTCTCCTGTTTTTGAAAAATCAGTTGATTTCATTCCCTTTGCTGTTCCCTGTCTGTTGACATTGTGGCTGACATTTCAGGTTCTAACGGTCCTTCTCTTCCCAAATGCCCCACTTCCTTGAAATGTTCCAAACAGTAATTCTACGATGGCTGTTGAGTGGGTCAAAGAGCCAGCATCTCTACTGAGCAACTGAATAAACCCAGCGCTGGGTCAAGGCAAGACCATAACGGTCTCTACTAGGGGTCCGGCAAACAGAAGCTGTATTCGGTTGCATTTATTTATACACAGACAAAATGCTAAATGGGCAGATTAAGGTCATTGGATGTATAATACTGTTCGTTGTCTAAATAGTACATGTATTTACACTGAACTTCCCCTTTAAACACGTTCCCTAGTAATAGCTCTGTGGCCAAATTTTTCTTTGGAGACCAGCCCTAATAGGCCAGCCCCCTGCCCCATATCTTATCCCCCCATCCCATTTTTGCCTCCCTTGACCCTAATCCAATCTCCCATCATCCATCCTCCATATTCTCCCCCCACGTCCCATTGCCATGCCCAGCTCTAGATCCCACTTGCCTCCAGCAGCCTGTGCGAAGAGGAGGAGGGGGGAGTTGGGGAGAGGGGGAGGAGGAGCAGGAAGAGAGGAGGGGCAGAGGGAGGAGCGAGGAGAGGAGGAAGGTCCCGCCCCTCTTTCATCCTGTGAGAGGTAGTTACGTAGAATTGGACTCACAGACATAGGTAGGTAGAATGGGACACACATACAGGTAGATGGGTAGAATGGGACTAACAGACAGGTAGGGAGATGGGTTATATGGGACTAAAAGACATAGGTAGGTAAAATTGGACTCATAGGAAGGTAGGTAGGTAGAATTGGACTCACAGACATAGGTAGGTAGAATGGGACTCACCTCTCACAGGATGAAAGAGGGGCGGGACCTTCCTCCTCTCCTCTCTCCTCCCTCTGCCCCTCCTCTCTTCCTGCTCCTCCTCCCCCTCTCCCCAACTCCCCCCTCCTCCTCTTCGCACAGGCTGCTGGAGGCAAGTGGGATCTAGAGCTGGGCATGGAATGGGACGTGGGGGGAGAATATGGGATGGATGATGGGAGATTGGATTAGGGTCAAGGGAGGCAAAAATGGGATGGAGGGGATAAGATATGGGGCAGGGAGGTGGCCTATTAGGGCTGGTCTCCAAAGAAAAATTTGGCCACAGAGCTATTACTAGGGAACGTGTTTAAAGGGGAAGTTCGTGTAAATACATGTACTTATTAACAAACGAACAGTATTATACATCAATGACCTTAATTGCCCATTAGCATTTTGTCTGTGTATAAATAAATGCAACCGAATACAGGCTTCCTGTTTGCCGGACCCCTAGTAGAGACCGTTATGGTCTTGCCTGACCCAGCGCTGCGGTGTGATTCAGTTGCTCAGTAGAGATGCTGAGCTCTTTGACCCACTCAACAGCCATCAGTAGAAATTACTGTTTGGAACATTTCAAGGAAGTGGGCATTTGGGAAGAGAAGGACCGTTAGAACCTGAAATGTCAGCTCACTAATGTCAACAGACAGGGAACAGCAAAGGGAATGAAATCAACTGATTTTTCAAAAAGGAGAGATATGAGAATAACTAAGAAGGCATTAACACAAACTAACAATTTAACAAATATTGATAAATTCCACTGAACTGTCCCTTTAAATGGCACCGCGCATGCTCTACCTCTAACATGGGCAAGGAACAGATGACCTCCTCTGTCAAATTAAAGAAGCAGCACAGGTTAGTAATCCCTCCAGTTCATTAGCCAGTGTTAGTCAGCCCTCCAGTTCTTAGCAGTGTTAGTCAGCCCTCCAGTTCATAGCCCAGTGTAGTTCAGCCTCCAGGATTCATTAGCCAGTGTTAGTCAGCCTCCGTTCATTAGCCAGTGTTAGTCAGCCCTCCAGTCATTAGCAGTTGTTAGTCAGCCCTCCAGTTATTGCCTGTGTTAGTCAGCCCTCCAGATCATTCAGCTGTGTTAGTCAGCCCTCCGATTCATTAGCCAGTGTTAGTCAGCCTCCAGATCATTAGCCTTGTGCCTCCAGATCATTAGGTTAGTCAGCCCTCCAGATCATTAGCCTGTGTTATCAGCCCTCCAGTTCCTTAGCAGTGTTGTCAGCCCTCAGTTCTTGCCTGTTTAGCAGCCCTCCGATCATTAGCCTGTGTTAGTCAGCCCTCCAGTCATTAGCCAGTGTTAGTCAGCCCTCAGTTCATTAGCAGTTTAGTCAGCCCTCCAGTTCATTAGCCATGTGGTAGTCAGCCCTCCAGATTCATTACCAGTGTTAGTGCGTCCAGTCATTAGCAGTGTTAGTCAGCCCTCCGTTCATTAGCCAGTGTTAGTCAGCCATAATTTCATTAGCCAGTGTTAGTCAACCCTCCAGATCCAGGGAATATCCGATTGGCCACTTGGAGTCAGGAAGGAATTTTTTCCCCTTCATAAATTGTGGGGTTTTTTTTGCCTTCCTCTGGATCAACAGTTAGGCAGGAAAGAGGGTTTGCTAGATGGGTTGGACTGGATGGAAGTATGTCTTTATTCAACCCAAATTCTATAAACTATAATCAGTGTTGTCAGCCCTCCAGATCATTACCCAGTGTTATTAGTCCTACAGATCATTAGCTAGTGTTGTCAGCCCTCCAGTCATTAGCCAGTGTTAAGTCATCGGTAGAATGGACTCGCAGACACAGGTAGGTAGAACGACTCAACACATAGGTAGGTAGAATGGGACTCAGACACAGGAAGGCAGGTAGGTAAGTAGAATGGGGGTCACAGACACAGGAAGGTAGGTAGAATTGGACTCAGGCGTAGGTAGGTAGAAGAATGGGACTACAGACAGGTAGGTAGATGGGTAGAATGGGACTAACAGACATAGGTAGGTAGGTTGAATTGAACACACAGGCATAGGTGTAGAATGGGACTACAGACAGGTAGATGGGACTAACAGACAGAGGTAGGTAGGTAGAATTGGACTCACAGGCATAGGTGGTAGGTAGAATGGGAACCGGCATAGGAAGGTAGGTAGAATTGGACTTACAGGCATAGGTAGGTAGAATGGGACTCAGGCATAGGTAGGTAGGTAGAATTGGACTCACAGGCATAGGTGGATAGGTAGAATGGGACTCAGACATAGGTAGGTAGGTAGAATTGGACTCACAGGCATAGGTGGATAGTAGAAGGGACTCAGAATAGGTAGGTAGGTAGAATGAATTACATACAAAAAAATAGAAGCCTAGTGCACATCCAATTATTTGCTTATATTTTACTTTACCGTTGTATTGCGACTCAAAAAACCCTGCCCTTCTCTCTGGATAAATTAAAGCAATTGTTTCAATAACTTGGCCAAATTATTTTAAGTAGATGGACTAACAGACATAGGTAGGTAGGTAGAATTGGACTCACAGGCTAGGTAGGTAGGTAGAATGGGACTCAGGCATAGGTAGGTGGTAGAATTGGACTCACAGGCATAGTAGGAAGGTAGAATGGGACTCAGACATAGGTAGGTACGTAGGTAGATTGGAACTCACAGACATAGGTAGGTAGAATGGGACTCACAGACAGGTAATGTGTAGAATGGGACTAATAGGCATAGGTAGGTAGGTAGAATTGGACTCACAGGCATAGGTAGGTAGGTAGAATGGGACTCAGGCATAGGTAGGTAAGTAAAATTGGACTCAAACAAAGGTAGTTACGTAGAATTGGACTCACAGACATAGGTAGGTAGATGGGACACACATACAGGTAGAGGTAGAATGGGACTAACAGACAGGTAGGGAGATGGGTTATATGGGACTAAAAGACATAGGTAGGTAAAATTGGACTCATAGGAAGGTAGGTAGGTAGAATTGGACTCACAGACATAGGTAGGTAGAATGGGACTCACAGACATAGTAGGTAGAATGGGACTCACAGACATAGGTAGGTAGAATGGGACTCAGAGACAGGTAGATGGGTAGAATGGGACTCACTGACATAGGTAGGTAGGTAGAATAGGACTCACAGACAGGTAAATGGGTAGAATGGGGCTCAGGCATAGGTAGGTAGGTAGAATTGGACTCACAGGCATAGGTAGGTATAATGGGATTACAGACATAGGTAGAATGGGACTCGTAGGTTGGTAGAATAGGACTCACAGACAGATAGGTAGGTTGAATGGGAACTGATGTGGGAAAGGGATACCAATGGGGGGGTAGGATAAGGGTGACTGGGAAAATTGGAGGGTAAAGGGAAACTGGTGTGGGTTACAGAGATTAATCGAGGGTAAGAGAGACTGATGGGGAAATGGGAGACCAATGGAGGGTTAGGGCTAGGCCACACTTGCGCGGTTTTTGTGCGGTTGCACGTGTAATTTGGTTAGTATTGAAATCATAGGAATGCAAAAATTGCTGCGATTTCCGATGCGATTGCGCATATGTTTTTGGTAACGCATGAGTTCACCATTTTTATGCATTAACGCATGCGTTTCCATAACTTAAAATGCAAAATCGCATGCGCAAACGCACAAGAATTGCGCACAGAATTGCATGAGATAATGCACATAATTCCGAGCGCGATTCTGGTGCGTTGCAGTGCGGCCTCAGCCTAAGAGACACCGATGGGGCTATGGGAGAATGATAGTGGGTCAGGAGACTGATGGGGAATTAAGGAAGGCTAATGAGAGAGATCGATGACGTATAAGAGGGGTAAAGCTGGGTACACACAGAAAAGATCTTTAAAAAATGACAGAATCTGCAATATTTTCTAAAGATTCCTCTACAAACAGTCCCAATGTAAAGAATAAGGAGAACGTTCGGAACTGCACATTTCCGTCAGCGAGTCCCGATACTGTAAGTAATGAAAGTCTTTAACAGGTTTTCTGATGTAAAGCCGCTCACAGGGCTTACTAAAGACCACGATTGGGCGAAAAATAACAGTCCAAGTTAACTTTCAGCTGGTATTTCTACCTGACTAAATCACCAATCCTCTGATTGCGGCCAACAGTGTGTGGCCAATCCAAGTGTGCTGGTACCCTGCAATCTCACCGTTATAGGTGAGATTTGTGTGTGCTCCAATACCAAACTATTACAGTGATCGCGTCAACACGCAATAATGGCACGCGTTCAGTGTGGCCTCAGGCTAGCAAACAGGGCAGCTGCCCATCGCCCCAAATTCTAAGGGCCCCAAACCATAGGCTTGGGATAAACAAAGGCGGGGAGGGTTTAAAGGATTTAAATGTCATTGTCTTCCAAAAAAGAAAAGTTCAGACATAGTAATAAGAGAATATTGTACTGGGAAAGAGTTAATGGGCTAAATCTTACAATTGAAAACACCGGATGTTTGCGACGTCCTATAAACATGTTTAACCCTACTGATGCATTTTGTTTTATAAAAACAGATGGGCAAGTATGCAGGATTGCAGTAACCCTGCTCTACTTTTTACAGCCTTTCCCATATCTAAATATACCATGTTAGCTGCACCATTGTCAAAATCCCCTTATTTCCTAGTAATCTATTCCTAATTAATCCATGCTGATAATTACTAATAGTCCTGGATTACCCAGGACAGTCCTTCTTCAGGTGAAATAAGATAAAACCTGGGGTCCTCACCTTGGGTACTTCCTTTGAGAGGGTGGAAGGGGGCAGTAGTGTTGGCCTTTCATGTACCATTGGCCATCATGTACCATTGTACCATCATGTACCAAGGACAGAGGGGTATGTACACAAATCGTAGTAGCTGTAAAGCAATTTAAGGGCACGGCCACACTGTGTCGCGTGCGATTGCATGTGGGATTCCGCTGGGTTTATGCATGCGCTTTAAAATGCTGATCACATGCGTTGCCGCAGTTGCTGGTTTAGAAAAAATCGCATGCGCAATTGTGAAAAAAATCGCAACAGTGTGCCCTAGCCCTTATAAACATAATTAAAGCTCTAGTGACCTGTTACAGTTACCACAATCCACAATTAAATGTGTCCTCTGCACTGGCAGTGTGTGGTGCAGCGCCAACAATAATCATGTGACAGGTCACCAGTGATTTAATTGTGTTTACTTTTTTTTTGTGTTGACCTTTTTGGTTCCCACTGTCCGGAATCACGAGGTGACTAAACCTGTACCACTATCATTAGTGCTCACTGCTAATGCCAAGATATCGGTATCAACTATCTCAAATTTTAATTAGGAAACTTTATTAATAAATGTTTTCAAAGTTCTTTGCAGAGGCTGTTGTTTTACACCAGTAAAAAAAAAAGTGGATAAATTTGGGGGGACAATTTTAAACAAATGGATTTGAACAGTTTCATTGTGTCCTATGCACAAGGTACATTTCTTTGTCAAGCTTTGGTTGCCCTTAAATAAATAATAAGAAAATGTGCTCAAAGTGCTCTCATGGGGGCTTTTAAAATGTATTCATTTACTGAGCTGTATTTAAAGATATCCTTTATTTTCTCTGCTGTTATACTTGAATGGGATCACTGCAGGGCTCATTTACTGTGTAAGAGACTTTTTACAATTAGAAACTTCTTTCTACAACGCGCTTTGATCTGCGCCTGCAATTTCAGCAATTTACCCCTTTCAGAGCGCATGCAAATCACACAAAACGGGATTTAACCTATTATCGTTCGTGTGTAGATGCTTTTCCCAACCGATCGGAGTGCCGACGAAAGGTCGTAGTTGGCACTCCGATCGATCGGGAATGACGGAAATTTCCGGCGGTCGATATCGGCTCCCTTTACTTACTACTTACTAAGTAGAGGGAGCAATACGATTCACATAGCAATACTCCTGCAACGTCCCCAGACAGACAATGCCAATCCCATGTATGGGATCACTTCACATAGCAATGCTCCCACCACGTCCCCAGACAGATAATGCCAATCCTATGTATGGGATCACTTCACATAGCAATGCTCCCGCAATGTCGCCAGACAGATAATACCAATCCCATGTATGGGATCACTTCACAAAGCAATGCTTCCCGCAACGTCCCCAGACAGATAATGCCCATCCCATGTATGGGATCACTTCACATAGCAATGCTCCCACAACGTCCCCAGACAGATAATGCCAATCCCATGTATGGGATCACTTCACATAGCAATACTCCCGCAACGTCCCCAGACAGATAATGCCAATCCCATGTATGGGATCACTTCACATAGCAATACTCCCGCAACCTCCCCAGACAGATAATGCCAATCCCATGTATGGGATCACTTCACATAGCAATACTCCCACAACGTCCCCAGACAGATAATGCCAATCCCATGTATGGGATCACTTCACATAGCAATACTCCCGCAACGTCCCCAGACAGATAATACCAATCCCATGTATGGGATCACTTCACATAGCCAGCCATTTTTTTGTTATATGCCACCTATGTTACAGTCAGTTCGGTGTTCGGAGAGATGAAGATGAATGGACTGTAACATCGACTGCCTCTGACAAAATTTAATACCGCATGTTTTACATGTTAATGTAAAAATTGCATCCGAAATTGCAGCTCGTTAACGCTGCATCCAGATGTTAGATAGTTGTCTCCTCAATAAAATACCGTATTAGTTACCACCAACATATATCTAACATCTGTAGGGATCTTCACATGACACACACATAAGAGTTTCCTAACTTCTATTTACCATGATGAGCCTTTAAGGGCGGCATTAATGCATTTTTTGCGATTTTTGTTCACGGTTGCACATGAGATTTTAATTCACATGGAAATCGCAGGAACGCAAAAATTCCTGTGTTTTCTGATGCGCGTGCGATTGTGCATGCGTTTCCATTCACCTTTTTTTGCTCAATTGCATGCGTTTCCCCATTAAAAATAGCAAAATCGAATGCGCAAATGCGAGACAACGTGCGATAATGCACCAAGATTGCACACGGGATAACGCGCACACTTTGGTGCGTTGCAGTGTGGCCTCAGCCTTACACAGCTATAGCAATCAGGGTGTGCATAGCTCCCCCTTGTGGCAACATTCAAAAACTTCCGCTAGCACCACTCTGTTCTTATGTATGTATTTATGAACATCAAGTTAAAGGACAATTATACTCACCTTTTCCCCGATCCACTGCAGCATAGTACCCAGGGTGAGGACCTAAAATCGCTAAGTCCTCACCCTGGGTTCTTTCTCTAACTCCTGCACTACTTACCGCAAATCCTCGGCGATCCAGACTGTTCCACACTCTCTCCTACTGTCAGTGACAGTCGCGAGGCAGCCAATTGGAAGACACGCCTCCTTGCAGAGTTGATCTTCCATTGGCTGCCTCGCGATCTGTCATTGAAGCAGAGAAGAGGGAGGAACGAGCGATCGGCGAAGCAGATTTGGGGTAAGTAGTGCAGGAGTTAGAGAAAGAACCCAGGGTGAGGACTTAGCGATTTAGGTCCTCCACCCTGCAGTACTATGCAGCTATGGAGGAAGAGGAGCGAGGGTGAGGTGAGTATACTTGTCCTTTAAATATCTTCTTCCAGGACCCCCAAGTATTACAAAAATAGAATTTTAGGTGCAGATTATAAGGCTGAAAGATTGTTAGAGGAGTGAACATTAACTCTAATTGAGAGACTTCCTGCAGTAAACTATTTCTCTGATCTTTGGTTAAGACTTGGAAAAAGATTTCATTTGGATTTCGGGCTAGGTCACACCAGCACGTTTAAGCACTAGATTGCGTGTTAAAAAGTGCACATTAGTGTAGGCCAATTGGACTGGCCCAACTAGGTGCGCTGGTGACAAGAATCGCAGCACAAATTTGTGCGGCCTCCTTAATCTCATTTCATAGTCCATTGTTCTATTTAATTACAACCCACAAGTTTTAAAGGACAACAATATCAAAATTACATGTCCACACTTCCAGCAGCTGAAATCACTTACTCTCATTTACAACCATGCTGCTCTCCCTTAAAGGAGAACTAAACCCAATTTTATATACTCCAGAATCTGAAAACAACCCCCCTAAAAACACCAATAAACTATTAAATGCCACTTTAGTAAACTCTGTTAAAGTAAATTAAAGTCTGTTAAGAACTGGATGAAGTATCTGTGGGTATGTTCAGTGTCAGACCACACCTCCTAACCTCCGTCACATGCTTCCTTGCTTTATCTGTCCTGTAAAAGGATTGGCTAGATATTATTAATGGGTGTGACCAACTGTAACAAGTTCCTGCCAAAGCTAAGGACTGAGCATGTGCAGAACATAATGGTCGTTGACCAAACTGTCTGATACTAGAATGCTGAGAAGTAAAGCACAAACCATGTTATTTAGGTAAATTTCGCAGCTCCTGTATCAAAATGAGAGGTAACACACAGATTACTGGTTATATATCAAGGTGTTCTGCCTTCTGGTTCAGTGTTGTTCTGTGGCTTTAGTTGCCCTTTAAATATCACACAGCAAAGATGAGTGCTAAAAGCCCGCCTCCTAGATGGCCCGGGGCCATTGCTAACATATCACTTGTCATTGGCTGGTGGGAATGTCTGTTACAACCTCTTTCCTCGTCCTCTGCCAGTCAAACAAAATTGAACTGTTCGGTTGCTAGGATGTACAGCCTACATAATCAAGCAGACCAAGGATGGGTGAAGGAGTGTTTTCTCGCATGCTAGCTTTGAGTGACAGTTGCAGGCAGACAGAATTGTTACGCCCCCTTCACAGCATGGCTAATGGAAGGCTGATTGAAGGCAGAGAGAAGCTGGAAATCAGGAAAAGAAACGTATGGAGAGGGCTGCATACCTTTACTCTTTTGAAAGCAGTTTTTTTTTAAAAATGCATTGAGGCAATACAGTTATCCTTTAAGCCAATATGTAAGAAAATAGTTTATTTTGCAATTTTACACACTCCCAGACACATTACCTGCACATTACGTCCGCTTGTGTGGTGATTTGTACAATGTTGTGTATTATTCTTTATTCTTAAACGTTTCAAAGGACACTCAGTCCCGTAATGTATCCTTGTTAATTTGGTCTGCCACTGGTCGAATAGGAGACTTGGGTCCAATCTATATTTATCCCAATGCTGTGTGCGTAGTACCATATACAGACAGTTTAGGGGTTAAGATATAATATTCTGAGTAAAGAACTCGGAGTACAAGTGTTTTTAATTTCACGGATGTTTTTTGGAACGTATGAATAAAGATGATGAATTACAGTATGAACACTAGTACAAGTAGGCTTGCCCGTTTATTGCTCTACCGACCGGTCGGCCAGGAGGAAGGACTGGCGATTTACCGTGGCCCTGCGTGTGGTCTATAGAGGACCGGACAATCGGACGTGGTTTTCCGATGTGTCCGATTCAGACGAACGGTCGGTCGGACATGGACAAAAACCCACATGGTTATTTCAGCCTGATCGAACAATACACTGAACTATCTATTGGGCTGGAATATTGCATGGTGTGTACCAGCCTTAAGGGGCCAGACAATTGCCCAACACTAACGCGCGGTCGGATCGCGATTTAAAACGTTCTGGTGTAGCCTGGACATTCCAATAGAGAATTTCTTTTTGAGAAGTTAAAGCGAAACTCAATTAAGTCTAATTTTTAATAAACATGAAATGAAGAATTAAGGAGACAATGCTGGGTTCTCTTTCTATGGTGGAGAGGTTACCAAAACGTTCGTCCACGTCGGTAGATATGATTGTGCGTGTTTTCTCGACACATCCGCAAGTAACAAGCAATGGAATTTGTTTCCTTGAACCGGGGGAAGAAAAGTCATTTGTGAAACAGGAAAAAAAATAAAATCTTCACTCATAATTAACTCTTTCCTGTGCGGCTCCTTGACAGTACACAGAACACAGTGTTTTCCATGAGATCCCCTAAAGGGGGAAACATTCCAGGGTGGGATCATTTCAGAGGAAGAAATTGCCCTTTGTACACTGATAGCATTATCTGGAACTCCTGCAAATCTGGTGTGGGTTTTTCTGCATAAGGGTGTGCGTGTTAAATAAAATGGAACTGGATTCTGGTGTTTGGAACTGCGCTCCAAACACCAGATCGCAGTACAACAGGCCCCAGCGTGCAGTTCTTAACACACAATTGGATGTGTTAAAATGCACTAGCCCTGACTTTAGGCTGAGACCACACGGTATAGTCTATACCGTCTACAGGACCAGAAAAAGGCACGCAAGCTAGGCAGCTGTCATAACTGTCACTAGGTTAAATAAAATAAAAAAAGAATAGTGGTTAGCACAGAGGCCTTTGCAGCGCTGAGTCCTGAGTTCGAATCCACTCTTGGGCAGGCCTGCATGGGGTTTCATGTCATAACGAACCGCTACATAGACTTGTAATATGTAGATGTATAAGGAGCCTCCATCTAGGGTTGCCACCTTTGCCTTTGAAGAACTGGACATGCATAAAAAAAAATCGACATGAAAGGCCGATTAGCATTCACATTAGAAGCATGATGCAGGCTGCATTGATTTCAGTGTAGCCATACAGCATGTTATAATGCACTGGCACTTAGCACTGCAGCATGTAGATTTCATATCTGTCACAAGATAACTTTTAATCTGCACAGTCTCCAAGCTATTGCTTTCAATCTGCTCAATCTTCCATCCCTCCAAATAAAATTTGCCACCGTTGAGCCCACTGTGTAGGGTTAAAAGACCCTGACCTTTCTCTTCTGCTGCATATGGTTGTCCTGCAGGGCCTGATGAAAGTCCAGGAAACTGAAGAGTAGGCTTCTTGGCCAAAAACAAAAATGAATGAGAAGTAAATCCCCCAACGCTAGACGCTAGGTTTAAAACCCCAAAATTGGCTCCGAAAGGTACTTACGAGCCCTTGTTGCCTTGGCTACCTTCTGCTGCTCTTCCGTGTGAAAGGGTCCGGACTGGCAGCCACATCAGTGATTGGCTGAGTCGCAGCTCAGCCAATCACTGACTCAGACGGATCTTTTGGATTTCAGAACCGAGGGGTTCCGCGTTGAACCCATCTCTAGCGTCAAGCAGTTCCAGGGGGTTATTACCTAAACTATGTTTAATACTGAGTGAAGCCAAAGCAGGTACTACATACTACATAAATGAGTTAAATGTACCAGAGATAACCCCAAAGCTTTACAAAGTGAAGCATAATGTATAAATCCATACAATACAAGGATTGAGGAAGCACTCCAATTAGGCTAATTTACAACTACATTTAGCAACTGATCTGGTCAAACATTTAAACAAACATAGAGAAGATAATCAATGCACATTCCTAGGCCCCATACAATATCATATTATCTGCACGCTGGCATACTTTATAAACAAAGGGGTTTTAGTATACATTACTGTGATCACATGAATGAAAAGCCTTCCAACCACGTCAAGGTAACCCCAGTCTGGAAGGTCCTAACGTCTAACCTTTTCAATTTCTTTTACTTCAATTACCATTAGCAAACTTTTGCATTTCTCATGTGATCACAGTAATGTATACTAAAACCCCTTTGTTTATAAAGTATGCCAGTGTGCAGATAATATGATGTTGTATGGGGCCTAGGAATGTGCATTGATTATCTTTTCTATGTTTGTATAATGTATAAATCCACCTATCACCGTGAAATAAACAAGAAATATACATATGTACAGTGTAACAATAAAAAGATTCTTTTTTTAAAAAATCACTTATTTTTTCACAACTTCTGTAATGCATGTTAAACTTTTTAGTCTAGAAACAATCCACTAGATGGCATCATCATCTCTTTATCTGATACAGTAGTCCAATTGATAAACTGTATCCAAAAATTTACTGGAAAGTCTGTAATCAAAATAATATTCATGTATACATCATAACACAGGATCACAATCCTTATCTATCATACAATTTGACCCAGTAACAGGAGTTACCCAATGTGGGAAAGAAAACACATCAACCCTAATTTATAAGAAACTGTTGAGGTTTGAATCCTCACCCATGTACTGAGTGTTTAAACCTGTCAATCCATATTGCTTCCTTTCTTTCTTTATTAGTCAACTCCTCTACTATGTTCCTTCACTATTTCCAACACTTGCCATTTTATCTGTGTAACCTGGTGATTTTGTTTAAAAAAGTGTTTGCTTACAGGTGTTTAAAGGGGAACTGTGGTCTCCAAACAAGTTGAGTTTAAATGAAAGACCAGATTCCTACCTTTAAAACGAGCCATCAACCACCTCTCTACGTGATCCACAGCCCAAGATATACAGAAATGACTGACCAGAAAGTTAATGGGTGGGAGGCTGACATGTGACATTCCTGAGGCTTCTCCTGCACAGTTCCGCCAGTGAGCACAGCCTCAGACTCCCTCAGTGTGTGAAGGAGACAGGAAGTCCCTCCTCCTCTCTGCTGTGTGAAGGACCTGCATCTGCAGAAAAGGTAAGCGAATCTACAACCCTTCTCTCTCACTATGTGAAGACAGCCTTTTCAGGCAGAGCTCTCACTCTGCCTGAAAAGATTGTTTCCAGAGTTTTCAGGGGGGGGGGTGTCAGAGTGGCCCACAGCACCTGTGAGCGGGTGGGGCTTAGGCACCCATGAGTGGGCGGGGCCACATGGGTCGGTAAGGGAATGGCCCAAGGGGGGCCTGCAACTGGAGGGACCATGGGGTCCATGAGTGGGAGGGACCAGGGGGGCTGCAAAGGGGAGGAGACAGGGCAGATTGACTGACAGGTTTCAAAGCAGGAAGTGCAGGGGACCTGGTGATGCTGCTGCCATATCACACACAAAAATGTAAATAACTTCAAAACTATGTAAAATAAACAATGGAAATACATTTCAAAAACTCTCAGGGGAGCAATTCCTATCAATTTACCTAGTCATTTTTGGACCACAGTTCCTCTTTAAAGGGCAATTATAGTGAGAAAATTGTTTTTTTTTAATTTCTTCTAATGTATCCTATGAGTCATCCCATCCACCAGTGTATCTTTAGTTTCTTTAAATTCTACATAGTCCCCGAGATATAAGCCTTTGAATATGCTGTGATTTGTAGGAGCTGCTACACCTCATCTGTCACTCAAAGGCACACACCCACACAATCCAAAGCTCCCCTGCAGTACTGTCACACACTCTCTCACCCACACTATATGTACCATGTGCAACATATAGTCAAATGCTGTAGTGCTAAACACAATCAATAAACCCTTATCCCCCAGTAATATGAGCATAACACACTATAAAACACCCCTCCCTTCAGCATATTGCTACTTTATTCCACACTTTGATTGCTTGCAGTCTAGCTCTGGAAGGGAGGGGTCAACAGGATGTCAGCACTTCATTTAAAGTCCTTTCAACTGACAATGCTCGGACTCTGTATACAGCCCGTCACTGCTTGAGGGGGAGTAGACAGAGAGGGGAGGGGGACTACACAGCTTGGTACAAACTTCTGCCAGTGTGAAGAAACGAAGCCACACAGAACAGAAAGTAAGGCAGCTTACTAAGTGATCTATACATGTATACAGACAAAAGTTTTTTTTTCACTATAGTTGCCCTTTAAGGACTGAAAGCTAATAGCAACCACTGCGTGTACAGCCAACTAATTCCAATACAATTTGTTGAGTAGCTAATAAAATCTGTTAACTGTGTACCCGGCTTTTAACTTTCCCTTATGAATACATCCATCTAGTCCAACCTTTAACCCTACCCAACTGTTGATCCAGAGGAAGGCAAAAAAAGCTCAGATAAAATTTTTTTTTTTTTTTCTATATAGCATGTGAAGTATCTTCTATTTTTTTAGAAGACTTCTATATTATAGGGTTATTCAATAAAAGGTGCAACATTTTGGCAATGTTTTTCATCTGCAGCAACCAATCAGATGCCAACAGATGTTTTCTAAGTACAGTAGACAATTAAAAAGGTAACATCTTATTGGTTGATGTAGATTAAGAGCACAGGCAAAATTAATATGTTAATTTTTACAAATATGTGAACCATGCATTGTCTGTGTTGTCTGCCCTAGAATCAAATGCCACAAATAAATATTTTTGTTTGTCTTTATGTAATGTGCCCAGTACTGGGGTGGGGGGCAGGAAAGCACACAGTCTCTGCTAGGGTTTAGTAGTGTGGGGGCACAGTGTTAGCGTAAGGTGTTTTAATGGGGTTTCAGGTATTTGGGGCACGAAAAGCACATGGTGTTGGTTATGGGGGTTCAGATATGTGGGGCTTAGAGAAGCCATGGTGTTTGGTTATGGAAGTTTGTGTGTTGGGGCTCAGAGAAGCATGTGGTGTTTGCTATGGGGGTTAAGGTATGTGTGGGGGGATCAGGGAAGCACATGTGTTGGCAATAGGTTTTAGTATGTGGGCACAGGAAAGCACATATTGTTTGCTATGGGGGTTCAGGTGTGGGGCTCAGGGAAACACATGGTGTTAGTTATGGGGGTCCAGGTATGTGAGGTACAGGAAAGCACATGGTGTTAGCTAAAAGGGTTCAGGTGTTTGGGACACAGGGAAGAACATGGTGTTGGCAATGTGGGCTTCATGTGTGTGTGCTCACACAAACCCCCATAGATAGCACCATGTGCTTTCCAGTGCTCAACACACAAACCCCCATAACCAACACCATGTGCTTCCCTAATCACCACACAAACCCCCATAACCACCATGTGCTTTCCTGTGTCCTACACACATCAACCCCATGTGCTTCCCTGATCACCACACACATGAACCTCCATAACCAACCCCATGTGCTTTCCTGATCACCATACACATGAACCCCCATAACCAACACCATGTGCTTCCCTGATCACCACACACATGAACCCCCATAACCAACACCATGTGCTTCCCTGATCACCACATGAACCCCCATAACCAACACAATGTGCTTGCCTGATCACCACACACATGAACCCCCATAACCAACACCATGTGCTTCCCTGATCACCACACACATGAACCCCCATAACCAACACCATGTGCTTCCCTGATCACACACACATGAACCCCCATAACCAACACAATGTGCTTCCCTGATCACCACACACATGAACCCCCATAACCAACACCATGTGCTTCCCTGATCACCACACATGAACCCCCATAACCAACACCATGTGCTTCCCTGATCACACACACATGAACCCCCATAACCAACACAATGTGCTTTCCTGTGCCCCCCCACCTTTTTATTACACTCACTGCAGCATGGAGGATCTGAAGGGTGGGAAGGAAAAGGGCCCCCTGCTCATGTCAGTCCTCCAGGAGGACAAGAAGAGGCAGATACATTTTACACACAGGAAGGCTCCTACTCTTCAGATAAGTTACTCGTCAGGTAAGTTACGTGGCCTAAAATGACTGCATTCCCCCATACAGTAGTAGCAGCACAAAAAAAGCACATATAGATCATACTTACCGAGCTTTATACCGAAAGTTTCCTCTCCTACTCCTGTGAGAGTATTGGGGGTGGTCACTTTTGGAGATAAGCACGCCCTTTAAAATGAATTTTAAAACGTATTCCTGGAGCATAGCTTTTTTTATATGTGAAGTGCTTTTGGCTTTTTTTTAAGTCTTGCCCTAAGCTTTTTAGTTACTTTAATGAGAACTATAGTGTGTACACTTTTTTCAGAAACAGCTAATATGAAAAGTACCTGGGGGCAGGGAGGTAGGATTGGTACTTTCTACCTCCCAATATTATTTCTATGATAAGTGGCAGCAGAAAGAAAATAGCTTCTGCCAGGCTTCCTGAATGCTTCAGCCCTATCTTTAATACAGGAAGGCCCAGGGCGATAACCTGGCAAATGAAAACTGTATGTGCTGTAGAGCTCCTCAACGAAACGTATTGGGAGGTGGGAATAATCAAGCCTACCTACGTGCTCCAGGTACTTTTCATTTCTAAAAAGTAAATTTTTACAATATAGTTGCCTTTAATAGAAATATACATTCCTAAGGTCTTAATATAAATGTCTGCTGTTTTCTGGGTGTCAGACCAGATATGTATTGCACATGCTCAGCCAATCAAGCTACACAGTAAAATCATAGAATACATTCAGTCTTGTTTATATTTTAGCTGAATTCTTCATTCTTCACTATAGTGCGTATGAAGTTTTTTCAAAAACTGTAAAAATGAAAAGTCACCTGGGGCAGGGAGGTAGGATTAATACTTTCTACCTCCCAATATCATTGCTATGAGAACAGCAGCTTGAAGAAAACTGCTCTTTCATACAGGAAGGCCCAGGAAACTTACTGGCAGATGACAATTGTATGGGCTGTAGTTTCTCGATGTAACAATATTGGTAGGGATAATCCTACCCCCCTGCCCTGGGTACTTTTCATTTTTAATAAGTTAATTTTTAACAGTATAGTTTATCTTTTAAAGCCTCAAGTCCATTAATAATGGTGGCTAGTGCTTAAGGACAATTATACTTACCCTCCTCCCAGCTCCTCTTCTTATATCCATGCTTTATACCAAGGATGAGGACCTAAGCCGCAAGTCCCTCACCCCTGGGCTGTTTGCACTTACACTGATATACTTCACACAGCTCTGCTGTCACTCAACTTACTGAAACAGCAAGTATGAACATTCACCCCAATGTAACTTCTTACAGGCTCCAGCCCGAGATGTGATTGTCGGCTCATTTTAAAGGAAATACTGCAGGCTTTCATTTAACACGAACTTGTTTTAAGACCACAGTAGCTCTTTAAGTTGCAGTAACCAAGTGTTTTTTTACTGGGCTACATCTGATTGGTTGCTGAAGATTAATAGAACAAGTAATGTTTTCCACCTCTTAGCCTTATATCAAGGAAGTGGCGGGGAGACAAAATTATTACTTCTATTATTTATGAGGCTCTATCAGTCATATAAGGGGAAGATCATGGAATTACCATTTAGAGTCCAATTAGTTTATTGCTTTGTAATATAAAACATTTGTAAATATAAATAATTCCTGCAGAGAGAGGACCTGCTGAAACTGTAAAACCAGAGAAAACCATACAAGATAAGACAGATACCCCAACCTGTCCCTGTATGTATGGTACTATAGATAATGCATGGATTAGTCAATTATAGGGAGGGAAACTTGCCTGTGTAACTTAGCAACTAAACCTGCCTGGTCCCTGTGAGATATGGGCACAACAAAGCCTGCTAACATTATTGACTTCCTTGACTTTTTCACAGGGCAGCTGCTCAGAGGTCTACGGAAATCAATAGCCTAGGGACGAATAACCTTTTTTGAAAGCTCAGCCTGAACATCCATTTTTACAGGAATGACAGTTTTTTTTATTTAGTGGCCTTACATGAGCGTCAAGACTATGAGACACTGCTGTAACGTGTTATCCTGTCTTACAGATGGCCAATGCCAAATGCATTTTAGTGTATAACTAGATTGGTAGTCAATGCAATTGCTGGACAAATACTAAATGATTTATGGGTCTCCGTTTAAATAGAAATGACACTTAATTGCACATTTGGTGCATATTGCCAGTCATTCGTTGGCACAACTTTATACTGAAAGACTTAAGGCATAGAGAGGGTGTAGGAAGACTGCTAAAAACAACATTTGCACATGCTCAGAAGAGGCGCTAGGGGAATAGTATTCAGTTACTGGCTGTGATGTCATCTGTAATATCCATGACTGAGTTGCTAACTATTGCAGTTTGGGAGTTA
Source organism: Hymenochirus boettgeri (assembly GCA_019447015.1). NCBI lineage: Eukaryota > Metazoa > Chordata > Amphibia > Anura > Pipidae > Hymenochirus > Hymenochirus boettgeri. The sequence goes on along the minus strand of CM033476.1, from coordinate 74,938,560 downwards.
TTAACCTACCATATATACTCTAGTATAAGCCAAAGTTTCAGGCTTTAAAAAAAGCCTGAAAACGGAACCTTGGCTTATACTCAAGTCACTTACCTCAAAAGAATCCGTCTGCCGCTTGCTCTCCGCATCTCACTTCCCGGCAGCCAGATTTCCCTCTGAAGGAGCGCCGGATTTCACACTGGTGATGCTGAACTACCTTACCTGGATTGAAGACTCCCCAGGTAAAGTACCGTAACCCTGAACTGGGGGTGGGACAGTAATCCCATACAGTAACACAATTTTCTTGCACTGCCAGAGGTTTTGAAATGACTGGAGTGCCAAGAAATTGGGGGTTACTGTATGGGATTACTGTCCATTTAAAGGCAACTAATACCCACATCAAAACTATACAGAATCAGGAGGATGGTATCTATTGTTAAAGACTGCCTTCTGATTCTGTATTGTTTTGAGGCTTTAATTGCCCTTTAAATGGACAGCAGAATTCCCATTCAGTAATACAGTAATATAGAATTCCCATACGTTTACAGCCACACTGGAATTGGCTATTATGGTATGGGACTACTGTATGAAAATTCTGCAAGGGCAACTAAAGCCTCAGAACAATACAAAAACAAAAGGAAGTAGTTGTCATAATTTGAACCCTCGTCTTCTACTCGAGTCATCATGTTTTCCTAATTTTTTCAGGCAAAATAAGTACATTAGCTCTATACTCGGGTCGGCTTATAATCGAGTATATACAGATTTTCATTTTGAGGGGTGTATTTGCTCTTTACAGAGAGGGTGCTTATGTATCGCTCTTTACAATGAACTGCACCACATCTTGCTTGCTAGTGAACACTAAAATACCTAAACAGTGTATGAATATTTCTGACATGCATTCTGATATGCAGAACAATATTATTATTGGGACAATAATAAACTAGATTTCACCTATTGGCGCTGTTACTTCCTAAGCACTTTATTTTAAACCCAACTCTCCAATCATCTTCAAATCCAAGAGCATATGAAGGACCAATAGAGGGGACGTGGGTGGGAGAAGTAAGCAAGTGCTTGTGTTTCTGACGATGGAAATGGCTGGGAACAAAGTACAAAGGCCGGTGGACTTATCAGTTATTTCCTATTCAACCACTAAAAATCAGCAAAAGAATATTTTGAAATCATATTTACATATATATATATTTGAAAATTAATTTTAACCAGGTTTTGCTCCACTCATCCTATACACAATATATACATACAGTGCTTCAAAGACATCAAACCAGCCACAGGCTCCATAAAGACACAGAACCCAAAGACGCACAAAGGACAAAACCCAAACACTGCCAACATTTTTATCTGTTTTCGATTTTATGGATTGAAAACCCACAGCAGCAGGAGGTAAGATATAGGGAGAGGAAAATAAATTACACAAAGACTATATTATTCAATAATAAGCGCATTATAAAACCAAATAACCACAATGAATAAAGGGAGGGAGGAAGGATGGGAAAGGATTGTGCCAGTCCAGTGAAATGAATCATAGGTATCCTTCCACCCCAAAGGCAGCAATATATATTACATCACTCTTCTCTCTGCCGCCTTGCGACCAGTCATTTAAGGCCTTGGAATGATCTCTAGTGAATAAACTAGGACCATTCCAGTGTTTAAATGACTGTTTAACCTCATTTGCACAAGAACTCTGGCATAAGAAGCAACAGTCGGGAATGATATTCCTATGATTCCAAACATAGCTTTTAAGACAGTCTATCAGTATGTATAATGCTGGAGAAGCTGCCCCAATCGACATCCAGTAGTCAGAAGAATCAATGCATCAGTAACAAAACTCGCATGGCCAGAGACATGAGGCAGATAGCTTTGGCTGTACCTCTTTTCTTCTTAAGGGCACATACAGTATCTGTAAGACATACAAGCTCAGTACATGTTTCCTGGTAAAATAAAAGTTCACATTACAGTGGGCTCTGCTGAATAATGCAGGCCACTCAGCACAGAATGCTTTGCAAAGAATCCAGAAGATAGGGACGTCAAAAAATGGCGACATTTCCAAAAACCTTAATGTCTTGTTTTCTTTCCCTTTTTTTTTCACTGGGAATTCGACACTTGAATATGGTGAAAGACTGAGGATGCATACGGTTATGTCAACTGCAGTCTCGAAAATTCCAGAAGGAACTAGAAACTTGCTGGAAATTCTTCACCATCCTTTAATGTGACTAAAGGACAAGAGACCACACCTGACTATTCTGAAATGCTGCATCCTACGTTTAATATCACGTTGTGATAAGCCATCTCCACCCCAGCATTCTGCATCCTATCAAACGAGAGAAAGCCATTACTGATTAATAAAACACATGGCCTGGGATATTATAATGTCTACAATGAACCTACATTTTGTTCTGGCAATCTAAAATGTAGTCACTTCCTGTCAAGCACAACCCTACATGGCATATCTAAATACATAAAAATATTCAAAGAAATCTTAGGAGATTTTCTAAATCAATCTAAGAAAATACCTGCCGCCTATCATTAAATATTAAGCCAGGGTTTGCTAATTGCTTAACAGATGGTTTTTTTGAAAGCTCTGAGAAGAAAAACATCAAGGATAAAAAAAATACTGCATCAAGTAGATACACAAAGAGAATATTTCCATCCCTGTTGGCCGCGGGATTGGTCAATTGTGACAAAAATACTCTCATTGGCTACTTTCTAGCTACCTATTCAAGAGTGTAGCAGCATGTGTGGCCACACAAATATTTTGTACCTATATACGCAAGTATAAGTCCAATTTTTTCAGGCTTTAAAGATAGCCTGAAAATCTAACCTCAACTTTTACTGGGGTCAAGTTCTAATTTAGATCCAAATTCTGCAATTGCGAATAGTAACCAGTAGGTGGAGCTGTGTTAACCTGCATAGAAAGTTACAGGAGCTGATCTGCCTTTACACTCCTTCCTGCTTCCTGTAGTCAGGCTGCTGGACTCACTCAGCACTGTCACTACTCATTGATGCTGTAAATCTGATGGGTCTTCTCAGTTTGGGGCAAAAACAAAAGTGACAGCTTAAAACTACAACTCTCGAGTGACATTTTTAACTATTTGGATCAGAGTTCCCTTTACTATATGGGGGCCAGAGTTCCCTTTACTATATGGGGGTCAGAGCGCTCTTTACTATATGGGGTCAGAGTGCCCTTTACTATATGGGGGCCCGAGGGCCCTTTACTATATGGGGTCAGAGGGCTCTTTACAATATGGGGTTCAGGAGAATTATAAATGATGGTAACTTAATTTAAAGGGACTGTAAACTCCCTTAAACCCCCAAAAATAAGTATGTGCCATTCGTTTATATTATTCACAGGGAGGTGAGAACGCTTATTCTCACCTCCCTGTGAATAATAGGACGCTCGGACCTGGTACTTACCTTACCGCTGCTCCACCGCAGCCGCTCCTCTCACTGAACAGCTGTTCTCTCCCGATCCTCTCGCCCTATCTTTTGTTTGGCGCGCATGCGCCTAAGATAGGGCGCGCGGTCGGACAGACGGCCGTCAGTGAAGGAGCGGTAAGGTAAGTTCCAGTGAGAATGTGAGAATAAGCGTTCTCACCTCCCTGTGAATAATGAACGAATGGATGACATACTATTTTTGGGGGTTAGTGTTCCTTTAAAGTTTGCTGAACATTGCCACTCACATCTGTTGTTTCAATTAGATCAACTGGACTTGAAAGTATTTCTTGAAGACGTTTCGCTAGTCATCCGACTGGCTTTCTCAATTCAGAATGACTTGTACAAGAATCTGTGGCAATTATGTACCCTGGAAATCCAATTTGCATATCACACAGGTGTTAAGGTGTGATTGGATAGTGGCTAAAGGTGTTATAGGAACGCCCAGATAGGGTGTTTAAACAGCATTTACATGGCAGACAGTTGGTGTCGAACCCCCCCACCTCTATTAGGCTTGTTTTCTTTATTTTCACATAAATGGCCTCCTTAACACCTCTCTTGAACCAGTCACGTTCCTTCGCCATAATGTTAACATTGCAATCTTCAAAGGTATGTCCTTTATCCTTAAGATGAGATACACGGCTGAGTCCTGACCCAGGAATTGGCTCTTCTGTGCTGGGCCATACGTTGATGCAGTTGCTGTTTGGTCTCCCCCACATACAAATCAGAGCATTCTTCACTGCACTGCACTGCATATATGATGTCGCTTTTCTTGTGTTTTGGTATTGGGTCTTTTGGATGTACCAATTGCTGCCTCAGTGTGTTGTTTGGTTAAAGCAGGACAGGGATAACGATGTTTTTTGAAAATTCTTCTTAATTTCTCGGAGACCCCTGCTTACATATGGGATGACCATGTTCTTTCTCCTGTCTTGCTTTTCCCCTTCACTGTTGGTATTTGTGTTCTTTTCTTTCCTTCTACTTCTTTTGACAAAGGCCCAGTCTGGATATCCACAAGTTTTAAGGGCTCCTCTGAGATGTTTCATTTCTTTAGCCTTCGCCTCTGTGCTATGGGGGATGTTCTCGGCTCTGTGTTGCAGGGTTCTGATGACCCCCAGCTTGTGATCTAAAGGGTGGTGGGAGTCAAACATCAAATGGGTGGTGGGAGTCAAACATCAAATACTGATCTCTTAGCCACTATCCAATCACACCCTTAACACCTGGCTGTGATATGCAAATTGGGATTTTCCAGGGTACATAATTGCCACAGATTCTTGTACAAGTCATTCTGAATGGAAAGCCAGTCGGATGACTAGCGAAACGTCTTCAAACTACATTTCAAGTCCAGTTGATCTAATTGAATACAACAGATATACCATGACCTGGATGAAATGAGAACCTTCACAAGCATTGCCACTCCACATGTTAGAACTGAAACTCCCAGCAACAAGCTGCTGGGAGTTGTAATTTCCTTGTAGTGCCAAGGAATTGGGGGTTACTGGTACTGAATATGGCTATTACAGTATGGGATTCATGTATGGGATTTTGTTGTCCTTTAAGGGCCACTAATTTCTACCCCTCGATTTATACTCGAGTCAATCAGTTTTTACAACATTTCAGTAAAAATAGGTACCAGCTCGACTTATACTTGAGTATTTACGGTACACCCTATGGCCTTGTGTTACTTCTGACAAATGTGAAACATTCCATGAATTTTGGAATAAAGTCCCATAATTATGAAGTGACTAAACAAACTCAGTGATGACAGAAAATTGTACAATTAACAGCATATTAGTTAGTTACAATTTTTAGCATATTAATTTAGATTTTTCCACTGCAGCTATTCATGGGTTAGAATAATTCAGCTACAGCTGTATCATTAAACTGTTTTTATTTAGATTCATCATCCAGCTAACATCATTTAATACATACATGAATTTTTGTTTACAGTACATATCGTTCACAGGCAGTAATATCAAAAAATAATTTAACCTTTGTCTGTTAGAGACATTGGATTCAGCTGGACATCTGGATTAATTTGGGGATATAAAGGGGACTGAAATGGGAGGGGGAAGGGAATGCATATTGTCTGTGTTTGTTTTTGTATTATAAGAAGTAAGATAAGCATGTACTGAGGAAAAGTAGAGGAGAAAAATGATTACATTCATATATCTTCTCCCAATTCGTTTATGCAAGAGCAAGTTGTACAGTGGTACAACATCATGATAAGTCATACCAAGTGGTACAAATCATAGATTAGTCTCTAGTGATTAGTTCCAGCAAGACCACCTTGTTATTAAATGTATTTAGGGATCCTCTAATTTGATCTATCATGCTCTTCCAGTTTGCTAATTTGAGGATCGTAGGGCCATCCAGGCCAGAATTATGGTTCCCTCTAGTGTAGAATAGGGTACTCTCGTATAAACTCCAGTTCGTATTTGTTCCAGACATCTATATCTGGGATTCCCAGTATAACATATTTTGGGTTCTTTGGTTACCGGAATGGTAAATAGATGATAGTTTGTAACTTCAACAAAATCTGGCTATCTTGGGGCATTCCATAAGAGATGCCAAATGTTTGCAGTAGTCTGGTGACACTTGGGGCATTCAGGGGGTAAGAGGGAAATACTGGTGAGTCTGTGGGGTGAGAGGTAAGCTTGATGCAGTGTAAAAAACTGCATCATTATTCGGGGCGAGAGCGGGGACACATAAGATGGCTTCAGATAATATTCCCAATCCTCAGTGGAGATTGAAGGATCAGTGCTTCCCATTTATTCAGTATACTTTGATCTTGTCTTCAATTTAGCATTAAAAAGCAGTGTATAGTTTAGACACCGGCATCTCTCCCCCCAAGACACCAGAATCTGCATTTAATTTCTAAATAGTACAGTTCCCACCAAAAGCAATATTGTGGTGTACTGAAATTGAGTAAATATAAACTCACAGTTCTTACCTGGTTTTGCCAAATAGGAGGAAAGTATGGGTGACTCGCTACGTGGAACTCTCACTCCCAGACTCCATTCTGGAAACATGCTGAGCCTCATTCAGGCAGAGATAAACCTCCTCCTGGGGATCTAATATAGAACTTTGCGCAGGTATGAGATGAGTGGCCTAAAAAAGAAACATTTCTCTTTTTTATTCAATACAGATATGCAATATGTAACATCAAGCAACAGCTAAGGCCATAAACTTCAAAATCTGAATACATCTGAATAATGGTTATTACATAAACATTAAAGACAACATTGTGAACTGAAGCAACACGAAAAGGGATGGGCACAAATAATGTATCATAAAATGTACCTACAAACTTACTGCAGCTATAAATATATACAAGACCTATTTCCCTAGTAACCTACTGGAAAATTTGTGCTGGCTACTCAATTATACGTTTTGCATTGGATCACTGAACCTTCAATGTCTTAAAATACTAGTTTTAACCCCCCATCATTCTGGCAACCAAATATCTATGCAAAATGATGTGGGTCTACTGACTTCTTTCCTCTGTGACAAGAAAAAAAACCCGAGAATGTATGGCTATAATGTTTTTATAGGAACTGAAATCTAAAAAGCCCAATCGATCTTCTCCTCCGATTAGAAGCTCTTGGATCAATACCATTTGCAAACTTGCTTTTTTGTTTTTGTTGTTTTCTGAAATTCAAGTTTAGCAGACCAATGCTATGAGCCAATAGGGAGGAACACTGCTGGTCATGTGGTGTATTTTGGGCTTGTTATGTATGAATACTTAATTGAATTTATCTAAATGAAAGGGACAATTTTACCCAGATACTCCAGAAAGGTTTTGAAAAATTTGAACAATTACCACGAAAATTATTTTTTCCAAATAGTTCGTGTATAAAATCTAAGCTTCTTTCAACTGGCATAGTGAGATGCCTAGAGACCAGCTGGTAAATTTTTTTGTTTCAGAAAAAGACATGGAGGCATGGGGAGGAGCAAGGTTTTTATTGGAGCCTGTCATTCATTTTCAGGAAGGAATTACTCCATCACTTCCACTGCCAATGAAGACCAGGAAAAAGAACTGTCGGCTAAAGCAGCTAATATGCAACTTTTTCAGCTGACGGTCTAGCAGCATGTGTACACTCCGAACTGTTCAGAGTAACCCTATGATGCAGGAGAACTAAAGTCACCGTTACCAAAATAATTAAGCAATACAGCAAGGTGTATAACATTATTGTTGGCACACAGCTATACCAAAGGTCAAAATGGTAATTTTAGTGCTGCTTATTAGCTAGAATTGTATGAATTATTTGTACCATAATGGAATTCAGGCGCATTATTTCTTGGTTTCTGGGCAAGAGTGTCAAAATAACATTTTTATATAATCTGTTCTTCGAAACGTAAAGCCCAAGTACACACGTGTACCACTCTGATGGTCACGTGTCAGCCATCGACAACCCAACCGAGGGCCACACTTGTGCCATTGACACCCTTTACGGAGCGTTTGTCTGTTGCTCACTTGCAGGGGGAGCACATTGCATGTGTGTACAAGACCTTTAAGATGTCCCAAACAAATGTCATACAGATCCGGGTATCCACCATGGTGTCCAGTCCTCCTGGCCACCACTGACCAGTATAAAATACAGGCCACAAACATTCTGATCCACTAATAGCACAGTGCACGGCATGGAATAACTAACATCAATTCCTCCACTCTATATGGAGACACTTGTTTCCTAATAAAAAGGTTTCCGCTATACAAATTAATTAAATATTTTTCATGAATGAGAGGGAATTTAAATTAATATAATAACAAACTGCACAAAATAGCTTACAAAAATGTTAAATTAAAGGGACAGTTCATGGAAATGATCTATTTTGTTAAATTGTTTAGTTGTGTAATGACTTCTTAGTTATTCTACATATTCTCTCCCATTTTGGAAAATCAGTTGATTTCATCACCCTTTGCTGTTCCCTGCTGTTCAGATTGGTGAGCGACCATTTCAGGTTCTAACGGCCCTTCTTCTTCTCAGAATGCACCACTTCTTGGAATGTTCCTAACAGTAATTTCTACTGATTGGCTGTTGTGATGGGTCAAATGCTCAGATCTCTACTGAGCAACTGAATCAACCAGGCGCTGGGTCATGGGCAAGACCATTATGGTCTCTATTAGGGGTCCTGCAACAGGAAGTCAGTATTTCGGTTTGCATTTATTTATACACAGACAAAATGCTGAATTGGCAGCTTAAGTTCATTCGGATAAAAATACTGCTCTTTTTTCTGAAAAGCACATGTAATTTGCACTGACTTCCCCTTTAAAATGTAGAACCATAACAGTAAAAAATGTAGGTCAGTAAATAGACCAACAGACCTATCAATGCCTGGATCTTATGGAGCAAACACGTCAACAGTCACTGCTCCAATACAATGACCCACTTATGCGTTATAATCTGAATGGCACAAAACACTTTCAAGACGATTGGAGAACAGACAAAGCTCCCACAGCCACATGGCACACTAACAGACCTCCCGTGCAAAAAACAACACTTAACAGGGGTTTGCATCCTGGCACTGTAATTACGATAATATAAAAATGTTATTATACAGCAGTTAAAGACTGTTTGCACACTCACCCTATCAACACAACAGCAGTAGTAGGAGGTGGGGTCACCACACTGTATTACAAGCCAAAAATATGTGTACGCTCAAAATGCATGTTTTGTAAACTTCTCTCCTATAACTATCTAGTGTTAAGGTTCGTACACACGTGCAATCACGGTGACGCACAGTGTCCGAACGGTCGTTTGCGACAATAATCGCCCCATGTATGGGGCACTTTATCGGCAGAAACAGCGGTTGTTTAGAGATCCCAGACGGTCGGAAACGATCCCCAACCGACCGACAATGAAGTTCCCATACACGGTCCGATTATCGGCCAAAACAACGTTCGACACATCGTGCGTCACAGGTCGGGACGCCACGATCGCACGCGTGTACTGAGGCTTTATACATTTGTCCTCTAATCTGCCTTATATTTTCTATGTTTTAGAGCTGTCTGGAGCTTGATCCTTCGCCTTTCTGCCCCAAGAGTTAGGGCTTCTAAACAGCCTTAACTTGTCTAATCTGCTGCATAGTCAAGCCCTCCATTCCCTTTATTAATTTAGTTGCCCTTCTGAACTGCTTTCATTTCCAAAATGTCCCCTTTTGTATATGGGATTCCAAAACTGCACCGCCTATTCCAAATGAGCCTTACCAGTGCCTTGTAACAGAGGAGAATAATATTTTCTCTTGAATCTATTCCCCTCTTTATACAAGACAATATCTTGCTAAGCTCTAGCCGTGGCTGTCGGCATTGTTTGCTACAGCTAAGTCTGTTACTACCAGAACCCCCAAATCTTTTTCCCAGTTGAATTTATTTTAACACAAAGTTATTTATGGTGTAGTGGCACAGGGATTGTTAAACCCAAATGCATCACCTTATATTTATCAACATTGAATCTCAGTTAGAAATGAGTAAAAAAAACCATTTATATGCTCTTCAAGGGGGTACTCTTAGATTTTACCGAAGAATAAAGCCATTACTATTCTCTCTAATCTCTTGATAGGAGTTTGGTTCTCCACAGAGGGGACAGGCTGCTTACCTACCATTGTGTGTTCTAACTCGGAATGAGTCATAGAGCAATGCTGGTAGAGGGCTGGACTATAAGAGGTGCAAGGAATGAGAATCTTGTTTTTAGGAAGTTTAGGCTACTTTTTTTATTTATAGTATCCAGACACGGGTGCATTTTTATATTTCTCTAATGCTTGCCCCTGATTCATTCTCAAAAGCACTCAAACTCCTTCTCAACCCAATTAATTCACAGAAATATCAACATCAAATAAAAATGCTAAGGTATTAAAGAAAGGATCTGCAGAAATAAACACCAAAAAAAGTTTTTCAAGGACCTATAATAGAGAATAAAGAGATACCACCATGGGCGATCCTTAGCTACATGCTTAAAGAAAATTCCATCTGTTCCCATCTCCTGAGAGACAGCATCTACAGAACAGCACTCCTACTGCCAAACAACTCTCAGTTCAATATAACTTGCATCTGATTCTTGGCTAATCCCTATCAGTTAATTAAGATAAATCTCATTTCTCTCTGCCACCAGGAGAGTTCTTTAATATTAGATAAAACACACAAACCCATTATTTTCATATGGAAATGTGCTTTACAAACCTTTACTAAATTTAAAGGGGACACTAAGTGAACTGCTTATATAATATTGTTCAAATGTAGCTCTCAAAGTGTACAATCTTAAAAATGTGTTATATGAGTGAGAGAGGTCGTATAACTAGTAGTAATGTTAGCAGTAGATGTTCAACCTAAGGCCGCCTATCTATGAGACCTAATCAGGTATACCAACCAATAATAGGCCATCCCCTTCGGGTACAAAATTCCACCGTCAAATGTGGATTGGTTGGTTCTGACAAAAACATTTTTAATTTGGCTAACATGTGCGCTACGTGTGTGGCCACCAAACTATCTTCCCTATACTTCGGAGATTGTTCAGGCTGTGTTACCTACATCTGTGTGTACCCAACTTAAATGTGACAGTTAAATGGCTTAGTTAAAGGGCCAGGTTCTTCTTATGACTCAACCAATGCCAAAGAAGAAGGTGTAGTTCTTTCTTCCATATTTCCAGCTAAATGAACCCATTTTTAATAACTTAAGCTGGTTATATTTATTCACAGCATGTGCACGTTCATTCATACAAATACCCAATTTAATAAAATAAATACCAAACTTAACACAATGATTTTTGTTATAATATGCAGAATATAGCTTTTTATTATATAGACACTTTAAGAGACAAAAAACTGGATACTCACTGGGTAGTGGGAGCTCAGGAATTGGTCAATCCGGACCAGCTGCCGATACGGAAACGGCACAAGTGCTGCAGGGGACTTAACATTGCTGAAGCGGAAACAGGGTAGAGCAGCTGACTGGGGTAGGGGGGAGACCTGTGAATAGGTAAGATCAAATATGGTTCAAATGTGCTCTTACAAGTTCAGAACCAGGTCCACTTTGTTAGAGTACAAAGCTTATTGCTATATCTTTTGCACACAAGGAAAAGTCCCAAGCACAATGCCAAACAGAGATTGTTGTAGAGACACTAGGGATGCAGAAGGGAATTACAGTAAGTGGTAAACAACACATGACTGACCTGGCACTCGCGAACGGGGAAATAGAGAAACTTCCTCTCTTAGAGTGCATGATGGCCCGTTTTATAAACTCCACCACAGACTGGCAGCGATCGTCAAACTTTGGGTGCACCAGAGACTGAACGTGCCTATTAGAAGGGATGAAAGGGCCGCAATAATTATCCATGCTAACATTCAAACAATAAAGGTCTGCTTCAGCTTTGTATTCAAAACAAGCCACACTTGTACCTTAGAACACATAACACAACACAGGGTTCCCCACCTGCAAAATTGGACGTTTACCATTTCATTTAATTTATTTTTGCCTGCATCTAACCAATCCATCCCTAATGTCTACAAGGGGTATTATTCTACAAACACCCTTACTCTGTAGTGGCTCCATGCGGGTGTGATGGTGATGCCTGTGAGCGAAAGCTAACCTTAATATATAACCGCGGGTCTGAGCTATCTCGTACGAGAAAAGAGCCATCTGGTTTCCCCTTTAGTTTTCATTTCTGCATCTTCCCAGTTCATTGGCCCCCAGTACCATCCACACTAAAAAGAATAAGATAAGTTGAAAAGCTATTAACACGTTACTTAATATGGAAGGGATGGAGAACAAAAAGGTAAATTCCAATGGTAATATTGCTGTTGTAAGCGATTAGCAAATTATTGTACCTTCTCAAGTTCCCGCAGACTTGCAGCAAAGCTACTAGGGTCTTGTCCTAGCAAAGGGCATTGCAGTGTTGTACCAATGGAACTGGAACACACTCAGTTGGTCTAAAAGGGGACCAGCCTATGATAGTTTTCTGCTAAAGTAAAAGGACAACAATGTATCAGGAAATAGACCGTATTTACAAAGGTTTACTTAACAAATCGACAAACCTTAGGTTGGCCTAGGGATTTAAATTACCACTTTCAAATATTTACCTGGCGCATGTGGCGGAGGTGGTGGAGGTAAGGGGAATGATTGCAGAGAGGATCCCATGGGTCCACTAATACAGATGCTGGCTGTATTCCAACCAATGTCATCTGAAACAACAGGTAACTGATGATAAAGACCTACTAAAAATACAAAAAAAGGAGTGAGGGAAATGTGCATGTACCTAAAGAGCTCAGACTCCTTCGGGAGGTGAGGTGGAGTTGGAGGACGTGAAGAGGAGGACCCCTCTGTGAGATGTCAACATCCACAAGTGACACTGTTTCACCCTGCACAAGGAAGACAGAGATCAAATTGCTACAAATATGCAAAGCACTAAAATAATTCATTATAGTATTTGCTTTATATTGTTTCTCTTATTCTCAAAAATAGTTGCCCCACGTGAGAAATTATCAGATATTGAGGGTGCAACCTTTAAAGGGTTGTCCACCCTAAAATAAAACTTTTTTCTGTAGTAACATTAGGGGCCGGACCAGCAGCCATGTCTGTGATTGCTGAGAGGCAGCCAAACACAGATAAGGCCTGCCGCCTATTGTAGAACGCCAATGGAACGGGCTCTGGTAAGTAAAGTTTTCTTGTGCTTTGTTACATATAAATTTGGCAGTTAGGGTTGTGGAGACGGGGTAGGGGGGGGGAGAGTGTAGGGACAACTGCAATACCTGATGAAGGGGAATTTGTATTCCCCGAAACGTTTGCTGAAATAAACCTGAAAATGAAATAGTGGTGCTCCTCCAACTTTTTGCATTTGCCATATTGCTTGTGGCCTTATGGTGAGGGCTGGGAGGATTGCATCTATTGACTAAAGGCGTGGCCAAAGAGGTGTGCTGGAGTGTACTTTCCTGAAATGTTTGAGTCCCTACACTGCAGCATGGAGGGATCCAGATGGTGGGGAAGGCTCCCTGCACATGCTCGAAATCTCAATACACCGTGGCCATACACACAGCAATATAATAAGCATATGCAGTATTGAGTGATAATCGCATTGTGTCTGGTAAGTGGCATTGAACAGATTTGTGCATGTTTTCATTATCAGCCTCCTATTATTTTTTATAGCATATTATCGTCCCCAGATTACCCAATAATAATGCTAATGACTCCCCAATCACAGACAGCTGCTGTCGGCCCCTATTTGCAGAGCAGAGAGCCAATGGAACGAAGGATGTTAATTTGATTTCTGGGGCTTGTTTAAAAAATATAGTTTTTGGGTAAAGATAACCTTTTAATAAACAGGTCACTATTCCCATAATTGCACAATTTTACTGTAAAAAATGTACTGTGCAACATTTGCTTACAAAGCATAAGCCTAATACAAAGTTATAGATATTACATTAATTCCTACATTATGAATATTTTTATCGAGAATAATGTTGCAATCAACCTGATAATAACCCTTTGTGTTGCTTTAATCTTATAGAACAATTCAATGTTAATTATAATAAAGAGCTGGTTGTCCTTTACTAATCAGCTGCGGTATTTATAAATGTCAACTAAATTTATGCTAGTAACCACCTAGCTTGAACCAAGAGCTACTGTACTTAGACCCAGAAGGTCCAAGTAACATAAAAGTGGGCTACTCAACAATATGAATATAGTATATTATTTACAGCCTAGGTCTGTTAGGCCAAACTTCCCTTTAACACATAGCACAGATCCATTTATAGAATAAGCAGCACAAGAATTGTTAAACCTAAATTGCTCAAGATTATCCTGTCATAAACTTTCATCACTGCTGTCAATTTAAAGCAACACACTGCAATGATCTGCTTTGCATACTAATGGCTCTCTGCTAGTAGTAAAGCAAACCAATATCTTCTGTTGCAACTTTTTTTATCATGCTGATTGACCGTGTTGAAGTGTTTGGGACATTTGGTGAGGTTCCATTACATGTGAATCACCTGACAAAAGATGTGTTTTAAGCATTTATTTCCCCTTTAAATTTCAGTGAGTAATTCTCATACCCACTCTCCCTTTCTATAAACTCACCATTGAAGAGCGGACTGACGGAGACTGGAGAAAAGGCACTTTGAGTTTCTGGTCAATCGCGGCTTCCTTAAGACAGAAAACATTACAATATTCAGTAAACGGTAAAAAAATTAATGAAAAGCCTTCCAACCACGTCAATGTAACCCCAGTCTGAAGGTCCTAACTTCTATCCTTTTTTACTTTCAATTACGTTCAGCCAAACTTTTGCTTTCTCATATTTGCACACTGGATCAATTAACAGGCTCTCACTTCCCCCCAGCCCTTTGGTTTTTTAAATGAGGGAAGAGGCCATCCATCCAATGTTTTTTATATTAGAGGCATAGGACCCTCCCATTAAACGGTTTGGGGGTGCTATTATCACATAGAAGCATGACCATGCTTCATAATAAATACATACAATAAGAAGGCTTTTCATTCCGTGATCACAGTAATGTATACTAAACCCCTTTGTTATATGTATGCCAGTGTGCAATACCGTAATAAGATATTGTATGGGCGCTAGGATGTGCATTGATTATCCTTTCTATGTTTGTACTTCCTGCTTCTAATCGGCGGTTGGCACATGCTCAGTGCAGGAGAAAGCATAAGAAACCAGATAGAGATCGAGTTAACAGTGACCTTAAAACGGCAACTGTGGTCTCAAAGCAAGTTAGGGTTTAAATGAAAGCCTGCAGTATCCTTTACACTGATCCCAATAATCACATCTCTGGCTGGAGCCTGTGAGAAATTACATTGGGGTGAATGTTCATACATCCTGCCTCAGTTAGACTTATAGCTGGGAAATCAGGAAGTACCCCTGAGGAAAAATTGACAGTTGGAAGGCGGAGCCTATTAATTGCATTCAAAGGCTGGTCACATGGCTAAACACAGGAGAGTTCAACAACCAGGAAGTTACATTGCTGAAACCTTTCCAGCAATAACTTCTCACAACATTTTATCTAGAGATGCGATTTAGGTTTTTATTTTGAAGGTAGATGGAAGGCTTTTTTTATATAATTCTTACTAGTTTGGAACAATTTGAGACCACAGTTTACCCTTTAAGGAGGCGTGGGAGGGGCCAGAGTGGGTTTCAAGGAGACTGCAAGGGGAGGTCCATGGGGCTCACAAGGAGAAGGAGACAAGGGGGGGATTTTCACATGATTTCAAAGCAGGAAGAATAAGTACAGGGGATCTGGTGATGCTGCTACCATATACACACTACAAAATTTAAATATCTTCAAAACTATGTAAAAAAAAAAACAAATGATGTAAATTTTCAAAATACACAGAAAGCAATTCCTGACAATTTACCTAAAGTCATTTTTGGACCACAGTTACCCTTTAACAGTGGTATAGCTACAAAACTAAAGGCCCCAGGTGCAGAAATTAGACCTGTGGACCCCGTGCAACGGCCATAGCCACGTAGTATCACACATCCCCCCCCCTCCACGCTTGTGAGCTGAAATACCAAAAAGGCCTTTTAAGAATACTTGCAGCATTCATGAAGATGGGTTAGAATAATCAGGGACATAACTAAAATATAGTGACCCCTTCCTTGTGTGTACCCCGCAAACGGCATTGGGGAGATCTAGTTTCGTTCTGAAATTTCCCTTGGCCACATCCAGACCCCTATATTAAAGTATAGGGAGTCGGAAGCAGACGTCAGAAACATTGCAGTCCTGAAAGTTCTCCGTATACTGTACAAACGCAATCCCCTCTATACAAAATGACAGAGACAAATCTTACATTTTAAAAAAAGTTACCTGTCAACACAAATCATACTGTAACCCTCTAAGAGGGAAATCACTGCTGTGTATTTATAATGAATTGAAATGAAAATATATAAAAATGTATCTTTCCTGACTGTGAATTAAAGGGTCACTATTCTCACTCAAACACTTAACATAATCTGAACTACAATTTGAGAGAAGTCAAAGTGTGGTATTCTTCGTCATTAATTATTAATGTTTAGTGAGTGCTCCTTAATTGCCCCAACCTATATTAGCGAGAATAGAACTTTATTTCCACACGGTCATCAATGCACCAGGTGGGATAAAGTTATATTCTCACTACTATAGGTGTGCTACTCTCTATTTTGTTTCATTGGCTATTAAAATGAACAGGGTATAAACCACGATACAAGCATGCCTATCAGGGAACAGCATAATCTTATGGCATTCAATTAAAAGATTGGGGTGTCAAGGGTGACATAGTATTTTCACCTAAACTGAGTTGATTAAGCAGACTCCGTTGCAAAAATGATAATAGAACATTAGAGCCATAAGAAAGCACCGCACTTTTACTGTGATAATAAACGAAAGTTCAGTTGAAATGTTTAAATGATTATATTACGGGTAAACATTTCTAAATTATTCTACATATTTCCTAGAAAAATCGTTTGATTTTCATATTCTTTGGCTATAGTCAGTGAGCTGCCAACAGTTTTCCAGATCATTTGATCTGACAGGTCCCAGGGACGTAAGAATCAGAGTCCGTCGGGACCTGGCAGAGGAGCGGGAGATCAGGTAAGTTATTTTACCTTCATTCCTGGCTCCTGAACGTTTTATTGAAATGGGTCAAGTCAAGACACAGCTCCTTTACCTCCATTCTAAATAAAAAATATTATAGAAAAAGGTGTTTTACCAGTGGAGATACCCTTTAAGAAAGTTAACAGGGTCAACAGATTTCAAAGTGATTGTCCTGAAATATCATTCATTAAGCTGGAAACACATATAAAGGTCTTGTAAAAAGGACAGACAGAATCTGTAAGATCCATACAGTCCTGAGCGTTCTCCCTATGTCAAGCATAGGGAAAACGAATGTGAGTGCAAATTTTCCTCTGCCGCAGCCGACTATCTATACTTTAGTACAGGAGACAACCGTTGGTCAGCGGGAAAATTTTTCACGAGGCCAACAGTGAACGTTAGGGTCAGCCTCAGGAGCTCTCGGAAATACGATATACACAACAATGATAAAGGAAAAATCCTGACTGTACAGTCCCTTTATCGTTAGTGTGTGAACCCATGTTAAGGCCTCGTACACAGGTACGATACTATGAACGTCTGACTGATCAGGTGTTGTTAGTACGTAATCTGTCATGATTCCTTTGTTTTTTATAGTTGTCCTTACTATTTTCAACTGATTTGGCAACCCTGTCTGCAACCATCCTTCTTCTCAGGATACTCACTTCATTAAAATGCTCCTAACATTAACTTTTACCCCACTGGCTGTTGGATGGATTAAGCATGCTTAGATTATTACTGAGAAACTGATCACCCAAGAGAGTGAAGTTCAATGCAGTAACTACTGACTCACTATTGAGGGTTCCACCAACAGAAAGTCAGTATTTCAAATACTTAATGAATACACACCAACCACAAATTCAACTTACTCCCTGGTAAAAGAAAGTATTATGGACATATACATCAAGGGCTGTAAAATGCCAAGTGTTAGGTAGCCTAGAAATTGGGTACGTATTTTTTCTGACTATCTACTAGGTGTTGTTATAATTTGTCCACCCTTGATAACCGTACACAATCTTTAATTTAAACACACATAGCCCTGTACATTAGTTAAATATGGCTAATAATATTTTCAAAAAAATGGTTCAATTTGTTCTGATTTAGGAGCTAAAATTACATGTTAAATCATGAAAATATAAAAAAAAAAAAATGCATCTAATGTTTAAAGGCATGTCCACCCATAATATCCTCACATACAGGAGCATGGACCTCCCAAACCCTAATTGCGTTTTACTTTACTCTTCCAAAATGCAGCTAATGAAACTTAAAAGTCCAGGTCCTTCGCCGCTCTGCTGCCCTCCCCTCTCTACTTGCTGGTCTCAGCTGTCAGTCAATGGCACGACGGTAACTTGTAGTTCATTTAGCTGCATCTTTGGAAGAGATAACTAAAATGTAACTAGGATTTGGGGGGTATAGCTCCTGCATACAACACAAAATGAATAGGGCAGATGGTCGCAATGGTATGATAGTCGTGAAATAGAACAGGAAAGACTTCTGGAATTATGATTGCTGCGGGATCGGTCGGCAGGTAAGTTCTAATGTACCGGGCACCTTTACTCTGAGGTGTGTGTGATGCTGCATACCTTCAATACGATACTAGTTTAGTATCCCCACCTCTCTCCCCTTACATCTGACCAGACTTTTGTGGTGAGGACAAGCATACTCAATAATCATCATGAGGCAGCACAGGAGAAGAAATTCCCAGGAACAACTGTCAAACGTGCACACGGAATACCAGCGTCAAAACCCTGTCACAATCCACTCTAGCTACAGCAGAAGAGTTTAGAATAATAAGGCACTTGATTGACAGCGGGATGCAAGATGCTTTGGGTTGACATCAAAAGAAATATGTTACAGATCATCATAAACATTGGCACAGTGATAGTTGGGGCTAATTCTATTTCCCAATATGGGCATTTCAAAGTTTTCTTCCCCCAGCACAGATTCCCTTAACATTAATGGATCTTGCTCACCTGCCAAGCCCTCTCCCTATCCCTTGACATGTCGTTGAGGCTCCTCCAGACCCTCCCAGGTCCCCTGTTCCCTTTCTATCAGCTCCTCCAGCAGCGCAGCCTCTTGGTCCTGAAGTCCTGAAATCGGTTCCGCAGAGATCCCTTCGGTTCGGAACCCTCCTAGCCGGCACTCCGGCCTGACCATCCGATGTCGGCTTCTCTCTCTTCCTCCGATCTCCCAGTCGCCGAGCCTCGGGCGCTTCCAGGACCACAAAGCATCACTCGTCTCCTCCCGCGAAAACCGGTTCCTCGCAGACCGAAGCCCCAAGCTCAGTTCCAGACCTCCCCGGCTGCGCGGCCTTACGGTGCCGGTTGCACAGTCTTGACTGCTGCGGGGTTCCGTCTACGGTGTGAAGATTCTACTAAAGCTCCAGCTCCGAGCGGCCTCCACTTCATCCTCCTCCCCTCTCAGCATGTTCCGGAACACCTATAGCCGGGGTCTCGTTGCGTCCTCTGCCTCGGGCCGCAGCCAAGCAGCCGGCTCAGCACCCGTAGGATGCGGCCTCTCTTTCCCGCCGCTGCCCTCGCATGTCCCCGGTGGCTCTGCAGGCCCCGGCCCAGCCTCGGCCTCTCCCACTCAGCTTCCCAATCTCCGACAGCTCCTTCATCGGGCCTCCCCCCATTTCCGGTTCTGTCACATCACTTCCGGTTTGGTGTATACAGAGATGACAGCACCAACCTTTGACCTGCCGTGCGCATGACCATTAGGTAGTTTAGGAAGGACACAATAGGTAATTCTGTCACTAGTTGGGGGCGCCCATTTGTTGGTGGGTAATTATTCTCTATTGGGTTTGACACTAATTGTGTCTATTATGTTATTTGTTCCCCAATGACAAGCTTTAATGTAAAGGGCATGTCCAGTCAAAAAATTAACTTTAAAAATGATCTCAACCCCACTTTCCTATAAACATAATTTCCAAATATGCCTAAGGGACTTACCTGACCTGCCCCCTCACCACCTAGGCCCTGCCCCATGCTCCTGTTTCTCCAACAAAAACGAGGGTTTGCGCTGACAGTCGCTCTACATCCTGGTTCGTGGCTGTCAGTGGATTGGGCTGACGTCACGCCTACTCACAACAGCCGCAACCAGGAAGTGGAGCCAAACTGTCAAGCCACAAGCTGGAGGAGACACTCTGCAACGAGCGTGCATTCCTATTGGTCTCATCGCGCAAGGAGAGAGGGAGCGGAGCCTACCAAGCGCATGTCAGTAGGCTATGCTCAAGTTACGCAAACACCAGAGGGGAGGAACTAGCGGCTCAGGCCTCACCCTGGTAAAAGGTACTGACCCAAGATGAGGAGCGGAGGGAAGGGGAGTTAAATTGTCCTTTATTACATATACTGTAGTTTCTGTTTGGTACAGGGATACTAATAATATTGAGAATTACTGGTATTAATACATATACTGTAGTTCTGGTTTGGTACAGGGATCCTATATAAGATTGAGATTACTGGTATTAATACAATACTGTAGTTCTGGTTGGTACAGGGATACTATATAATATTGAAGAATTACTGGTATTAATACCTATACTGTAGTTCTGGTTGGTACAGGGATACTATATAATTTGAGAATTACTGGTATTAATACATATACTGTAGTTCTGGTTGGTACATGGATACTATATAATATGAGAATACTGTATTAATACGTATATGTAGTTCTGGTTGGTACAGGGATACTATATATATTGAGAATTACTGGTATTACGGTAATACATATACTGTAGTTCTGGTTGGTACAGGGATACTATATAATATTGAGAATTAACTGGTATAAAGGGCATGTCCACCCCCAAAACTATAATCCCCCCAACTACTGGCCCCACCATGTAGTGAGTCTAATACCTTACCTCAACATCCCAGCTCCTAGGGTTCTCCTGTAGTCCCCCCCCAAATTCCCAAAAACTGCCCACCAGGAGGCTAGCAGAGTCTCATATTGACTCTGCCTCCTACCTGGCTCCGGGAGAAGTTTGGCATGCGTACTGCAGCCCTTCTCCATCCCCTCCCTCTCCCGATTCCCTCCCTAGCGTAAAATCTTTAATATATAAGTTTCCCCCTGGTCTCCCAGCAACCCAACCGCTATGTTTGTATCTTTAGAAAGCTCCCCAAAACTTACTTACCTCTCCCTTTCCTCCGGCGAAGTGACTGCCGCAGCGCGTCGTGGATTGGCTGCCCGCTCAGCCAATCACAGACGCGGTCTGCCGGTCCCCCCTCCTGCTTGCATTTTCTCGCGTCAAGCGAGTGAGGAAAGAGGGGAGGTAAGTGAGTTTGGGGGGCTTTCTAAAGATACAAATATGCGGTTGGGGCTGGAGCCCTTGGGGAATCTTATATAACAAAATCTTTTTTTGGGTGGACATACCCTTTAATACATATAATGAAGTTCTGGTTGGTACGGAGATACTATATAATTTGAGAATTACTGGTATTAATACATATACTGTAGTTATGGTTGGTACGGGATACTATTTATATATTTGACGAATTAACTGCCTGATTAATACTACCTTTTGTTACATATTCCTGTTTTATATTGCTACAAGAATTCTTTGTTTTTTCAAAACATATATATCTAATTATTTTAAACCACTGAGAGGCACTATATTGTTTTACTTTACATACAATTTATTAGTTCCTCTCCTGATCCTTAGAATTGTGGCAGACGATGGTTTAGAGCCTTTATTGTGTGCTACAGAGATTTTCTACATACATATTCATAAACCAGACAGACCATTGAGTTAACCCATCTTACTGGTCGCATTCAAGCAAAACCAGGCACACGTTCAGCTAGGTTCCGTTTCATACCTATTCCATACTGATATCCATTAATATCATGCAAACAACGGAGGGCTGTTGCCTTTTCTATGGAATGATCTTGCCCTGTCCTCATACTGATTTATAACACAAATTTGTGTACATGGAATAACCTCAAAGATCTCGTTAAATAGACAGTATCTCTTTCTTTGCAAAGGTTAACTGTAAACTAAAAAAATGACCAAGTTTTACTTTAATCTTAATCTATATGTGTACTGAACGGGGTGTGTGTTGCTGTTATGTCATCAATCCAGGTACTGTGTTTTGCTCAGGCTCATAGAACCCCCCCGCCCCTCCCCTTTACTGACTATCTGTGAGGGGAAAGCAGCTCAGATATTACTATGAGCCGCAATGGAGTTTCCTACATTGCAGTTACACAACCTAAAAAAGTTCCACTGACCAATCAATCCAGTTACAGCAAAGCTGCACACAAGCAGAAGAGTATTATGATATTAATGTAATAATTAAGCCTCCCGAAAGACATTTACAGTATCTACAGAATAGGGATGTTAACAATAAAACGGTCAGCGAAGATTTGAAAAGGGTTATATTTTCAGTAATGGGCAATTGTTTTTTCCAGTTCAAATACTTCCCTTTAGTTTATTGAAGACTTTGTAGATGTCTATTGTAAACTATTGTAGACTATTGTGTGGTCTTTATGTCTCTCATTGATACAAAACAAAGGCAATTTTCTATACATGATGTAAGATAAAGAAAATCTCATAAATTGCTAAATAAACATTTAATAGTGAGGCATATAAAAAGGAAGATTTGATTCTATGTACATTATTAGTGTTGTATTTGGGGTTTATAAATATTTTGAGCTACACCTAAGTGAGTCAATCATCTGTCTGACCTAGCCTTAGTGGTATATAAAAAACACTTTGTATCTTCTATCGAGAAACACTTGAACTAAAAATTTCTTTCAGACATCCTTATTGAACTTGTTCTAAAAGTAATAATTCACTCTCCCAAAGTGACTTTTCCTTTAATGTATTGATTGGAAGGCCGCGGGAGGTTAAAAGAGCTATGGCCTTATCTCCTGTTCCTTCAATCTGGGAATGATCTGGGAAATGAAGATTCAAAAAACTTACAGTTTGACCATCCATCACACCACAACTGACAATCTCGACTGCTTCCTTGTTCGTACACTATAGTGCGCATGCGCGTAGTGTGGGATACATTTAGACAGAACAAGGAGCGGTTGGGGATTTCACTGTGGCCCGCGGTAACGGTAAAGAAAAGCTCCTAACCTCTCCTAACCTCCCGGGCTTCAATCAATTCAATTAAGGTATAGTTCACTTTGGGAGTGAACTATCTTTAACAAGTATGAAATGCTTTTTAGAAAATTCTCTTTTATTGTCATGAATTATACTAGTACTACTTTGTAGTTGATCCAGGAATTTCAGAGCCATCAGTCACATACTTTCATATCATTCTTAGACCATTCTTAGACCTGAAGTTTCATGTTCTAGGTGGGATAAAGGGTTGCACTTGTTTAACATATTGTCTTTTTGTACCTTACTTTATATTAACTTTACTTCCCCGTGGGTAGATTTAAGTGTTGCATGGCGGAACTTTACCAGATATATGTGCTCTTTCCTTATGTCTTAATTGCCAAGCCTTATATCTATATCAATACATTCAATACCCGGTTTAGGTAGTAATTATTGTTCGTAAGATATTTTAGATGTCTTATAATAATAACAACCTGTTTTCACACGATAGAATATAGAGATGTTTAACTCCTGCCTAAAGTGCCGCATACATTATGACTCCACTTCCGATGTTCCGTTTTATGATTTGGTACTGGAATAGAGGCAGGACTGTCCACCGGTTCATCTATAGAAATCCCCCCCACAATATATATCTATATAGATAGAAAATGGGGTAGTATACATCCACGCATAGTGTCCCTAGAGAACAAATTAATTTCAATAATACAAAAAATAAAAGCCTGGTGCACATCCAATTACTTTGCTTATATTACTTTATACCTTGTAATAAATGCGACTTAAAAGTCTGCCCTTCTCCTGGATAAAGTACATCAATTAGTTCAATAACTTATTCTGCTACGGGTCCTAACTTTTAACCTTTTTTACTTACAGTCACTTATAACCTCTTAGGAGACGTAATTCTAAACTTTGTCTTTATATCCGTACCTCTCCCCAGAGCATCTTCACCTCATGATCAGCTGTTTAAAAAGAGCTGTCGCAGCCCTATAGTTACAACACCCACTGAATACAAGGTGCAAAAGTTTGCCTGTTATTATTAATCTGGCAGCAAACAATCAGGATGTTTATTTAACTTGCAGAAACCAGTAAAAATCTACCATATGATTGGTTACTTGCCATTTAAGCTAGGTAGCCACAAGGGCCGGCTGATCGATATTATCCATATTTCGGTAGTCTGCTAAAATATCGGTGGTCATTTGTTGGTTCATAAATCAGCGAGCAAGTCATGAAACTTTTGCCCGCTGGTCGTAAGATCTGTGTAACTTTTCACATTATGTTGGCTTGGATTCCATTACAAAACTGGAGAGTTCAGGTTTTGGTTTACAACTGTTGATTTCGCATGTTTTCCTCTGGAGATTGTTTGCATCACCTGTCATCTCCATTTCTGCAACTGTAACAGAACAGACAGGCACATGCAAAGTATTTGGGTAACGCACCATGTGCCCCAACTCCTGATACTCTGCCCTATAGCTGCTCCAACTTACACAAACACTAATTGGTGTGACCAATGAGCATAAAGACCATTCTAAGCAGCAGCTGTGGGGAACTTCAAACCCCTGTCATTCTCCGTGTTTGTGTGCATTCTCCATCTTCTGTGTCGGCACGCCTGTCAGATCACTAGCAACTGTAACCATGTGCAGTCTGTCCATTCTGTCCATGTTGGAACCTTATCCCGGTATTTCTCTATTTAGGAGGGGAAAGAGAGACCCCGTGCTGCTCTGGCCATGTCATTCATTCAGGCTGAAGAGCTTATGTCACAATCCTGCTTTGTTCATCTTTTCAGTCTTTGTCATTTTATACTGATTGTCCCTGATGTCGTTTATGGTCAAAGTGTTTCTTGCAGCGATGTGTTCTATAGAATTTACGGATGGATCCCCTGTGGTTTCAGAGGTGATCAAACTTTTTAAAAGGGGGGCTAGTTACGGATTCCCTCCCCTCCGACTACTATTTTTACATTGCACTACATTATACTTATCGCTCCTGTGTATTTGCAAACATTTGTCAGCTTTACATATACTACCTACTACATTACTACACCCATATCTATTCCACCAGGATTTCTCAATGTCCGCTTTCCTGCTCGCCCACTAAGCTCATCACCGAGGAGTGATACAGTAATACCTACCCTCCTACACCCACCATTTAATAGTACCCTATTGAGAAACCCATTGCACAAGCGTGCTGAGATCTGATTCGGCTCTGGCACCAGGTTGTTTTTATAGTGTAGCTGATTAAATGGTGGTGTTGTGGGGAGTATACAAGTCTTTATATAAACCGCAGTCTCTGGCCATCCCCTCAGGCAGCGCAGGATGATACAGGTCTCTATGCTGCTGTCACTCACGGGACAGACTGATACCTTTTTGAAACACACAATGCTGCTGCTTGTCACTCACAGCTCAATTAACAATGTAACAATCAATGGGCCCCAGGAGGATTAGAATAGGCACACTCATTGTATACAGACAAAGTTTTTTTTTCACTATAGTTGCCCTTTAAGGACTGAAAGCTAATAGCAACCACTGCGTGTACAGCCAACTAATTCCAATACAATTTGTTGAGTAGCTAATAAAATCTGTTAACTGTGTACCCGGCTTTTAACTTTCCCTTATGAATACATCCATCTAGTCCAACCTTTAACCCTACCCAACTGTTGATCCAGAGGAAGGCAAAAAAAGCTCAGATTAAAAAAGTGGGTTTTTTTATATAGCATGTGAAGTATCTTCTATTTTTTAGAAGACTTCTATATTATAGGGGTTATTCAATAAAAGGTGCAACATTTTGGCAATGTTTTTCATCTGCAGCAACCAATCAGATGCCAACAGATGTTTTCTAAGTACAGTAGACAATTAAAAAGGTAACATCTTATTGGTTGATGTAGATTAAGAGCACAGGCAAAATTAATATGTTAATTTTAACTAAATATGTTGAACCATGCATTGTCTGGTTGTCTGCCCATAGAATCAAATGCCACAAATAAATATTTTTTGTTTGTCTATTATGTAATGTGCCCAGTACTGGGGTGGGGGGCAGGAAAGCACACAGTCTCTGCTAGGGTTTAGTAGTGTGGGGGCACAGGTTAGCGTAAGGTGTTTAATGGGGGTTCAGGTATGTGGGGCACGAGAAAGCACATGGTGTTGGTTATGGGGGTTCAGATATGTGGGGCTTAGAGAAGCACATGGTGTTGGTTATGGAAGTTTGTGTGTGGGGCTCAGAGAAGCATGTGGTGTTTGCTATGGGGGTTAAGGTATGTGTGGGGGGATCAGGGAAGCACATGTGTTGGCAATAGGGTTTTAGGTATGTGGGGCACAGGAAAGCACATATTGTTTGCTATGGGGGTTCAGGTGTGGGGCTCAGGGAAACACATGGTGTTAGTTATGGGGGTCCAGGTATGTGAGGTACAGGAAAGCACATGGTGTTAGCTAAAAGGGTTCAGGTGTTTGGGACACAGGGAAGAACATGGTGTTGGCAATGGTGGGCTTCATGTGTGTGTGGCTCACACAAACCCCCATAGATAGCACCATGTGCTTTCCAGTGCTCAACACACAAACCCCCATAACCAACACCATGTGTTTCCCTAATCACCACACAAACCCCCATAACCACCATGTGCTTTCCTGTGTCCTACACACATCAACCCCATGTGCTTCCCTGATCACCACACACATGAACCTCCATAACCAACCCCATGTGCTTTCCTGATCACCATACACATGAACCCCCATAACCAATACCATGTGCTTCCCTGATCACCACACACATGAACCCCCATAACCAACACCATGTGCTTCCCTGATCACCACACACATGAACCAATACCAACACAATGTGCTTGCCTGATCACAAACACTATGAAACCACATAACCAACACCATGTGCTTCCCTGATCACCACACACATGAACCCCCATAACCAACACCATGTGCTTCCCTGATCACCACACACATGAACCCCCATAACCACCACCATGTGCTTCCCTGATCACCACACACATGAACCCCCATAACCAACACCATGTGCTTCCCTGATCACACACACATGAACCCCCATAACCAACACAATGTGCTTTCCTGTGCCCCCCCACCTTTTTATTACACTCACTGCAGCATGGAGGGATCTGAAGGGTGGGAAGGAAAAGGGCCCCCTGCTCATGTCAGTCCTCCAGGAGGACAAGGAAGAGGCAGATACATTTTACACACAGGAAGGCTCCTACTCTTCAGATAAGTTACTCATCAGGTAAGTTACATGGCCTAAAATGACTGCATTCCCCCATACAGTAGTGAGCCAAAGCAACAAGCACATATAGATCATACTTACCGAGCTTTATACCGAAAGTTTCCTCTCCTACTCCTGTGAGAGTATTGGGGGGTGGTCACTTTTGGAGATAAGCACGCCCTTTAAAATGATATTTAAAAACGATATTCCTGGAGCATAGCTTTTTTTATATGTGAAGTGCTTTTGGCTTTTTTTTAAGTCTTGCCCTAAGCTTTTTAGTTACTTAAAGGAGAACTATAGTGTGTACACTTTTTTCAAAAACAGCTAATATGAAAAGTACCTGGGGGCAGGGAGGTAGGATTGGTACTTTCTACCTCCCAATATTATTTTTATGATAAGTGGCAGCAGAAAGAAAATAGCTTCTGCCAGGCTTCCTGAATGCTTCAGCCCTATCTTTAATACAGGAAGGCCCAGGGCGATAACCTGGCAAATGAAAACTGTATGTGCTGTAGAGCTCCTCAACGAAACAGTATTGGGAGGTGGCAATAATCAAGCCCACCTACGTGCTCCAGGTACTTTTCATTTCTAAAAAGTAAATTTTTACAGTATAGTTGCCCTTTAATAGAAATATACATTCCTAAGGTCTTAATATAAATGTCTGCTGGTTTCTGGGTGTCAGACCAGATATGTATTGCACATGCTCAGCCAATCAAGACCGAGCAGTCAGAAAACAATTAAGAAAGCTCCAGCTACACAGTAAAATCATAGAATACATTCAGTCTTGTTTATATTTTAGCTGAATTCTTCATTCTTCACTATAGTGCGTATGAAGTTTTTTCAAAAACTGTTAAAATGAAAAGTACCTGGGGCAGGGAGGTAGGATTAATACTTTCTACCTCCCAATATCATTGCTATGAGGAACAGCAGCTTGAAGAAAACTGCTCTTTCATACAGGAAGGCCCAGGAAACTTACTGGCAGATGACAATTGTATGGGCTGTAGTTTCTCGATGTAACAATATTGGTAGGGATAATCCTACCCCCCTGCCCTGGGTACTTTTCATTTTTAATAAGTTAATTTTTAACAGTATAGTTATCTTTTAAAGCCTCAAGTCCATTAATAATGGTGGCTAGTGCTTAAAGGACAATTATACTTACCTCCTCCCAGCTCCTCTTCTTATATCCACGCTTTATACCAAGGATGAGGACCTAAGCCGCAAGGTCCTCACCCCTGGGCTGTTTGCACTTACACTGATATACTTACACAGCTCTGCTGTCACTCAACTTACTGAAAGCAGCAAGTATGAACATTCACCCCAATGTAACTTCTTACAGGCTCCAGCCCGAGATGTGATTGTCGGCTCATTTTAAAGGAAATACTGCAGGCTTTCATTTAACACGAACTTGTTTTAAGACCACAGTAGCTCTTTAAGTTGCAGTAACCAAGTGTTTTTTACTGGGCTACATCTGATTGGTTGCTGAAGATTAATAGAACAAGTAAATGTTTCCACCTCTTAGCCCTTATATCAAAGGAAGTGGCGGGGAGACAAAATTATTACTTCTATTATTTATGAGGCTCTATCAGTCATATAAGGGGAAGATCATGGAATTACCATTTAGAGTCCAAATTAGTTTATTGCTTGTAAAATATAAAACATTTGTAAATATAAATAATTCCTGCAGAAAGAGGACCTGCTGAAACTGTAAAACCAGAGAAAACCATACAGATAAGACAGATACCCCAACCTGTCCCTGTATGTATGGTACTATAGATAATGCATGGATTAGTCAATTATAGGGAGGGAAACTTGCCTGTGTAACTTAGCAACTAAACCTGCCTGGTCCCTGTGAGATATGGGCACAAACAAAGCCTGCTAACATTATTGACTTCCTTGACTTTTTCACAGAGGCAGCTGCTCAGAGGTCTACGGAAATCAATAGCCTAGGGACGAATAACCTTTTTTGAAAGCTCAGTCTGAACATCCATTTTTACAGGAATGACAGTTTTTTTATTTAGTGCCTTTACATGAGCGTCGAGACTATAGGACACTGCTGTAACGGTCTCCGTTTAAATAGAAATGACACTTAATTGCACATTTGGTGCATATTGCCAGTCATTCGTTGGCACAACTTTATACTGAAAGACTTAAGGCATGGAGAGGGTGTAGGAAGACTGCTAAAAACAACATTTGCACATGCTCAGAAGAGGCAGCTAGGGGAATAGTATTCAGTTACTGGCTGTGATGTCATCTGTAATATCCATGACTGAGTTGCTAACTATTGCAGTTTGGGAGTTATTAACCTACCATATATACTCTAGTATAAGCCAAAGTTTTCAGGCTTTAAAAAAAAGCCTGAAAACGGAACCTTGGCTTATACTCAAGTCACTTACCTCAGAAAGAAATCCGTCTGCCGCTTGCTCCGCATCTCACTTCCCGGCAGCCAGATTTCCCTCTGAAGGGAGCGGCCGGATTTCACACTGAGTGATGCTGAACTACCTTACCTGGATTGAAGACTCCCCAGGTAAAGTACCGTAACCCTGAACTGGGGGTGGGACAGTAATCCCATACAGTAACCCACAATTTCTTGCCACTGCAGAGGTTTTGAAATGACTGGAGTGCCAAGAAATTGGGGGTTACTGTATGGGATTACTGTCCATTTAAAGGGCAACTAATACCTCAAAACTATACAGAATCAGGAGGATGGTATCTATTGTTAAAAAGACTGCCTTCTGATTCTGTATTGTTTTGAGTCTTTAATTGCCCTTTAAATGGACAGCAGAATTCCCATTACAGTAATACAGTAATATAGAATTCCCATACGGTTACAGCCACACTGGAATTGGCTATTATGGTATGGGACTACTGTATGAAAATTCTGCAAGGGCAACTAAAGCCTCAGAACAATACAAAAACAAAAGGAAGTAGTTGTCATAATTTGAACCCTCGTCTTCTACTCGAGTCAATCATGTTTTCCTAATTTTTTCAGGCAAAAATAAGTACATTAGCTTATACTCGGGTCGGCTTATAATCGAGTATATACAGATTTTCATTTGAGGGGTGTATTTGCTCTTTACAGAGAGGGTGCTTATGTATCGCTCTTTACAATGAACTGCACCACATCTTGCTTGCTAGTGTACACTAAAATACCTAAACAGTGTATGAATATTCTGACATGCATTCTGATATGGCAGAACAATATTATTATTGGGACAATAATAAAACTAGATTTCACCTATTGGCGCTGTTACTCCTAAGCACTTTATTTTAAACCCAACTATCCAATCATCTTCAAATCCAAGAGCATATGAAGGACCAATAAGAGGGGACGTGGGTGGGAGAAGTAAGCAAGTGCTTGTGTTTCTGACGATGGAAATGGCTGGGAAACAAAGTACAAAGGCCGGTGACTTATCAGTTATTTCCTATTCAACCACTAAAAAGTCAGCAAAAGAATATTTTGAAATCATATTTACATATATATATATTTTGAAAATTAATTTTAAACCAGGTTTTGCTCCACTCATGCCTATAACACAATATATACATACAGTGCTTCAAAGACATCAAACCAGCCACAGGCTCCATAAAGACACAGAAGCCAAAGACGCACAAAGGACAAAACCCAAACACTGCCAACATTTTTATCTGTTTTCGATTTTATGGATTGAAAACCCACAAGCAGCAGGAGGTAAGATATAGGGAGAGGAAAATAAATTACACAAAAGACTATTATTATTCAATAAATTAAGCGCATTAGAAAACCAAATACACACAAATGAATAAAAGGGAAGGGAGGAAGGATGGGAAAGGATTGTGCCAGTCCAGTGAAATGAATCATAGGTATCCTTCCACCCCAAAGGCAGCAAATATATATTACATCACTCTTCTCTCTGCCGCCTTGCGACCAGTCATTTAAAAGGCCTTGGAATGATCTCTAGTGAATAAACTAGGAACCATTCCAGTGTTTAAATGACTGTTTAACTCATTTGCACAAGAACTCTGGCATAAGAAGCAACTAGTCGGGAATGATATTCCTATGATTCCAAACATAGGCTTTTAAGACAGTCTAATCAGTAGTATAATGCTGGAGAAGCTGCCCCAATCGACATCCAGTAGTCAGAAGAAGTCAATGCATCAGTAACAAAACTCGCATGGCCAGAGACATGAGGCAGATAGCTTTGGCTGTACCTCTTTTCTTCTTAAAGGGCACATACAGTATCTGTAAGACATACAAGCTCAGTACATGTTTCCTGGTAAAATAAAAGTTCACATTACAGTGGGCTCTGCTGAATAATGCAGGCCACTCAGCACAGAATGCTTTGCAAAGAATCCAGAAGATAGGGACGTCAAAAAATGGCGACATTTCCAAAAACCTTAATGTCTTGTTTTCTTTCCCTTTTTTTTTCACTGGGAATTCGACACTTGAATATGGTGAAAGACTGAGGATGCAATACGGTTATGTCAACTGCAGTCTCGAAAATTCCAGAAGGAACTAGAAACTTGCTGGAAATTCTTCACCATCCTTTAATGTGACTAAAGGACAAGAGACCACACTGACTATTCTGAAATGCTGCATCCTACGATTTAAGTATCACGTTGTGATAAGCCATCTTCCACCCCAGCATTCTGCATCCTATCAAACGAGAGAAAGCCATTACTGATTAATAAAACACATGGCCTGGGATAATTATAATGTCTACAATGAACCTACATTTTGTTCTGGCAATCTAAAATGTAGTCACTTCCTGTCAAGCACAACCCTACATGGCATATCTAAATACATAAAAATATTCAAAGCATAAATCTTAGGAGATTTTCTAAATCAATCTAAGAAAATACTGCTGCCGCTATCATTAGAAATATTAAGCCAGAGGTTTGCTAATTGCTTAACAGATGGTTTTTTGAAAGCTCTGAGAAGAAAAACATCAAGGATAAAAAAAATACTGCATCAAGTAGATACACAAAGAGAAATATTTCCATCCCTGTTGGCCGCGGGATTGGTCAATTGTGACAAAATACTCTCATTGGCTACTTTCTAGCTACCTATTCAAGAGTGTAGCAGCATGTGTGGCCACACAAATATTTTAGTACCTATATACGCAAGTATAAGTCAAATTTTTTCAGGCTTTAAAGATAGCCTGAAAATCTAACCTCAATTTTTACTGGGGTCAAGTTCTAATTTAGATCCAAATTCTGCAATTGCGAATAGTAACCAGTAGGTGGAGCTGTGTTAACCTGCATAGAAAGTTACAGGAGCTGATCTGCCTTTACACTCCTTCCTGCTTCCTGTAGTCAGGCTGCTGGACTCACTCAGCACTGTCACTACTCATCTGGATGCTGTAAATCTGATGGGTCTTCTCAGTTTGGGGCAAAAAACAAAAGTGACAGCTTAAAACTACAACTCTCGAGTGACATTTTTAACTATTTGGATCAGAGTTCCCTTTACTATATGGGGGTCAGAGTGCTCTTTACTATATGGGGTCAGAGTTCCCTTTACTATATGGGGGCCCGAGGGCCCTTTACTATATGGGGGCCCGAGGGCCCTTTACTATATGGGGGCCCGAGGGCCCTTTACTATATGGGGTCAGAGGGCTCTTTACAATATGGGGTTCAGGAGAATTGTAAATGATGGTAACTTAATTTAAAGGGACTGTAAACTCCCTTAAACCCCCAAAAATAAGTATGTGCCATTCGTTTATATTATTCACAGGGAGGTGAGAACGCTTATTCTCACCTCCCTGTGAATAATAGGACGCTCGGGGGACCTGGTACTTACCTTACCCGCTGCTCCACTCGCAGCCGCTCCTTCACTGAACAGCTGTTCTCTCCCGATCTCTCGCCCTATCTTTTGTATTGGCGCGCATGCGCCTAAGATAGGGTGCACGGTCGGGACAGAGCGGCCGTCAGTGAAGGAGCGGTAAGGTAAGTTCCAGTGAGAATGTGAGAATAAGCGTTCTCACCTCCCTGTGAATAATAGAAACGAATGGCACATACTTATTTTGGGGGGTTTAGTGTTCCTTTAAAGTTTGCTGAACATTGCCACTCCACATGTTTAGAAACTGAAACTCCCAGCAACAAAGCATGCTGGGAGTTGTAATTTCCTTGTAGTGCCAAGGAATTGGGGGTTACTGGTACTGGATATGGCTATTACAGTATGGGATTCATGTATGGGAATTCTGTTGTCCATTTAAAGGGCAACTAATTTCTACCCTCGACTTATACTCGAGTCAATCAGTTTTTACAACAATTTCAGGTAAAAATAGGTACCTCGACTTATACTTGAGTATTTACGGTACACCCTATGGCCTTGTGTTACTTCTGACAATGTGAAACATTCCATGAATTTTGGAATAAAGTCCCATAAGTTATGAAGTGACTAAAACAAACTCAGTGATGACAGAAAATTGTACAATTAACAGCATATTAGTTAGTTACAATTTTAGCATATTAGTTAGATTTTTCCACTGCAGCTATTCATTGGGTTAGAATAAAATTCAGCTACAGCTGTATTCATTAAACTGTTTTTATTTAGATTCATCATCCAGCTAACATCATTTAATACATACATGAATTTTTGTTTACAGTACAATATCGTTCACAGGCAGTAATATCAAAAAATAATTATACCTTTGTCTGTTAGAGACATTGGATTCAGCTGGACATCTGGATTAATTTGGGGATATAAAGGGGACTGAAATGGGAGGGGGAAGGGAATGCATATTGTCTGTGTTGTTTTTTGTATTATAAGAAGTAGAGATAAGCATGTACTGAGGAAAAGTAGAGGAGAAAAATGATTACATTCATATATCTTCTCCCCAATTCGTTTATGCAAGAGCAAGTTGTACAGTGGTACAACCATCATAGATTAGTCATACCAAGTGGTACAACATCATAGATTAGTCTCTTAGTGATTAGTTCCAGCAAGACCACATTTTATTAAATGTATTTAGGGATCCTCTAATTTGATCTATCATGCTCTTCCAGGTTGCTAATTTGAGGGATCGTAGGGGACATCCAGGCCAGAATTATGGTTCCTCTAGTGTAGAATAGGGTCTCTCGTATAAACTCCAGTTCGTATTTGTTCCAGACATCTATATCTGGGATTCCCAGTATACATATTTTGGGTTCTTTGGTTACCGGGAATGGTAAAATAGATGATAGTTTGTAACTTCAGACCAAAATCTGGCTATCTTGGGGCAATTCCATAAGAGATGCCAAATGTTTGCAGTAGTCTGGTGGCACTTGGGGCATTCAGGGGGGTAAGAGGGGGAAATACGGGTGAGTCTGTGGGGTGAGAGGTAAGCTTGATGCAGTGTAAAAAAACTGCATCAATTATTCGGGGCAGACGGGGACACATGAAGATGGCTTTCAGATAATTATTCCCAATCCTCAGTGGAGATTGAAGGGATCAGTGCTTCCCATTTATTCAGTATACTTGTAGCATCTGTCTTCAATTTAGCATTAAGAAAGCAGGTGTAAAGTTTAGACACCAGGCATCTCTCCCCCCCAGACACCAGAATCTGCATTTAATTTCTAAATAGTACAGTTCCCACCAAAAGCAATATTGTGGTGTACTGAAATTGAGTAAATATAAACTCAAGTTCTTACCTGGTTTTGCCAAATAGGAGGAAAGTATGGGTGACTCGCTACGTGGAACTCTCACTCCCAGACTCCATTCTGGAAACATGCTGAGCCTCATTCAGGCAGAGATAAACCTCCTCCTGGGGATCATAATAATAGAACTTGCGCAGGTATGAGATGAGTGGCCTAAAAAAGAAACATTTCTCTTTATTTATTCAATACAGATATGCAATATGTAACATCAAAAGCAACAGCTAAGGCCATAAACTTCAAAGATCTGAATACATCTGAATAATGGTTATTACATAAACATTAAAGACAACATTTGTGAACTGAAGCAACACGAAAAGGGATGGGCAACAAATAATGTATCATAAAATGTACCTACAAACTTACTGCAGCTCTAAAATATATACAAGACATCTATTTCCCTAGTAAACTACTGGAAAAATTTGTGCTGGCTACTCAATTATACGTTTTGCATTGGATCGCTGAACCTATCAAATGTCTATAAAATACTAGTTTTACCCCCCAATCATTCTGCAACCAAATATCTAATGCAAAATGATTGGGTCATACGTGACTTCATTTCCTCTGTCTGACAAGAAAAAAACCCGAGAAATGTATAGGCTATAATGTTTTTATAGGAAACTGAAATCTAAAAAGCCCAAATCGATCTCCTCCGATTAGAAGCTCTTGGATCAATACCATTTGCAAACTTGCTTTTTTGTTGTTGTTGTTTTCTGAAAATTCAAGTTAAGCAGACCAATGCTATGAGCCAATAGGGAGGAAACTGCTGGTCATGTGGTGTATTTTGGGCTTGTTATGTATGAATACTTAATTGAATTTATCTAAATGAAAGGGACAATTTTACCCAGATACTCCAGAAAGGTTTTGAAAAATTTGAACAATTAACCACCGAAAAATTATTTTTTCCAAATAGTTCTGTTATAAAATCTAAGCTTCTTTCAAGCTGGCATAGTGAGAGGCTAGAGACCAGCTGGTAAAAGTTTTTTTGTTTCAGAAAAAGACATGGAGGCATGGGGGAGGAGCAAGGTTTTTATTGGAGCCTGTCATTCATTTTCAGGAAGGAATTAATCCATTCACTTCCACTGCCAGATGAAGACCAGGGAAAAAGAACTGTCGGCTAAAGCAGCTAATATGCAACTTTTTCAGCTGACGGTCTAGCAGCATGTGTACACTCCGGAACTGTTCAGAGAACCCTATGATGCAGGAGAACTAAAGTCACCGTTACCAAAAATAATTAAGCAATACAGCAAGGTGGATAACATTAGATTGTTGGCCAAACAGCTATACAAAGGTCAAAAATGGTAATTTTTAGTGCTGCTTATTAGCTAGAATTGTATGAATTATTTGTACCATAAATGGAATTCAGGGCATTATTCTTGGTTTCTGGGCAAGAGTGTCAAAATAACATTTTTATATAATCTGTTGCTTCGAAACAGTAAAGCCAAGTACACACGTGTACCACTCTGATGGGCAGCGTGTCAGCCATCGACACCCAACCGAGGGCCACACGTGTGCCATTGACACCCGTTACGAGCGTTTGTCTGTTGCTCACTTGCAGGGGGAGCACATTGCATGTGTGTACAGACCTTAAGGATGTCCACAAACAAAATGTACATACAGATCCGGGTATCCACCAGGTGTCCAGTCCTCCTGGCCACCTTACTGCCAGTATAAAATACAGGCCACAAACATTCTGATCCAGCTAAATAGCACAGTGCACAGGCATGGAAATAACTACATCAATTCCTCCACTCTATATGGAGACACTTGTTTCCTAATAAAAAGGTTTCCGCTATAGCAAATTAATTAAAATATTTTCATGAAATGAGAGGGAATTAAATTAGATAATAACAAACTGCACAAAATAGCTTACAAAAATGTTAAATTAAAGGGACAGTTCAATGGAAATGATCTATATTTGTTAAATTGTTAGTTTGTGTAATGACTTCTTAGTTATTCTACATATTCTCTCCCATTTTGGAAAATCAGTTGATTTCATACCCTTTGCTGTTCCCTGCTGTTCAGATTGGTGAGCTGACATTTCAGGTTCTAACGGTCCTTCTTCTTCTCAGAATGCACCACTTCCTTGGAATGTTCCTAACAGTAATTTCTACTGATTGGCTGTTGGATGGGTCAAAGATGCTCAGATCTCTACTGAGCAACTGAATCAACCCAGGCGCTGGGTCATGGGCAAGACCATTATGGTCTCTATTAGGGGTCCTGCAAACAGGAAGTCAGTATTTCGGTTGCATTTATTTATACACAGACAAAATGCTGAATTGGCAGCTTAAGGTCATTCGGATAAAAAATACTGCTCTTTTTTCTGAAAAGCACATGTATTTGCACTGAACTTCCCCTTTAAATGTAAGAACCATAACAGTAAAAAATGTAGGTCAAGTAAATAGACACAACAGACCTATCAATGCCTGGATCTTATGGAGCAAACACTGTCAAACAGTCACTGCTCCAATACAATGACCCACTTTATGCAGTTATAATCTGAATGGCACAAAACAGCTTTCAAGACCGAATTGGAGAACAGACAAAGCTCCCACAGCCACATGGCAAACTACAGACCTCCCAGTGCAACAAAAACAACACTTAACAGGGGGTTTGCATACTGGCAACTGGTAATTAACGATGAATCTAAAAATGTTAATTATACAGCAGTTAAAGACTGTTTGCACACTCACCCATATCAACACAACAGCAGTAGTAGGAGGTGGGGTCAACCACACTGTATTACAAGCCAAAAAATATGTGTACTGCTCAAAATGCATGTTTTGTAATACTTCTCTCCTTAAACTATCTAGTGTTAAGGTTCGTACACACGTGCAATCACGGTGACGCACAATGTGTCCGAACGGTCGTTTCGGACAATAATCGCCCCATGTATGGGCACTTTATCGGCAGAAACAGCCGGTTGTTTAGAGATCCAGACGGTCGGGAAACGATCCCCAACCGACCGACCAATGAAGTTCCCATACACGGGCCGATTATCGGCCAAAACAAACGTTCGGACACATCGTGCGTCACAGGTCGGGACCCACGATCGCACGCGTGTACGAGGCTTTATACATTTGTCTCTAATCTGCCTTTATATTTTTCTATGTTTTAGAGCTGTCTGGAGCTTGATGCCTTTCTGCCCCCAGAGTTAGGGCTTCTAAACAGCCTTAACTTGTCTAATCTGCCTGCATAGTCAAGCCCCTCCATTCCCTTTATTAATTTAGTTGCCCTTCTCTGAACTGCTTTCATTTCCAAAATGTCCCTTTTGTATATGGGATTCCAAAACTGCACCGCATATTCCAAATGAGGCCTTACCAGTGCCTTGTAAAGAGGGAGAATAATATTTTCTCTTGAATCTATTCCCCTCTTTATACAAGACAATATCTTGCTAGCTCTAGCCGTGGCTGTCTGGCATTGTTTGCTACAGCTAAGTCTGTTATCTACCAGAACCCCCAAATCTTTTTCCAGTTGAGATTTATTTAACACAGAGTTATTTATGGTGTAGGTGGCACAGGGATTGTTAAACCCAAAATGCATCACCTTATATTTATCAACATTGAATCTCAGTTAGAAAATGAGTAAAAACCATTTATATGCTCTTCAAGGGGGTACTCCTAGATTTTACAGAAGAATAAAGCCATTACTATTCTCTCTTAAATCTCTTGATAGGAGTTTGGTTCTCCACAGAGGGGACAGGCTGCTTACCTAACCATGGTGTGTTCTAACTCTGGAATGAGTCATAGAGCAATGGCTGGTAGAGGGCTGGACTATAAGAGGTGCAAGGAATGGAGAATCTTGTTTTAGAAGGTTTAGGCTACTTTTTTTATTATAGTATCCAGGACAAGGGGTGCATTTTTAGTATTTCTCTAATGCTTGCCCCTGATTCATTCTCAAAAGCACTCAAACTCCTTCTCAACCCAATTAATTCACAGAAATATCAACATCAAAATAAAAATGCTAAGGTATTAAAGAAAGGATCTGCAGAAATAAACACCAGAAAAAAGGTTTTTCAAGGACCTATAATAGAGCAATGAAATAAGAGATACCACCAGGGGCGATCCTTAGCTACATGCTTAAAGAGAAATTCCATCTGTTCCCATCTCCTGAGAGACAAGAACATCTACAGAACCAGCACTCCTACTGCAAAACAACTCTCAGTTCAAATATAACTTGGCATCTGATTCTTGGCTAATCCCTATCAGTTAATTAAGATAAATCTCATTTCTTCCTGCCACCAGGAGAGTTCTTTAATTAGATAAAACACAAACCCGTTATTTCTCATATGGAAATTTGCTTTTACACCTTTTACTAAATTTAAAGGGGAACTAAAGTGAACTGCTTATATAAATTATTGTTCAAATGTAGCTCTCAAAAGTGTACAATCTTAAAAATGTGTATATTGAGTGAGAGAGGTCAGTATAACTAGTACGTAATGTTAGCAGTAGATGTTCAACCTAAGGCCGCCTATCTATGAGACCTAAATCAGGGTATACACAACCAATAATAGGCCAATCCCTTCGGGTACAAAATTCCACCGTCAAATGTGGGATTGGTTGGTTCTGACAAAAACATTTTTATTGGCTAACAGTGTGCGCTACGTGTGTGGCCACCCAAACGATCTTCCCTATACTTCGGAGATTGTTCAGGGCTGTGTGTACCTACATCTGTGTGTACCCAACTTAAATGTGACTAAGTTAAATGGCTTAGTTAAAGGGCCAGGTTCTTCTTATGAACTCAACCAATGCCAAAGAAGAAGGTGTAGTTCTTTCTTTCCATATTTCCAGCTAAATGAACCCATTTTTAATAACTTAAGCTGGTTATATTTATTCCACAGCATGTGCACGTTCATTCATACAAATAACCAAATTTAAATAAATAAATACCAAACTTAACACAAATGATTTTTGTTTATAATATGCAGAATATAGCTTTTTATTATATAGACACTTTAAGAAGACAAAAAACTGGATACTCACTTGGGTAGTGGGAGCTCAGGAATGTGGTCAATCCGGACCAGCTGCCGAATACGGAAACGGCACAAGTGCTGCAGGGACTTAACATTGCTGAAGCGGGAAACAGGGTAGAGCAGCTGAACTGGGGTAGGGGGGAGACCTGTGAATAGGTAAGATCAAATATGAGTTCAAATTGGCTCTTACAAGTTCAGACCAGGTCCAACTTTGTTAGAGATACAAAGCTTATTGCTAAATATCTTTTGCACACAAGGAAAAAGTCCCAAGCCACAATGCCAAACAGAGATTGTTGTAAGAGACACTAGGGATGCAGAAGGGAATGTACATGTAAGTGGTAAACAACACATGGACTGACCTGGCACTCGCGAACGGAGGAAATAGAGAAACTTCCCATTCTTAGAGTGCATGATGGCCCGTTTTATAAACTCCACCACAGACTGGCAGCGATCTTCAAATTTTGGGTGGCACCAGAGACTGAACGTGCCTATTAGAAGGGATGAAAGGCCGCAATATTATACCATGCTAACATTACAAACAATAAAGGTCATGCCTTCAGCTTTGTATTCAAAACAAAGCCACACTTGTACCTTAGAACACATAACACAACACAGGGTTCCCGCACCTGCAAAATTGGACGTTTACCATTTCATTTAATTTATTTTTGCCTGCAGCTAACCAATCCATCCCTAATGTCTAACAAGGGGTTATTATTCTTACACCCTTACCTCTGTAGTGCTCCATGCGGGTGTGATGGGTGATGCCCTGTGAGCGAAAGCTTAAACTTAATATATACCGCGGGTCTGAGCTATCTCGTACGAGAAAAGAGCCATCTGGTTTCCCCTTTAGTTTCATTTCTGCATCTTCCCAGTTCATTGGCCCCCAGTACCATCCACACTAAAGAAGAATAAGAATAAGTTGAAAAGCTAGTAACACGTTACGTAACATGAAGGGAGGAGAACAAAAAGGTAAATTCCAATGGTAATATTGCTGTTGTAAGCGATTAGCAAATTATTGTACCTTCTCAAGTTCCCGCAGACTTGCAGCAAAGCTACTAGGGTCTTGTCTAAGCAAAGGGCATTGCAGTGGTTGTACCAATGGAACTGGAACACACTCAGTTGGTCTAAGGGGAACCAGCCTATGGATAGTTTCTGCTAAAGTAAAAGGACAACAATGTATCAGGAAATAGACCGTATTTACAAAGGTTTACTTAACAAATCGACAAACCTTAGGTTGGCCTAAGGATTTAAATTACCACGTGTCAAATATTTACCTGGCGCATGTGGCGGAGGTGGTGGAGGTAAGGGGAATGATTGCAGAGAGGATCCCATGGGTCCCACTAATACAGATGCTGGCTGTATTCCACCAATGTCATCTGAAACAGACAGGTAAACTGAATGATAAAGACCTACTAAAAATACAAAAAAAGGAGGCGAGGGAAATGTGCATGTACCTAGAAGGCTCAGACTCCTTCGGGGAGGTGGAGGTGGAGTTGGAGGACGTGAAGAGGAGGACCCTCTCTGTGAGATGTCAACATCCACAAGTGACACTGTTTCACCTGCACAAGGAAGACAGATCAAATTGCTACAAATATGCAAAGCACTAAAAATAATTCATTATAGTATTTGCTTTATATTGTTTCTCTTATTCTCAAAAATAGGTTGGCCCCACGTGAGAAATATATCAGATATTGAGGTGCAACCTTTAAAGGGTATGTCCACCCTAAAATAAAACTTTTTCTGTAGTAACATTAGGGGCCGGACCAGCAGCCATGTCTGTGATTGGCTGAGAGGCAGCCAAACACAGATAAGGCTGCCGCCTATTGAGAACGCCAATGGAACGGGCTCTGGTAAGTAAGTTTCTTGTGCTTTGTTACAATATAAATTTGGCAGTTAGGGTTGGGAGAGGGGTAGGAGGGGGGAGAGTGTAGGGACACTGCAATACCTGAGGAAGGGGAATTTGTATTCCCCGAAACGTTTTGCTGAAATAAAACACTGAAAATGAAATAGTGTGCTCCTCCAACTTTTTTGCATTTGCCATATTGCTGTGGCCCTTATGGTGGAGGGCTGGGAGGATTGCATCTATTGACTAAAGGCCGTGCCAAAGAGGTGTGCTGGAGTGTACTTTCCTGAAAGTGTTGGAGTCCCTACACTGCAGCATGGAGGGAACCAGATGGTGGGGAAGGCTCCCCTGCGCATGCCCGAAATCTCAATACACCGTGGCCATACACACAGCAATATAATAAGACAATATGCAGTATTGGATGATAATCGCATTGTGTCTGGTAAGTGGCATTGAACAGATTTGTGCATGTTTTCATTATCAGACATCCTATTATTTTTATACCAATATTATCGCCCCCAGATTACCCAATAATAATGCTAATGACTCAGCCAATCACAGACGAGGCTGCTGGTCTGGCCCCTATTTGCAGAGCAGAGAGCCAATGGAACGAAGGATGTTAATTTGATTTCTGGGGCTTGTTTAAAAAATATAGTTTTTGGGGTAAAGATAACCTTTTAATAAACAGGTCACTATTCCCAATAATTGCACAATTTTACTGTATAAAATGTACTGTGCAACATTTGCTTACAAAGCATAAGCCTAATACAAAGTTATAGATATTACATTAATTCCTACATTATGAATATTTTTATCGAGAATAATGTTGCATCAAACCTGATAATAAACCTTTGTGTTGCTTTAATCTTATAGAAACAATTCAATGTTAATTTATAAATAAAGAGCTGGTTTGTCCTTTACTAATCAGCTGCGGTATTTATAAATGTCAACTAAATTTATGCTAGTAACCACCTAGCTTGAACCAAGAGCTACTGTACTTAGACCCAGAAAGGTCCAAGTAACATAAAAGTGGGCTACTCAACAATATGAATATAGTATATTATTTACAGCCTAGGTCTGTTAGGCCAAACTTCCCCTTTAACATAGCACAGATCCATTTATAGAATAAGCAGCACAAAGAATTGTTAAACCTAAATTGCATCAAGATATAATCCTGTCATAAACTTTCATCACTGCTGTCAAATTTAAAGGGCAACACACTGCAATGATCTGCTTTGCATACTAATGGCTCCTTCTGCTAGTAGTAAAGCAAACCAATATCTTCTGTTGCAAATTTTTTATTCATGCTGATTGACCGTGTTGAAGTGTTTGGACATTTGTGAGGTCCATTACATGTGAATCACCTGAACAAAAGATGTTTTAGCATTTATTTCCCCTTTAAATTTCAGTGAGTAATTCTCATACCCCACTCTCCCTTTCTATAAACTCACCAGTGAAGAGCGGACTGAAGGAGACTGGAGAAAAGGCACTTTGAGTTCTGGTCAATCGCGGCTTCCTTAAGACAGAAAAACATTACAATATTCAGTAAACTGGTAAAAATATGAATGAAAAGCCTTCCAACCACGTCAAGGTAACCCCAGTCTGGAAGGTCCTAACTTCTATCCTTTTTTACTTCAATTACGTTCAGCAAACTTTTGCATTTCTCATATTTGCACACTGGATCAATATAACAGGCTCTCACTTCCCCCCAGCCCTTTGGTTTTTTAAAATGAGGGAAGAGGCCATCCATCCAATGTTTTTATATTAGAGGCATAGGACCTCCCATTAAACGGGTGTGGGGGTGCTATTATCACATAGAAGCATGACCATGCTTCATAATAAATACATACAATAAGAAGGCTTTTCATTCATGTGATCACAGTAATGTATACTAAAACCCCTTTGTTTATAATGTATGCCAGTGTGCAGATACCGTAATAAGATATTGTATGGGGCCTAGGAATGTGCATTGATTATCCTTTCTATGTTTGTACTTCCTGCTTCTAATCTGCGGTTGGCACATGCTCAGTGCAGGAGAAAGCATAAGAAACCAGATAGAGATCGAGTTACAGTGACTTAAACGGCAACTGTGGTCTCAAAGCAAGTTAGGGTTAAATGAAAGCCTGCAGTATATCCTTTACACTGAGCCAATAATCACATCTCTGGCTGGAGCCTGTGAGAAATTACATTGGGGTGAATGTTCATACATCCTGCTCAGTTAAGACTTATAGCTGGGGAAATCAGGAAGTACCTGAGGAAAAAATTGACAGTTGAGAAGCGGAGCCTATTAATGCATACAAAGGCTGGTCACATGGCTAAAAACAGGAAGAGTTCAACCAGGAAGTTACATTGCTGAACCTTTCCAGCAATAACTTCTCACAAATTTTATCTAGAGATGCGATTTAGGTTTTATTTTGAAGGTAAGATGGAAGGCTTTTTATATAATTCTTACTAGTTTGGAACAATTTGAGACCACAGTTACCCTTTAAGGAGGCGTGGGAGGGGCCAGAGTGGGTTTCAAGGAGACTGCAAGGGGAGGTCCATGGGGGCTCACAAGGAGAAGGAGACAAAGGGAAGGGGGATTTTCACATGATTTCAAAGCAGGAAGAAATAAGTACAGGGGATCTGGTGATGCTGCTACCATATCACACATACAAATTTAAATATCTTCAAAACTATGTAAAAAAAAAAACAATGAATGTAAATTTCAAAAATACACAGGAAAGCAATTCCTGACAATTTACCTAAAGTCATTTTTGGACCACAGTTACCCTTTAACAGTGGTATAGCTACAAAACTAAAGGCCCAGGTGCAGAAATTAGACCTGTGACCCCGTGCAACAGGCCATAGACACAGTAGTATCAACATCCCCCCCCCCTCCACGCTGTGAGCTGAAATACCAAAAAAAGGCCTTTTAAGAATACTTGCAGCATTCATGAGATGGGGTTAGAATAATCAGGGACATAACTAAAAATAATGTGACCCCTTCCTTGTGTGTACCCCGCAAACGGCATTGGGATATCTAGTTTCGTTCTGAAAATTTCCCTTGGCCACAGTCAGACCCCTATATTAAAGTATAGTCAGTGAGCTGCAACACAGGTTTTCCAGATCATTTGATCTGACAGGTCCCA
Source organism: Hymenochirus boettgeri (assembly GCA_019447015.1). Taxonomy (NCBI): domain Eukaryota; kingdom Metazoa; phylum Chordata; class Amphibia; order Anura; family Pipidae; genus Hymenochirus; species Hymenochirus boettgeri. The sequence continues at coordinate 74,893,744 of CM033476.1, read as the reverse complement.
GGGACGTAGAGAATACAGAGTCCGTCGGGACCTGGCAGAGGAGCGGGAGATCAGGTAAGTTATTTACCTTCATTCCTGGCTCCTGAACGTTTTATTGAAGAATGGGTCAAGTCAAGACACAGCTCCTTTACCTCCCATTCTTAAATAAAAAATTATTAGAAAAAAGGGTGTTTTACCAGTGGAGATACCCTTTAAGAAAAGTTTAACAGGGTCAAACAGATTTCAAAGTGATTGTCCTGAAATATCATTCATTAAGCTGGAAACACATATAAAAGGTCTTTAAAAAAGGACAGACAGAATCTGTAAGATCCATACAGTCCTGAGCGTTCTCCCTATGTCAAGCATAGGGAAAACGAATGTGAGTGCAAATTTTCCTCTGCCGCAGCCGACTATCTATACTTTAAGTACAGGGAGACAACCGTGGTCAGCGGGGAAATTTTCGGGCATTTCTGCGTGATCACGAGGCCAACAGTGAACGTTAGGTCAGCCTCAGGAGCTCTCGGAAATACGATATACACAACAATGATAAAGGAAAAATCCTGACTGTACTGTCCCTTTATCGTTAGTGTGTGTACCCATGTTAAGGCCTCGTACACAGGTACGATACTATGAACGTCTGACTGATCAGGTGTTGTTAGTACGTAATCTGTCATGATTCATTTGTTTTTAATAGTTGTCCTTACTATTTTCACTGATTTGGCAACCCTGTCTGCAACCATCCTTCTTCTCAGGATACTCACTTCCTTAAAATGCTCCTAACATTAACTTTTTACCCCACTGGCTGTTGGATGGATTAAGCATGCTTAGATTATTACCAAGAGAGTGAAGTTCAATGCAGTAACATACTGGACACTATTAGGGGTTCCACCAACAGAAAGTCAGTATTTCACAATACTTAATGAATACAACACAACCACAAATCAACTTACTCCCTGGTAGAAGAAAGTATTATGGACATATACATCAAGGCTGTAAAATGCCAGGTGTTAGGTAGCCGTAGCCTAGAAATTGGGTACTAGATTTTTCTGACTATCTACTAAGTGTTGGTTATAATTTGTCCACCCTTGATATACCGTACACAATCTTTAATTTAAACACACATAGCCCTGTTACATTAGTTAAAATATGGCTAATAAATATTTTCAAAAAAATGGTTCAATTTGTTCTGATTTAGGAGCTAAAATTACATGTTAAAATCATGTAAAATATAAAAAAAAAAAAAAATGCATCTAATGTTTAAAGGGCATGTCCACCCATAAATCCTCACATACAGGAGCAGGACCTCCCCAAACCCTAATTGCGTTTTACTTTACTCTTCCAAAGATGCAGCTAATGAAACTTAAAAGTCCAGGTCCTTCGCCGCTCTGCTGCACCTCCCCTCTCTACTTGCTGGTCTCAGCTGTCAGTCAATGGCACGACGGTAACTTGTAAGTTCATTTAGCTGCATCTTTGGAAGAGATAACTAAAATGTAACTAGGATTTGGGGGGTATAGCTCCTGCATACAAACACAAAATGAATAGGGCAGATGGTCGCAATGGTATGATAGTCGTGAAATAGAACAGGAAAGACTTCTGGAATTATTGATTGCTGCGGGATCGGTCGGCAGGTAAGTTCTAATGTACGGGCACCTTTACTCTGAGGTGTGTGTGATGCTGCATACCTTCAATACGATACTAGTTTAGTATCCCCACCTCTCTCCCTTACATCTGACCAGACTTTTTGGTGAGGACAAGCATACTCAATAATCACTATGAGGCAGCACAGGGAGAAGAAAATTCCCAGGAAACAACTGTCAAAACTGCACACGGAATACCAGCTGTCAAAACCCTGTCACAATCCACTCTAGCTACAGCAGAAGAGTTTAGAATAATAAGGCACTTGATTGACAGCGGAGATGCAAGATGCTTTGGGTTGGACATCAAAAGAAATATGTTACAGATCATCATAAACATTGGCACAGTGATAGTTGGGGCTAATTCTATTTCCCAGTAATGGGCAATTTACAAAGTTTTCTTCCCCCAGCACAGATTCCCTTTAACATTAATGGATCTTGCTCACCTGCCAAGCTCCAGCTCCCTATCCCTTGACATGTCGTTGAGGCTCCCTCCAGACCCTCCCAGGTCCCCTGTTCCCTTTCTATCAGCTCCTCCAGCAGCGCAGCTCTTGGTCCTGAAGATCCTGGAGAATCGGTTCCGCAGAGATCCCTTTCGGTTCGGAACCCTCCTAGCCGGCACTCCGGCCTGACCATCCGATGTCGCTTCTCCTTCCTCCGATTCCTCCAGTCGCCGAGCCTCGGGCGCTTCCAGGACCAGCAAAGCATCACTCGTCTCCTCCCGCGGAAAACCGGTTCCTCGCAGACCGAGAGCCCCAAGCTGCAGTTCCAGACCTTCTCCCGGCTGCGCGGCCTTACGGTGCCGGTTGCACAAGTCTGACTGCTGCGGGGTTCCGTCTACAGGTGAAGATTCTACTAAAGCTCCAGGCTCCGAAGCGGCCTCCACTTCATCCTCCTCCCCTCTCAGCATGTTCCGGAACACCATGAGCCGGGGTCTCGTTGCGTCCTCTGCCTCGGGGCCGCAGCCAAGCAGCCGGCTCAGCACCCGGTAGGATGCGGCCTCCTCTTCCGCCGCTGCCCCTCGCATGTCCCCGGTGGCTCTGCAGGCCCCGGCCCAAGCCTCGGCCTCTCCCAGCTCAGCTTCCCAATCTCCGACAGCTCCTTCATCGGAGCCTGCCCCCCAGTTTCCGGTTCTGTCACATCACTTCCGGTTTGGTGTATAGCAGAGATTGACAGCACCAACCTTTGACCTGCCGTGCGCATGACCATTAGGTAGGTTTAGGAAGGACACAATAGGTAATTCTGTCACTAGTTGGGGGCGCAGCCATTTTGTTGGTGGGTAATTATTCTCTATTGGGTTTGACACTAATTGTGTCTATTAATGTTATTTGTTCCCCAATGACAGCTTTAATGTTAAAGGGCATGTCCAGTCAAAAATTAACTTTAAAAATGATCTCAACCCCACTTTCCTATAAACAATAATTTCCAAATATGCCACTAAAGGGACTTACCTGACCTGCCCCCTCACCACCTAGGCCCTGCCCCATGCTCCTGTTTCCAACAAAAACAGAGGGTTTCTGCGCTGACAGTCGCTCTACATCCTGGTCGTGGCTGTCAGGTGATTGGGCATGACGTCACGCCTACTCACAGCCGCAACCAGGAAGTGGAGCCAAACTGTCAGCCACAGAGCTGAGGAGGCACACTCTGCAACGAGCGTGCATTCCTATTGGTCTCATCGCGCAAGGAGAGGAGGGAGCGGAGCCTACCAGAGCAGCATGTCAG